>JAJQQW010000018.1:55354504-56554504 GCA_025583905.1 Ia io | reverse complement strand
GGCTCCAGCAGTCCTGGCAGCAAGGCCTCCAGAGCCCCGCCTCCTCCCCAGCCCAAGGCTCAGCTGCTGCCACTGGGCCAGCCCTTCCTCACACCCATCCTCTCCCTGCCTCCACGACTTTTTGCATCTCATCCCCTCAATTGTTGCAAACTCATCCATTTTTCTGGGAATACTCCTTTCATCTTCCGTGGAGGTCTGAGACTGTGGCATGAGTGGAAGGCCTTTATTACAGTTTGGTGTCAGCCACAGCACACACACGGTATTAGATCAGAGTGATGGAATCTGCGCAAATCTTGTGTTTGTACTCAGACAAAATGTGTGAATGGATGTCAATATGTGAATGGATAAAATATGTGAATGGATGTCAATAAGAATCAACCATAGCAGCAATTCTAGTCCTAACAGCTGCACTTGAACTTTGCCTGTGTCCTTTGGGCTGGGACTCAGCAGCTTCTTTAGCATTGACGGCTGGGTGCCGTGTTCCTGGACTGCTGTCAGCACCGGGTGGTCTGCCGTTGGTGGGGTTGCAGACTGGTGCAGCCAACTGTGGAAAACAGTATGGAGTTTCCTCAAAAAATTAAAAATAGAACTATCATCTGACATGGCAATTCCACTTCCAGATACTTATCTGAAGAAATCCAAAGAACGAATTCAAAAAGACATATGCACCCCCATGTTCATTGCGGCATCATTTACAATCCCCAAGATATGGAAGCAACCCAAGTGCCCATCAACAGACGAGTGGATAAAAAAGTTGTGGTACATTTATACGATGGAATACTACTCAGCCATAAAAAAGAATGACATCCTGCCATTTGCAACAACATGGACGGACCTAGAGGATGTTATGCTGAGTGAAGTAGGTTAGACAGAGAAAGACAAGTACCGTGTAACTTCACTTACATACGGAATAAAAAAAGAAAAACAAAAAATAAAACAGAAACAAACTTGTAGATTCAGAGAACTAACCGATGGTTGCCAGATGGGAGGGGAGCTGGGACTGGGTGAAAATGGTGAAGGGAGCGAGCAGAATAAGTCAGCTGTTATAAAAACAGCCACGGGGTGTAGAGTAGAGCACAGGGAATAGAGCCAATCACACTGTAATAAGTGTGTGGTGTCAGATGGGCACTAGACTTACGGGGTGATTATTTCGTACGTTATATAAGTGCCTAATTGCCCAGTTGTACACCTGGAGCTAATATAATATTATACATCAACTGTAATTGAGAAATTTAAAAACATTAAAAATAAGGGCTGATTCTGACGATGTGTCCCTGAGGCAGAGCTGACGGCTCCCTGAAGTTCTCATTTCCAAGGCTGCATTAGAATCATGTGATGAGAGTGTCAAAGATGCCGATTCCCAGATCCCAAGCCCATTTACCCTGATTAAGGTAACACACGAGGAGGCCTGTGAGTGTACATGGCTAACAAGCCCATCTCGGATGTCAGACAGGGGCCTGCAGTGGCGCTGGGAGGTGGATGCCGCTGGCATAATCATCACTTACTGGGTCACCTAAATGTGCGAGGACACCACGAATCTGCAGAGGGCAGCTCTGAGGTCGGCACTCTTGCTAATGACACCCATAAAGCAACGGGGTCACAGAGAGCATGTGGTAAACAGTATGTCTGTGCAGTTAGCAGGTGGAAAGGGGGTGTGTGAGCAGAGCACCACACCCCAACTCTGCCCCTCCCACCACCTCCCCTGCCTTCTGGGCCATGCCCCAATTCCCACCGCGGTCAGTGCGGGTCATCATCCCTCTGTATTTACAGACTGCCAAGTGGGTGTGAAGTTTTGAAACCACCGAATCTGACCTCACTCGCGCAGGCCTTGCTGCTCGTGTCCTGAGCTCACCGATGGCACCAGGATTGTTAAACTGGGATGCGGACAGAATCACAAGAGCAGCTTTCATTCTCTTCATTCCGAGCAGCCAGGCCTCTGCCAGGCTCAGGAGTTTGAGTGAGAAAGGGCACCTCCGCTGGGTGATCCAACTGGATCCTGCTGGGCGGGGCTGGGGGACTAATGGGAAGTGTTTTAGTTCACAGGGGTACACCCCCAAGTCTGGGGCTGGGAGATGGAGCTCAGGTTGGACCTAAGTCCTGATTCGTGCCCTGGACCAGGGCTTTGCTCAGGATAGGGCCTAGGCCCTGGGCCCTGCAGGACACAGTGTTCACCATGGCTGCCTTCAGGCTTCCCCTCAAAGTCCTGCTCTGGAAGCTCCCCATAAAGTCCTAGAAACAATAACTCGGGTAGAAAATAGGGTGTTAGCAACATACAAACATGCTTCACTGAGATTTCCTTTCTGTGGACGCTGACACAGAAAGGCACGCATGTGTGGGAGCAGTGAGACCCACCCTGGGCGTAATTTATCTTGGTCTGGTGCCAGCGGACCGCTGTATTCAGAGCAATGTAACTAATGAGACTGGCGCCCCTGAGGCTGCTCGCGGCTCGGGGAGGCCCCGCCTGGGATTCATGTTATGGTCCTCACGTCCTGCATGGGTGTCTCTGCCCCCGCAACCCCATTTCATATATTTTTCACATACCAACCATGGATCATTCTCATCAGAGCTTAGAGAAGCAAACCCTGAAATGAGCCGTGGGTCTCAGGAGAAATACCCAAACCTCCTCGCTGGTGGACAGCCAGGCTGTCTCAGGAGGCCTGCTGGTCACACAGAGGCGCCTGCTCTGACGCTGTCCAGAAGCCCAGACCCTTCCCACCCCATCTGTGTTTCTGGAATTTTTTCTGCCCCCTCTGTTTGTCTTCTGTGGAGCAATCACGGCCAACAGAAACCCGGCTTCCAGGAGCTGAGGGCAGGGGGGCCCCGGCGACAACCCCATAGGCACAAGGATACACTCTCTGAGCACCTCAGACTCTCACTCGGCATTTAATACTGCCTCTAAGTCATGCACTGTCTGCATGAGGGGGGATTTACTTACAGCAAGAAAGTCTGACATGTTCAGAAATCATCTGAGTTGAGATCCTTAAATGTGTGTGTTTTTGATAGCTGTGAGGCATGATTTTTGGTCATTAAAAATGGGGGTTTCCAAATTCTTCTAATAAATGTCAGGATCATAACATAAATCCCGGGAGAGGGACTTGAACTTCCCTCCTTGAATATGCAAATGTGGATTCCGATGTGCATTTCAGGAAACCAGACAGTGCGGAATTTGATTGCAACGTTAACCTCCTTCCAGGCAGTTGGAAGTGATAAGATCTAGAAGATGTATTTACAAGTGGGGGAGAGGGTTCCTGGCTGGCGTGGCTCGGTGGTTGAGCATCATGGTTCAATTCCCAGTCAAGGCACATGCCTGGGTTGTGGGCTCAATCCCCAATGTGGGGTGTGCAGGAGGCAGCCAGCCGATCAATGATCCTCTCTCATCATTGTTTTTTCCTTCTCCTCCCTTCCTCTCTGAAATCAATTAAAAATAAATTAAAATAAATAAGTAAAAGGGGAGCGGGTAATGGCAACACTCTCTTGCCTTGACTTTCAGTTGACTTGTTTCATGGACAAATGCGGACATGGAGTCTTCCAGGCTGGAGTCTGAGCTCATGGCCGTGGTTCGCCTGGACGTCCGCCAAAGGGCAGGGCAGCTTTTATGACTTGTCTCCGCCCACGGGGCCCTGTGAGCAGCGTGAGAAATGTACACGCCCCTGTCATTACGGGCTGGCGGAGGACTTCATTGTGCCAAGCCCCCCTGAAGGCCACAGGTAGCAGAGACCCCTCCTTAATCAGACACGGTCATTGCCTCCAATCATTGCTCCGGGTCCGGGGATGGCTGGCACTGGCACCTGCTCAGGGCGACACAGAACAGAGCTGCTCCAGCTCTAACCCGTGGGCCATCAAACATTCATATTCAGATGAGATCAGGCTGGGATGTCCCGCCACTTACTTCCGTGTTTCCCATAACCTCCTTCCCATGCCCTTCTGGCAGCCTCTGCACCTCATGTCATGGGGTCTGAGACTCGTGACTCCTAGGGACGCTGCAAGGAGTGGGAGCAAGGCTGTCCTGTTTCAGCCAACACAGGAGACATGTCATTTCTCGTCAGGATCTGGCAATATCAGATACATGACTCGGGCATAACTTCCAGGCAGGCTGGGAGAGGCAGGAGACCGCGTGGAGTTATTGGTGCACACTACCAGGTTACTGGTTCATAATGCGGATTTTGTAATCAAAGAAAACACGATAATTTCCAGAGAAACATCAAAAGTGCTTTATTCAAAGTAATGTCCATCGCTAGCTACTCATTTCCCCCATCTTTCAGGTAATTTGTGGATACCGTCCCAATAGAACTTTTCTTGTTTTGAGGCAAACCATTCAGAGACCCAATTTTCCACTTCTTCATGCGTTTTGAAGTGCTGCTCAGAAAGTGCGTGTGCCATCGATCGGAACAAGTGGTCATCTGAAGGAGCAAGGGCTGGTGAATACGGCGGGTGGGTTGGTACTTCCCAGGCAAGATCTTTTAACGTGTCTTTAACTGGTTTTGAAGTGTGTGATGGTGTGTTATCATGAAGCAAAATAACTTCGCCGTGTCTTCTGGCCCATTCTGGTCGTTTTACGATCAAAGCATGGTTCAAATTGGTTATTTGTTGTCGGTAGCAATCAGTATTAATGGTTTCACCTGGTTTTAGAAGCTCATAATACACCACACCTTCCTGATCCCACCAAACGCAGAGTATTGTCTTCTTTCCGAAGTGATTTGGCGTTGCAGTTGATGTTGATGGTTGACCTGGACCAACCCATGATTTTGTGCATTTGGGATTCTCAAAATAAATCCACTTTTCATCGCCAGTCACAATTCATTCGATGCAAAAAAGACTTTCTTTCGTGCCATTGAAGCAACATTTTACTGATGACTTTTCGGTTTTCCATTTGTCTTTCATTCAGTTGATGTGGCACCCATTTTCCTTCCTTTAAAATCTTTCCCATTGCTTGTAAATGATCAGAAATTTTTTTCTGAGCAAAGGTTAATCTTTCTGCAAGTTGTTTTTGAGTTTGACACGCATCTTCATCCAAAAATGCTTGTAATTGTTGGTCTTCAAATTTTTTTGGTTGACCTGGACGTTGTCTTTCACATCGAAATCATCACTTTTAAAGTGTTTAAACCAGCATTCACAAGTATCTTGAGATGGAGCATGTTCACCATAAGCTTCTGGAAGTATACGATAACTTTTTCTTCAAAATAAAGTAATGAATTAAAACTTCCCGCAAATGCTCTTTTTTTTTTGGCACGAAGTTCGACATTTTTAAGCGTAAAAATATCTATGATGTTAACACCTTCAGGAAATTTGACATATGAAGTTTTGAAGCTTGCTGTCAATACAACAAAATAGCATACATATCAAATTGCATATATATCAACATATGTATAACTACATCTAGTGAAAAAAATCCGCATTATTAACCGGTATACCTGGTAAGTACACCACTACAAGGACCCCACCAAAGCCTGCGGTTTTCATACCAAAGTAGGAAAAAAACAGTTTAAAAAAGGGAAGAGACTGGCTTTGCCACCAGTGGAAGTTGGCTTTCAGAAGCTGTGTTCTCCTGGCGAGGCCTGAAGAGCTGAGAGAGCGCTGGCAATTGAGGTCATTTCTGTGCTCGATGGAACAATAGGCCCCGGCTCACTGTGGAGGTCAGACTCCACTCCCTGGCTCACTGTGGAGCTCAGGCCCCATTGCCCTGGGCTCACCTTGGAGGTCTGCCCCCATGAGGCTGCTGACTTACACCAACACCAGAGCTGAACCAGTGCTGAGAGCGTAAGCCCCAGAGACTAACAGCTCAGCTTCCAAAGCTGCCTCACCACCCTGCTGGCTGCTGCATTCACCCGGCCATGAGCTAACTCGGCAGCGAGACTCACTTGTGACCGGTCGAGATACCTGCTTGGCCATAGCTATGGGCCTGAGGACCCTTTTTGCATATCCTAATTATGTCTAATGAGCCTACGTCACCACTCCGCCAGCGCGTGGACATCAGGGCGGGCCGTGCAGGGGAGAGGGCCCTCCCCGGGAATGGAACGGCTGTGAGAGTAGCCATCGGTGACAAGGTCTCAGAAGACGCCACAAGCCAGCTTCTCTGTGTCACTGGGAGCAGCAACTTATTCACTTATTTATGGGCGAAGAGCTGATAACCAATTAAGCAAAAATGGTTCCAAATGCTAAGAATACATCCTCTAATGTAAAAGTGAATGAGCATTTATGGCCTTTAAAGTGTGTGAGGACGGTGCACTCCACGCGGACTAATGGCCCTCCTATTAATATTGATGGCCGTGGGATGTCACTGCCCATTAGGCGGTCTTTACCTTAGAGCACGCCCAAGAAATGACAGCAGGCGCCCTCTGCAAACCACGGACACGGCCACGCATCCAGGTTGGAAAAAGACAGTGCAGAGGGGCAGAGTCTAATGACAGGAGTGTCCTAGGACTGGCCAGCTGGCAGGTGTTTCTACAGGGATGTTAGCAATAAGAAATCACTGGGGATGGAGTAAACACGCCAACAAACAGACTGTGGGAGGAGCCTATAGGACTGAGAGCAGGAGATGCCTGTGCAAAGGTAGGGGTTTCGGTTAGTTGTTCCAGCCCTGAATCGGCTCCCGGCAGCTGAGTGCTGACGAGGGAACAAGTGGGCCGGGGGGACGTTATAAAACCCTGAACTCCCCTGAGGACGTGAAGAAGAGAGTTCAGCTTTCTGATTATGGGTTAACTTCATGCACCCTTTGGAGTCTGCTCTCAATATGTCTTCAAAATAAGAACATTCTAGCCCTGGCTGGTTTGGCTCAGTGGATAGAGCATGGCCTGCGGACTGAAGGGTCGTGAATAGCTAGCTGTGTGCTGAATAACACCAATGAAACTCACGCCAACTCAGCACACCCACGTCCCACGTTACCCATGGCTAAGAACACAAGGCCACCAGCAAGGTTATGGCGAACAAAGATCTGTCAGCTGGATGGGGAACACTATTAACTTTCCAGAACTGCTAAGCTTGAGATTTACACAGGATGGTGCCCACGTGCCCTCAATAAAGAGGATATAGGTCCCCGGCTGCGTTCACCGCATCGCAGAGGTCACGGACCAATAAATCAAGAGCGTCATCACAGCGGCCACGCACCCGCCCCTGCTCAGCACCTGGGCCCATCGCTGACGCAGCGGGCGACTGCGGGGCGGGCAGGGGAACTGTTTAGGGATAATTACAAGCAAGTGTGTGTTTATTCAGCGGGGCACGCATGAACTGATTGCTCTTGTTTTCACTTCGATAATGAGACTGGCCCCAAAATGGCCTTTGCAGGGTTCCTGTGAGGACATACACTTAATTACACTGCACACAAATGAGTTAATTATAAATAATATCACAATCTGAGATCGAGCCATGGTTTTGCGATGAAATGAAAGTTCCTATTCTCATGCTTTTTTCTCTCTAAGGAGAAACAAATATTAATTTGCTCAGAGCATGTACCTTGAGCAGACTGGGAAGGTGAAACCATGGTTGTCAAGAGTGCTCGGGCTGGGTCCACACAAGGACCCAGTGTCACAGATATCCGGTCAGTGCAAAACTGTTTCTGTTCCTTTCCTGCCTTCCCTCTTCCTGACTTCCATCTGACCTAAGAATCTAAGCAAGATCAAGGTAACTCTCAATTAATGGGAAGGGTGGCAGCTCACATGGGTGGTTCCTCGCTCTGAGTGTTAAGATTGGCTGTGATTTTTAAGTAGAAAGCAAGGTCGAGCTCCCACGTGTAACTGATAGACTTGTCCAGTGAGTCGGGGAGTTGGGGGACCACACAGTGGGTGGGACCTGAGTGGTAAGTCCCATCTCTGACATGAATGAATTGCTGCAGGTCTCACTGATGTCGGTTACCACGGGGACTGCAAACTCAGTGCCATTTTTAAAGTCCAGAAGCTGCGCCCCGGCCCACGTGGCTCAGCTGGTTGGGCATCATCCTGTGCACTGAGAGGCTGCAGGTTCGATTTCCAATCAGGGCACAGGCCCGGATTGTGGGCTCTATCCCTTTAGGGGGCGTGCAGCAGGCAGTCGATTGGTGTTTTGCTTTCACATCAATGTTTCTCTCTTCCTCTCTCATTAAAAATCAATATGAATATATTTAAAAATAAAATAAATTTTCAGTACTTGCTAGGGAGAATATTTCCCCTTCTCATTTCATCCTGTGTCATTTTCTTTTAGGATTTCTCCACATGTCACTTCAGTCTTAGCAGAGTGCTGGTGGACCCCACAAGGTTTGTGTTATTTTCTTTCATACGTGGCTTCATATGTAGAACAGACATTGCTCCCCTAGTCACACACCTGTGTCTGATGAAAAGTCACATGTTGCTATGAGAAGGTGAGCGGAAGAGCTAGCACAGTCTAAGGCTGGGAAGTCTGTAGGGGAGTCTACCACCAGGCAGTGGGAACCCGCTCTGCTGTTTGCTGTGCTGCCTCTTTGTTCCCTTTATTCCAAGAGGTCACAGTTCAGTTCCCAATTAGGGCACATGCCGGGGTTGTGGGCTTGATCCCCAGTGTGGGGTGTGCAGGATTCTCTCTCATCATTGATGTTTCTAGCTCTCTCTCCCTCTCCCTTCCTCTCTCTCTAAAAGAAATAAACACATTTTTAAAAATGGCTTTAGGAACAATGTAAACCCCAGAATTGTTTTCAAATGAAGGGCCTTCCTGTTTCTCCTTTCAGTCGACCTGAGCCACAGTCCGGGTCCGGACACCCTCAGCACAGCCCTGGGCGATGTGCCCGAGCAGGTGGGCCCTAAAGTCACTCACACACAGAGCCTGCCGCTGCCCAGTGCCATGGCTCCAGGGGTACACACTCGCTGATGCCACTGCGGCCCAGCCTCCTGCTGAACGAAACATGGAGGGAATATCAGGAGCATAAAGAACAACATTTCCTAATACAGGGCAGATCCATAAGTATGCTTATGAGATGTGTGTATTTATATGCACCGGCGCCAGACTGTACCCTGCACCCAGAACACAGCACTGTCTGCCAGGAGAGACTCAATCCATGTCTGTCGAAGGAATAAATAAGCAGAATAGCGCTATTTTGGCATTCCTGGAGTTCTGCCACGGAGCCGGTACGTATGCAAATGCGTCTACCATGAACTATTTTAGCTGCTTCTGTAATTAACGCATGCTGGATGCACTTTGAGGAGACACTTAATATTGAATGTTCTTTATGATAAATAGTGTTTTCACAAGGTAGTGATATATTTGGAAATATAACAAAACTGTACCTACGGGACACTCAGTCTCCGAGATAAATCCAATAAGTTCAATGGCACATGCAGACGCTCTGCTCCCCGGATCCCAGCATAAGATATGTGGATGGGCACAGGCAATGGGGTACCTTTCAGAAGAAAAGTCTGGGTGTTTGGCTGAGTACTGGCAGAGCCAATTAGCTTTTTGTGTTTAAAAAGAAAAATAGATTTAGAGTGTGAATGTGTCTGAGGGGTCAATGGCATCGAATGTGAGAACCTGGTACATGGGAGATCTAAACACGCCACCCGAGACCACAGTGTGCGTGGTGCTGGTGGTGCTGGTGACGGGGGTGACAGCTAAAGTCTGAGATCCCGCTCACTGGCTCCGTGTGCCTTCCTGCAGAGTCAGGGAATGGCAGGCATTATAATCAGGCTTCTTGTTGATGAGATCCTGGGAAAATGAGCTCCAGATGAATTTCATCTGTCTAGTGCAGGTTTTACGACGAAGGCATTATGAAAACTGCCACCCGGTGCAGGGCCACTCGGAGAAGATGTGGCATGAAAACAGAGAGCCCCCTGCCTGCTCTGCCAGGGCTGCCACGTGAGGACAGGATGGTCCGGCTACGAGAGTCTGCCAGGCTTTCCGACTTCAATTAACCTCGCTTACCCAGGGAGCCACAGAGAAAGAAACGCGCATTAATATCTGTTGCAAAGACACATCTCAGAGTCATTAAGTGCACATTAATAACCCAGGGAATGTATAATTTTGTAGGTGACAGATACTATTTTTACAGCTGCTCTTCAGAGGAAGAATAAGTTTCTCTTCATTAAAGACTAATGACTGACATTACATTTAAGTGTTCACATTAGATATGCTTCTTTGAATTTAATGATGGGGCAATGAGGCCTCTAATTAAATACTCAAAAATCTCCACGGGGAGAAACAAAACAAATTTATCTGCAATTTAAAAAAATAATGGAATCCATCTGTTACATAATAAAATTTTAAAATTTTGGATATTTAGGCATATGACCATTGTACCTCTGAAAGCTTAGCTCTTGATATTCTAAATTATTGGCATAACAAAGCGAGCAACATAGTCATTTGTGTTTCACTATATTTTTGTTTTGTTTACACATCTTTAATACTCACTATGGAGTGGCAAGGAATTCCCTATAACCCTTAGATTATTTACTGAATTGCTCTTATGGTCGAAATACCTCACAGTAGCAGCAAATATTTAAGCAATCATTGAAAGAAAAAAAATAATTATAAGATTAAAGACTGCTATCTAGAACTTGGATTCTAACCAGTTTCCTAAATCATGTGATCTTCCTGAATTCTTTTACCCCCAATTTAGACCACAATGTGTCCATTTACCCTCTGCCAGAATTCATTATATATGTATTAAAAATGGAAAATGTAATTAAAGCTATTAAAATTTAAAAAATTTAAGAACAGAAGCAGAATAACATGACTGTCTCTTCATAATAAGCCACACTTAGATAAAATAATTTCTTCCTCAGACTCTGTTATTTAAATGGTTTGATAATTTCTGGAAAACCCAGAGAGAGAGAAAGGCAGTCGTTGGTGAGGATAACTGGACTCTGGTAAATCAAGATATCGCTGGGATAGCCACTGAGCTCTCAGATTCGCTCTGAGCTCCTGCTATTGTCTAGTTTGGCTAATGGGCATCATTTTGACAAATATCAAAGCAGAACAAAGCAAAATGTCACTTCTTTAAAAGGGAGAGGATTAAAATGCCGTGAAGGCACGAGGAGGAAGAAACGGACGCCCTCGCAGTCCATGCTGATAGAGCTGTAACAACATCTCCCATCAGGCGCGGGCCCCGCGATGGGGGATTAGGCGCAATTAGATGAGCTTGCGAGAGGGTGCCGGGAGCTGCTGTGCGGCTGCTAATTGTATGGTTATGTTTACACGTTGCATGGAACTGGAGTCTGTCATCAGTAGCTGCTTTGACAGTTTTCCTGAGAATTCCTGTTTAAACAGAGCAGACACTGGAGGCATTTTTCGGCAGCCCAACACAAGCGTGTGGGAAAGCATACTTCCCCCGAGTCAAGTTGGGGAAACTGATTCCTGAAGATGTCATAATTTGGGGGCCATTGTGATAAATAAGAATCTTATGGGCTCATGCCTGTGTGAATAGGAAAGAATTATCTTGGGATATTTTGATGATGAGGGAGGCAAAAAAATGAAGGATGACGTAAGAGGGATGTTTTGGCTTTCCATGCATTCTTCCCCTCCTTCCTCTTCTTTCCTTTTCTTCCCTTTTGTTTTCCTTTCCTTTTCTTCCCTTCCTTCCTTTTGCTGTTTTAAGTCAGGTTTACTGCTCATTCTTTTATGTTTATTTACCAAGCACCCAGACACTGTACATTCTGAAGGTTAAGTAATGAACAAAAGTCATAAAGTTCCCAACTGAGGCATCTGAAATACTATTACTAAAACTAATATTGACTAGTCCGGTGGTCGGCACACTCATCAGTCCACAGAGCCAAATATCAACAGTACGATTGAAATGTCTTTGGAGAGCCAAATTTTTTAAACTTAAACTTCTTCTAACGCCACTGCTTCAAAATAGACTCGCCCAGGCCGTGGTATTTTGTGGAAGAGCCACACTCAAGGGGCCAAAGAGCCGCATGTGGCTCGCGAGCCGCAGTTTGTCGACCATGGGACTAGTCACTTCTTCAAAGTTTGCAACACTCATTTTTTATTTTTAAGGGTCAAGAGGTAATCTATAATAATAAAAGCATAATATGCTAATTAGACTGGATGTCCTTCTGGACAACCTTTCGGACAAAGCTGGGGCTGTGAGGGAAGCCGGGGTCCTGGGTGCTAGAGGGAAGGCCTACTCTTGCATGGATTTCGTGCATCGGGCCTCCAGTACTGTGAGAATAGGAATGACTTATAATATCGACAGATACAGCACTCACTCCCTTACTATCGAAAATAAAATAACTAAACCAATTCCAATTTTAGATTCAGGATCAAATCTATTTCTACAGTTTGTACCCAAGGCCATGTGAAGAAATCGGTTTCGCTTAGGGACTGTAGCAAAGGGCAGATCGACATAGAATGTGTAGCCTACATCATATTTAGAATGTGTTTGCTAAAATTGCACAGAGAGATCCATAATGCAGAACAATAACTGATCTGGACAGTGGACAGTGGGTCAGTGTGTGTTAAGTGCTGACCCCTGCTGGCCGGGAGGGGTGGTGCCATGTAATGCTCCCCAGGGGCCTGCAGGGAAACCACAGGGATGGCCTCTAAGGCTGAGCAGTCTGCCTCTTCTGATGCCACTCCAGCCAGTGAGGAGGGGCGCCTTCTGGGTCAGGGTGGACGTTAGGCCCATGTGGTCCCTAACGGTACTGCAGAGTTGGGGAGCAGCAGCTCCTTACCCCCTGGGGTGGGGGAGCACTGGGTGCCTGGTACAGTCTGGGAGGCATCGGGGGGCCCTCCACCTTTGCTGGGGAGGGTAAGCATGGAGCTGCAGATTCGTCCCTAGTGTTTGGCTGCAGTAGGACAGATATTGTGTGACAGTTCTTGGTCTTGCTGACAGCCCTTTCCTGTCCTCTGGGTTTGAGGAGGCTTTATTTTGTGTTGTATTTGCCTCACTTCTTCTCATTTCCAGGTGTGGCCTCTTTGCCTGGAGAAGTCTGGGCCTTTTGAGGCAAAAAGAAAACTCAGAGAGCTCCCCATCCTGCTGCCCTTGGGTCTGGAGGTCCCAGCTGGTCTGGCCTATCTTCTCTCCAGCCTTCTGAGTCTCTTTTGTTTATCATGTAACTAGAGGCCCGGTGCACGAAATTCGTGCACGGAGGGGGGTTGTCCCTCAGCCCAGCTTGTACCCTCTCCAATCTGAGACCCCTGGAAGGATGTCCGACTGCCCGTTTAGGCCCGATCCTGGTGGGATCGGGCCTAAACGGGCAGTCGGACATCCCTCTCACAATCCAGGACTGCTGGCTCCCAACTGCTTGCCTGCCTGCCTTCCTGATTGCCTTAACTGCTTCTGCCTGCCAGCCTGATCACCCCCTAACCACTCCGCTGCCAGCCTGTTTGCCCCCACTCCCCTCCTCTGCCGGTCTGGTCACCCCTAACTGCCCTCTCCTGCAGGGTTGATCACCTCCAACTGCCCTCCCTTGCAGGCCTGGTCCCTCTCAACTGCCCTCCCTTGGAGGCCTGGTCCTTCTCAACTGCCTTCCCTTGCAGGCCAGGTGCCTCCCATCTGCCCTCTCCTGCTGGCCATCTTGTGGTGGCCATCTTGTGTCCACATGGGGGCAGGATCTTTGACCACATGGGGGCAGCTATATTGTGTGTTGCAGTGATGATCAATCTGCATATTACTCTTTTATTAGATAGGATAGAGGTTTGGTACAGGGGTGGGGGCCAGCTGGTTTGCCTGAATGGTGTCCCTGATCAGGGTGGGGTTCCCTTGGAGCATGGGGCGGCCTGAGCGAGGGGCCTGAGGTGGTTTGCAGGCTGGCCACGCCCCCTGGCAACCCAAGCAGAGGCCCTGGTATCTGGAATTTATTTTCCTTCTACAATTGAAACTTTGTAGCCTAGAGCTAAGTCAAGCCTGAGGCTACCTCCGTGGCCGGCAGCCATTTCTGTTGGGGTTATAATTGAAACTTTGTAGCCTTAAGCGGAGGCCTGGGCCCGGACAGGGTGTGCGGAAAGCTTTGCTTCCCGTTGCCGCCGGCAACCCTCGCCTGCTCTTTCAAGCTCCATTCTGCCGCCATTTCTGTTTGAATTTGTTTACCTTCTATAATTGAAACTTTGTAGCTTGAGTGGAGGCTTAAGCCTGGCAAAGGCAGGCGGAAAGCTTGGCTTCCTCTGTTACCTAGGAAACCTTGCTCTCTGTGGCTGTAGCCATCTTGGTTGGGTTAATTTGCATACTCACTCTGATTGGATGGTGGGCGAGGCTTGTGGGTGTGTCGGAGGTATGGTCAATTTGCATATTTGTCTATTATTAGGTAGGATTAGCAGGATATTAATTGTGCACAGTGGAAGGAATAGGGACATGCAGGCCTGTTCTTTCTTCCTGAAAGTGAGTTTCTTTTAAAAAACAGCAACTATTCTAGTTGCAACTGGGAGACAAAATGGGCTATATTAATATATTAGCCTTTTCTAATATACATTTGAAGATATATTTAAAAAGTAATAGTATATCCATCTATTTGTGTTTTTTAAAGGTATTGTTCTACAAGGTTTGTTAAGCCTCTTTATCACTTCGATCTGTAGCTGTGTGTGTGTGCGTGCGAGTGTGTGCGTGTGTGTGTGTGTGTGTGTATGTGTATTGTGTGCACCCTCATATTTCCCTTATTATTCCTCCTGCACAGAATTGTTCAAAAGTGTCCATGTGAATGTCCTGATACCTCCAGAAAGAGTCACACTTTCGTTTTATTACACGGACCATGAATCCTTTTATAGCTTCTCTTCTCTTATCACTCTGATTTTCTATGTCATTTCTCTTTGGGCACCTGGAAGGCACATTCCCAATGAACAAATGCCTACTACGTTCTCTAGTCACCCTTCATATAATTTGCAGTTCCTTTTCTAATTATATCTATTTTTTCCTACCATATTGTTTGCATCTAATTGTCTAGTTTATTTTGGTTAAAATCAAGGCGTTGCTCTGGCCTAAGAGAAACGTGGAAACGAAAGGAGACACCGGGCAAGCAAATGGTAGGTGTGCACAGTGAAGGGGTGGAAGCCGCCGGGCCTGTCCTGCTGGCTCCGTGTCCCTGCAACGAGGCTGTCTGGCCAGTTTCACTGGCTCAGGGTCCCTCTCCACATTCACACGGCTGCTTCCACACCGCAGCAGCCAAGGTGAATGGTTACAGCTGAGACCCATGGGACCCACACCTGAAATATTTACCACCTGCTCCTTCACAGGAGGAGCTGGCAGGTCCCTGCTTTGATCATTGTAATTAATAAGATCCTAGAGAAATAAAGTGAAGAAATGCCATTCCATTGTTTCTGAAGGCTCCCTGATGCTCACATATGGTAATAGAATTAGTGCTAGGAGGAGAACGTCAGACTGATGCGATTACATGTGGGGAAGGGGGGGTTAGCCACGGCCCATACAGGAGACCAGAGGAGACCATCTTCTCAGCACTTTGCTTCGGCTTTCGTGGAACATCTCCCCTTGGACTCCTTCTGGTCTGGCGGTCCTTCACGTCTATCAGTCACTGCACGTAGTGCCAGAACGTCGGGGTGCTATCTCAGTCCTCTTCCTAGGCAGCTGTACCCCTACAATGACTTCATTTTAACATGCACTCCAGTGAGAACGACGCATCCCTAGCCCACACTTCTCTTCTCAGACCTTGCTCCCTAGGCTTCGTCACATGATGGGCTTTAAGGCAAGAAGACTGAACAGATTGCAGACTGAGCTCCGAGACCTGAGCTCCTGGTTCTCTGCTCTCTGCCTGGTGAAGGCCCCACCGGCTGGCACACGGGGCGGGCCGAAGTCTAAGGGTCACCTCTGTCTCAGGTTCATCAGGTTCATGCTTCCGTTCTGGTCATGTTATCGATGTTTGTGTGTTTGAATATGGCTTTGGTGTCCATCCCTGTTTCTTCTTTGAATCTTCTGGAAAATTCACAACTATGATCTCTTCAAGGACTTTCTTCTTCTTTCTCTACTTCCCTTTTGGAATCTCTACTTATTCTAGTCTCCTTGTTGTTGTCATCGTTTCCATTTCATATTCTCTCTTTGATACGTCTTGTAGTTCAAAGTCCTTTCTTCTACAACATGTATGCTGCTGTGTAAAGATTATAAAGTTTTTAAAGCTCTGTTTTTCCTTTGAGAAGTTAATAACCAGGCTTATTGGTGCTCATCTTCCAGGACCCAGACTAGACGCTTTTCCCTGAAGAAGCCTTCTCTGATCTTCACTATATTTCAGGCTTCTCCATTCCATGTACTCAAATGGTTACGTTTCTTTTCTTCAGTCTGGGATTCTTTGACCACTAGTGTGACAATCGGTTTAATAAACAGCCATTAGCACACCGCCCCCCAACTTTATGCCCCTTAAGAGCAGAGGAGAACACTGTTCTAATTCATGATCGACCCCAAAATCCAGCCCCATGAAGTCTGACCAATGTGTTAGGAAGTCGTTTGATTATGTCTCATTGGTTGAGGGAAGATTCCTCTTGTATTGAGTGACTATTATTGGTTGTGCATAGTCTTAACTATATGAAAACTAAATATATTAAATCTAAAGCATATTTGATTCTGAGTTTGGCCAAGACAACCATTTGGAAAAAAATATTCATGTTATTTCACATGACCCCTGACATAACTTGAATTTTAAAAAAAGAAAAAGAAATGGAGAAACTAAGAGTGCTATTTAATGAGAAAACTTAGAAGAGAAGACTCACCCCATTAGACAGAACCTAAATATATTATCACATAGATATAGCAATGGATTCAAGACCATCTGTTCTGCCATCTAAAGCTAATTAAAAAAAACACACACAACTCGGAGCAATTAAGAAACAACCATCAGCCTAAAGTCTGACTCAAGAATGATTTGATAATAAAAACTATAGGTATTACAAATACACTGAATTAGGAAGTACATAAATAAAAGTTGTTTTTTGTTTTAATTTAGGATAGGAAGGGAGAGAGAGAGAGATGAGAGAGAATCACTGATGGGCTGCCTCCTGCATGCCCCTCACTGGGGATTGAGCCAGCAACACGGACATGGGCCCTGACCAGGAATCGAACCGTGACACCCTGGTTCACAGGTTGATGCTCAACCACCGAGCTACGCCAGCCAGGCAAAGTTATATCTCATTGGAGTACTGTGGAAAGTGGGGAGCATGGAGCACGGGTACTAATGGGAACATCACCGAGGCCGTGGTTACCTGCAGCATCCTAGTCCATGATGAGTATACCTGCCTAGTAAAGCTCAGCATGTAATTCTAATCGTCTTAGAAAAACTCCCAACACACTTCTAGACTATTACATACTAGCATAGGTAACTGAAAAGTAGAAAAGCACTTATGCTGGAGACCTGATTTTTATTCCTGGAATAATAATACTCAATAGATCCATGGTGATTTTTTTAAAATGAATGAACAGAGTTGCTGAAACTTCTATTGATACTGTGTGTCTGGCTTTTCATTTAGTGCAATATTTTTCCATCTGTTCCATGTACTTATTACCTAAAGTTTCACAAGGTATTTTGTGTTTTGCATACATGCATAATTTCCGAAACCTGGGAGTGAATAAAGCAGGTGGAATTAGCCTTACTTGACAGATGAAGAAATTGAGACTTTGATGAGATAATAAGTTGAATGTTGCATACAAGGATAGTAATTTTGTTATGACTCTTAAGTCCACTAGCCTTCCTGCTGCACTACCCTTTTTCTATTTATCAGATAATTAGCATGCTTATACACACTTAATATTATTCATTGGAGTAATATTATGGAAAGACTTTTTTTCTGAAGAACAAATGGCAGTAAGTCCTCTAACTAACCAGGAGAGAGCTGAGCTCTGCTTCCACAAACTGCAGAAGTGATAACCATGTGGTTCTCACATAATCACATAGTCTGAGGGCAGAGTCTGCGGCGTAGGAAAAAGGGAGTCATGCCTGTCAGAGGCTGCAGTGTATGGAAGCAAACAGGAAAAGTCTCCCCTCCACCCTTTCCTTGATCCTCCCCAACATGACTGCCCCACCTTAGCCTGCACCAATGGGGGCAGTGCCCAGGGCTCTGGGAGGTTTGAGAGCCTCCTAGAAAAACTATGCACAATGTCCTGTAGAACCACCAGCTTGGGAGAATCCTATCTAATAAAGAGGGAATATGCTAATTGACCCTCACACCATTGCAAAGATGGCGGTGCCCACAGCCAATAAGGAGGGAGTATGCTAATTGACTGCTCCGCCCTCAAAGATGGCAGTGCCCACAGCCAATAAGGAGGGAATATGCTAATTGACTGCCCCACCCTCATTGATGGTGGCACCCACACCCACAAGATGGCGGCACCCAGTCCCCTCAGCCCTGCTGGGGCAGCAGGCACGTGGCAAGGCCGGGCCCACCCCCAGGTGGGCCTGGCCGCTCTGCACATCTGTCTCCGGAGTCTCCCAGTCCCCTCAGCTGCCCAGGGCCAGCCCAAAGCATAGGCAAGCCTCGAATGGCGGCTGCCCAGCCAATGCCTGAGGCACAGGCAAGCCTCAGATGTTGGCTACCCAGCAGGCCACCCAGGGCTGGCCCAAGGTGCAGGGAAGCCTTGGATGGTGGCTGCCCAGCCAGCTGCCCAGGGCCACCCGAGGCTCAGGTAACCAGGGCCAGTCGAGGCTTGCGCTGCAGGCAGTGGCAGCAGCAGAGGTATGATTGGGCATCGCCTTCCCCTGCACACTGGGTCACCTCCTGCTCCTGCGAGCTCCTGGACTGTGAGAGGGGGCAGGTCGGGCTGAGGGGACCCCCCTCCAGAACATGAATTTTCATGCACCGGTCCTCTATTCTGGAAAGAATATGGAAGATGACTTATAATTGCAATGGAATCACGTGTTGTGACGTCATAAAGGGATAAGGCAAAAGTTAATCATCTAATAGTAGTCATACAAACTCTTACCTTCATAATTAAGTACACAAAAATACCACGTTTGGACCAATATGATGCTAGGCTGTGGAACATACAAAATAAACTAAAATCAACACAGAACTATACTTTTAGGAGCTCATCAAGGAGTTAGCGTAATTCCTTTTGTTTAGTATCTGACCCTGAAAACAAAAGGCACTGTTAAAGCTCAGATCAACCTGAATGGGAAAAACCAACCGTGATGTTCTCGGCTCTGTGTTTGTAACTAAACCACAGGCTTCCATCTGGCTGGGTGTCCCTGGGCCGTCTCCGAAAGCTCCTTTCTAACAACCTATTAAGACACAGGAAAGCTCACCACATCGCCCTAAATAAAGACTGACAGACAACCTATTGCTAGAAAATGAGCGGAACTTCCACTAACTGCTGAGCTGATGGAACCGGACACAAGGAGAAATGGTGCTCCGAGAAAGAGAGAGCCTCACACCCAGGAAGACGGGAAGATGTCTTCCTAAGTCTCCTCTCTCTCTTACACAGGCTGCTCTCTGGATCTAATCTCTAGGATCCCGGCCAGCCACTCGCCCTTTCTCTGTGTGGCTGCTGCTTTTACAGGTAATCTCAGGAATGTCCTGGTCTCCTTCCTCGGAAGCACATGCTGGCGTGGAGGCCGGGCTCTGAGCGGGCTGCGTCCCGAAGAACACTGCTCGGAGGAGCAGTGCAGGGTGGCTCCGGGCAGAGGCTGGGGAGGATCCACACAGTGGATGTTCCCGTGTGGCCTTGATCTAGAGGTGAGAACTCCAGGGTGTGGGGTGAAAGGCACCCTCTTCCTTTCAACAGAGAGGACCCTGGGAGCTGGGCTGGGAACTGTGCACATCAATTCACTTTGCACATGCAGATCTGAGAAGATGATTAGCTATTTCATCAAGTGGACAGCGGCTGGGGCCACGGGCAGGCTGCTCACTGGTGAGCACTGTAACCTGGAGAGATCTCCATTCCTACCAGGAGGAAAACCAAACGACACGGGCCCTGTGAAAACCTTGCTGCCCTTCAGGGAGGGGAAATAGCGTAACCCTATCAAGGCTCATTTGGAGAACATTTTAAAAAATGGTTTGTCCAAGAAACCAGAAGAAAATGTTAAAATATTTCAGCTGGAATCAAACCACAATATCAAGAGAAGTGATCTGTATGCATAGCTGAGCAGCCAGTATTGGCAGTAAATGGGATCCAGTATAAAACGGGGGCTGCACTGGAAATAAAACAAGATGTGACACAGAGACCAAGGCTGGGAGGTGAAGGAGCGAATCAAAATAAAAGACAGCAAACTGAAGTGTGAAAACACTTAAAATTTGCCTCTGAAGCAGTAAAGATAAGAACTGAGTCACATTCGCACGAGGACAGTTCCGTCAAGGACAGAACCCATGCACCACAGGGGTCCCACAGGGTAACAGAGACTCTGAGAAAGTCCCATCACTAGCGATGCATTAGCCTTGGTAACCTAGTAGCATTGCATCCCTCCTGTGTTTGTGGTGATGCTGATGTAAACAAACCCCTTTTGCTTCCAGTCACATAAAAGAGCAGCACCTACAACCATGTACACATAGTACTTGGTAATGAAAATAACTGTTACTCCTTTATGGATTTACTACACTGTACTTTTTATTATTATTTTAGAATTGATTCTTTCTACTTATATATATAAAAAGTTTGTTTTAAAACAGTAGCCACGTTAGCCGGCATCACCTGGTACAACTCCTGTTTCCTCTACAATTTACACCTTGTTGCACTCCACCATTTAACCAGAGAAAGGCCACGGTTAGCACTCAATGCTAATTACGTGGTGAATGGACATAATACACTATTTATTGTAGCTTCCTCTGGCGTCTGACATTTGATTGAAGGAGCCTCCTAAATGTTAGCTAACCACCTGAAGACTGTATTTCTCATTTGGGTAACTCTAAACACACACACACACACACACACACACACACACACACAAATGTTTAAGTAAGTTAACATTCAGAGAGTTAAACAATCAGAAGGCACAGTGACTCAAATAAGGCTGCATTATGCATTATGACAAGTAGCTTGAACTCTAACAAACACCTTACTTGCAGTTATAGCTCTCTCTCTCGTCTTCCTTTTCGGAAAGTACCTGGATGTTGGCAGCCAGCAATTAGTTACGTTAAAGCCTAAAACTTCCATCTTCAATTGATCTCCCTGTTTCTGAGGATGATCATTTATAAAATCATAAAGTAATTCCTATAATTTATCTAATGAATTTTCAGTTGAACTCTGATTTAGCTTAACACAGTAGAATATTACATAGCATAATTTAGTTAAAACTAAAACAATTTTTAACAACTCCATAAACTAGGCAAACATGAAAATTTGCCCAGAAAATATAATTTAGTTCATTCAGTTTACTTCAGTGTTTGAAGGGAAAGAAATGTTTGGGGAGCAAATTCTGAAGTTTCTTATTAGACCCTATGAATTCCTGACCCCATAAACATTAAATGCTTCATAGCTTCTACAGTTTGATCGACAGCATCTCTGCCAAGCTTTTATGAAGAGACTATTGAATTCAGCGTTAGTAACTCTGTATGCAATGCGAAGCAAGCTTTAAAGAAATTCATTCTACTTTCAGAATGGAATTATGCCTGAGTGTGACCTTCAGCTCTCCTTCTGCATAGCTCTGTGTAGTTAGGAACTTTCCCTGGGCTTCCTAACTTTTAAGATATTTCCAATCAATATTAGTGGCAACTTGCACTTGATGATGGCTTACTTGAGGAACTTGCCCTTATTTATTATTTGGTTTCACTCAAAATCACTACAGATTAGCAAACTGAGGTCCAAGGAATAGTCAAAGGCCCGTTGGCTGGAAAGTGGAGGATCTGGGAATAGAGCAAATAGAATGTTCCAGAACCTGTGCATCTGAAGCTGTTTTATATTGACCCTGATATATGCTGAACCACATTCTTAGGCAGAGTCTTGTTTTTACTACATCCCATTAATTACTGAACTAAGAGTAGGTTTGCAGGAGTTGAGAGATTGAATGGGTTTAAATTTGAGTACAATGGTGCAAACCCTCACTGGCTGGGAAGATGAGGTGATTTCCAAATTATACACAAACACACACACACACACACACACACACACACACACACACACACACTCTGAGTGGCCAGATTATTATGATCTCTGAACGCATAATAATCTGGCCACTCAGTGTAGACTGACCACAGATTTGGGATTTTAAAATAAGGTTTTTCCATGTATAAGAACTGCATTGTGGGTAGTCAGAAAGAAGCAGAGGACTTATTTAGCCAGATGCTGGGGGCCACTATCTCCTGGTCCCTTGACATATCAAGATTTGCAAGCTTTCCTTTATACATAAGTACACTGAGTGGCCAAATTATTATGCGTTCAGAGATCATAATAATCTGGCCACTCAGTGTGTATGTGTGTGTACTTATGTATAGATATAGATATAGATATAAATATAGATATAGATATAGATATAGATAGATATAGATATACTAGTGGCCCAGTGCATGAAATTCATGAACATTAAAAGGGAATTAGTTAGAGGAAATATTTTAATATTGCTATTTGCCCTTTCTCTATAAAAGAAGTGTCAGAGATGAAAGAAAATTAGTAAAATGTATATGAAAATCTCCCTCCTGTCAGAGTCTGGGGTGTGCCGTGGGACCTAGAGTCAAGTCCTTGCCTACCACCTGCACACACTTCAAAAACGCAGGAGACCCAGACTCGGCCAGCTCCACCCATCAAGCCCCTCCAGGCGGGGGGGGGGGGGGGGTGCAGCCTCAGGTCCCCCAACCTGGTGTCGGGGCGGGGTGTGGCCTGAGGTCCCTCATTAAGCCCCACTGGGCAAGGGGCACGGCCTGAGGTCCCTTGCCCCAGCCAGGCACCATGCAGCCTCAGGTTCCTGCTGTTCGGTCATGATGTTATAGCATCCTGGCTAATTTGCATATTCCTCTATTGTATAGATCTCAGAGAGGAAGTGAGAGAGATAGAAACACCAATGATGACAGAGAATCATTGATCGACTGCCTTCTGCACGCCACACACTGGGGATCAAGCCTGCAACCCAGGCATGTGTCCTGACTGGGAATTGAGCCATGACCTTCTGGTTCATAGGTTGATGCTCAACCACTGAGCCACGCCGGCTGGGCTGATTTCACAATTTTGAATACAGAGTGAACAGGGTTGGCTCTGCTTAGTGTGCTTCCTCCTACCTTCCTCCTGCAGATTCCGGCAAATTGTGGCGATCATTTCCATCTCTCATCGGGCTTTGGGTTCCACAGGTGGGCTTCCCAGCATTCCTGTGTGATTAGAACACAATTACTCCCCAGTGACTTAAACAGAGTAACAGCTGACATTCCTTCAGTGTAGAGCAGCGGTCGCCAACCTTTCGGACCTCACGGACCACCAGCGGTCTGTGGACCACCGGTTGGCAATCGCTGGTCTAGAGCTCTATGTCCAAATGGCTGTTACTTCTGGGCATTTCTTAATGCACAGATGAGCACCATTTTTAAGGGGCTAAGGTTACAGCAGGGCAGCCAGGACCTGTGCTCTATGCTGGAGTCAGAACCCGGCTCGTTCAGTAGGTGGCGCCCTTCCCTTCTACCACACATCTTAAAAGGAAGCCCTGACATAACATTGGAGAGACTGCCACTGGTGCCATTTTCCAGGGACAACTGTCTAATACTCAAATATTTGTCTTTATTCTTTTTCTTTAAATTATTAAATTCTAAAAGGTAGCCCATTTACCAAATTGCCTCTAAAATCCAACCAAAATTATTGACTCTATACTTCTCTCTAGTTTATACCATCACAAAAAATATATGACATGTTCCACCTCCAAGTAGCTATTTCAGTTATTAAATACTTAATAACACGTTGAGAGCATCTGGATAGAAAATGTAATTGCAATAACATCGAATTCTCAAATGAGGACTGCACCATTTTCTTTCTGAGCCTTTCCATTTTGCACATCATGAATGACCATCTCTCACTTTTGAGTTACACAAGAACAATATCCTGGATAACAGCCATCGCTATTAATTAAGAACCACCTAGCCACTGTGTTCTGCATGCCCAGGACAGGAGATTTTTACACAGTCACCTATGACATCTTGCCTGTCGGTGAACTTTATACATATGCCGGGTCCGTGGGGAGCTAGTTACAGTGCACACCCGGGCTCCGCCCACCCCTCCTGCACTCCTGGCGTCAGGAGTCTGCACAACAGGCTGCCAGAGTCTGCGGAGCCCTGCCGTGGTTTCCGGAGGCCAATCAGCATGAACTGGAGGAACACGGTGGAGGGGCCCTTCTCCACGAGGTGCTCCACCTTTTGCTTGTTTGCAAGTGAAGACTGGGATTAACCTGCAATACTCCACGTGCTTCTAACACCTGTTTCATAAACGAGTGACTATATGAATCACTTCCCTTTCAACTCCTAAGTAGATATGTGACTTTGATGTGTATAAAACAAGGGATTTTATCATGTTTTGAATATAAAGCTTTTTTCCCTTTTTGTAAAAGATTCCACTTTGAAGCCCATGACTTTAGGATATGTCAATAACCTACAAAGGTAAATGAGGATGATCTAAACAATTACTCATCATTTCTGTGGTGAAAATTAAACCTTTTTATTTGCCGCATTCAACTTAACCAAACGAGTCCATCAAAATTTACAATTTTACTGAACAATAAGTGCATTGGATAATTGAACAAAAATATGTTTGATTCTAAGTCTTTCAACTACGGTAGAATTAATTTAGAAATAATGATAATACATGGACAGATGCTGCTTCCATGTTGGGATGAAATCAAGTCACTAAGGGCAGATTATGGAGGATTTGATATGCCATGGGATGGTTTCAGATGCTGTGAAGGACGAACCTGGGCTTAGTTTTTCTCCTCTAGGATAATTCCTTCTTGTAACCTGGAATGCAGAGCTCTCAGAGATGTTTGATCGTTTCCACCTGAGGTAGAGCCAAAGATCTTGGGAGCTTTACAGTGAAAAATGGGCTCAGGGGCAGCCGAAAACTAAAGAACAAGAGAAATGGCTGTAAATTTATTGCTGGCAACATGTAGGCATCTTCTTTCAGATCCCACTGAGAGAGGAATGTGTGCTTACACATGTTTTGAATATAAATTAAGCCTACAGAGGTAAACATAGCCTAGTATTTTTATTATGCTTACCTTGATAGTATATTAGATGATATTAAAATAGCACACATTCAGAGACTATACAATAAAGTGTCTCTACCCGATAAAACTTGGGAAGGGAGATGATGCCATGATATGCACACCTGATCCAGACACCAGGCTCAATTAATTTTTGTTTGAACTGCAATGTATTATATGCCTGCCAGTAGAGTTACCAGGCAATGACATGCTGAAAGTCATTAGTGATAACATGTAGCACTACTCATTGTGGGATTAATCTAAGCTCCATAAACAACTAAATCGATGATGGTGTATTTATAACTTCATATATAATGAAGCAAGAGTAGCAGAGAAGGAAAGCACCCACTAACTGGGGACAGCATTAACAGTATAATGATAACAATTTCATCTCCTTCAGAACGGATGGAATTCCAGCTTTTCTTGTTCAAAATGTGGCCAAAGTTCTTAAAACAATACGAAATGAGTCTTCAATAATAAGCTCAAGCTATGCCGATTTAATATTTTTATTTTTCAATTACAGTTGAATCCACTATTATTTTGTTACTTTCAGGTGTGCACCGAGTTTTTAGACAGTCATATAACTTATAAAGTGATCCTCCAATAAGTCTAGTACCCACCAGGCACCATACAGTTATTACAATACTAGAGGTCCGATGCATGAAGATTCGTGCAAGAATGGGCCTTCCTTCCCCTGGCTGCTGGCACTGCCTTTGCTCTGGCCCGGAGCCGCCTTTCCTCCTTCCCATGCTGCCCAGAGTCCTGGAGTGGCTGGGGCGGTGTGGAGCGCCTGCATCATCACCATGGCAATGACACAAGCATCCTGCCCTGCCCCCGGCCGCTCGGTGCCTATGTATGCAAATCAACCTGCCATCTTTGTTGGGTTATTTTGCATACTCACTCCTGATTGGCTGGTGGGCATCACGAAGGTACGGTCAATTTGCATCTTACTCTTTTATTTGTGTAGATTATTGATTATATTCCCTATTCTGTACTTTACTCTCTGCTATTATTCTATAACTACCAATCTTCACTTCTCAACCCCTTCATTGTTTTTTATTCAGCCCTCCACCCTGCAACCCCTCTGGCAACCATCAGCTGTTCTCTGTGTCTATGAGTCTGTTTCTGCTTTGTTTCTTCATGTATTTTGTTCTTTCAAGTCCACATACAAGTGACATCATATGGCATTTGTCTTTTTCTTTTTGGCTTATTTCACTTAGCATAATACCCTCTACATCCATCCATGCTGTCACAAAGATTTCATTCTTTTTTATGGCGGAGTAATAGTCCACTGTATATAGGCACACCAGCTTTTTTATCCAGTTACCTCTTGATGGACACCTAGGATGCTTCCAGGTTTTGGCTATTATAAATAATGTTGCAATGAACACAGCGGTGCAGCAAAGTTGGTTTTAGTTTAAGAATACTAACTCTTAGTTCGATTGAGGAGTGCATCAGGCTACTGGTAAGAACCTCTGAGTGGCGCTGCGCCAAGGTGAGAGTCAGTGCAATTACACAGCACTTTCCCTACAGAACCGAGGGGAGAACGACACCCTTGCTTCCGTGCAGAGCTAAGAGGACGGCGCCTTTTAGAATCATCTCTATTGAGGGAGATGTGATGTGAACTCTAAAATTAAGACCCGCCAGCATTACATAACGCTGATGACAGTATGAAGCATATGAATCAGATCAATGATGGTAGAGCTACTGCACCTGAATAAGAGTTCAGACCAAAGAAAAGTCAGTTCATTCTGAGATGTGAGGGCTTGAAATGGGCCTGAAACATCTGGAAAGGAAAGGAGGGAAGAAGAATCCTGATGGGTAAATATTATTAATCACTGTGCAAAGGTCAAGGCATATCCAATTACAAATGTAAACTGTCTTCAAACTTGAAAAATATGGAGGAAATATTAATGATAGATACTTAGAGTGACAGGGGTGAGTCTTGAATTACAAAATTATTTTATCTAGAAACAAGCATCAGATTTTCAATGATTTTGGATCCTACCTACATGAAAACTTCTCATATGTTCATAGGATGGTGGAAAAGTTTTCTCAAGGTTGTCCGATAGAGCTTTTCATTATAAACAAACATGCCCCTTTCTGTGCAATGGATTAGAATATTCTCCCACACTCCCCAATTTACTTAAATATACCCAACATTTTGGCTTTCTGAGAGATTGGATTTTGGCTTTCCTAAAGATTGTCATCCCAGTCACATGTCGATGCTTTTCTGGGGGGAGGGGAAGGGTTCGTGTTGGACATAGAAGACTGCATGATATTCCCCTATAATCTAATCACTGCTTTGCTCTGGTTTTCTTCCTGAAATGACTCATTTTTCTGTTATATGTTTTTGGAATGGATTCAGTGACTAGGCTTATGCAAAGAAAGCTGAACAAATAAAGCATCCAAAAGGAAGAGAAACCCTCCCGTCCCTTCAGAAGTGAAGCGAAGCCTTGTTTTCTATGCCGTCACCTAATTGTGCTCAGGCTATTTCTTTTTCTTAATGAGAAATGGTGGCTACAGGGTACCCACAGGTGGGTGTCACTTGGTTACTGGACCAAGAAGCAACAACAAATGCATAAGCAGAGCTGGGGCAAGATATTTAACTGGAGTGTCAGCATGTGACAAAATAAAAGCCAGAGCCACAGCACGGGAAGTTGCTAAGGCATGCGTGCAGTATGAGGTGGCATCGGATAAAGGGAGGATTCTTGGTTGTGTTTCTAGCAAAATAGGTACTCAGTGAAGTTCAGGGCATCCTTACCAATTTGACCGCCCCTGGAGGAAGTATTGGATTGGTCATTACAGAATTCCTTATGGAAAAAACAGATTTGGAAAATACACAGTTTAGACATAGCACAAGGTGACTGTTTCAGAGATCTGTGCGTTGAGGAGAAAGGCTGAGGAAGCGGATCATATCCTCACAGGAAAACAGTAATTTCGTGATGATTTAATTACGCAGTTGTACGGGAAAGGGGCTGGATTAATAACATTGATCTTTAGATCATAGTCACACGGGGACAGAGCAGAGCTGCTGAGAAAGAGGAAAAGACACATCCCAGTATATTAAAGAAGAGAGTGGAGAGTGACTAGCTTTAGACACAGTGCAGTTTATAAGATAACGGCTTTGAAACAATCCCAACTGCTCAATGTGATCATCACACTGATTGAAAACAGTACAAACGGTGTATTCAAATCAGCCTGAGCACCCACTGCAAACGGATATCCTCAGCTTAATCCAACTCGCATCTCCCACCAAGACCGCGGCCTCCACGATGTGATTTCAGGCACACGGGAACTGGATTTATCATTTCACTGATAGCTGGCTACATTCAAATAGTCATTAATTTCAAGAGAACGGAAGGTGCGACAACAGGTTATCCCGTGTGTGCTGATTTATTTTCCATTTCCAACAGTTCTTCAGGGATGGTGAGATCCTGGGGTGCAAGGGGCAGGCTTGAAGACGGAACGCCGGGTTCCTAGCAGATGGTAGGTGCTCAGTCAACGCGTGTTGACCTGCTCACTGCTCTGCATCAGCACGTTCGCTCCTACATCACGGAAGCCCTGGGAGACCGAAGGGAGGGCACGGCCGTGTTCCTTCCACAGTCTACACTCCCAGACAGTTAGCTAACGAGCGGCAGGATGCGCAGGTGCTCCGCAGAGGGAGAAGAATACATATGGCTTTAAGGTCACACGATTTACATCCTGAAACTCTATCTCCTGAGAAGAACTGAGCCGCAGCCACTGCGGTTCTTAGAACTACCCCATCGTTAAAACCCCTACGCTAGGACCCGAGCTCGCCTTGCTCATCTCTGCAGCATTTCCCTCCTTCTTCCCGCATCGTCACAGTAGAGCGGCTACTCACAGCAAGTGCTTCTAATCCTGCCTAATTGGAACAACGGCATTACAGAATGCTCCAGAAAGGTCACACTCCAGCAAGCTGACCCTGTGACATGCTCATCTACTTGAAGGATGGAGATGTAGCATTAAATAATCTTTGTGCATCCCTAAAAGGGAAACTATCTTAAACATAATTACACACCAACTTTCCTTGACCAACAAAATTATTTTCCCATGATTCACCTAAATCAGAAGACTAGATGAAGGAAGAAAATAGCCCAAAGTGGGTTATCTGTCAAGGCTCCTGACATGCTTGTCTTACTGAAGTTGGTGTGCTTACCTCTATTTTCATGGACAGACTGAAATAACTGTAAAAGATTCGTTAGAAATTTTAATCAATGAATGCCCCGAGGGAATATTCTCATTTGAGCAAATTGCCTGCTCTCTCAGCTTGATTCAACATGCAGATACAGAACTTAATTCACTACTGGCTCACAAGAACTTTTTAACAAAGACAGCCCTGGCCGGTGGCTCTGTTGGTTGGAGCATTGTCCCCTACCCCAAAAGGTTGTGGATTCAAATCCCAGTCAGGGCACATCCCCAGGTTGCGGGTTTGATCCCTGGTAAGGGCTTTTACTGGAGGCAACCCATTGATGTTTCACATCAATGTTTTTCTCTTTCTCCCTTCCTCTCTTTCTAAAATCAATTAAAAAAAAAAAAACATCGCTGGGTGAGGATAAAGCAATGATGTTCCATGCTGTGGGTGACTCTGGATCCCTGACGCAGAGGACTCCCCATGCCACAGCCCTGGGGCCACAAGGAGTCTCAGGACGCTCTTCTGCCTTCAACTCCGTGAACCAACGTACAACACACCTCCTCTCTGCTTACTTCTTGGTTTTACTTTTCTCTCTCCTGCTTTGTTTTCAAGCACAAGTGACACATAAATAGATGCTTATCTCAAAATATTTAAATAATATGCCCATACAAAAGCAGCGGAAGCCCCTCCCACCTCCTCATCTGGAGGCGACCGTTTCTCTGGATGGCGTGAGTCTCCTGGCCCTCACGGCTCTCGTGCTCAGCTGCACATGGACAGAGGTCTGTTTATTTTTTTAATTTCTTCCTTCTTACACAAACAGGATTACAGGAGAATGTACGCTCCACAAGAGCAAGGCTGTGTTCATTCTCTGATACAGTCCCGGGTACACAGCAGACACTCTTTGTAACCACCAGTATTTGCCAGGTGAGTGTAACTTGCTTAATGACACAGCTTGGTGACTGTCCCACAACAGGGCACGGATGCAGGTGCGCCTCATTTCTTTTCACACGTGTGACAGGGCTCCGCAGTGTGGGTATGGGACTCTGCAGCCTAGTTCTTATTTAGAAGCTCAGCGTCTCCTTGGGGGACCCCTTCTCTACAGAGGGAGCTCGCCCTGGACCTCACAGTGCTGTCGCCTCATCCCTCACTCAGTCTCCCTCAGGTATGAGGCCTGAACGTGTCTGCCTTGGATCACTGTGTCTAAAGGGCAGAGACGTCACCTCTTCTGTGACGAAAAGCTTAAAACAGGGAACCTAACAGACATTTAAACAGAGCAAAGCGACCTGACACACCCCTGCGCAGTGGGCGAGTGACTGATGTCTGGGGTACAGCTGTACCTGGAACGTGTCTGGTGGGAAGGCTACAGGCGATGAGTGACTGTCACTTTTTAATCAAATGCCTTCGGGTTAAGTCGGCTGCACCTGCTGACCTGCCTGCAGACCTGGAACAAGGTGGACAGAAAACCGGAACTGACTCTTTAAAACGCTATTCCCTGGGGATGCTAATTAGCGCCCCCCACGCCCCACGTCCCTCACTTAGGAAAGTGGACAAGAAGACGGGGACTTTTTCAGAGGCTAACCTTGGGGTTGTAACCTGCTTACTGAACAGTTTAAGACACCCCAAATAACGCTCAACCATACCTGTTAAAATGTGCAGAAATCAGCGTTTTATCTCAGCTTGTATTCAAATTAAATAGAAAGCAGGGTGATGAAACTGGAGAAGGTGTGGGCCTTTCCTACGGAGACATACCGATTAAGCTAAGCAACTACTTTTTATCCCCGGATGAGCTTAAATAATGACATCTCCAACCAAAACCAATATTTTTATCTCCAGGTAAGAGATTGTTTTTGTCTAGTAATCTCAAAATACTGCCTTGGTTGTAATTGTTTTCTTGGCATAAAAATGATTGAGAATAAGCCAATAAAATTTGTTGCTGAAAAAGGAAAACTTTAAATTAGGGCCCGACTTTCAGGAGGATAGAACCACATAGTACATTTAATTATAAGCTGAGGAGATGTTGGGGATTTTAATTTAAGTGTTTTACTTACAACAAAGCTCAGCTCTTCTGCCCAGATGTGTAACGCCAGCCTCAGCTCCGATGCAGAAAAACCACCACCAACACATGAAAGGCCACACGGAGGAGCCCGGACCTCCCTGCACGTTAACGGCGTTGCAGCGCACAGGAATTCTGCTTCCCTGGCCCGTGTGCAATTGCGTGGTTTGGGTTGTTGCGTGTGCTTTACATTTGGGACACGTGAAATTGCTTTGGGTTCTGGCATCAGAGCCTGGGTAACAATGTTGGTGTTGCCTTATCATTTATTAACTCATCAACCACTCAACGATACTGAGGGCCTACTGTGTGCCAGGTACCAGGACAGCACTGGGTACGGAATGGTGAGCAAAACCCGGCAAGATGCTTGTATTCTTCATTACTAGGAACCAATTAGCTTTGGTAAGTTACTATCATCTCTGAGCCTTCTCTTCTTTGTCTCTAAAATGGTAAAAATGAATTACTGTGGTTTAAACAGGATGATGACACATGTGAAGAAATGGTATGTGCGTGTTGCAGATCAGATACTAAAACATGCCAGCTGCGTGCCCTGCCCTCCCTCGCCCCTCTCCTTGAACGCACAAGAGACCCCTGGCCCACTAAGCTCCCTCCTCGGAAAACCCCGCTCTGCCAACGACTTGAGAGAGCTGTGGGGTCTGCACAGAGGAGCAAACGGCCACTCCCTCCCTTACACCCGAGCCTCTGGAGGCAGCTCCCCTGCACGGAGTTCAGGCGGGGACGTGCCTGCAGGTGGGAGAGTTATTATTTTATTCCCGTGCCTCCTTCGTCTAGTGCCGGGCAGGGAACCCGGTCCTCGCGAAGGAGACACCCTCGTGGTCACTGGCCAGGTTAACCACATAGCACTGCGCTATTCGCATCCTTCACTAATGACCAGGACAGTCGGTGGTGACATAGGAGCGGGAGCACTTCAGTTTGGAGGGACGCTGCTTAGGACATGCACAGCTGGTGCCTGGGGAGGAATGCCGAGAACGGCAGGGACCTGGGAGGGAAGAATGGATGGCTGATTAGAGCAGCATTGTGGCCTGGTGAGGAGGGAGAGGGTTGCACCATGTTAACATGTACAAACACGATTTCCAGAGGCGCAGGGAGGCAGTTCCCGGGGGCAAGGGGCAGTAGGACCTGCCGCCAGGCTTCAGAAGCAGGTTTGCCGTTCCTGTGCCTGTCACTGAGCTGAGCCAGGAAGGGAGGCGGGGACACTTCCTGACTGGGCGGGGGATATGCAGAACATACAGCGAGAGACCAGTGTAGGAGGCACGGTGCCTGGGAACAGAGTCAGGAAATACTTTTTTTTTTTGTAAACCTCACCCAAGGATATTTTTCCATTGATTTTTAGAGAGAATGGAAGAGAGAGGGAAAGACAGAGAGAAACATCGATGTGAGAGAAACACATTGACTGGTTGCCTCCTGCATGCACCCCAACCAAGGCCTGGGCTTGTGAGAAGCCTGCAACCGAGGTACATGCCCTTGACCTGGGACCCTTTGGTCCACAGGCTGATGCTCTATCCACTTAGCTACACTGGCTAGGGCAGGTAATACTTTGAAAGTGGAAATTAAGCATCCGGAAGAGTGTTTTTCTTATTCATGAGAACAGGCTATTTCCCAGAACTTGGGCGGCATAGACCATGTAACCCTAAAACTCCTGGTTACCATGGATTTAATAACCGCCAGATAAAATGTCCTTGTGCATTTTTCATGACTTTCAAACTCACTGGAGCAGGTCCTGCTGTGTGGCAGACGGGGGCAATCAGGCCGTGGTGTGGGCTGTGCAGCTGTGCTGGGCTGATGCAGAGCCATGGAGGGTACACCCAGGACGTGCCGCAGGACCCAGGAGAGCTCCCTGGGACCTGCTGACTCCCTGCGGGCCCCTGTCACCACTGCCCTGGGTCATATCAACTCAACGCACAGAACACGCTGGCCCCGCCCGAGGTGTGGGTCAGGCGTGGGGACAGGCCCCAGCCCGTGCTGGTCCCTGCACTGGTTTTGGGGCCTCAGATGGGGAGTCTCAGAGGCTGGGCGACCGGAACGCTCAGCACAGGAGTCAGTCCAGGCATCCTCACTCGTGTCTGGGTGTGGGGACTGGCTGTGTGGACGGGCTCAGGGGGACTGTGGCCAGAACACCCACGTACGGCCCTCGTCAGGTGGCCGCTCTGTGTGGGCTGGTGGGGTTTCTATCGCACTGATCACACAGTATGGTTCGTCACCTAAGAGACCTGAGTTTGCTTTATTCTCACTGTGTTCCTGTCTCCTAACAGTGCCTGAAACAGAGCCTCTCACTGGTGAATAAATATTTACTAGCTGAGTCAATGCATCAACAGGACAGCCAGGGGTGCACGTGGAATCACCCTGTCCCCTCACAAGACCGGAAAGAAGTCTTCAAGTCCCGGTCCTGCCTCTGAAGGGAGTAGCTGGTAAGTCTGACCTTGGCCTCCTCTGTCTAGAGAGCTACTAACTTCCCAGCTCACGCCCACATCCTAAGTCACGTTAGAATCTTGACTTTGGAAATTAAATTCAGCAGCAAGTGTACACATTTCTTCTTCCCTTAAGAGAATTGTGTTTGGATATAAGTTTCTTATGATGGAAGTGGTAGTTAAAAAATGAAATCCTGCCCAATCTTAATAGTTATCAAAGCAATCATGTATCTCAGCTGTGATGTATGACCTGGCCCCAAACAGCCTGAGAAATTCCCGCTAGCGGCCACCATGCCTGAGAAAATGCTTAGGGCCCTTTCTTTCTCCTGGATCCTACTGATGGACATATGTGTGCTTTTATGAGGCACGGTGTCTGAGATGTGAAAAGCGTAACTTATCTCCCTGGGCCCATGCAGAAAGAAAACGGACTGCCCCCCCCGCCCCATTACCAAGGCTCCCTGGAGCCACATGTCTAGAAGGCAACCAATAAAAATGAAGAGAGCATCACAACCCTGCCTCGATGCACCTGTCTCTTCTTTAAAATTCCATGTCTGTTTCTATTGTCTGCAAAGCAGCTCACTGCAGCGGCCCTTGTTTCAACACAGGAGGGAGACGGGGCTCCGTGAAGGCTGCAGCAGACTCAGAGGGCCACCCGCAGCGTGTGGTGTGGTGTGGCGTGGCGTGGCGTGGCATGGCGTGGGAACGCCCTGGCAGAAAACAGACTAGTTCCTAAGAGAGCCGGGTCACAGCTCCTCATTTGTTTCTATTAAATCCCCTCTAGTGACAAAGTAGAACCTACTCCTTTATTTGAGAAAAAAAGTAAAAATCAGAGGTAAAATATATGTTCCAACTATCACTTGGAAAGCTTAACTGACTCCTAACTACCTCTCTTCCTTCCAGTAAGGAGCTCAGCATTATTTCTTGAATTGACCACATTGAAATAAAAGTTAATTGAATGTAAAAAGTCTCTCCCACATGACCGTGTACGTTCTGGGCTGCTGGGAAGCCATAGCCTCACTCCATGCCTGCACTTAACATGTTCAAGGAGCCTTCGCCAAGTGCATGAGTGATGCACATCTGTAAAAAATGGTACCAACACCCTCATTTTGGCCTATTTATCCTCTTCCAACTTTCTTTATAAAATTGGAGAAATGAGAATCAGAGGCTTGCAGAGTATTCAGAGCATCCTCAGGTATTCTGAGACCCTGCACTGATGTTTAACACCATTGCACAGACTAGGCCAGTGGTCAGCAAACCGCGGCTCGCAAGTCACATGCGGCTCTTTGGCCCCTTGAGTGTGGCTCTTCCACAAAATACCACAGCCTGGGCGAGTCTATTTTGAAGAAGTGGCGTTAGAAGAAGTTTAAGTTTAAAAAATTTGGCTCTCAAAAGAAATTTCAATCGTTGTACTGTTGGTATTTGGCTCTGTTGACTAATGAGTTTGCCAACCACTGGACTAGGCACAAGGGTGGCAACGTTGTACCCCCAAATCCAAGTGGCTGTGTATTAACACCCAGATCACCCAAGCGATCTCCTTCCTTACATTCTGGCTCTAACTCCACTGAAGGTGAAAAGTCACACGAATTTTTCAATATAATGGTTCCTTTAACTTTTACTATCACTGAAATCGTCTTGTATGCATTCTCTGACCTCTTTCTTAGACATCCAGCCTTGAAAATAAGTAGGGTGCGCGGCAGACCTAGTCAAAAGATAAGTGAGAAATTGGGACAAGTCAGGATGTGGTAATTAATCACACGAGTAATTAATCATGCCACCTCGGGCACTGCTTCCAAATTGGGCTAAAGATAAGAATCACCTGGAGCAGTCCCAGACAACAGGGAGAAAGCAAGAGTGCTGGCTGCAGCTAAGACCCACCGAGTGTGAACGGCCAGGGTCTATTTAACCTGCACCCTTAGTGGCTCCCGGGAGCCTCATCTCAGGGTGAGCCCTGTCCAGGTTCGTGACCCATGCAGGCCCAGCACACACAGGGCAGACGATCAGGGCAGGAAGTCAGCCAGAGTGGCAGTCACCTGGTCAAAGAAAATAGCCCATTGAGTCAGAACAATCAGCTCTTCTTTCACCAGAATTGGTAGCCTGTGTTGCTTACTGTCCAATACCTCTTGGAAGTTCCTTCTCTGTTTATGCCTTTTCCTGGTGTTAGCATGAAGAGATGTGACTGAACCCCTCATGGTGGTAGCATGAAGGGATGTGACTGAACCCCTCATGGTGGTAGCATGAAGGGATGTGACTGAACCCCTCATGGTGGTAGCATGAAGAGATGTGACTGAACCCCTCATGGTGGTAGCATGAAGGGATGTGACTGAACCCCTCATGGTGGTAGCATGAAGAGATGTGACTGAACCCCTCATGGTGGTAGCATGAAGAGATGTGACTGAACCCCTCATGGTGGTAGCATGAAGGGATGTGACTGAACCCCTCATGGTGGTAGCATGAAGGGATGTGACTGAACCCCTCATGGTGGTAGCATGAAGGGATATGACTGAACCTTCATGGTGGTAGCATGGAGAAATGTGACTGAACCTTTATGGTGGTAGCATGAAGGGATGTGACTGAACCCCCTGGAGGGAGGCTGTCCTCCCAGCAGGTCAAGGGCAAGGTATGAATGGAAGGAAGGGTCCTGTAGTTCAATGGCAAGTACCAGACAAGACACAGTCCCAGAGAAACGAACAAACAAATGTTTACACTTAGATAGGTGAACACAACTCTGACTTGTGTCTGGGAGCAGCATTGGGATGGCCCCGTTTCTGGAGCTCGGCTGGGGCGGAGGGTTTGGGGAGGCGCGGCGGGAGACAGGGCTTTGGTCGCAGGAACACCAGTATCTGAACTGAACGGTGTGCTTGGCATGGTGCAGTGGTGGGGTCAGCCCTGGGTTTGACAGAGGCTTTTCAGTGCCCTGTGTACACAGGATGGTCCCCTTCCCAGCAGGACACGGCTGCCACAGCTGAGGACCAAGAAGCACCAGCTCTGAACGGCCAGGGCCCGTGGCCGGGAAGTGGTGGCTCTGCGCTCAGTGGCTGACACAGGTGGTCTGCTTTTGTTTCTAGAGAGGAAGACCCGAGTAATAAGCTGACCCCGTAGTGTACTGACAGACAACCGTTTTGCTTAATGGGAATTTACAATGAAAAGATAGTCAAGGAGAATGGCCCCGATCCCCCACATCAAAGAATCGCTCAAGTCAAACAGGGAACCTCCAAGACTGAAGTGCCCTAATTAACATGGTCCTTATTAATTGTAGACTTCAGAGGCTTTTATTTTCAAAGTCTGGGAGCCCTGCTGAGGACCCGACTGTCTTATTATGCACACCTTTACCTCGCTGCCCCTGGGGAGGACACACTTTGCCTCTGATCTGCTGGCTGAAGGTGTTACATAAACGAGCATTTTAAACAGTTGGATCCTGCACCACTTTCTTTTTCTTCGAGTGACAGGAGCAAAACAACGAGTTCACACGTCTTTGTCCTCTGGTAAAGGATTGGTTGTGGGGCTCCCTGGGCCGTGTCCCCCACCCCCCGTTCCAGGCACACGGGGGAGAAATGAGTGGTGCTGTGCACAGTGCCTAGTTGGGCACGTTGGGCTTTCACGTGCCTGGCAGGTTTGTGCCAGCAGCACCACCAGTGCGTAGGGAATGGGTTGTGCCACCATGTCCCTTGGTGATGGGAATTGTTTAGCTCCATTTTTTAAAATCCTCACCTGAGGATATGCTTATTATGCTTATTGATTTTAAAGAGAGGAAAAGGAAGAGAGTGAGAGGGGAGGAAGAGAGAGAGAGAGGGAGAGGGAGAGAGAGAGGGAGAGAGAGAGAGAGAGAGAGAGAGAGAGAGAGAGAGAGAGAGAGAGAGATTGGTTGTCCCCTGCATGTATCCTGCCTGGGGATGGAACCCACAACCTAGGTATGTGTCCTGACTGGGAATGGAACCAGCAACCTTTGGGTGTACAGGATGAAGCTCCAAGCGAGTTCCCTGGCCAGGGCGAAGGTTACCTTCTTGCTGAACACAAGAGATGTATGTTCTGGAGGGGCTTACATTGGGTTTGCTGGGACTCAGGTGAGCGTCACCGTAATACAGAGATGACCAGCCTGGCGCTGACAGTCAGTGAGCAGGTGTGAGCTCAGGTGTGGACCAAGGATGCACAATGGGGGTGGGGGGCACAACCCAGGGAGCAGAGGGCGTCCAGGACCTTTGGGGACACCTACTTTTAAAAAAATATATTTTAAATTAATTTCAGAGAAGAAAGGAGAGGGAGAGAGATAGAAACATCAGTGATGAGAATCATTGATCGGCTGCCTCCTGCACGCCCCACACTGGGGATCAAGCCCACAACCCGGGCACGTGCCCTGAGGGGGAATCAAACTATGACTTCCTGGTTTACAGGTCGACGATCAACTACTGAGTCATGCTGGCCAGGCTGGGGACACCTAATTTTAAAGAGATAGTTGAAAGGTCTAAAAACTGTCATGGGTGGTCTATTTCTTTCCTTCTGATGTGACATGTCATGTATGCTGAAGTAGAGTAAATATGGCTGTGTTTATCAATACACAGAAAAGCATCATGTGTAATCATTAAAATTCTTAATTAAATTTTCTGGTTATTTTGTCACATGTGTACACTTTTAAATTAGCTATCAAAGTCTCTCATATGAAAATGACCTGACATTCCAGGGAAAATTTGGCTGGATTTCTAGGGGACACTGGCTCGAGATGAAAAAATACCTCCACAACAAAGAAAAGATGTATTTGAAATCAACCTCATTTGCTCAAGGAAAAAACTAGCCGGGCAGACACCACATTTGCCTATGCGTTTGTCAGAGGGTCTCCTGAGGGGACAGCCGCACGAGGAAGCAGGAGTTTCATCCTCACACACCTACCAGGCTGTCATGGTCCCAGTAACGGGAAACCATCCCCCAGAGGGCCCTGCTGGGGCCCCTCCTGGCCCTGCCCCACGTGGGGATGATGCCCAGAGAGTGTTCTGGAGCCAAAGCCAATTCTCCAGTTTCCACAGCAGACACAGAGAACCTCTCCGGCCAGGCGTGAATGCTAATTTCTGAGCACATCTGTTTCCCTTCAGGAGTTAACTTTGAAAAGTAACCTTTCAGCAGATGAAAGGGAGCAGGAAACCTCATTTTCTTGCGGAATCTTGTTTCTCTTCCTCTCTGGAGACAGCTGTACCTGGGAGCTGTCTGGTTCGCTTTAAATGAGAGCTACTTGTTTCACTTAAAAAAATAAGAAAGAGGGAAAACAAAGTGGTTTGTAAGCAGCGACACAACTTGAGCAGGTTTTCTTTTCATCTGTGCCAATTAGTTGACCCTGGGAGTCTAAGGTTCCTAGTCCCTGACAAAAAAATCTGCACCTAACTACCTACTCCCCAAACATCGTAAATCTCAGCCTCATTTTCCAAACCCAACTGTCGGACGTGTTTACCATTTGCTTTCCAACGTGTGTACTTTCTCACTTAACACTGAAGAGCAAAAAAGGACTGCAGACATCGTGAATGTCGTGTATGGAAGGGGCCTCTATGTGGTGTGCAGTTAACTACTGTGGCCCAGGCACCCTAAAGTCATCCCTTGGGCTCTGTTCCCCCATGACTTAAAGATGCTATTGACAACTATCTCAACAAAATGATTTCCATGCAATGAGTCCATTCAGAGCAGCTGACTCAGCAGATCCTCATGGATCTGGTTTACAATTCCCCTCCCTTGCCATGTGTGCTCGAAGTATTTTGGGGAAGCTGGGACAATGCTAGGCTTTGTTTTTGAGCTTGTTCCCCCAGAGAAAGCTCCCTCCAGCCCACAGGGCAAGGAAGGGGTTGCTGACTTCTGCTACTTCCCCAGGACATGCCAGACTCACGGTCACAGGGGTGTGGCCCTGAGGTGTTTTGTTTGTGTAACTGGAAATAATAGTACCATTTGTTCTTATAAACAATAACACTGTTCCACCCTGCTCCCCATTCCCTCCAGACCTGAGAATGGGACGCACACACCTGCAGTGGCCTGTGGACAGTTCTCTGACGCAGACCTGAGAACGGGACACTCACACCTGCAGTGAGTGGCTTGTGGACATCCTTCTGACCCGACCTGAGAACAAAGTACTTGCTCATAGTTATGATACTCATCAAACACAGGAGAAATGGATGAACATAGTGAGAACCTCCACCAGAGACAGAAAATGTAAGGAAGTGTAAACAGAAGAGCTGACGAATATAGTAACAAGGGTTCGACCCAGACTGGATGAAGCAGAAGAAAGGATCTGTGGTCTGGAATGCACCCAAACAGAGAAGCAATAATCTCAGGATTCCTTCCTGATGCAAGTATGGTTCAACCTCCACAAATCAGCGAATGTGAGAACATTAAGTCAACGATTGAAGCATAAGGCCATCTCAACAGATGCAGACAAAGCGTCTGACAAACTCAATATCCATTTATGATAAAAACTCTCAACAAAGTGAATCTAGAATGTATTTTAACATAATAAAGGCCATAAAGGACAAGGTCACAGCTAACATCACACTTGGTGGTGAAAAGCTGAAAGATCTTCCTCACAGATCAGGAACAAGACAAGGATGCCTGCATTCACCACTTTTACTCAGCAGAGTATGGGAAGTCCTAAATACAAGGCATCCAAATTGGAAAGAAAGAAGTGAAACTGCCACTATTTGTTAACAACATGACTTTACAGATGACCCCAAACTCTGGTGTGCACAGACATCACGACCTCAGCCACAGTGCACAGCTGTCACCTGTAGAAAACCTGACCCTTTCGTCCGACGGGGCTCAGGGTGGTGCCCTTTCACCAGCACGTGCAGGCAGGTAGCACTGCTAGCACTCGTGGTCATCACTATTAGACATCACCACTAATACTGAACAGGTATTTGCCATGATCTCGTTTAATCCTTACAGCAATCCTATGGACGAGGTACCATTATTCCATATCACAGGTGAGCCACCTGAGACTTAGGGAAATGCATGTCTTACTTTCGATCACATAGCAAGAGGCAGGCTCAGACGCTAACCCGGTTCTGTTCCACAGGAAGCCAGCTCAGTGCAGGCCGCCACCTTCAAGACTCCAGGAGGCAGAGCTGTGGACGTGGGAATGTCTCGTGGCAGGCAGAGCAGTGGGCTGGCTGCAGTGACCAGCCTCAGACAGGCTGAGGCTTGGTGCCCATCTTCCCATCTTGTGCCCAAGGTTCTATCACTGCTTAGTGAGCATGCTCACTTGAGGGTCATAAAAACAGAAAAGTCACTGATGGAAACTCCAAAATAAATGGCAGGAGGAGAGCATTAAATGACAAACATTAGCTACAGTAAAACAAAAGTAAAGGGAAATTTTATCTGAACACCAGATGCCACCAACATATTTTCATCCTATGTAAACACTCAGAAAATGTCCCTCCTCAACCCACTGTGGTATGGGGAAGAAAAGGCCTGCAAGAAACAGGGTCCACTACCCATACAGACCGGAGCCAGGACTGCCTCATCCATGGTCCAACCTTACGGAAGAGGGCCACATGGATTTCTACGTGCAGCTCGCCCCGCCTCAAGTGTGCTTGTGACCACAAACAAAGTCCGGCCCAGAGCTGGAGTGGTGCAGAGCACATGATGGGAAATTCATTATTTGTGGTCTTTTTCTCTGTTTCTTTAAACACCACTTCACACAAATCCATGTCCCTCCTGGCCTGTCCTCCAGTCCCTCCGGCAAGGAGCCATCACTCTTCCCTCCTAATGAGTCAGAGGCCTTGTCTTCAGGGAAGCCAGGCAGCTTTCAAGTCGGTGGGTTTTGTACTTCAGTCGTGATGCCACGAGCTGAACATGTGCGCGGACTGCCGAAAGCTGCTCCGGATGGAGCCTCTGAAGTTAGTGGTGGGGATGCCATGCACTCAGCCGGCGGCCAAGCCCTCTCCCTGAAACGCCCTCATGGTGGGAGTCTGCTTTGAACGCCTCAGGAGCACGTGAAGCCTGGCATTTTCTCCAGACATCGTTTCTCAAAACCCAGGATCACCGGCAGTATGTGTTAAAAGTGAGGATTCGCAGGCTCCTGCCCACAAGCTATGGTTCCTGGGAAATTTTGCATTTTTTAAGGCATGCTCACATTTAGCTCTCCTGCCCTCATCGTTGATGCGTATTATTAGCAACTAGTAGCCCTGCACATGAATCTGTGCTCCAGTAGCTCTCTGCCACCCTCCTGTAGCTCCCCGTGCTCCCTCCCCACCCACCCCGCATAGCTTGCTGCCCTGCCCCCTCCTATAGCTTTTTGCTGCCTGCTTGTAGTTCGCTGCCCCACCCTCCTGCAGATCCGTGATGTGGTCATTATGTGGTTGGTGGTTACACCTCAAGCCATAACGGATAATTAGCATATTCCTCTCTTATTATATAGGATTATTATATAGGATGCTTTCTGTGAGCAGCTGAAGGCAGCCATCAGGACACCGTGTCTCTCTGTCTTAAGACTCCACATTATAACAACAGCATCAGCAGTAAGTTGCAAGTCTTTCCATTGCAAACTATAGACCAGACACCTGTGTGTTAGGTGCCATGTAGGCCACTGGACTGTACGATGCTACTATCCACATAGCAATTTCCTTTCTCATTTATAGATGAGAAAACTGACACTGAGAGATCTTTGTGGTCTGTCCAGTCTCAGAACCAATTCCAAAGGACAGCTCACATGTGGACCGAGGACTGCATGGCTCCTATAACCACAGTCTCAAATGCCATATTCCTTGTAAACAATTCACTTTTAAAAGCACGTAGCAACTTAATTAAAATAGGTCTTGTGACTAAGAAATTTATATACAATCTCCCCAGTTCCTGCTAATAGATGGTCTCTGACCTGGGTTTCTGACACTGAGCTGCTTCTGAATCCCTAGGAATTTCCTGGGTGATCTGTAGGAGCACCTTTTGTTGTAATGAGGTGACTCTTGGCTGGCTCCTGGGAGGGGGGACTGGTCACCAGAAAGACCAAGCCATGGTCAGAAGCTTGGGACTTTCAGCAGCCCCACCCCATCCTCCAGGGAGGCACAGGGGCTGGGTTCGGCTGGGTAATGATCACACCCACGTGACAACGCCTCCATAAACTCATCTATGAAGTTCAGAGCACTCCCAGGTGGTAAGCATCTATGTGCCATGAGGGTGCCCACCCATCTCCATGGGACGGAAGCTCCCGTGCTCGGGACCCTCCACACCTCACACTGCTTCCATTGGCTGCTCACCTGCCTCCTCTGTCCTGTCCTTTATTGTCTAATGAACTGGTGAATGTAAGCCGTGTCTCCCTGCGCTCCAACCACATACCTGATCCAGCAAATGAACCTGTGGAGGGGTTGTGGGAACCTCGATTTGTAGTCGAGTTGGACAGGAGGATGGGTGGCCTGCAGGCCTGCTACGTAGAAAGGGCATCTGAAGTGGGGTCAGCCTGGGGGGCGGAGCCCTTTGCCCTGGGGTCTATGCCAGCTCCAGGCTGTCATGTTGGAACTGCTGGCTGTGGAAAACCCACTCGTCTGGGATCAGAAGTGTGAGCGTAGGAGCTGAGAGTGAAGGAGAAACTGAGTTTTCCTTAGCCGGCCATTCCATTCATCTCCACTTGACTGTCCTAAGAACCAACAGTTTAGGGTAGGTATCACTAGCCCATCTGGCAGAGAGCTTTCTCACCCCCACAGCCAGGCACTGGCTCTGCTGAGACCAGGCCCCCAGATCCCCACTGCACTGACATCTGGTTATCTGTGTCACCCATGGCTACAGGCAGAAATTTCTCCTGTCTGCGCACAGCAGCATGGCGCTCCCTTACTGCTGGCTGGCGCTGAGCTGTGAGGAAAGCCTGTGGGGGGACTGGTGAGGATGCCTGGTTCACACCGCCTGGCAGGTGGGGCGGGTCCCTGCTGCAGAAGAGCAGCTAGAGAAACTTAAGGAGGCATGGCTCAGGTTGGACTGCTGTGCCGTCTGCCTCCCCTGTCCCCAGAGACGAGTCCCCTTTCATCGCGAAGGTGGAGCTGGTAACACTGATCTGACAGTAAACTTGGGGCCATCTGAGCCCCTGCCTCCTCCACCACTTCCCGAGCTCACGCTGCTTCCTTCCTCCCTGGGGACCCCAAGGGATCGTGAGGGAGGGGCGCCATACAAGCTCCACCTGTGATAATTGAGCATTACCTGGGATGTATCAAAAGGGCTCCTCCATCCTTTTAGCTCATTACTCCTTAGCAGCCCTGTGGTAATTCAGCACCAAAGTCATCAGGTGGATGTTATTAGAGCTATTAATACCAATAATAACAATATGTTCAATGCTCTTGTCATTTGGGCAAATGGCTGAAATGATGACTGTCAATCTATAAGCTGGAAAAAATGGTTTCAATCCTATTCAGACTCCGGTGTCTTAAGGTGCTGGGGGTTTTCTGCAGGAGATCAGCTTCACATGCAAAGAACCAGGTCAGGTTCTCCAGCTGACCACTACCAGACACACCACAGCCCAGGCACAAGGAACCATACAATACCGGCATCACCTTGTACCAGGGTACCCTGTCACAGAGAGACAGAATGAAGAGCTATACTGGATACTACTTAATACAAGCTTCCTGTGACAAGGGAAAGTATTTACGAATAGTCAGTTACAAGCGCGCACCCACTGTCCACAAAGGTGCGCGGCATTTCCAGACGTGAAAACAGGCGTGCCCAGGCACCCACAGGGCACACACCTGGGCAGGTCCTCTGACCGCAGATGCAGACTCACTGAGAGTGTGGGAACCACAGAAGGTCTATCAATATCAACCTCATGGTCACGAATCTAATACAGCTGACAAGATACCTAATTACATGCCCCAACTATGGAGTGTTTATAAAGCAAAACGAATGGCTCCAAATAAGTGTGAAGTCACAGAAAGCAGTTAATCTCTTTATAAATTTGCAAGAATAGCGAACTTTATAATAATAATAATAACAAATTTTATAAAAATAGCAAATCTAAATTTTAAAGGACCTTAAAATTTATTTTACTCAATGATCCAAATAATTGCATGGTTTGTTATTATACTATTCAGAGCATTTATATATATATATATATATATATATATATATATATATATATACACACACACACACACACACACACACACACACACACATATATATGTAGATATGTAGATGTATATGTATGTGTGTATATATACATACATATGTATGTATATATATATATCTGTGTGTATATACATATACATGTACACATACCATATAAGATTGTATATATTTTTCTCATTTGATGCATATCACATAGCATATAAAATTATCCTAATTTTACCAATAAACAAATTGAGACTAAAAACATGCATTATCTGGCCACAGTCCACACCACTCACAGATACGGTTGGAGGAGCAAACTGGAGGAGAGGACTGAGCGTTTCCCTGTGACGGTGCTGGGTGCTCTGCAGCTGTTTTATTTAATGCTCATGGCACCAGAGTGAGGGTGTGTGGGGGGAGCTTACTGGCTGTCCCTACTCACAGGATATGGATCCAGCTCCAGAGAAGAGAACTAACTACCAAGGGCAACACAGCTAGTTAACAGGGAGGGAGGAGATGCAAACCCAGTGTTTATGACTATAAGATGAGCTGCAGTAATAACTCAACATGCATATGGCTTTTCTGTACTCTATTTACAAGTGAAAAATCTACATTCTCAGGGGGCAGTCTTAGTGATAGAGGCGTAAAATATTGTATTTGGGAAGATGACTGTGTTATAGTGGTTTGGTGAGTGAAAACTATGTACAATCAATGTTTTTGAAAATCACTTAAAAATCTTAATTCTAAACATTTAGCAGAAAATATGTCATCCAATCAATTCTGATTTGTAAAACCTGTCAGCAAAAAAAAAAAAGAAAAAATTCATAAGCACTCTACATATCATAAGTAGGAATAGATATTTAGAAGAATTTCTTCATATGTAAATAATTTACAAGATAGTTGAATAAATTTGGCTGTACACCTGAATGTGTGATGAGAAAATTTTGTTAATTTAGAAGTTGAACTCATGCAGTTCCAACTTTTTAATACAAAATCAAAAAGCATCTTGGATAATTTGCATCTGAATCTCTGCGGTAGCATTTCAGTTATTTACTTAGCTAAATAGAGCACAGTGTGAAATCATTTATTGGAATTTAACTATAGCAACCATTTACATATCATCATATAATTTCTCTATATTTTCTTTCTAGCATTAATTCACTATTCTAATGACTCAGCTTAAAATATTTTTCTCAATTTGATTAAATTACTGGAGATAATACTACAATCCTTTTATTAGTCAAAATTTGTTTTCTTAGACATCTAATATGGATTTTATATATCTATCTATATACATTTATATGCATAAATATTTGGAGATATCTATCTATATATACACATCAATATGAGTGTAGAAATACATATATATCTATATATATGGTTATAAATCTATTTTATCTATCTATCAAGATCTTGGCCATCAGGCCATTTCTTTTTACAAGATATGAAAATCACTGGAGATCTGTATCTATCTATCTATCTATCTATCCATCCATCTATCCATTCATCCTCTTCCTTCCTATCATGTGGCCTAGCATTCCATAAGAACCACACCAGTAAAAATGAAATTCTTCCTTAATGAAGGAAAAGAGCATGTCATTTCCTTGAGCAATATTAGCAATATTTTGTTTTGATTTGAGTAAATGTACAATTCAAACCCTAAGCTGTCACTACTTTAGACAAGTGGTGAAAATGGTATAATTGTATAACTAAGTCATATCTCCATTCTGCTCGAAATAAAATAGTAACAATAATCACCATTATCTTTCTTGAAGGTGTAGGCAAAGACAGCCATTTTTCTTTTTATTTCATAAGCATACACACATCTGTTTTGTTAAATAACTTGTATGAAAAGTTTCACCTACTAAAACATGGACTAGTTCTTAGACTTCTGAGAAAATCCAATAACCTCTTGCTCACTAGTTCACAAAACTTTATTATATATACTGTATATATACTAGAGGTCCAGTGCACGAATTCGTGCACGAGTGGGGTTCCTCGGCCTGGCCGGCGATTGAGGCATTTCATCCATCCCAATAAATACAGCTCATTCATTCATTCGTACATTTGTTCACAGACACATACATTATTCCTTCAGCAAATAGTTACAATGCAAATATGGGGGTCAGTCACTATTCTATTCATTGAAGATAGTGAACAAATAGAAAAGTCCATGGGCCCAGAGGATTCATGTTCTAGAGTGAGGAGACAGAAAGGAGTAAAACTCAACAAGCAAAATCAAGGCTTGATGATGACGATAGGAGCCTTAGCGGAAAAGGGCCATGCAAGTATTAGCCCCAAATAATTTCCAATGCAGAAATCAGAGCCGATGAACATCCACTCTTCTAGAAATCAGAGTGACACCGAGGAATGAAGATCTGATTGGGCCTCAGAAGTCCATCGCGCTTAGTCCCCTGCTCTCCAGGACAGAGAGAGCTACACTCACCTAATGGTTGGGGTGGTGATTCTGTGATTTGCCTTAGAAGCCTTACCTTTAAAACTTCTAGCTGCTTCCTGAAACAAAGTCCTTCCTTCATCCTAATTTAAAACTCCTGCGCTAGCTCAAGACCAAACTCTCACACCCTAAATGAGGGATGCGTCATCTCCGACTCATTGTCTACGGAAGACGGGCGGTTTCATATGACACTGTCTCCCACCCAACACTCATCAGGCAAATGAAGTGACTGAGACCAAGAGCAGAGGTGACTTTGCCTGGAGCCATGTGAGTATTCCATGGCAGTCAGAGCAGGACGCAGGTGTGTGCTCCTCATTCCAAAGCGCGCCTGTCAACCTGAAACCATGGGCAGAAACTTTACTGGGAGTGACATTTGCAAGGGGAGATTCCAGGGAAGGGGGACAATAGGTCACCTGCAGCAGGATTTGCCCTCTGATCCAGGCAGCACTGCTCGTGTCACTACCTGGGGTGTGTGTGTGACAGACAATCCATAGGGAAGCTTACAGTTAGTTGTCCAGGGCACACAGGATGCTGAAGCATCACTGGGCATGCGCTTCGTCCGCAGTCAGGCCCCAAGCCTACAATTCCTGGGAGACGCTTGCTTCACGCTAGCATGGGGGCTGTGTCTCAACCAAATAATACCATTTCCCAGCTAAAATTCTCATCAAAATTCCTTTTAAATGCAGTGAGACCTTATCCCCCAAAGCTACGCTCCCACGTCTTCAATACACATGCATTTCCCAAACCACTAGCTGTTTCTTTCAGCCATGACCCTGCTCAAAAGATCTTCTTAGTCAAGGGGCTTTTTATAGTTTCAAACAGCATATGTTCTGACATATTTGTACCTGGATAAGATTTCTGCTAGTTATGAACATGCCTTTCCTCATTATTCGCTGAACATGTGTAATTGCACATCACAGAGAGTTGACCCAATGATAACAGAAGCAGAAGGAAAAACAGAGCCAATAGATGTTGCAGAAATGACACCGGGTCTCCACACACATTAATTTTGCATCGGCTCACGGGTGGGCGATGCAGGCCCCATTTGCTCCTGCTGCTGTTACCTTTTCCTATCCCCACATGTGAGATTAATGGGGATTGTGTTTGTTAACATTTGACAAATGTCAAAACATAGCTCCTCACACCCTGCCAGGGCCTCTCTGATTTTCAGCCTATTCACTCTCATCTCTGCGTGCATCTTCCAGACCTGATCTCTGTGGGAGTCAGATGTATTCACCAGGGTTCTGCAGAATAATGAAACGGAGCCCGGTAATGAGAGTGCCACCCCTGGTGTCAGGGTCCTTTATGAGCTCCGCCAGCACGCAGGTTCCGCACCTGAGCCTTGGGAATGATCAAGGGGCCTCGGCACCCACAGACACCTACTCTTTCATAAATGCCCTCTTCCTAAAACGTCCCTCTCTTTTGGGGGAAGAAATTTCTTCCCAGTTTTATTGTGACAACCATCACTGTATAAGTTTAAGATGTAGAACATGACAGTTTGACTTACACATATTGTAAAATGATTACAATAGTTCAGCTAACATCTGTATTCTCATGTAGATACGATAAAAAAAGGAAAAGTCTCCTGATGAGAACTGTTAAAATTAACTTTCTTAATGATCATTCTATGAACTATACAGCAGTGCTAGTGTAGTCATCATGTAGACTCTATCAAGAATACTTATTTAGCCCTAGCTGGTTTGGCTCAGTGGATAGAGCCTCGGCCTGCGGACCGAAGAGTCCCAGGTTCGATTCCGGTCAAGGGCACATGCCTGGGTTATGGGCTCGATCCCCAGTAGGGGGCGTGCAGGAAGCAGCTGATCAATGATTGTCTCTCATAATTGATGTTTCTATTTTTCCCTCCCTCTCCCTTCCTCTCTGAAATCAATAAAAAATATATTTAAAAAAAAGAGTACTTATATATATCTTACAACTGCAAGTTTGTGCCTTTTGGTCGCCCTCCCCAATTCTCCCTCCCCCCACCCTCTGCCTCTGGGAACCGCAAGTCTGATCTATTTTTCTATGAGTTATTTTTGTATTTGTTTTTTTAAAATTTAGATTTCATATATAAGTGAGATCTTCCAGTATTTGTCTTTCTCTGTCTGACATATTTTACTTAGCATAATGCCTTCAAGGTCCACCTGTTTTGTTGCAAATGGCAGGATTTCCTCATTATTTATGGCTGAAAAAGATCCCATTGTATGCATATTCCACCACTTCTTTACGCCTTCAGCCAGTGATGGACTCTTAGGCAGTGCCGGTGTCTTGCCTGTTGTAAATGATGCAGCTGTGAATATGGAGGTGCGGATATCTTTTTGAGTTAGTGTTTTCATTTCCTTTGGATCTATTCCCAGAAGTGGAATGGTGGGATCATATGTTAGTTCTATTCTAAATATTTTGAAGAGCCTTCACACTGTTTTCCACCGCAGCTGCATGAATCCCACCAGCACTGCACAGGGTCTCTTTTCTCCACACCCTTGTCAGCATCTTTTACCTCATTTTTGATGAGGGCCATTCTGTAACAGGCACGAGGTGAGTTCTCATTGTGGTTTTAATTTGCATTGTCCTCATAATGCTGGCTTCATAAAATGAGTTTGGAAGTGTTCCATCCTCTTCAACTTGCTGAGAGAGGCTGAGGAGGACTGGTGTTAATTCTTCTTCAAACGTTTGGTGAGATTTATCAGAGAAGCGTCTGGTCCTGATCTCCCTCAGAGGAAGGGTTTCATTGCTGACTCAGTATCCTTCCTAGGAATTGGTCTACTCAGACTTCTTCCTCCTGAGGCAGTCTTGGAGAGTTGTATGTTTCCTGGCACTTGTCCATGTTCTCTAGACTGTCCAGTTGGTTGGCAGGGAGTTGCTCAGAGTAGCCTCTTATGATCCTTTGAATTCCTGATGTAACCACAGTGGTTTCTCCTTTTTCATTGACTGCTGACTTGGTCTACCCCAGGAAACATGTCGCGTGTACTTAAGAATGTGCACTCTGCTGTTGTTCAACAGAGTGATTGCATATGTCTGTGAGGTTCCTTTGGGCTATAGAATTGCTCACGTCCACTGCTTCCCTCTTATTCCCTGTCCTCTCCATTGCTGAGTGTGGTGTTAACTTCCCTTTATCCCTTCAGATCTGGTAGTTTGGGATTTATATATTTAGGTGTTCCAATGCTGGACACATAAATATTTGCAACTGTTATATCTCTGTGCTGCATGGACCCCTTTATACTTTCAGGATGACCATCTTTATTGCTTTTTACTATTTTTAGTTTAAAGTCTATTTTATCTGATACAAGTATATCTGTCCCTGCTCTCTTGGTCACTGTTTGTTTGAAACATCTTTTCCGTCCCTTCACTCTCAGTCTATGTGTGTCTTTAAGGCTAAAGTGAGTCTCCTATAGGCAGCCTATTGTTGGACTTAAAAAAAAATCCATTCACCCATTCCATAGCTTTTAATTGGAGAATTTAATACATTTATATTTAAAGTAATTATTGATAGATAAGGACTTAATGTAGCTTTTTTGTTCATTATTTACTGGTTATTCTGTAGAGTCACTGTTCTTTTTCTTGTCCTGCTATCCATGTGCCTGTGTGTATATGTGCATATGTGTGTGTGTATGTTTTTATGTCTTTGGTATAAGCAGGCATTGGCTTCTTTGGCATGTTCTTTTATGTAATTACCACAGAAGCCATCTACATCCTGAAATTCCTCACAGACATTCCACCTAGCAGACACAGCTGTAAGCATGTGCTTGTTATGAATGTGGAATTTCATCAGACTTATATGATGGTGGATAATGAAGATGCCATATTTTGACTGACTAAGATCTGAATTAACTTTATATCTTGGGGAAGTTCACTATCGTGGGCATCTTGACAAAGCCATGTAGACACACCTGTTCTAAAATTGGACTTAGCACCTTTGAACTGAAAAAGCAAAGGCAGTAGAGAACCCATTCTGATGGCCAATGGCACCCTCCCAGGCAGTCATGTCACATTTTCAGGGGGCCTCTCAGTGGATGTAAAGTGTAAGCTGAGAAGTCCAGTATTCAGTGAAAACACTTCCTCATTTAAATAGTTCCATGGCATGATGACCCTTACTTTACCAACATTTCTTGTTCCTGCCCAGCTTTTGAAGTTTGTGAATTTGCTCATATTATTCTGATACATCCATATTCTGCTTAAATCATCCAAAGTTGGTTTCTATTGTTTGCAATTGAGAGCCCGGACTGTTATTACTACACCGTGCAACACACATTAGTGGGTAATTATGCATCTTACGCCTTGTTGATAATTTAACTCCCTACAGGGAGTTTATCATTTCCTACATTCAAAAGTATCTTTAGTGAATTAAAAAAATTAACAGTTGTCTTACTTTATGACATTCTATGATTATATTTTCATTTTGATTCCAATGCGAAGACACCAGGCTTTAGAGTTAGTGATGCACTGTGGGTTGAGGATGTCGTTTTAAAGATTTATAATTTGGTCTCATCTTCTTCATGTCATTCTTTACTGAGCTAAACAGTCAAATGAGATAGCAAGCTTGGTACCACAGTATCTGCAACTACCAAGATTAAACAACCACAAATTTTGGTTTATAATGAGAACATCACCCTGGAGAAATGTTGTGTGTAACCCGAAGAGAAGACCTGAGGCGAGACTGAGCCTTCAGGGTGTCGTCCCCAAGTGTGCTCTGTGTTCACGGAGGTTCAGAAATCTTGCTGCCTGATGAGAAACTCGGACTTCTGAGCATTTCATTCTGAAATGAGGAGTGGCGAGAATACCCGTCCATCCTTCCCCCGTCACATCAGCAGCAAGACTTGTCCTTCATGTTTCCTGCTGCTTCCCACTGCGCACAGGAAGCAATGTTCTGGTGATTAAGCCTCAATATCATTATAAAAGCCAAATGAATAATCATTGTGTTAATGAACTTTATCTCAGAAAAGATTAGTTTTTTAATGTTAAGCCTCTTTCAATATGAAAGAGAAAATGTGTTTCAGTTCCATTTAATCAACCAGAGATGTTCCTAATCTGTACAATTTCATACCCTGTCTGCACACAGGCCTGGGGATCTGCCCACGGTGGCTTCCCTGATGCTGTCTGACCACTTTGTAAGCCACCTCTCCCCTCCCTCTCTCTCCCTCCCTTCCTTTCCCTCTCTCCCCCTCCTTCCCTCCTTTCCCCCCTCTCTCTCTCTGTCACACACACACATCTCCAGGAACAGAGCCATAGACTGTTTCAGGAATTAGATTTGTTGGTGATGAGCAACCATGGCTCACAAATTAGTAATGACAATTAAATACCTGAGAAATAAATTTTGCCACTTAAAAGAAGTTTGGAGTGTTTCTTTAGGAAAAAAGATACAAATTACATTTTAAAAATTATTTATTGATTAGAGAGAGAGATTGGTTGTTCATGCATCCATTGGTTGTTGCTTGTAGGTGCCTGACCGAGGACTGAACCTGCACCCTTGGTGTATCAGGAAGATGCTCTAACCAACTGAGCAATCTGGCCAGGGCCAAATTATATTTTGAAAAGTGGTTTTATGAGCTTCGGGTCTTGAGCTGTATTCTGAGGACCAATGTCTTTTCAAATACAAATACTCCCTTCAGTACAACAAAATGCCTTTTGCTAGACAACAACAAAATATTTTTGGCCTTTGACTATGAACCCCAAATATCTGTATTCTTTATTTCTGTATCTTATAGAGTCTTAAGAAAATTCCATAGACATAAAATAAGTTGGCAATCACTGCTATTATCACCCCATTTATCTCTCTCTTTTGGTGCCATTGTCCTGCATGCTAATATAAAAAAATGCTAGATAAGGTTCATGTTGTATATGAGCTCATAACTCAAAATGGACCCTTTCAATTAGGGCAAAATCCAATAAGAAATGTGGGATTCTCTAGCACCCAAGGAAGTGTCTAGCCTACAACTCCACTAACCGCAACTTGCCAATTCCCACTGTGTCATGGGCCAGGGGTAGGGGACGCATGCACATTTTAAAAATATCTATACTGTAGACCAGTGTTTTTCAAAGCTTGGTGTGTAGCATCATTTTAGACGATGCATGAGCAAATGTAATTTTAAATATGTATTAGAAAACATATATTGCTATCATATTATAATGTGATTTCATGCATTAATTTTACCACAGTAGAGGCTAAATCAAAGTGAATCATTGAAACTGAATCAGAAAGGTTACTGAGTGAGTCACAGTACAGAGTCTAATGCTGGTTTGGCAAAATGCTGATGTTCAGATGTGACTGAATGAAGGCAGAGGAGCTGCTATCACCTCAGGGAGGTCCCGTTTCTGAGGGGAGGCCACAGAAACAGTGCAGGACCTGTGTCCACATCCGGTTCTCCCACAGCAGACCTGACCCAGGATGTGAATGTGGCAGTTTGTGTGGAGGTGACTCCAGAGGGTGCAGGGAGGGAGTAGGAGGAGGGGCATGGGAGGGGGACAGCCAGGCCAGGGTGACAACTCCAGCCCAGGCACACTGGGGTGCTCGGACAAAGGCTGTAGACCAGGACTGTCCCACGGTTGGGCAAGGAAGCTGGCTGTTTACCCACAACTTCCCATCTTCCCTGGTTGATGGGTACTCAGGGGGACTTAGTCCTCTGGCATTTCTGTCCTGCCCCAAAGGGACCGGCTCTAGCAGAGATTCGGGAACCATTCATGCTAAGGGACCCCGGCCCTGGCCTCCAGCACAGGCAGAAGAGAGGGGCGTGCCCTGGCATCCTCAGCCACAGCCAGGGCTCGAAAGGCTACAGAATTGATTTAGGTGGTTTTTAGGTGACCAGTGATGCAGGGTTTATTTTCCAGGGTTGTTTTTTTTTCAATTGCATTCTCATTCTAGAAAAATTATTCACCCACATACAGCATAAAGGAGGTAAATATATGAACCAACCTATCTATGGTACAACTAAATTAGATCAACAAGAATCTAATCCTATTCATTTTGCATTTTATATTGTAAACAGTGTTTGAGAAATTGGGAGGTGATGAGTTCATACTCATATTCAAGATGACTATAAATATTTCCACATCATAGGCTAATATTTAATTCCAAAAATCAGGAACAAGAAACAAAATAGATATTGGTACAGGAACAGAAGGAAGATGGACAACTAGTTCCTAATGCATCGTGCCCGAGGGGGCTCGCAGGTCCTCCCTTCCTCAGGAACCCCCTTACCACAACACACTTGTTTTCTTCTTTCTGTCCAAGCCCCTGAGCCGTGTGCCCGGGCTGCACCCAGTCCTCTTACAGCAGCTTCTCAGAGCAGCTGCCACCCCTAACTGCGAACCCTGCCCGGGCCGGGACCTGCACCCTCACCATGTCTGTCCTCTGGAACATCCCCCCATCTATTTTTATCTGCAGCCTCGCTGGCAATAAATACAAGCTGTGCCTGGGAGCGGTAGGGCTTCAGAAAGGTAAATACTAACGGGGATCTAAGTGCCACTCTCAGATGCTCAGGGGACAGAATTAAAGTGAACGTACTATTTGGAGTCAGTTAAGTGGACCTGGCTCTAACTGGGACAGGAAGGGGAGCTGGAGTAAGGGGGTCATGGAAGGCCCCCTTTAAAATGCACCCTATCCTGCACCACGGGGCCTCTGAAGCCGCCTTCAGGAGGAGCTGTGACGGGAGGAGAGGGCTGGTTTAGAGACAGTTACGTGGCTCCCTGGTGAGGCTTTGTAGGGCACCCTGCTGCTGATCAGAACTGGAGTCCTAATCCTTTTCAGGGGGCACATGATTTTCGCTCCCGCACAGCCCGGCAGTTTGGAAATGCAGTCGGGATATGCTCCTCCTCTGAGGCCCGGTGCTGAGATGCGCTCTGGGAACAGTTTGCTCCAGTTTCCACAGCACTGTTCTTCTGCAGAAGGTAAAACGGGAGTTAATTAATTAAAAAGCACTAGACAACGGCCACGTGATCACAGGTCCAAGAGGAACGCAGCTGTCTTCACTGAGCGCCCAGGGTTGCAGCCAGGGGAAGCTCCCCGGTGAAAGCTAGAATCCATACAAGAGGAACATGCTCAGGCTGGTCAATTATTTCTTATCCTTTTCTCCTTAATCTTTTTGTTTTTGTTAATCCTCATCCAAGGTATTTTCCCCATTGATTTCTAGAGAGAGTGGAAGGGAAGGGAGGGAGGGAGATAGAGAGAGAGAGACATTGATGTGAGAGAGACACATCAATTAGTTGCCTTCTGCAGGTGTCCAGACCGGGGCCAAGGACCGAACCTGCAACCCAGGTACATGCCCTTGACTGGGAAACGAACCCATGAACCTTTGGTGCGTAGGCTGACACTCTAACTGCTGAGCCACACCATTTAGCACCTTTTCTCCTTAATCGTTAAATCTGTCCCCAAGGCCTGACAATTGTTTTGATTTTAATCAACAACAATAAACTTTAAAGGAATTTTGTCCATTCAGCAGCTCTCAAATAGGAAGACAATTACTTTAATAAGGTGGTTCTGGTTTGAGAGTCTGCACAGTTAACCATCATTTATACTGGCTTCTCATAAATGTCTATGAGCTTTCACCACGTGACTGGAGAAAATGCATAACAAACCCGTCTGTTACCCTATATGCAACCTGCTCCTGAGCTGACAGTACCATCTCCATCCCCTGAGCTGAGGGTACCATCTCTATCCCCTGAGTTGAGGGTACCATCTCCATTCCCTGAGCTGAGGGTACCATCTCCATTCGCTGAGCTGAGAGTACCATCTCCATTCCCTGAGCTGAGGGTACCATCTCCATTCCCTGAGCTGAGGGTACCATCTCCATCCCCTGAGCTGAGGGTACCATCTCTATCCCCTGAGCTGAGGGTACCATCTCCATCCGCTGAGCTGAGGGTACCATCTCCATTCCCTGAGCTGAGGGTACCATCTCCACCCCCTGAGCTGAGGGTACCATCTCCATTCTCTGAGCTGAGAGTACCATCTCCATCCCCTGAGCTGAGGGTACCATCTCCATTCCCTGAGCTGAGGGTACCATCTCCATCCGCTGAGCTGAGAGTACCATCTCCATCCCCTGAGCTGAGGGTACCATCTCCACACCCTGAGCTGAAAGTACCATCTCCATCCCCTGAGCTGAGAGTACCATCTCCATTCCCTGAGCTGAGGGTACCATCTCCATCCCCTGAGCTGTGGGTACCATCTCCACCCCCTAAGCTGAGAGTACCATATCCATCCCCTGAGAGCTGAGGGTACCATCTCCAGCTCCTGAGCTGGGGCTGAGGGACGTCACCTCTGCCTTCCAGGCGTCCACTCTTACCTACTCTCTGGGGACATCTGTCCTTTCACTAGTTACCTGACCTGTGGAACAGGGATGGTGAAACCCATACACAATGCAACTGAAGCATTTCCTGCCGTTCAAAACAAGCTCCTGAAGGGCCCTTTTGAAAGGAAGAAAGCTATAATTTGGAACCATTTCTCTGTTTTCACATGAAGAAGGAAGGGCTGTCTCACTCAGGTGCCCCAGGGAGGGAACATTCGCCAGCAGCCAGAGGGAGGGTGTTAAAGGAGAGAATCGTCTCTGAAAGCCATCAGGAACAGAATAGAAGAACTTCATTTCTCCTTTATGAATTGTAGGGAGATGGATTCAGAAAATAAACCCAAGCCAGCATTTGTCACTGAAAAGCCTTCCATTTGCTTGACAAAAAATAAAAATAAAATAAAATGTGGTCATTGTCTTGTGGCCTGAGTGGTTTTTCCTGGGATGGACAGGAACTCATTTGCTTTATCTGCTGAGGCTCATCGCTGGGCCCTGGGCTGGGATTATCCTTTAGTTCTATCTGATTATGGCTCAGTTGTGCGTGATTATACTGCCATTCAGATCCGCAGTGAGGACGGCGGAGAGAATCAGCAAAATATTAAACAGAGCTCGTTCTAAGAACCGCTTCCTGCCTCCTATTGGGGGACGACAAGGCATCACCCACACAATTATAAGCAAGCCCTGTTCATACTGCACGTTTCCCCTCAAAGTGCCCTGTTTTTTCCTGTTGAAATAACGCCAACTGGCTTAGTGTCGCCTGAGTAAATAATATGTACTTCCCAGGTTGGCTGGAAAACAGTTTGGGAATTAGCTCTTGATCTATCAATGGCAACAAGGACACGGCAGCTTCTGAAAGGTCTGCTAACGTGCCCCCGCGAGCACTCCCCGAAGTCAGTCATTTTCTACTGAAGGTTGATTAATGGGAAAGGAGAGCTTGCCCAAAAACAGAATGTCAACAGTTCACACCTAGCACCGTGTAGCCAGGTCAGCTGTAAAAGGCTTGCTCTGTGCACACTCCAAAGCGAGTCATTCACTCACTCATTCATTCTATTTTTTCAAACCACTTTCCGTGGAAGGGATGGGGAATACAAAATAGACTGATGCCCTCTCTACCTTGAGAAGTTTGCACCATAGACTGACAGGTAAAGCTATCTTAGATGCATTTCACGCTTACTTGGTGATATGCTGGAGGCTATCTAAAGTCCCTTTCCCGCAAAAAATATATTTTTATTTATTTCAGAGAAGAAGGGAGGGGAGAGAGAGATTGAAACACCCATGATGAGAGAGAATCATTGATCGGCTGCCTCATGCACGCCCCACACTGGGGATAGAGCCCGCAACCTGGACATGGAACCATGACCTCCTGGTTCATAGGTTGATGCTTAACTACTGAGCCACACTGGCTGGGCTTTAGTGCTTCTTAATTCAATGGTTTTTTTAATCTCTCTTGACCTAAGGGGAAAGAGAAGGGATAAGGAAAATTTTTGAATCAATAAATTATCAGTAAGAACCTCCCTCCAAATTCTCACTCCCATTAGATTATGTATATTCCCGGAGTTGGATTGAGAGAATTCTATATGAAGTTGTAGACAAAAAAGGGATGGGGGCTTGGGGAACTGGGTGAAGGCATTAGGCAAAAAAAAAAACCCAACCAAATAAAACTCACAGACACAGACATCTGTATGGTGATTAGCAGAGGGAAAGGGGGGAAGGGAGGAGGAAGAGGGTAAAGGTGTGGGTAAACGGTGATGGAAGGGGAGTAGACAATGAGTGGTGAACACACAATACGATATTACAGATGATGTATTATGGAACTGTTTACCTGAAATCTGTAACTCTTATGAACCAATGTCACCCCAATAAAGTCAATAGAAATGTTTTTAAAGGGCTTCTATGGAAATCACCTCTCAGGGCGGTCTGATCATAAATGCCTTATGTGCAGGTCCTGGGGGTAGTCATGCCCCTGGCATATGACTTTAGTAAAGGTTTATCTTTGCCTTAAGCAAGCCCTGTCCACTGTTTCTGTGCATCTAGGTGAACACACCTTTGAAATGGTCCCTTTCAGACCCCTGCAGCAAAAACACCCTCACGGAGCTCACAACTTCGGTAACTCTCCTGTAATCTAACCCTCACCTTGCTTCCCCAGCCTCCCTCAACCATTCTTAAATTCCCTCCCTAATTCCAAGTGCATAAAAGAAACTGCAAGCTGTCATTCCAAGCAGCATTTTTTCTCAGTCTGTTGAGATCTTGTTTCCGGGAGTGTCATCAGTTTGGCTCAAATGAATTTTTATAAAAATCTTCTACAGGTTGGGACAATCTCATGTCAACAGGGTGACGGTTGGTTAGTGGTAGGACCCAGAGAAGGGGAACTGCACCCCAATTTCCCTTAGCTGTCTTCGTAGGTGGTGGTGGGGGGCAGTGAGGGTAAGGGATGAAGGAAACATCAAGTAAACTTGGAGTCTGCAAAGGCCCCCTCCCCCCATTGCAGACCTTGTGGCAGCATGGGGTTCCTTCTTCCCCAGGGGACACCGGAGCAGAGAGCAGAAATGGCTGTGCTGTTTCCAGGACAGTGGGCTCTGGACCCCTCACCAAGTTCCCCAGGTCCCCAGAATCGCATTCCCATGTGCCCAAGAACGGCAGGGAAATGTTGAAGGACTTAGAATGCTCAACTTATTTCCCCATGACCCCTGGGGACCCTGGAGCTAACGACAGGGGTTCTGTCCTGGGCAGTCACAACACCTGCAAGCAGAGACCTGCACTGGGCTTTCCAACAAAACAAAGCCATAAACTTGATTTTGTGGGGGGGGGGGGAGGGCTGTTAACTACCCAGTATTCCCCCTCACTGCAAACAAGAGACTTCTAGTTCTGCTGCACTGGGATGGCCTGCGGTCCATCCGGCAAGCCCTGGTTATTTTGTTGTTTAATGGTCCTGTGAGGGAGGCGGATTCAGAAATTGACTCCAGGCTGCCATTGACCTTGAATCTCCCGCTGCTTCCCTTCTCATGAATTTAATTAAATTATTTTATGTGTGAATGTTTTTTTAGTGACTCACTCCCCAAAAGATTGAAAGCACCTTGAGAGGAAAAATGATGGCTACCTGTTCACCACTCTCTCTAGACTAAGCTGAGTGCCTGTACACAGTGAACAATCAATAGCTGTTGAGTGAATGAATAAACACGTCACATCCACACAAACATAAAGCTTATTCCTAGTTACAACGGGAAGAGCCCCCGCGTGGGTTTAGGTATTCTGGGAATAACCCTGATCTAGTTGCTCATCATGTATGACCTTGACAAGCCATAACCTTTTCAGGGCCTCGGGTTCTTTTTCTGCAGAATGAAAGGTTTAAATTAATTCAGTGATTTGTGACCCCTGCTCTGGGGACAGGAGACGTATGCAGTGACAGGCTTAGGACCTCTTTTTCTAGCTCAATAAGAACAAGACTAATTTAATAACTTAAATATTAGGCTTAACATTTGAAGAGTGTCTCTGTGGTTTACACATACATTCACAAGTGTGCACACGCACACACCAAGACACACAATCATCAGGGAGACTGTCCCCAGGTGTCCTCACACCTTCCTGAGACAGACACGCCTGTCTGGAAGCACAAAGAACATACGGTGTTTCTCTCCATCTTAACTTTGTATTAAGTGGTTAAGGACCTGAAAGTATCTTTAAGGATCTAGATTGTTTTGATTCTTAAATTTCCTACCAGGAATTGGTAGGAAAGGAGTTATATCAGAAGTATTGCAACAGTAAGTTGGTTATCGCTCTAAAACCTCATGTATGTATTCTCCTAACCAGAAAAAATATATTCTCCTAAGTGTTCGTAGTGTGTTTGTATGAGGCATGCTGAGATTTCTCAAAGTACTTACCATGTACCAGATATTGCACTAATAAGTTTAAAAACGAATAAAATGCAGCAACGCTATGAAGTAGACACTGTCATTCTGGTTTTCATTTCTTCAATCGAAGTGTTTATTGAGCATCTACTATATCCTGACTACACTCAATGGCATAAGCAACAGGCAGCAAAGTAAAGACACACAGGGTCCCTGCTTTCATGGTGCGAAGGTGAGGAGGGGGAGTGGGGACAGAAAACCATCAGAAAAATAAATTTTGATACACTCTGAGTCAGTGCCATGTCTCACTACTCTTACTAAAGATTTCCACACTTCTCTGAACAAAAGGATGATGGAATACAGAGTGAGAGGGTGGGGTGAGAAGAGAAGCTACATTTGAGGAAGTTCTCATGGACAGAGAACACTTAAGCTGAGAGCTATGGCATGTAGAGTAACAGTCCTGGAGAGAACACATAATTGAGAGCCCAGGGCAGGAAGAACTTGGCATTTCAGAGAACAGAAAGAATGGAGAAACTGAGGCACACAGCCTATATAAAGAAGCGCCACCATGGATGGCTTCCCACAGAAATGGGCTTAGCAGCTATACAAAACAGACCAGGGGTCTTCTCTGGATGAGAAGCTGGATGGTTTTGAGGACAGTGTGAATGTATTTAGTGGCCTGTACTCAATGACGTTGGAGAATACCACAGCAGTAGGATCTGTAGCCATCACTCGCCTTTCATATTTATATTAAGAAAAGTCCTGTAATATCCCCCTTCCTGCCAATTCCCTGGCTTCTAGTGAGCTGAGGTACCTTCAGGCAAGGATGCAGCCAGGTAATTGGAACTGCAAATTGATAACAATGAGATCTTTGAACTTGAAGAGCAGCAAGCCGTGACTGTAATTGACAATAGGGCAGACGTAATTGATGTCTGCAACGCAGAGGGAGAAGGCAGCAGAAACAGAGGGAAAAAGCTAGGACTATATTTGCCAGCATACTAACAATTAGCAACACTATTAATCGAGAAAACAGCATTATAACCTTGGGCATAAACTACGAATTTATAAGTATAATTCTTACTATCTGTCAAGAAGATAAACCCCCAGGGGCCAGGAATGTGCCCGGGGAAGGTCCCTGCAGGGCAGTATGAAGTGGCCCTTGCTTTGAAGAGGTCTCAAAACCACCTAATTTGAAACAAGAACGTTTCTACAATGGGAGACATATGTCCCCGTTTCCCTGCATTTGTTCCCATAGTTCTCTTCCATTTTCAGACCCCAAGGGTTTCATGGGTCCCAGGCTCATATCAGATTTTATTATTACCCAAATGTGAAAAATGTCTCATTAAATAAAGAGGTCTAAGTCCTGTTTGCTGATTGTTTTGTTTTGTGTGTGTGTGTGTGTGTGTGTGTGTGTGTGTGTGTGTGTGTGTGTGTTCGCGTGTGTTTCTAACTGAGGAATGCAGGTAATAAAGGAAGGGAAAAGGGCCATCTTCATTACTCTCAGGCCACCATAGCTTTGGTGGGTCATAAACTATTATAATTTTATTCCCCTCCCTAGACTATCAAACTTTGGAACTAAAATTCTGATGTAAACAAAACTTGCAGGTCCTTGAAATAAATGAATTTCCTATCTTAGAAACTTAAAAATTGAGTACTAATAATTTTCAATGTCTTCAAAATATTTGAGCCAAAAGTTGATAGATGATTCATCAGAATAAGGTAGTCTAATCATTCTCACTAGGTTCCCTCATTTATTTACCTGTTAAAAATACATTTATGTTAAAAATAGCAGCACAATTTACCATAGCGAAGATTTGGAAACAGCCTAAGTGCCCATCAGCACATGAGTGGATTAGAAAACTGTGGTACATCTACACAATGGAATACTACGCTGCTATAAAAAAGAAGGAATTCTTACCATTGGCAACAGCATGGATGGACTTGGAGAGCATTATGCTAAGTGAAATAAGCCAGGCAGTGAAAGAAAAATACCACACGATCTTACTCATTTATGGGATATAATGAACAATATAAAGTGATGAACAAAAACAGATCCAGAGACAGAGAAGCATCGATCAGACCATCAAACCTCAGAGGGAAGGTAGGGAAGGGTGGGGGTAAAGGGAAGAGATCAACCAAAGGACTTGTATGCATGCATATAAGCCTAACCAATGGACACAGACACCAGGGGGGTGAGGGCATGAGTTGGGGGGTGAGGGAGACAATGGGGGGATAAGGACACATATGTAATACCTTAATCAATAAAGCAAAAAGGAAAAAAATAGAATCAATTTTGGATAAAGCAGAGATAACTTAGAGAAAAAATAAGCAGTATAATTTTACTAGTAATGAAAGCCTCATTTCCCTTTTTGAACTGAGTCCATTTGTTTCTTAGGTATATTTTCAGAATTCACGCTTGTGTTGTGCACTATCACACAGATGCAGGCGCGAGTTCTTTACTTTGAAGATTGCATTGAAGGTGCATATCTTAAAATAAATCAAGCTAAGATAGAACTTTTGTTATTAGTGTGTAGTTGTGTAGTAGTAAATTGCAGTGAATGGGGCTGGATTTATTCCTACTTTAGAGATTTATTGGTGTTTTCTTCATGGCTTGATATACGAGCAATCATTTTAAATGCCCCGTTGGCTCTTGAAAAGCAGGAACAGTGCTTATAAAGGATTTAGGGTTTGAAATACAGCTATACATAAACTATTGCCTGTTAATATAGTACTCACACCCGCTTCGGTTTACCTGCCGAATCCAAGATTATAGAAACGTTTTTCAATTAAATTTGTGATTCTGGCTATTTCTCATTAAATAGATGAGTGTGTGTTTTAAGTATTTAAATCCTAGGTTAAATGCTTCAAGGTTTACGACTATTTCTACTTTCTGTATCTGTGGCTTGTGTTTTAGTGTCTATGCACCATACATATTGCACATGTACATATATTAATTCTATCCTTTTTGTTTCTTACATCTCTCAGGGACTGACAGGAAGTATTAAACATTCTGAATACATTTCTCTTTCTCTTTGTACCTCTAAGCAGTTACATACACTGAGTGACCAGATTATTATGATCTCTGCATAATATTCTGGCCACTCAGTGTGTGTGTGTGTGTGTGTGTGTGTGTGTGTGTGTGTGTGTGTGTGTGTGTGTGTGTGTGTGTGTGTGTGTGTGTGTGTGTATTACAGGCCTGGTGCATGCATTAGTGTATGGGTGGGGTCCAGCCAGTCTGGACAGGGAGAGGGGACATGGGTGGTTGGCTGGCCTGCCTGCTGGTCGAACTCCTGGTCGAGGGGACAATTTGCATATTAGCCTTTTATTATATAGGATATACACTGAGTGGCCAGATTATTATGCATTCAGAGATCACAGGTTACCACTTCCAGTCTGTGGACTGTATGTGTCCTAACAAACAGTGCCCTTAAAGCTCATTGTGGACCCTACTCTCATATTGTCATGGAATCCTCACATTAATTGCATTTTTAATGCATTTATGTTGTTGCAAATATCTAGTTTACTTACCTACATTATGTGTATATACTCAAACTATATCCAAGAATTATTTATTTATTTATCTACTTGTTTATGTTAATCCTCACCTGAAGACATATTTTCCATTGATTTTTAGAGAGAGTGGAAGGGAAGAAGGGAGAGACAGAGAAACATCGATTTGTTGCTCCACTTAAGGATGCATGCCTTGGTTGCTTCTTGCATGTGCCCTGATCGGGGATCGAAACCACAACCTTGGCGCATCCAGTTTCTCCGCTCCCCAGACAGAACAGCTCAGTGTCTCCACTCTGCTGCATCCCCGATACTGGCACAGGCTTACCAGAGCACATGGATTACATACCCTGCTGCGCCCACAGGTTCTACCCTGTCAGACCAGTGACTCAAGGGATATGTGGCCGATCGGGTTTGTCCTGGCATTATCTGCACTTAGCATAATGCTCAGCACCGAGGGAGAGCTGCTCACGGAGGTTTGTAGAATGAATGACTGGACATGTAACTGTCATCACTGGGAGAACACTGATCAGGAAGTCCTGAGACTAGAATTCATCACCTGGGAAACTTACTATTTGGCTATGTGTGTGCCTTGTGACCTCACTGTACATGGAGGGGATTTGGTTAAGTAATAAATTCCCCTCCGGCACTGAAACTTCAGGACTCTCTCAATTCATTTCTCCAACCACCAATATTTCTTCTGGGCAATAAGGTAGTTCTGTGTAGAAATTTAGCAAAAAGTTAAGTCTCTAAAGGAAACAAAACTCTAAAAATACAGCTTTTACAATATACAAGACACATAATAAATAAATCTCATTTGTTCTCCACAACAACCCAACCATGTAAAGTTATTACCTTCATTTTATTTATGTCTTTTTATTGATTGATTTTAGAGAAAGATAGGAAGGAAGAGAGAAACATTGTTTTGTTGTTCCCTCATTTATGCATTCATTGGTTGAGTCTCATATGTGCCCTGACCTAAGATTGAACCCACAACCTTGGTGTATCAGAATGGTGCTCTAACCAACCGAGGTACCAGGCAGGGCCGGTTACCCTCATTTTAGAGATAAATTGAGCCAGCGAGAGGCTACGTGATGTGCCTGAATTTACGCACGACCTGGTATTTAAACTGGGCAGACTGACTCTTGAGTTCTGCGCTCCTAACTAGAATGTTGCCTCTCATTGTCCTCGCGAGCTGGATTCCACTCAAGTACAGACTGCATTTTCCAATAAGGGTCATTCTTGCTTGCTCAGAGTAGGTGCTCACTATATGTACATTTATTAAATTAATGCATGAGCCTGCAGAGCTTACTGACCAAGGTGTGGATATAGCAGGCACACTGTGCACACACTCTGTAATTATAACAGAGACTCTCTTATTGGCTTCCGTGAACTTCCCCGTGTTTGTGTATAGCGAATACTAAAATGCAATTAAGATCTTTGTAAAGCACCAAAAGCAGCACTTAAGAAGGACAAAAATGTACAAACTAAAATATTTTCCAAGTTCTTACATTTGAGCTCAACAATGCCACAAATAAGAGCATTATTTATAAAACACAGTGGTAATAATGCTTCCTGCAGGTTAGTATAAAGAATCTATCTCAGCAATAAAATTGCAAATGTACTAGGCAGGTATAATACCCTACCTGTGTTCAATGCTATCAGAATCTAGCAGTGTTCAAATCTGAACAGAAATTTAGATGTTGGGATTATCTTTACCATACAGCTTTTCATTTTGAAAAATAGGATTTAAAAAATGTTATAATGGTAGGTACAACTTTTCTGAAATCTTGATATGGGTAGTTTAAGATGAAAGGTGCCATACGTTTGCTATACAGATTATAGAACCACTGACAAGGAGAAGAGTGGAAACCTGTAACCCCACCCTCAAAAATAACCTGACAACATTTGGATGTATCTCCTTATCTTGTGTAGGGGTGTGTGTGTGTGTGTGTGTGTGTGTGTGTGTGTGTGTGTGTGAGAGAGAGAGAGAGAGAGAGAGAGAGAGAGAGCGCGCGAGAGCTTGAGTGTACTGCAATATGCAGGTGAGGACGTGAGGCAATGACAGTGAAAATCCAAGTCCAAATGTAGTGTCTCCCACGCCCTCACACATTAAGGAGCCTCCCCATGTTGTGAAGTCCCTACTAAGTATTTTGAACTCCAGCATTTGCTAGATTTTCCACGGTCTCAGCTTCCCAGTTTTGAAAGCAGCCTGTTCAATGCTGCTGGTGCTACAGTCTGACACAGCCCTACGTGAGCGTAGCCATGTCGGTGCCAAGAGCTGCTTCCTGGGGCTGAGCTCCACGCAAACTCAGGAAGACTGCTCCTCACCCTGCGCCCCACCTGCCCTGCAGCCCGTGCTGTCACCTGGGCGGATGGTCTGGGGGCTACTCCCTTCCTTGACTCACAGTCACTCATGGAGATGCCCCTCAGGTTCTGCCTCTAACTGCCCTGTGTATAGATACCCCAAGTAAACACAACAAAATGAGCCAGATGAGGGGCCGGGGCCTAACAAATCAATTTTGCTCCCTCTACTCTTTTCTGTCTTCAGCCTGTACTAGGACCCACCATGCGTAATCATGAATAGTCAGCCATTTGTTTCAGACAAAAGTCAGAATCAGCAATTTCACACGCTTTAACCTAACCACGAAGCCTTTCTCCAATTTAAACCAGAACCCCAGAGCCCGTGGCAGACTCGTGATCTATTTTCGTTAGACGGGACCACACACCTGGAGACCACGTTTCCTTCCTCCTCTGGCATCTGGGAGGCCTGCACACAACACTGATGTCCCTTGCACCCTGCTCAGTTGCTCAGGGGATCCTGTATTTATTTTGGGTCTGTCTATTCCACGTCAGACGTCCCTGTGAGTCTCAGGCTCTCATGTCAGCAGGTGATGCCCAGCCCCGAGGACTCACACATGCCCTCAAGCCGTGGCTGCCCCCACAATCTCTTCCAGCTTTAAAACTGCCTGGTTCTAATGAGCATACACAGCCTCCATGTAAAGTTTTCAAAGTCGCTTATGCATGCACACAATTCCATTTCCCTTGTCAGGTATTCTGGACAAATCTCGACTTGGTGCTTGTTGTGGTTATAAAACTACTTTAGCGTGTGTGTCACACGTGGACATGTGCCTTTTTTAAGGTGACCCTGGAGGGCAGAAACCCTGTCCTGAATTCTGTATTCCTCATTGCATCCAGCAATAGGACTCATTAAGTACTTGTCAAACTTGACTTAATTCATGGTAAGTAAATAGATCCTGTCTTCCCAGGACTAGTAAACGTTCTCACATGAAACATGAGCTGTAAATCGAAAGACTCACTGCTTGGAGCTTTCAAACACCGAAGGTACTAAACAGTACCCCAGTGCTTAAAGGTGCTAGTTACAGCCTCCTAGTCTGAAAGGATTCTTGTGGTTTCCAGATAATAAAAACAGTAACAATAAGAAAGAAGAGATAATACATAATATGTCATTTTAGGTTGCACTATGAGAAAAAAAAGCTGCTAATTAAACTGTGACATGCAATTGACTGTAAGAGATATTTGATTTGCGCGATATAAACATGTCAAAAACATGTATTAGAATTGACAAATTACTGAAGTAGTATGTAATGATAAGGACATCAACAATGCTAATATTACCATAACTTTTACTGTGTGTTAAGTATATCGTAATAAGTGCCTTACATGAATGACCTCCTTTATACCACGCGGTTGATGCTATTATTTCTATTTCAGGAACACAAAGTGCAGTCTTGGGGAAAAAGCAGCAATTTTCCCAGGACTGCATGTCTTTCCAGCAGCAGCAGATCCAGGAGGGGGACCCATCCATCAGCCTCCACAGGGTGACCTTTTATAATCTAATCTAGGTGCTCAGTAGTTCTTTCAACCTCACAAGGTGTGTGTGAGCATTCGCCAATATATCTGTATTTTATAAACTGGAGAGGGTCTTGTGAATTGTAAAGCACCTTACAGATAAGAATTCTTATTCCCCCAAATTACAATTCCTTTGACTAGTTTAATTCAAGTGTCAACATCACCTAGGGACAAGTAGAACTAGTTGGGGCAATGTTTTTCAAACAATTTGTGATAAAGAACCACTAAAAATTAGTCCATTGGGCACTGGTAATTTTACAAATATGGACTCTGGTTAGCACCCCAAACATTGATGAATTGGAATGAAATCCCTACAGTGTCTTAGCCTACTCGTTTTTTCATACTCATGGCTTGTCATTTTTCTGTTACTCAATTGGCTTGTTTTCTTTCATTCTTTTTAACAAGGTGCCAGGGGGGTGCGGTATTAACTATGGGGTGAAGTTGAAGTGTTGTAGGATTCCCTGAACAAACGTCTTCCTGTGATTGTTCATCAAGTGATGTATGAAGGGTTTACATCAGGGCTTCTACACAGATGAAAAGAAAGTTCTAGAGTTTCCCATCCTCAGAGACACGCTATGTAATTGGTGCACTGTACTAGAAGAGCTCACAATTAGATCTCGTGGTTACTCATCAAGGACATGGATTTTGTCTGTGAATCAAAGACTGCTCCAGGGAGTAGAGGACACATTTGTCCTGTCCGTGCTCAGGTATCTGGGGCTGAATGCTTAGTCTCTCTTCCTCTCCTGGTATGGGGTCCTCAGCGCTCCCACAGTGAGTCACTTCCGAAGAAAGGGAGGACCCAGTCCCTTGACTTTTCAGCCTCTTAGCTGCTCTTGAGGAGTTAAATGGGTCAAAATGAAGAACCACGTGACTAAATCCCTGAGGTCAGTCATCATCAAAACCAAGGCAGCAGGCTCTCATCTGGCAGGCGCGCCTACATCACATACAGTTCCTGCCAACCACGCAAGGTCTGTATGAGCATCCACCAATATATCTGTATTTTATAACTTGTAGAGGGTCTTCTAAATTGCAAAGCACCTTACAGATAAGAATTCTTACTCCCCCAAAGACAATTCCTTTGACTAGTTTAATTCAAATGTCAACATCAGCTAGGGACAAGTAGAACTAGATAGGGCAATGTTTCTCAAACAATCTGTGATAAAGAATCACCAAAAAAATTAGTTCATTGTGCACTAAATTTATAAATATCAAAAAATTATGTAAAATAGAAAGACACATAAAATACAAATTCCAATTATTTGTGATTAAATTCAACAGGCACAAAATTAATGTATCAAATTGCTATAAAAGTTTCTAAAACCTCCCTCCCATTTCATATTGATTTCCCTGTACTTTGGTATTAACCTCTGGCAACCAGCATTGGACCGCACTGAGTAGCAGTGGACGAGGGCCCCGCACATGCCCACGGCAGGATGACAGGGCTCCCCGCACCACACCTGCTTGCTCACCACTGCTTCACATGTCACACTCCCTGCATCCACACCACCCAGACTCTATCTTGCTGCTCCCCTTTATTTTTTTTGTATGTGTATTTTTTGTATTAAAATATAATTTTAGGTTTTTTTCTACTTCATAAAAATATATGTAGTATGTTTATCAGACTATTTATAATTACCTTTCCCTATGAAATATTTTATGTTCATTATTATTTGAGTATTCACTGATGTATCGTATTATATACAGTTATCGATATATGACATTGTATATATGAATAATTTTATAAGGAACATTTTATATTCCAATTTTTTCATATTTATTTGTATATATTATATATAAATACTAGGGGCCCAGTGCATGAATTCATGCACCTTGAAAGGAACTGTGAGCTGCGAGGCTGCGGTAGGCATAGGGGTGGGTCTTGGCCCATCCTCTGCGTCCCTGCCCGGCCCCTCCTGCCACGGCCCCCAGGCCCCTGTCTGCCCAGGCAGCCCTGCTCCCGCTGCTCCCATGCGCTGACAGTGCTGGCCCCGCTCGCACCCACTGATGGCGTGGAGCAATTGGGGCCAGCACCAGCAGCGGGTGTGAGTGGTGTCTGCTGCCCTGATTGCCCCTCAGGAGCAGCGGGAGGTGGAGAAGCCCTCAGGGGCAATTGGGCTGGCAGCCACTCACACCCGCTGATGGTGCTGAGTGACTGGGACCAGCAGATGCGGTGCCGGGCGGGAGCAAAGAATTTTCAGTAACCACCAGAGACTTGCCCCAATGACAGTGACTAGTGACCCGACTAGGTCTGGTGCCCTCACTCACCTGCTCCACCATCCCGCCATGGCCAAAGCCCGGCATGTTTTGCACACTCCCCCTGTTGGTCAGTGCACATCACAGTGACCAGTTGTTTGGTTATTCGGTTGTTCTGGTTGTTCTGCCGTTCTATTTGCATATTAGCCTTTTATTATATAGGATATATTTCTTTTTCCATATCTGCAGTCATCCCAACATGTATTTTCAAAAGCACTGTGAAACATTATAGAATCATTGCCCTGTGTTTATGCATGATCATTTTGCTACCTAACTAAATTGATTAGTGGTATTGTAGATTTCACTGATCAATAGCTAAAGAAAGTCTTCATCTTTTTGATTTATTCACTTTTAAAGTGAGAGCAATACTTTTTATCTTAAAGATAATAATTTGGAAGTGATATAACAATAGCACAAGTAGTCAATTGAATAAGAAAATAACCACTTGAGGTGTAGTCCACAATGCAATTGTACTGGTTTTATTTTCAACAGCACAGTTGCAAAAAACTGACAACAAATGTTCCCTCTGAATAACATAGAAAATCACAAAAATTATATGTTTATAACAAGATTCCGAGTGTGAGGTTGGTATCTTGGTAGCATCAAATAAATGCAGACAATTGAACTTTACCCAGTAATATCATTTTTCCCTAAGAATACTGCAGTTCCAGCAAACGGAAGTGTTATAAAGCGCTGTAGTTCTACACGCAGAGGGAAAAGGACATACTCTGAATCACAAACGGGAGGTACACATTACCGGCAAGACCACACCAGCGACCGGTGTTTGAACAAACTGTAAAACTGTGTGGCTTTAAATAGGCCAATGTGCCACAGCGTCCCTGTCCTCGCCGGGCATGGCGGCCGAGCCCGGGTAGGTAAGGGATGTGGTGTTTTGTCCCATCGTGAGGTCAGATTATGGCAGGAAGAGAAGACCAATGACCTGGCGGGCAGAGGAGGCGAACTCGGCGATGGACATACCAGCTGTGTGGACCTCGGGAGCCGTCCTCCAGTGTTCATGTGACCAACTCTGAAATCATGTGCATACGGAGGATGAACCCCCACATGTCACCTCGTGTGGCATTTTCACATGGAATGTATCTTTTTAAAACAGACAGCAGACTTGTTGCTAGATCTCCAAACATAGGAAAACTTTTGCTCTGGTGAAGAATGTTATATTTTACAAAACTCTTGTATATTTTATCTCATTAGATTTTGTATTTTACAAAATACACTTTATCTCTCTAGATTAACAAGCCAGGGAGTTAGGAAGGCACGAGATAATTATCAGTTGACATGTATCTATGAGCAACATGATCCAGCCTACATTATGACTGGCCCAGATCCGGGCAGAATACAACACTGGATCATGGAGTTCCGTTATTTTGGTGAGAATTTAGTTTGGTCAAACAGTGCACAACAAAGGGAACCTATATTCATATCCCGCAGCCTCATCTGTATTCTAACTACCGTTTGCAGATCACAACTCTCAGTGGGATAACCATGCAAGGACGTTCAGCAGGGATGGAAAGACGCCTTGCTGTGTCCACTGCTGGAGGTTCCATCAGAGGCTCCAGCTCCGGGGAGGGGAGGGAACTCTGTCACTGGGGAGATAATGACGACTGGGGAAGGGGCTCTCACTACCACCCAATACCATGCATGCCAGAGTCTCACTCACATGAAACTGAACCTGCACCCATTCTGCACGGAATCTGCCTCCTGACCCACTTACTGGAGAGCCAGGATCCAACCCAGGAGGGGAGGGGCCTTCTTCTCAGGTACACCATTCATACCGCGTGTGACCCTCTCCTATTTTTAAGTTAATTACTTATTGATTCATTAGCCTGGCATTCAGGACTTTGCACCAGCCTGTGGGTCCGATCAAGTCTGCACTCCAGCAATTTCTTCCTCTGCAGTGATTCCTGCCACTGAGAACATATTCAACATCACATCAACGCAGTGTCCACAAGGAGCAACCAGGGAAGCCCTCAGGAGCCAGGCTGGGACGGAGACCCGCAGGGAGCGCAGTGGACAGCGGGAGCCATGGCAGGAGAACAAGGCAGGCCTCGGTTCTGGGAGCAGCTGCATGGAAGGCAGTGGCCCAGGCCCAGTCCGAGGCACTGGAGCGGCAGTGCTACCATCACCTCCTCTCCTCGTGCCATCTTCCTCTGTCTCATTTCATGGCCTAAAATAAACCCTTAGGGCACATTTTGAGGTGAGTCCCTCAGGCAAGATGTGACCAGCTACACCATAAAGATTACAATCGCCAAATACAATCAAGCAAATGATTAGGACAGAATTCCATATAATGTTAGGGAGGTCTCTCATGTTTCATTGCATAGTGTGGTTATCTATGATTTATAACCTTCCATTTATCACTCAGAGAAAGTTGCATGTATTCCAATAGACCTTGATTTTTTGAAGCACAGCTCAATCAGCGTTATTTACAACAGACAACACCACCTGTGGGACATGGTGCATTTCACCTTATCTTCCCGGCATATTAAATGATTTATCAAGAACACTGTAAAGGGGAAGAAAACACATTTGGGTTATGATAACCTGTGTATAAACCGGGGTTAGCCAGACACAGAGACACCGAGCCAATTCCATATGCAAGAACTGCCTCCACCCCAGCAGTGACAGTGGTAACCGACTCCCTTCAGCAACATTCCTTGGCTCTGGCTCCACCCCTTGCTATCAACTCAATGGGCCTTGATGATCCATCACTGTGGAAACATCACCTGCTAGAATCTGAGACCCACCTAACTCAACTCCTTCACTGCGTTCAAAGGAGGAAGGACTATAACTGTGGGCTTAGGGCAGTGGTCGGCAAACTGCAGCTCACGAACCACATGCGGCTCTTTGGCCCCTTGAGTGTGGCTCTTCCACAAAATACCACAGCCTGGGCGAGTCTATTTTGAAGAAGTGGCGTTAGAAGAAGTTTAAGTTTAAAAAATTTGGCTCTCAAAAGAAATTTTAATCGTTGTACTGTTGATATTTGGCTCTGTTGACTAATGAGTTTGCCGACCACTGGCTTAGGGTGACAGATTATCCAAGGTCATTATATTTCACATAGGATATGATCTAGAACTTGAGTGACTGTCAAAACCTTCCCTTCTACTCTAAGGATCAGGGCGCCTAAACAGACGAAGTATCCCAGTGCATTTGGCTAATCATTATCCTATACAATCCTATATAATAAAAGGCTAATATGCAAGTTGTCCCCTCTACTAGGAGTTCAACTGGGAGTTCGACCAAGGAGCAGGGCCAGCTGGCCAACCGCTCACAGCCCTTCCCCCCAGCTGGCCCCGCCCATGATTGCCCCAGCCCCACCCCACAGGGGCAGGCCAGCCGGACCCCACCCGTGCACAAATTCGTGCACCGGGCCTCTAGTATTAACAATAAGAGCTGTTTCCTGAGTTCCTATTTCTGCGCTGGGAGTCTGGTAGTGAGTCTCTAAGCACTGGTTTTGTTGGTTCCAAGCACCCTGTGTTTTGGGACTGGTTCCCACTGGCTGTGCAGAGCTCACTGGCTCCTCTCTTCCCAAGTCCTCATTTTCTGACTGTATATTGGCAGCTTGGTAGCGTGAAATCGGCCATGGTGAGAGTATCACAGGAGGGAAGTCGACAGATGCCAAATTTTCTCAAATTTTTGGTTTAACACCACACCCTGTAACCTTTGTTAGCACATATTACTATGTCTATTTTACCAATGACGTCATTACATCATAAAGAGGTTAAGTGTCAGGTATCCTGCCGCAGCCAGCACAGTCAGCATGTAAACTCAGGCTGGGGTTTGGATTCGGTCCGTTGATGCTGAACCCAGTTCTCCCCAGTGTGTGGGTCCATGACTGAGGCTGCTCACATGCTCAGGCAGGGTCAGCCACTCTGAATAAGTCACAGTTCTTCATAAATCCAACCAAACATTTCCCTTCCCTAATGTTTTGGATATATTGAATTTAAAAAATGCAAATAGCCAGTTATCTTAGTAGAGTTTTTGCATAATCAGTTATTTCCAACACAGTGTGTGTGTGTGTGTGTGTGTGTGTGTGTGTGTGTGTGTGTGTGTGTGTGTGTGTGTTTGTTGGTTTAAATGGGTGACAGCTGTTGGGATAAAGTATTGATGCCTTTGGCTCTTAGTGATATTGACGCTCAATACTGATCCTTTAACATTCACATCCCAATGACAAATTCAGCAGGGACCACAGGGATGGAAGGACAGGAAGCAGGGAGAGGTGGGGAAGGAATTTTAAAACTTATCAAGACATAAGGAACATCTGGAAAAAAGCATGTTGAGATTACGTTTAGAAATCATCCTAGTTCTTCCTCCACCAGACTATCCCCAGCAAAATGCCTCGTAGTCTCTCTCTGCACAAGGGGTACCCTCCCATACCATCTTTATGGGGATCCGAACACTTTCTAAACTTGCGCTACTTTACCGGTTTGACTGCTTGTCTTGACTCTCTAATCTGCTGTTATGGAAACGACAGATGTCAAAAGGCTGTTTCCTGTGACCCACAGGGAGAAGTGGCCTTAGGAAGAGAACTCTGAAAAGTTCAGAGGCAAACTGAACACAAATTTGGACTCCGCATTTAAAAATCAAAGCAAATTTTTTGCTTGGCTGTGCTTTGCTTTTCAATCCACTTCTCCCATGTGGACACTTAATTCTCCAGTTTGTGAAGGTCTGTGAAACTCATTTTCAGCTGTTTACTCTACACTTGTGAACGAAATAAATCAATGAGATCATTTCTTGCTTGCACACCAGGAAGAGTGGAAGCATTTTGATAGAACACATCAGTCTAATAGAAATAAAGCAAACCAGTTATTTGGAATAATGGGCAGGCTAAATGATTGCTTAAAATACCTGCATTTGATCAATATAATTTCATTCTTTTGTGAGTATAGACCTGTTACAATGATCAACTCTTTATCCAGTGAGACTCTATTGTCCTGAAATATTTATTTTAAAGATGAAATGAATTGCTACAATTTCAATATATGCTTTAAAATGAAAACTAGGACACACCACTATAAAGATGTGTTCCTGTGCATAAGTACATTTATTCTTTCTCATCTTAGGGTTTAAGCACAACTTTCAACTTGCCATGGTCTGGCTTTGCTTAGTCCTTTCTAAGTGAAAACCCTACCCATTGGCCTGACAGGATGCGTGAGTGGAGAGGAGGAGGACTAAGGGGGCAGAGGCAGCAGGGGATACTTCCTGGGACAATGTTTGCTGGACGCCCTTCGGAAGGTGAATCCTGACTTGTCAGAGTCTTTGTAGCAGGTCCCGCCCATGGAACCCACATGACAGTTGTGGCTGCCTCTAACCTGGCAGCCAGGGTGGTCGACAGAGTCACACAACCGATGACGCCTCCTGTGAACTCCACCCTGGTGGGGACTGCATCCGGATGAGGCAGCAATGCACTCCTGGCTCCTGGAACCTGCATGTAATGGGTTCACAACACAAGCTTGTGTGATTGGACTTAGCAAATCCTAACTTTCTCAGGAAAATGGGAATGGGCAGAGTATGACACAGAATGTGGTTGCAGAGAAAACACTGAGATTACATATGTGGATGGATTTGTGAATTAAGAATGTATTTTTAGAACATTTGTCACGTCACACGTATTTTTCCTTCCATTGTTTCTGGCAGCATCTCTGAAATATATCCATGCTTCGCTTGGAGAAGACTAGTTATAGTAGGTGTTAAAAATGAACATTGAACACAGGTGATTTTTCCAACCTTGGATTTTCCTCATGCAAATTCAATGGTTATTTCTTGAAATGGAATTATTTCTGCCTTATTGTGAACTTCTGGCAGCATTACCTTAGGCGGTACGAAATTATTTCTAGATAATTAAAGTATTCTATTATTTAACCGCATCCTGTTACTGCTCCCTTTGCTGAAACAATGTTCCGTGGTCCTGTTCTCTGCAATTCTCCAGGTGATGCTTAAAACTGCATCTCTGCATATTTCATATTTTTCTCTGATTGAATTTCTCACTGCTAAGTAGTGGGTCCCTATATAACTCCTACTTCTCTTTCTTAGCAACAGTCAACTCCAAGTAGGTCCATAAATGTTGCTGCTCAGTCCCCCAAAAAGGGAGTGGTCATAGAAATAATGTTTGTTAATACCTACTATGTGCGGAACGCTGTGATAGGGAATTTATATACAGAATCTTCAACAGCAGGCCTGGGGTTATTATCTCATTTTACAAAATAAGAAAATGATTCTCAGACAATGAGGTAACATGATTGACATTGCACAGCTAGTAAGTAGTGGAGAGTGTATGTTTTAAAAATAAGCTTGTGGTTCTATAACAGTGTGAAGTTTGCAGGAAAGTTGTGAGAATGTAGGGTTTCCATGTATCCCATACCCAGTCCAGTCCCTTGCTGTGAATAGCTGAGTGGTCCACTTGTCACAACTGCTGGACCAACAGTGATCCTACACCTTCACCACCTTCACCTTCACCTTCGCCACCGCCACCGCCACCGCCACCGCCACCGCCACCGCCACCGCCACCACCACCACCACCATCTGAGGTTCACCGTTTATTCAGATTTTCTTAGTTTTAATCCAATGACCCTGTTCTAGTCCAGAATCTCTTCAAAGATCACACATCACATGTAGTTGCTATGTCCTCTGAGGCTCCTCTTGGCTGGGACAGTTTACATTTTCCTTATTGTTGATGACCCTGCTCAGTTCCTGTTCAGGCCCCTGGATCACATTGTTGTCTAAAAGTCCTGGTACTTCTTGCCCAGCCGGGTGTAGCTCAGCGGTTGAGCGTCGACCCAGGAACCAAGAGGTCACTGGTTTGATTCCTGGTCAGGGCATATGCCCAGGTTATGGGCTCGATCCCCAGTGGGGGCGTGCAGGAGGCAGCCGATCAATGATTCTCTCTCATCATTGATGTTTCTATCTCTCTCTCCCTCTCCCTTCCTCTCTGAAATCAATAAAAATATATTTAAAAAAAACAAAAAAAACATCCTGGTATTTCTTATCCAAGACCTGGACACCAAGTAGGGTCATGTTGCTTCTAGGCCCTGGTACAGACAGAGGAAGGAAGTGTGTGTGTGAATGCTAATCTCTCTCTCTAATCTCTATTATTGTATGTTTCTATGTGTGTTTCTATCTCTTTCTCTCTGAACATATCTACAAATGTTGTATGCTTCCACCTATGCCTATGGTAAGTTAATATGAGTTCAGACGTCCAGACTCTGTATGGTGCAAGAGGTTGTTCACTGTTGGGTGGGAGGTGACGGTAAGCAAGGAGGGAAGGCTAAGATGGTCCATGAAAAAACTGTCTCCACCATTCAGCATCAATGTGCTTAATCACTCAATTCCAGTATACACGTAAGCTGTTTCAGAACTGTTCAACTACCTCACAGGAGACAGTTTTACCACTTAGGCACATTTTTTATTTGAGTCTTATACACTGAGTGGCCAAATTATTATGACCACCCCGTCAGTACTTCGTTGGGCCACCTTTTGCCTTCAATACTGCGGCGATTCTTCTTGGCACTGACTCCACGAGACGTTGAAAGGTGATGCGAGGAATCTGACACCATGCCTGATGAACAGCACTGTCCAGTTCTGTGAGATTGGATGGTTGTGGAACCAGCTGCCTGATGGCTCTTTTAACTTCGTCCCACAAATGTTCAATTGGATTGAGATCTGGTGATTGTGGGGGCCACCTAAGCAAGGTAAAGTCTCCCTCATGTTCTTGAAACCACTCCTGCACAATACGAGCACCGTGGCATGGCGCGTTGTCTTGTTGGAAGAAGCCATCTCCATTGGGATACATCATCAACATGATAGGATGAACTTGATCAGCAATGATACTTAGGTATGTTGTGCTATTCAGACATTGTCCACACAAATTAAAGGGCCCAAATCATGCCAGGAAAACATGCCCCAAACCATAACACTGCCCCCACCAGCTTGAAGGGTTATACTCATGCATGTGGGGTGCATGCTTTCATGCTGTTTCCATGAAATTCTCACTCTGCCATCTGCATGATGCAACTGGAAACATGATTCATCGGACCACATGACTTTTTTCCAATGGTCGACTGTCCAATCCTTGTGTTCCTGTGTGAATTGGAGACGTTTTATCTTGGTAACTGCAGACAGCAAAGGTGTTTGAACAGGCCTTCGGCTTCCACATCCCATTGGATGCAGTGTACGGCTAATGTGCCTACAAACATCAGGTGGTCATAATAACCTGGCCACTCGGTGTAGTTTCCACTTGCTTTCAAAGTGATATAAGTCAGCCCCTCTTTTTCCCCCTCTTCAGTGAGGTTATTCTATACATTTTAATAGAGTTAGATTTTTTTTTATCACCATTTACATTCCATCTTGGAGTACTCTGATCTAAATATTTTTTACTTTAAATGTGACTCTGCTGTAAAATTCTATTGTTTTCTGATAAAGGAATAAGGTCATACAATCACCCATATAGTCTCATCCAGAATAAATGAACTGCCTTAAAAATATATTGTTTAACCTACCGCACCCTCCCTCTCTTCATAACTCAGCCAACCCCGTGTGTTTTCTTTGTCTATGTTTTTCTCTCCAAAACTCATATAAATTGAACTATACAGTATGCAGCTTTCTAAACTGAATTCTTCACTTTACAGAGCACATTCATCCACTTTTTTGCTGCCTTGTTGGTTTGTTCCATTGTATGGATAAACTACAGTTTGCTTGTGCATTCTCCTACTGAAAGAAGTCTTGTTTCCCCCCCCCCCCCCGCTAGTTTTGGATGCTTATGAATAAAGCTGCTATATACTGTATGCAGATTTTTTTGTGGCCATAACTTTTCAAATCAGTGGGGTGAGTACATAGGAGGGGGATTGTTGGCTTGTACGGTAAGATGATTTTAGCTCTGTGAGAAAACGTCAAACCATCTTCCAAATTCGCCGCACCATTTACATTCCCACCAGTAATGACTGAAAGTTCTTCTTGCTCTGCAGGATTGCTGACAATTGCTGTTGTCAGCTTTTTGGATTTTAGCCATTCTAAAAGGTGTGGAGTGGTATATCATTGTTTTAAATTGCACTTCTCTAAAGACAAAAGATATTACGCATGTGTTTCTTTTAAATAGACATTTCAAAGAACAGCTTTAGGTTCAGAGCACAACTGAGTGGCAAGCACAGAGTTCTCACACACCCCTACCAGCCATGTGTATGGTCACTACCAGGTACCCCTGCTGTAACTGAGGAACTCACGCTGACATGTCATCATCACACTGACATGGGCTGGATGCTCGTCACCCCCGCCACCAGAAACCCCATCTGACAGTATTAGTAGATGAAGTCATGGGAGTGGAACCCCAGAAAGGGATGAGGACTGTATCTTCCTCACAAGAGGGAGAGACAGCTCCCCACCTTTCCTCATGTGAGCCCACGGCAGGAAGATGCCATCTGCGATAAGGAGGAGGCGCTCCCACACACCTCCTCTGCTGCATCTCGTGGGCATGCAAGGGGACAGAGCTGTGAGAGACAAACCTCCTGCTTATACCACCCAGTCCATGGGGTTTTGGTACGGCAGCCCCCACTGACCAAGACACACTCAAAGTCCATAGTGTGCATTTGGGTTCACTCCTGGTGTTAAGTATCTTTTAATATTCTTATTTGCATCTGCCTTTCGTTTTTTTTTTTCTTTTCTTTTTTGAAAGAACAGTTTATTGATTTTTAGAGAGAGGGGAAGGGAAAGGGAGAGAGACAGAAACATGGATGTGAGAGCAAAACATCTCTGGGCTGCCTCCTGCACACCTCACACCAGGGATGGAGCCAGCATGTGCCCTGGCCTTATCAGAACCAGCAACCTCCTGGTGCATGGACAATGCTCAACCACTGAGCCACACTGGCCAGCGATGATCTGTCTTTCTTTTCTGGTGAGGTGTCTTGTTCACATCTTTTGCCTGTTTTAAAAACTGGATTATGTGTTTTCTTATTTTTGAGTTTTAAGTGTTCTTTTTATATTTTGAAACCAAGTTCATTATCAGGTATGTGATTTCTAAATATTTTTCACATTGTCTTTCATTTTTTAATAGTCTTTTTCATGGAGCAAACATTTTTAATTTTAATAAAGTCCAAATGATCACTTGTTTCTTATATGAATCATGATTTGGGTATTGTATCCAAAATGTATCACTAAACCCAAGGTTATGGAGATTTTTCCCCCCTATGTTTTACTTTTGAAGTTTTATAATTTTGCATTTTACATTTAAATCTATGATCTATTTTTGAGTTAATTTGTGTATAAGGTACATGGTCTGGGTATGAGGTTTTTTTTGTGTTTTTTTTCATATAGACATCTAATTGTCCCAGCAGCATTTTCTGAAAAGAATATCCTTTCTCAGTTAAATTACCTTGTGTCTATGTCAAAAATCAAGTCTATATTTATATGGTCTATTTCTGGCCTCTCCTTTTGTTTAATTTATCTGTGTGTCTGTTCTTTCACCAACAGCATGCTGTCATTGCTACTGCAGTGGGTAATTTATGAGGTTGGGTAGCCTGAATCATCCCCCTGTGTTGTTTATCTTCAGTATTGTTCTGCCCATTCCAGGTTCTTTGCCTTCCCATATAAATTTTAGAACCAATGTTTGTCCAAATCTTGTTAGTTTATTTTTTTACATAGAGAATAATGTCATCTGCAAATAGAGAAAGTTTTATTCCTTGCTTCTGAATCTGTGTAACTTCTATTTATTTTTCTTATCTTATTGGACTATCTGAAAATTCTACTATGACGTTAAGTAAGACTGGTGAGTGAGGACATAGATGGCTTGTTTCCAGTTATTAGAAAAGTCTTCATTCTCTCACCATTAAGTGTGATGTTGTTAGCTGTCAGCCTTTAATATATAGTTTTTATTAGCCTTAAGGAAGTTCCCTCCTGTATTAGTCAGGATTCTCCTGAGAAACATGACAACTATCATGTGTGCATGTGTGTGTGTGTGTGTAGAAAGAGAGAGAGAAAGAAACACAGAGCGAGAGGGGGAGAGAGAGAGAGAGAGAGAGAGACATTTCAAGGAACTGACTCGTGGTTATGGAGGCTAGTAAGTCCCAAGTCTGCAGGACAGGCTGGTAGGCTGGAGACCCAGTGTGGAACTGATGTTGCAGGTCAAGTTTGAAGGGCAGATCAGTCTTTGCTCTATTCGAGCCTTTAACTGATTAGATGAGGCCCACCACCTTAGGAAGAACCTGTTTTACTCAAGACCCAGTGATTTGAATGTCAGTCTCATCTAAGAACCAGCCTTACAGAAACATCCTAGGACACCAAGGCCAGTATTATTGTCATCTTACAGAAGAGGACACTGAAGCTGAGAGGTTCTGAGGGACCAGCTAAATGACATGCAGATAGGAATGGGCAGAGCCAGAATTCCAGAGGACAGCACTTTAACAACTCCTGCTCTGAGTGCTAACATGACCTCCCTTCACTATCTGAACAAACATCCAGAGGACGATGCATGACTTAGAGGGACCCATTGATGCTGAATCTTAGGTATCAAGCCTGACATGGCATGATGGAATAGGAAAACAGAACAACACAAAACGAGAAACAAACACCCAAGGGCTTGGAATCTGATGAACCTCATCTCTGATAAAGGGAGAATGACTGAATAGATAACCTAAAGGACCGTACCTTTGGGATAGAATATAGCCAGAACCCTCCGAGCTGGCCACACTTCGGTGTACTGGCTTCCTAGTGCTCATGTAGTACATTACAGCACAGTTATGGCTGACAATAGCACCCTTTCCTATATAACACTGTATCCTGAGGTGTGTGTGTGTGCAGATCTCACTGGGTTACAATCAGGATGACACAGGGCTGGTTCCCATCTAGAGCCTCCAGAAGACAATCTGCCTTTTGGACATTCCTTGCCTCGTGGCCAAAAACCTCCATAATCAAAGTCAGCCAGCTTGCACGTCTCTGACCATTTCCACAGTCCCGTGTCCCTCTGACTTCAGCGGGAAATCGTCTGTGATTTCAAGGACCCTGTGATTATATTGGGCCCAAGTGGGTAATCTGGGTAGTCCTCCACATCAAGGTCCTTAATTTATTTTTTTGATAATTCTCACTGAGGATATTTTTCCATGAGTGTTAGATAAGAGTGGAAGGAAGGGGAGAGACAGAGAGAGGGAGACATTGAAGTGAGAGGGACACATCAACTGGTTGCCTCTGGAATGGAGCCTGCAACCAAGGTACCAAGGTACATGCCCTTGATTGGAATTAAACCCAGGACCCTTCAGCCTGTAGGCTGATACTCCATCCACTGCACCGAACCTGTCAGGGCAAGGCCTTTAATTGAAATACATCTGCACAGTACGTGCTGCCACAGGGCTGAACACATCCATGGCCTCTGGCATAGGACATGGACGTCTTTGGGGAGCCATTTTCCTGCCTTCCTCAGGGTATAAAGCATGTGATCTCGTAAATACAGACTGAGATGAGCACAAACTAGAGGATAAATACAGGGACCACTGCAAAGACCAACCTCAGACTAAGATACTTTTCTAAACAGTAAAGAGAGCAGTTTTCAATTCTGTCCACATTTCTCATCTTATAGCTGTGAAATCTTTCCCTTACCTGGAACTTGACCAAGCCTTCTTTTCTCTTCTTCCCTTCGAGGTGCCAGCGACGTGAAGAGCAGGAACAGGCACAAAGACACCGTGGGTCCCATCTTTCCTGCACCATTCCCCCTCTAAGCTGGGAAGCCGCCTCTCCTGGAGGGGGGAGGTATGTCAGGTGGTCATATGGGGAATAAACAGCCTTTCAGGATATAGAAGGAGCAAGATTCTGCGGAAACTTTTATCTGGTTCAGATCAAAAATAAACATATTCTTCTTCAAATACACCTTTTCCCAGTATTCACACCTGTATGACCATCCCCAACCAATTATAATAGGGTGTCCCAAAAATGTATACACACTTTGAATAATTATTCATTCCAGTGGGTTAAATATGAAATAAAAGAAACATCAAGTGACCTATCAGCTCTCTGTCTATCTATCTATCTATCTACCAATATTTAACCTTGAAGAAAAAGGAGAAAGGCTGTGACTAGAAATGGCTAACAGGGTCCACATGCAGCCCACTTGTTTTAAGCTATGAGTAAAAATAACAACAGAACCCCCCAAGGAGTTTACCTGGTAAAGAGTGATGTTCAGTTCAGAAAGGCCTCTGAGGGAATCTAAAGTACCAGACACCCTTAAAGACACTTAAATGCATTCTCGCCAAGCCACCCTCTATTAAAAAATGAATTGCCAACATTTAGGGACTTTGTGTGAAATACGAATGGACCCACTCAATTTATCATCCCCGAATAAACTGTCATGCTGTCACAGGAGCAGGAATAGCCGACTGCCTATATCAAAAGCTGACACAGGGTTCAGCTTAGAGCTCCCAGGGAGTGGCCCATTTTGGCGGCTGAGTGTACGCAGGCAGCACAAGTTGTAACAGTGTCAGTGAGTGCTTAATCCAAAAAGCCTACTTGGACAAAGGAGAGAAAAGCTCATGAAAGCATGTCCAGGGGAAATATCCTAATATTGCCAGTATATGCACAGCCATTGGTCAAGATCCAGAGATGTATCCCCCTCTGAATGTGATAGTCCTCCCCTCGGAGCAGGTTGGCTCGGTTGCTGGGAGCCTAGAGATGAGGCCAATGATGAGAGAGTTTGTCTAAAATAAGAGAAAAAATAAGTTCTATCAAGACAGTCTCTTCTCAAAATCCTGCCCAGTGACTTCTCTGAGGCCTATCATTATGGGGTGAGAGCAAACAGCCTCGTAAAGGAAGACATTAAGACTACTATGTTTTGCCCAGTCGGCATGGCTTAGTGGTTGAGCGTTGATCTATGAACCAGGAGGTCACAGTTCAATTCCCAGTCAGGGCACATGCCTGGGTTGTGGGCTCGATCCCCAGTGTGGGGTGTGCAGGAGGCAGCCGATCCATGATTCTCTCTCATGACTGATGTTTCTCTCTCTATCTCCTCTCCCTTCCTATCTCTGAAATCAATAAAAACATATTTTTTTAAATGTGCAATGTTGTTCCTAAAATTTTCCACCACACCCTAACCGGGTTGTTGATGTGTGCAGTGGAGGATCTGCCTTTTGTTCATTCAGTAAGAGGGGAGGGTGCGGGGGAGGACAGAATCAAGATCCCAGCGTCCCCAGTGTGAACATTAGGCCACCTCAGTTTGCCTTGAGTTCCTTCAGCTGTGTCCAGAGAGGTGGCAGGTGCTGGCACACCTCCTGCTTCTGTGTCTCTAGAAAATGCTGGCTTCTCCTCATGAGCCCCGTCCAGCTGGTGACACAGTGAGTCAAGTCAAAATAAGACCAAACCGAAGTGAGTGAGCAACTTAGCTGGTCAGGGCAGGAGGCCCGCCTCCCATGAAGACTCGCCCGCCCCGCACAAGGTAGCCCTTTCTCACATCCGGGAAGCAGGGACACAGCCTGGTGAGAGCCTAGCCTCAGACAGCCTAGGTTTGCACACTGACTCCATGACCTTTCTCTAAGGGCATGCCATCTCCTGGAAACTAGGCTTTCTCCTAAGGAAAACGGGTGATAACCATACTTTTCCAGGATGGAAATTGTAATGGAAATGAAGTGCTCAGCATGATACCTGCATGTGTTGTGGTATGTGCTGAATACATTCTACTGTATTGTTGCCTCAAATCTTACAGTTTCCAGAGTCTCTGCTCCAAAATGCCACCTCTGCTTGGCTACATCAGCATCTCTAAAACTCAATAAACATAAAGTGAATTTTCCAGCTCTTCTCCATCAGCTCAACCTCTTCCTAAATTTGTGTGTCCATTATCTTCCCAAAGGCCCACATCAGATAGGACTGTCTGTGTCTGTGTCTCTGCCACGTTGGCTTTTTATATCGATGAGCAAATCAGAGCGGGTGTGCAGCTCCTCTGTGGACACACAGCAGTAAGAGACACAGCACTGGTCACAGGTCTGAGTGCAGAGCTGTTTTTCTCCTGGCTGCAGGTTCCTGTACTTTCCAAGCTACATAATGGCAGAAAGTCATCTACCAAAGACATCCTTTCACCGTGAGTTAACGTCAATGAGATTTACATGTATTTTTCATCTCTTTTGTACTGACACAGCTTCCAATCTAACAAAATCTATCCCATGGCCTTATAATAAAAGATGCTTTAAAATAAGAACCGCATAACCATTCATTTTAGAACATGAAGTAAACTCAACGCCGGTACCTACAGAGTAAATTGATGTTTGTGCTAATGCTTTGCTTTTGTAATTTTTTGGGGGTGAACCTAAAGGTTACACTTTAATGCAGCGATGTGCTAACCAAAATCTACAAGTAAACAGCACAGTCCTGAGTGGCCCACATAAAATCGCTTAAACTACATGTAGTTTTCTTCGCCAATGTCTTGGCATTTCCAACATGAATTTCCCTTCTATTCAAAGAAATCAGATGCAGTGATGTCAGAAATTCACCAGTCATTGGGCATGTGGACAGGAAGCTGGGGCTTACACAGACACCACAAGACATACACGTGCACACACACACACATGCATACACATACGCCTCCATTTAATGCTCGGAAACTGACTGAAAATAATGGGCTCTATATCACTCACAGTGACTGTGGATTGTTCTTTGAGAAATCAATGTTTAAGTGTTTGGGAGGAAGCCACTTCATCCAAGGACTAAATTAGAATTTTGAATTGCATGCGGCTAAACTGATGTTGTGGTTCTTGTGTTTAGTTAGTTAAAAGGGGTTGTTTTGTTTTTCCAGTAAAGCATAAAGCTGCAAGGGTAATAGTCTTCTGAAAAAAATCATGGGTATGCCAGATCCTGGATGTTATAGACAAACAATTCTGGGTTGGAAAGATAGAACACTCATTGTGGAAAGGAAAGGATGGCTTACCAAGCCCTCTGGTTTTTGCTCCTTCTCATTCCTTCGGGATCTGCTCTCAAAGACCCATGCTGATTGCTGAGCGCAAAACCCGCTTCCCTCCCCAGAGCTCCCTCTCTCCTCCTGGGCAGTTTCCCACGCTGTTCCCAATTCCCCTTTCATCCACTCATCTGACAACATTTCTCAATCAGTCTATGGGTCAGGCACACTTTTCTGTGTGAGGGATGCAGGCCTGAATGCACAGGCCCTGTCCTTGATCCCCTGTTAGTACTGCCCCTCCCACTGCTTTGCTTTCATGAACTTACCCTTCTAAGTCCTGTCCTAGGCCTTCCCCTTTTTGCTCAGACCTGTCCACTGTCCTATCATGACTCCATTTTGCCCGTTTGCTGCCGACCCCCAGAAGTACATCTATATGCTCACGATCTCTCTACAGTCTGCACCCCATAGTGATGCCATTTCTGGGTATACCAGCACACTCATCACCTGGCAGATCTACACCAAACTGAGCCTTGTCTGAACAGTTTCTTCTGATACCTTTCCAGATGCTCACATGTGGGAGAACGCTGTCTCATGTGCCACGGCCAGGCCTCGGGCATGGTTTTGGTTCTACATGGGCAACGGCTCTCAACTTCATTCTCACTCTCTAGTCTGTTTCATCATCACTAATGCAAACATTCCCAGAGTGGCTTTCGTGTCCAAAAAATATTCATTTCCTCCGTCCAGTCCACTCCTCAGCACACTGCATGGCAACTGTGGTCCCCTGGCAGTCTTCCCCTGACGTTCAGTTGCTTCTTGTCACCTTGAATCAGTGCCTGGCCTTCCAGTGAGGACTTTCTGGGATGGGCTCTTGTCTAGTTTTTCTCACAACTTCCATAGCCGCAGTCTAGGGACATGCGACTATCTTCCTGTCATTCCCACGGGAGCCATGGGCTCTCATTTTCCTGGTGACCAATGCCTGAGATGCCATTGTTCCTCCCTTCTCCATGGGAATCACCCTTTTGTTCTCTAGGTAAAGTCATCTCCTATTTCTTTTATGGTTTCCTTGTTTAACTCATATGATATTCATCTTGAAACAGTGTGGGATGAGGATTTAATTTTGTTTCTTTCTAAATGATTTGCCCATCACTCCACATTACTATACTTACCCAATCTTTCTATGGCTGGTTGTACAGGCTGCATTTTATCTGTTTGTTGTTTTTACAAATATTTTTGCCAACTTTCTAGATACTGAGCTATATAGTGACATAGATACTGGAATGCTTGGCTATGGTATAATACATGTTAATGTCTGATAGGGCAGATCTTCTCACCTCACCTTTTTAAAGGGAAATCCCTTGTCTGTGCTACAGTTTTCTCCAGATGAACTTTATAGCCATTTTGGTCTGGGATAAGCCATCAACCCTCAGCATTTCAGACTCATAACTGCTGGCTTAGTGCCTGAGAGTGGGTCCACGTGCATGATTCCCCGTCAGGTATGACTGTGATAACTGACCAAGTGCCATTCTGTTAATTTTCAATAAAAAATTATAGTTGGAGATTGGAATACCCAGCCTTCTTTGATCAGCAGATTCTCTTCCTCGTGTAAGTCAATTATTTTCAGTAAGAAATTCTCATCTTAATTACTCAAACTCCATTAACCTCATCCTCTCCTTTTAAATAGCTCTCCATGAGAAGGTAAATTATAATGGGCTTTCAGAAATGTTGGCAACTACTGACTGGTGTTCACAGTACCGTCAAGCTTCCTGAATGAGGAAAATGGAGGGAAAGTGAGCTGACCGAGTCCCTGCCCAGGGATGACTGTGGGGCATTTATTGACCATTTGTGTGGTTAATCACTTCCATTTCAAGTGCATAAGTTCTGTGTTATAAGAATTAAAAGCCAAGGTTGCTTAAAGGAGAAAAAAAGGGGGGAGATGCCCAGAGGTGGGCTGCAGGTGAAGCTATTTCTATCCCTGCTCAGTAAAGCACATGATCTCCAACTGTTCAGGGAATATAGGCACCATGAATTTTTTGTGAAAACACAGGCCCAGAAATCAGAGGCTTTTCACACCCGACACTTCGAGCTGCCAAAGCAAAAATAGCCACAAAGAAACACACTCGTCCTTTCATTATTGCCAGAGTCCAGCTTTGAAGAGAAAACGTTCCAAGGGCTTCTCAGTGACATTACCACAGGGCACTGGAGTAGAAAGTGGACAGTGTCCCTGTGGAAACGGGGTCCCTGTTTAGGCTCCTACCAGGGACACATGTAACTCTCCTCCATTAAACTCCATTGCACCTGGCATAGCACATTGCACCTGGCAGAGCCGCACCAGCTGGGCAGCAGTGCACATTTTTAGAAAGCATTATAAGCAGGGGTTCCTTTTAGGTCTTAAGGCGCAGAACTTACTAAGATTTTAAGTAAAATATCTCTGGCTCAGGTCACAGTCATTTGTTCATTCCATCATTCATTAACTCATGTGTAACGTAAGCCCTACCTGTGTGCCATGTGCCACGCTGGTCGCTGGGAATATGAGAATAAATGAATCCTTTCCTCTGGAGTCTTATTTTGGTCCTCATTTCAAAATGGTTATTAGTTTTGCTTCTGTTTTCCTGTTTATTACTTTAAATGCTATTATCATTTGGTGACTGGCAATTTATATATCTATATATCTATACATATATATCTTGTACATATATTTTCCCTTTTTACACTTTCCAGCCATATTTTGGACTAAGAGGGAAGTGCTATCGGACATGGCTTGTTTGTTTTCAAAAAATATATTTTTATTTATTTCAGAGAGGAAAGGAAAAGGAGAGAGAGAGAGAAACATCAATGATGAGAGAGAATCATGGGTCAGCTGCCTCCTGCACACCCCCTAGTGGGGATCGAAGCCTGTAACCCACGCATGTGCCCTTGACTGGAATTGAACCCGGGACCTTCAGTCCACAGGCTGAAGCTCTATCCACTGAGCAAACGAGCTAGAGCCATGGCTTGATTTTTCAGAGTTTAGGCCCTTCCTTCCTAAATTGGACCTGGTGTTAAACTGCTCTTGCTTTATCTCACTTTTATTTCTTTTGAATTGTCTTTTGAATAGATTGCAGTCCAGTGGGTTTGTAAACTGGCCTCCTGTCCCCTCTGAGTTCATAAAAGGACTGTGCCCTCCGTGCAGGCCTAACCAGTTGTATGGTGATCACAGGCGACGAACCATACAACTTATTAGGCAGAAAAGACCTCAAACACCTGAAAACACTGTGCCGCTCCAAAACCTGGACTCCACCTCCCCTCCCATTAGCTGACAAGATTTGGGGTTATTTTAATGGGCTCATTAGTAGGACTTGGAGCCATCTGGGGTCTGCAGTGAGCCTCCTGTGGCCATGAGACTCCTCCTCCCAGTTCTGGGGCAGGGAGGGCATTTAGGCCTCTGACCCAGCGGGGCTGTGTGAGCTTGGAGCTGCTTCCACCTGAGTGTGCTGTGCTGTAGAGCCCATAACTTCCAGATGATTCTGGGGATCGAGGAGCGTCTGCAGAACCTGCCGTGATTTACGGAGCCTTTCAAGCTCATGCTTCACGGACTAAGCAGGCGGAGGGCACACGTTCCCCGCTGGGGGACACACTCATCACAGCGAGTCTGCGTTCCCCATGTCGCTCGCTCTGTGCTCTTTCCTCAGCGCGGGAAAGAAAAACCGCTGCGATGCACTAATGTACCTGGTGACCCAATTCTGTTCCGCAGGTAGATATTGGTGCTTCTTTTAAATGGCCCATAGATGCAGTGTTTGCCGAACGAATTTAGAAGTTAACTTGACCTCTGAGACAACTGTCTGCAACACAGTGGGGGAAAATGAAGAGGATGCTATGGCTCCTTCAATGTTGCTTTACCTGTGACATTAGGAGAAGCAAATGGAGCAATTAGAGGAGATATAGGGCGCTGGCTGTTTTCTGAAAGAAGGTCGAATAAAAAGATTTGTAAGCAAAGGTTTAGATGGTACAGAAAAAGCCTACAGGTCTAAAAAATAAAATCACCACACAACATGTATGACAGTTGTAAAAATCCTAAGCTGCCTTATAGAAATGGGGCTAGACATAGAGGGACTTGGGGACCACTTGGGACACAGGTAGATGGGGAAGGAGCCTGAGTGTGGAAGGACCCACCCCCCTCACGCAGCCAAGCAGGAAGGACAAGTCTCCTCACCACCTTGTTCCTGATTCCAAGGTTAAGAATCCCAAAGCTGACATCCAGCACGTGTCAAAATAAGCTATTTGTGTTATTTATACAACAACACTAACGCCCACCTCTTGAGTAGACACGTGGTTATGAAGGGAAAGGCATGCACATCGCTAACCTTAGGGATGAATCAGAAAGGGTTTTCTGGTCACACAAGTGGCTGTAACACACACATTGGAACTATGGCCCCATCAGGCAGCCTGGATGGGAGTAGGGGACCCCAGATGGCTCCAAGTCCACTAATGAGCCCAGTAAAATAAACAACCCCAAATCTTGTCAGCTAATGGGCAGGAGAGGTCGAGTCCAGGTGTCGGAGCGGCACAGTGTTTTCAGGTGTTTGAGGTCTTTTCTGCCTAATAAGTTGTATGGGTTTATTGTCTGTGATCACAGAGGAGGGTTAGGCCTGCACGGAGGGCACAGTCCTTTTATGAACTCAGAGGGGACGGGAGGCCAGTGTACAAACCCACTGGGCTGCCGCCGGGGTTCTGTGGTCCCATGGCCCTGCGGCAGCTCACACCTGCTGCTGCCACGTGTCAGCTCCTGCCTAATCAGGTATGGCTTCCGTCTGCAGCTCCTGGGGACATACCTGAGCTCCCTGAGTGGGTAATGAGCCCCAGGCCGTATTAAATTATTTTCTGAGTGTTGGTAACAGGGGAGAGATAGCCACAATTAAGTTAACCTGCCTCAGCCCGCGGTGGGCCTGCTATGATGAACTCTCCGACTTCTCTGGAATTAATAAATTCAATAGCACAAGCTCCACATTCAGGAGAAGATGTATTTCCCCCCCAGACATGGAGAAATGAAAATTTCACTATGGAAACCAGTGAAACTCTGGCCTCGATTTCAAACACAAGTCAGGATGTTGGGTGCTGTTAAGTCCTGTACTTGGTGAAGTTTTATACCTTGTGAAATAGTAGGAAGGTGTAACACCATAACCTACTCCATTGGCCACAGTGTATGAGTAAGACATCATTTTATGAACACTAAGGAGGGGTGAACTATTTAGTGTCCCATATGTCAACCAACCAAAATGGGTATGCCATTGATGACTTGGTTTAGAAACAATTGTGACAAGTAGACCATATAAATATCACATGGGGAGAAGGTAAGGTATGAGGCACAACGAGAAGAAGGGGTGAGATGAGACAATCGACAAGGCAGCGTTGCCAGCCAACCTGGCTCATGCGAATGAATCCAGAGTCCTTGAATGTGGTCCATTTAGTTTACCTTCTGCAAACCTAGCATCTGCCCGAAGCTTTTCTGTGCTGTTTATTCATAGCCAATCTAAGTAACTCCACTGTGCTCTAATCTAGGGGGACTAATCTTCTCAAATGAATACAACTCAAGTAAAATATATGTAAACTGGAGATAACTGTGAACACACACTCATCTGTTTTAAAAAGTCTGTATGTTATTAAGGATATTCTTTTATATGTTTATCTTCTATGAGAGTATCTATTTCCAGATGGCTAAGGCCACTTTTTAAAAATCTATGTATAACATTTGCTAACACTAAAAATGGCCTGAAATGATCAAACATATCTCTTAAAGCATGATTATGTTTCTTGGAATTCCATGTGTAAAGAGGACATGAGATTACTGACAGAATTCAGCTTTGATGTTTTTCTGACAAAATAATCTTTTAATTAATATTGCTTCATAACTACTTAAGGTTTGAAGTGGAAACTAAAGAAGAAAGATGAATAAAATAGTACTTAAAACAAATACACACGTATCTAAATACCATAGCCCCATTCTAAGTGTCACAGCACATCACACCACGACACTTTCTCGTCCCCCTGTCCCACATCGAGGTATGTCAGCCTGTTCCATGCCTTCATCCTTCGGGTCTTATTTTGTTGATCAATTCATTTTGTTCATTAGATCCCACAAATAAGTGAGATCATGTGATACTTGTCTTTCTCTGACTGCCTTATTTTGATTAGCATAATACTCTCCAGGTCCCTCCGTGCTGTCTCAAAGGGTAAGAGATCCTTGTTTTTTACTGCTGCATAGTATTTCATGGGGTAAATGTCCCACAGCTTTATTATCCACTCACCCACTGATGGGCACTTGAGCTGTTTCCAAATCTTAGCTATTGTAAATGACTCTGCTATGAACATAGGGGTGCATACATTCTTTCTGATCGGTGTTTCGGGATTTTTAGGGTATATTCCTAGAAGTAGAATCACTGGGTCAAATGGAATTTTGTCCCTTCAAAGGCCCCATCTCCAAAACAGCCCCATTGGGGGTTATGGTTTCCATGCATGACTGGGTGGAGGAGGGGATACAGTGCTCACTCCCCTCCCCACACACAGTCACATAAACGTCCTGCCCATGTTTGCCAGGCACTGAGCCCCAGGACCCTGTGCTGCTGAATGAAGGTGGGAGAGGTCTGACCCCACTCCTTCCTCTACAAAGTCAGAGCTGTGGTGGGGACGGAGGGGGTGGAGGAGGATGTCTGAGGTAGAGGCCCATGGAGTTACAGCTGCTCACTTAGTCCTTCAGAGCCAAGCACACCAGGACGCGCTATTTCTCCGGATCTCTGAGAAAGAGGCAGGTGCATTACAATGACATGCCTGAAACAGGTCGGACCCAGAAAGAATAACTCAGCAAGCTGCACTGACACCATGCCAGTGCGCCGCGCTCTTTCCCGGCTCCAATGGCTGCATGTTTGGAGGAGACCAACAGGAGGCTCTATATTTAGTAATGGTACACTCAGTACAAGGTAATAAACTCAGAATTATTCTTTTTGATCTAGGGTAATTTCAGTAAAGCAGCACATTATAATTACAGACAACCTGTAGTGTTGTTATAGTTTAGAAAACTGTTCTTATTTTTTTTAAATCCCATATAATTGTAGTTTTTATTTTAGAACAAGAAAATCCCCCCCCACCCCCTTCTATGAAGATGCTGTGCAGGTATGACAGCTCCTGTGGGCTTCTTCCCGATGGTCCCCGTTTTCACACTTCCATCCACCTTGGCTTCTCCACATGACTGCACACAGGCCTGGGGACCCACAAGCTATGCACGCCTAGGGAACAAACGGGGATCCAGGAAGAGGAAATGTGGGTGCAGGAGTGTAACTGGCATGGGACTGCCAGAGTACGTCCTGAATGGGGCAGAGAACGAGGCCATGTTTGAATGACTGATTTATAGAACCAATGTTATTCCAGGATGAGGAAGGTGGCTTAGAAGGCTACATAAACCATGAGCCACATGAGAAGGCAAGGGTGGAAGGAAAGTAAGCTAAGCGAACAAAGAAGAGGAGAGGAAATGAAGTGAGACTCAGCAAACGGCATATTATGCTGATCTCTGCATCCACTTGGCAGGCAGGTCTGGGCTCTGGTCCCCGGCAGCCTCCCTGGAGAGGGGGACACAGGCCTCATGGGGCACTGTCTCCACGAGATAAACCAAGCCAGTGCATGGCTCAGGAGAGTGTAATTGTTCTCGGTGCTAGAATTAGAAAATTCTTTTATGGGTCCTCATAAAGGAGGCAATGTATGACTTGGCAACATCCTGTTAATAACTCATTCAACAGCCTCCATCCCAGCTAGAATATGCACCAGAGAGCCCGCTGAGGAGAGCTCCCTGCTTTTTCAGGCGCCTAAGGCACAGCTTTTAGATGTCTGTCCTGTTTTAAAGACACTGCCCCACCATAAGTATTAATAGCACCAAAAGCTCTCCAAAATGCCCCTTTAGGATAACAGGATATATGCTTATTCTAGTTAAAAATGTTTCTTATGGCAAGATTTATGTGACATTTGCCAAGTCACCTAACTTTTTGAGACTTTGAACTGTTCATGTGCAGTATGGATGGTAGAAAGAATATGGCCATTTACATTTGTTCTCAGTGCATTACTGTGCTAGGGCTGACGTGACCAAGGACCACAGACTGGCTGAATTAATGCCAGAAACCGACTTTCTCACAGTTCTGGGTCTGGAAGTCTGACACCAGCTTTCTCCAAGGCCTCTCCTTGTGCGTAGATGGCTGTCTTTCCACTGTGTCTGAACCTGGTCTGTCCTCTGCTTGTGTATATGCTCCAATCCCCTCTCTCATTGCACACCCAGTTAGACTGAATTAGGGCTGTACATGGACCTCAGTGTCCTTCAGTTACCCCTACAGACCCTGTCTCCAAATGCAACTACATTCTTTAGGTCCCAGGGCTTAGCACCTCAACAGAGGATGTGGGGGAGAAACAACTCAGTCCAGAACACCCAGCATCCACACTGAAGGTTTTCCATCAACTTCTGGGGGAGTGATCACAGCCAAGTTCTTGGCCTCCCGGTCCTCATCAGGCTGACGAGTTCAAGTGGTCTACGCCCAGGCTCTGAATAGGCAGGTGATGGGACAGCTCCAGCCTTGTAGGATGCTGGCCTAGTGTCACAGGCCAGGCTGCGGTTCTGCCTCCACTCCATCACGTTGCAGGGACCCGCCCACTCGCCTGTCTGATCCATAGAGACTCCTCCCGCCCCACGTACCTTGCTCACCTTTATCTCCAAGCATGTGTTTCCCTTTGATTTAAAACTCTCCCCACGACCACAGAAACCCTCCACCTGCTTCAAATGCAGGATTCAAAGCTTCCCTGACTCACCCTTCATAATGAGCTGACCTTACCTCTGCCCTGTGATTAGCTGTGCCTTGTAACGTCCTTACCAGCCTGCAATTCCGGGAGATGAGAGAAACATTATGTCTCTCTTAGTTTTACATCTCCCTTCTCTGATCCAGGCCGACCCCCAACTTTTCTCCTTAACCCTGGATGAGTGTCACAGTGTTTAGTGCCCAGGGTCATGCCGGTTTATGGGTGTGTTGGGTGTCAAATAAACGAAGAGGCCACCAGCAGGCGTTTGCTTTGCGAGACGAGCACTGTGGTCTCCACGCGATCAGGCCTTTCCTGGCTCTGGGGAAAGTGGGCTTTCCTCCACCTGGCGCCGTCCACCATTTCCTCCCCATCACTTCAGAGCTCAGTGCAGCTGTCACATGACCAGCCGCCTGGCTTTAAACAGTACCTGCTAAGTCATCAGCCTGGTGTCTTTTTCCAGAGTACTTATTTCTACTGGGATTTACTTGTTGACATCTATGCACATTAATGAGGGCAGGACACTCTCCTTGGTAGGTCCCCATGATCTAAAACAGCACATTGCATAGGTAGTCAAAAACGTTTGATAAAGGGATGAGAGAAGCTTACATTTCATGTGATGTAGCTCAAAAAAGATGATATATATGCTTCTCTCTTCCCTTCATCTTAATGAAAAATATGTGATGACAGTAGCAATGGCATGTATTTTTTTCAATTAATGAAGATCATGTCCATTCTAACAAAATAAAAAAAGAGACTACTTTCTGGAACGTGCATTCTAACACTCTGAGAAATGACTCATGGACATGGAATAACTGCCTGCTGGCGTGCGTGTGCGTGCGTGTGTGTGTGTGTGTGTGTGTGTGTGTGTGTGATATTAAAGAGTGCTTATGCACCCAAAATATAAGCAATAAAAGAGAAAACAGATAAAACAGACTTTATCAAAATCTGAAACCTTATGCATCAAAGGACACTGTCCAAGAATTGAAAGACAGCATGTGAATGGGGAAAAATATTAGCAAATTATATATCTGATAAGTTTCTAGAACATATAAGAGCTCTTGTAACTCAACAATGAGAATACAACCCAATTAGGAAATGAGCAAAGAGCTTAAATAGACATTTCTCAAAGAAAATATGCAAATGGCTAACATGAAAGATGCTCAACATTATGAGTCCTCAGGGAAGCCAAGTCAAAACCGCACTGGTGTACCACTCCACATTCCCAATGCTGATAACAATCCCACCTAATAATAGACAAATATGCAAATTGACCGTACCTTTGCTATGCCCGCGATTGGACAGGAGGTGGGGGGGGGGGGGGGACTCGGGGTGGCTGATTGGGCCGGCGGGACGCTGAGCTCGCGTTGCCAGCGGCGGCTCAAGCTCAGCATCTGCGCCATGGCTGTGCTGCAGCACAGAAGGGGCCTCTGGGGCAGCGAGCTCACGTCCCACCGCGGACCATCAAAAGCGGGGGAGCTGGGTGCCTGTCCACTCAGGCACCAGGCCTTTCAGAAGCCTTCATGGCGCCGGAGACTTCTGAAAGGCCTGGTGCACCAGCAGACAGGCACCCAGCTCCCCCGCGATCGAAAGCAAAAGTGTGGGAGCTGGGTGCCTGTCCACTCAGGCACCAGGCCTTTCAGAAGCCTCCGCCGCGCTGGAGGCTTCTGAAAGGCCTGGTACACCAGCGATCAAAAGCAAAAGCGTGGGAGCTGGGTGCCTGTCCGCTCAGGCACCAGGCCTTTCAGAAGCCTCCACTGCGCTGGAGGCTTCTGAAAGGCCTGGTGCACCAGTGATCAAAAGCAAAAGTGTGGGAGCTGGGTATCTGTCCGCTCAGGCACCAGGCCTTTCAGAAGCCTCCACCTCGTCGGAGGCTTCTGAAAGGCCTGGTGCACCAGCAGACAGGCACCCAGCTCCCCCGTGATCGAAAGCGAAAGCATGTAGGGGACCCTACATGTGCATGATTCAATCATGCACTGGGCCTCTAGTAATACAATAAAAATGACAACAGCTATTGGTTGAGATAGTTACACACTGGAAGTCCCATACATTGCTGATGGGAATATAAAATGGTTCCTCAAAGAGTTAAATATAGAATGACACATGACCTCATGAATCTAAGGTACACAGTCAAAAATTGAAAAAAGACCAACAACTACATGTACATGCATGTTTTAGCCACAACTTCACACTTACAAAAATGTAAAAACAGCTCCAATGCCTTTTATGAGTGGAGCTCAAAAACATCAAGGTTAGTGAAAGAAGCCAGACACCAAAGGTCACATATCATGTGACTCCATTTATATGAAGTATGGAGAATAGGTAAATGGAGAGACAGAACACAGACTGGTGGTTGCTGGGGGCTGGGGGAATGGGGCTGGGTAAAAATTATTGATGGATAAAGGGTTTTACTTTGGGAACTAAGTAGAGGTGGTAGCTGTACAACACTGTGAATATAGTAAATTCCACTACCTGTTCACTTTAAAATAGTCAATTTTATGTTATGTGAATGCCACCTGAATAAATTATTTTCAAAATGTATGGCGCTGACTCCTTTGATAACAACATTTAATTTACTTAATACAGACATTGAATAAATCTCCTAAAATAAGTAAAATGTAGGACATAAACTTTATTATAAACTAGAGGCCCGATGCACGAAATTTGTGCAAGGGGCTCGGCCCCCGCTGCCACAGTGGCCAGGGTCCTCTGTTGCCTCTGCCTTGCCCCCGCCGCGCCCACCCCCCATCCCCACCCACCGCCCAGTGGCAGCTTCATCTGGTCTAATTAGCATATTATGCTTTTATTATTATAGATAAGTGACTATGTAAAAATATATATTATTTAAATCCTGTGTCATGGCTCAATGCCAGTTCTCTACCTGTCTTTATAGAATGAAGATGTTCTTTTCTTTTTAGGCTGAGAGAATATTTCCTGCATTACACAAAGATTTGCCAATTTAATTTCTTATCTCAACCTCCAGTAACCACAGCATTCCCTTTTGGACAATATTCAAAACTCATAATAGACACATTAAGATATTCAACATGATTTTCTTGATCAGTAAGTATTCAAATGAGGCATTTACGATTAATTACTGAACTCCTCTTACTAGATGACTTTGGATCATTAGAGAAGCAATCCTGCCAGGGCCCCAGGGTTTCCTGTGGAGACCCACAGGGGCTAGTACACTCTGGGAGTGATGTCACGCCAAGGCAGAGCCCTGGAGGGCAGATTTGGCTAGAATCCAGGGGCTGTAGCCACCTGAGCCCTTTGTCCCAAACTGTCCCTCACCCTGTGTGCTCCGAGTGAGGAGATCAGCAGTCCAGTCATTTCTGGCCTGTGTTCTCTGTAGGGACCCAGAATAAGGGGCAGAAACCCATATCTAGTAAGGTAGTAAGGTTCCAAGTTTCATTTATGTGGCACATGTTGTTTTTTAAAATAAGAATAAAATAATTAATGTTAGATAAAAAAAACTAGAGCAAGGTTTACATTTTAGGAATGGGGGCAATCACTAATTTAATGTTTTAGTATCAGACATGGATGTTTTCTTAAATATTAATTTATCATTAAAATGTTTCCCATGATGTTAGGAGTTTATATTCAGTTAAAGATTACTTCTTTCCCCACTCACATTTTGATATTTTTAAATGAGTATTCCGTTACCATGGCAATAAATGACATGGGAATGCATAGATTAAATTGGAGAGGAATCAAACACCAGATAAATTCGGAATCCATGCAACACCTTCATTTTAAACGAGTACTTTTTCTATCCTACCAACTTTATAAATGATAGTCCATCCAAAAAAATCAGTCCTAAAATTAAAAAACGATACTAAAATATGCATTTCTGGTGACTGGAATCCAACACAGTCACTGCAAAACAGTTGTGGTAAGATTTATGTGTCTCTCTTAACCATGGTAATTTTTGACAAGGAGATAAATACTTAGCAGAATTCTAAGGCCACAGACAACTACCTAGTAATCCTTTGTCTTTTCTGACAAAAACAAGTGAAAATTTGAGGAACTGTACATGAATTAAATTCAGAGGCATAAATAATTAATATATTTAGAAATCATATTTTCTCAATAATGGGAAATTTTATATATCTCGTCCACTTGTAGTCACTGCTTATAACCTTATATATTTTACCTTCTTGCATTCTGCAATAGGCAATATATATATATATATATATATATATATACACATACACATATATATACACTTATATATATATGTTTATATTTATATACACATATATGTATTTATTTATTTATATATATATATGTGTATACACACACACACACACACACACACACACACACACTAGAGGTCCGGTACACGGATTCATGCCCCCATGGGGTCCCTCAGCCTGGTCTGTGCCCTCTTGCAATCCAGGACCCCTCGGGGGATGTCAGACGCCGGTTTCAATCCCGGCAGTCCGACATCCCCTGAGGGATGCAGTAGTGCACGAAGCGGCAGGTAGCTGGGGAGGAGCCCAAGCCAGGGCCGGGAGCCATACTGCTCCCGCTCACCCTGGCCCCACTGCGCAGCTCAGGAGCACTGCCGCAGAGATGGGAGAGGCTTGCGCCACCTCAGCTGCACTCACCAGCCATGAGCCCGGCTTCTGGCAGAGCGGTGCTCCCGCTGTGGGAGTGCACTGACGACCAGGGCACAGCTCCTGTGTTGAGCATCTTCCCCCTGGTGGTCAGTGTGTGTCATAGCTACTGGTCGACCATATATACATACATACATACATACATACATACATACACACACATACACACACAACCTATATAATAAAAGCCTAATATGCTAAGTGTCCGGTCGTCTGTTCAACCAAGCCAAGCATAATATGTTAATGATATGCTAAGGCCGCTCAACCACTTGCTATGACATGCACTGACCACCAGGGGCCAGACGCTCCAACTGGTAGGTTAGCTTGCTGCTGGGGTCCGGCCGATCAGGACTGAGCGAGACAGGCCGGACACATCCTGAAGCCCTCCCGCGGTCCCTACCTGGCTGGCCAACCTCCGGTGTCTCTCCCCAGCCTCTATCGTACACCAGTGGTGTCCCTCAGCCTGGCCTGCACCCTCTCACAATCCGGGACCCCTTGGGGGATGTCGGAGAGCAGGTTTCAGCCTGATCCTGCAGGCCAGGTCAAGGGACCCTACTGGTGCATATTGAAAAGAACATGCACAAAATTCATGCATGGGAGGTATTTCCCTCAGCCCTGCCTGCACCCTCTCCAATCTGGGACATCCCTCTCGCAATCCAGGACTGCTGGCTTCTAACCGCTCGCCTGCCTACCTGCCTGATCACCCCTAACAGCCTCTGCCTGCCAACCTGATCACCCCCTAACTGTTCCCCTGCTGGCCTGATCACCCCCTAACCACTCCCTGCCAGCCTGATTGCCTCTAACTGCCTTCCCCTGCCGACCTGATTGCCCCTATTTACCATGAAAATCTATTTTAAGTATCAACTCAAAGCCTTGGAATATTTCTTGTCTTAGTGGCATTGTGAGTAATAATGGTTTGCTGAGCTATTTTGTAATTTTTGTGCTATTACTAGTATAATTGATGCAGGTGACCTAAATAAAATGAAAAACACATAGTTTCCAACTGAGTTCCTCAGGTTCTCATAGGAAAAGATGGATCCTTGTATTTTTAAATTTTATTTTGTAAAGAAAGTAGAATGTTGAGTAGTTAACATACTTCTAAAGACCTATAAACTAGCCTTATTTCATTTATAAAACTTGCCTTCTTATCCTAGAAAACCCTTAAGAGGGAAGAAAAATTATATAGTCTTGGATGAAAAAGAAAACAATTTCCTCCTTTTTTATCATCTCAACACCAATCATTTTTTGTTACACATGCAGATAGTGAAAGGTGTGAGAAAGTTGATGAACTTATGAGTTCCCTTAAATATTTCATCAGAACTGAAATCTATTTGAATTGATGGCAATTGCTTTTTTACACTTACACATTTTTCATGTATCGAAAGCCATTGAAAACTCTTTTGAAGCTATTTAAAGCTCAATGGCTGACTAAATGATGGCCTTTGCCCTCTCTTAACAAGACTACAAGATACCATGGGAAGTTCACCTCCTCAGGTGGTTTTCCTCAAGCAAATATGTTCCCAGAGAACAGCTGAGATGTCCAGTGGTTTGACTGGTTGGTCTTCTTGTTCTCATTTTAGCCACAAGCCACAGGATATTGGCAAATATTATTCAGTACCAAAAGACACAATAAAACAAAAAACTACAAGTAATAATCCTTTTCAGAATGTCTACACACCACTAAGCCTGCAGGGTCTTGAGAAGCACAAAGTAGTGTGAGCACAGGTTTCCCGGGTTAATGGCTTGGGATCAAACACATTAGGAAGTCCGGCAGGAAGGGGATGATAAGGAACCTCGGTTCCTCTGGCTGCAGCGGCACTTAAGATAAAACTCAGGACCTTTTAGTGTGTGTCCAGGTCTAACTAGAGAATGAAACACAGAATGAATATTGAAAAGAACAGCAGGAGAACCTGCGGAATTGCTTCTCACTAAGTATTTGCAGCTCAGGAATAAATGATTTTCTAGTTGTTTCTAAGGATCTCTAGTTTGGAAACTCCATTCATAGCGCAACTGTCAGGTGTCTCTTCAAACAGTCATATGGACCACTCGATATAATAAATATTTTTATAAAGGTGAAATAAACCATCATATTAAATATCACCATTAGAATTCTTTTCCATATAATATAAGTTCTGTGTGCAAACGGGTGGGTTAATGTAATGTGTTATCTTTTTACTTTAGTCATGTGAACTATCAAACTAATACATGTTACTCCATTCCCCTGATATAATAATTCTTAACAAAATCACGTGTGTAGCCTTTAGGTTGCTGTTTGTTTAAACATACACAATCATGTTTGTAGTAGTAGATAATTTATTTTTACAAATGTTGCACTTTATAGATGTGGGAATAAACAAAGACTAAATGAGAATAAGCAGACTGTTAATCCAGAACTTGCTATAGCAAGGCAGTGAGCCCCCCTCACCTGTGTCTGGCACGCAGAGGAAGGTGTCAGGGGTCCCCTGACTGGGGCTCCTGGTCTGTGGAGCATGTGAGTAGGTGGGCTAACTAGAAGTGGAGGCCTCCTTTGTGATTGGTTAGGGTGCATATTTGGTGTTCTCTGGTTGGTTCTAAGTTGGAAGGAAGACATAAATTAGGGGAGCTGTCAGTTATTAACCATGTCTTCACCATTTGAGGCCAAATGTTGAATTGTAGTAAGAGTTACTGCTTAGCTTCCTGGACAGGTAAATAGAGCTAGCAATTTGCCTACTGGTCTGGCTTATAAACAGCAAGTGGGCTAGCTAAGGTGTTGGTTTCTTGGCTGCAAGTCACAGGTCAGAATTCTGTCTTTATATATATACACTAGAGGCCTGGTACACAAAATTCGTGCACGGCGGGGGTGTCCTCAGCCTGGCCTGCACCCTCTCCAATAGGGACCCCTCAGGGGATGTCCGACTGCCGGTTTAGGCCTGATCCTGCAGGCCATCCTTATTGTGAGAGGAATGTCCAAACCGGCAGTCGGACATCCCTCTCACAATCTGGGACTGCTGGCTCCTAACCACTCACTTGCCTGCCTGCCTGATTGTCCCTAACCATTTCTGCCTGCCAGCCTGATCGCCTCCTAATTGCTCCCCTGCCAGCTGATCACCCACAACTGCCCTCCCCTGCCGGCCTGATCGCCCACAACTGCCCTTCCCTGCCAGCCATCTTGTGGTGGCCGTCTTGTGACGATGTCGCAGTGGCCCTCTTGTGACAACATTGCAAGAGGGCATCACACGATGCCACCTAGGCTTTTATTATGTAGGATATATACATATACATACATATAGTGTATATACATATACACAGTGTGTGACTGTCCATTTGTCTATTAGTCTCTCAGACACTACTCAGTAACTTGATATTTTCACTTACAGATAACCCACTGCCAGACCTGGAAGTCAATGTACAAGATTTTTCCTCCTTTTTTACAATAGCTGTATAACATACAATAGTGACAACAGACCAAATGTAGACAGCTGTTTTTGAAGGACATCCAAATAGCCTTCAGTATTTTGCTATTTCAAATCATACTGCAGGAAATGTCCTTGACTAAGCATCTTCACTTAACGGTATCATTAACAATGTTGGTCAAATTCCCAGAAGTTAAATTGCTCTGTCAAAGGTCATGTGCTTATTCGAAATTTTAATATATTTGACAAAGACCCTGAAAAGGCCATGGCTGTTGAAGCTGAGACCTCTGGTGCCCAAGCTCCAGATCACTAGACATCAATGGAGAAGAGAGGACAGAGTTTCATGTCAAGCTAGAAAAACAAGCACATCTGTCCAGCCCCCAGCACGTTCCTCAAACTCACATTCATAAAGAATAAACAGAACAAATGAACGTTGAACAGCCACCGGTAGAGAGAAGTTGTGAGCAATCCCTGGCAGGTAGAAACTGCAGGAGGAGACTGCAGCCTCAATGATCAAGGCATGCAGCTATTTTGGAAGGGATACTGCTGCTGTGTGCAAAAGTGGAGAGAAGTTCGGGAGAATTTCCTGGACCACTGTAGCCACCTGCTAGTTCGGCCTCTCTTACAGCCTCTCAGGACAGGCAGTGAAGACCTGTGTATGTGTGTTGAGGCTGGAGCAGTGAATAGCAGTTTACACCAGACACTGGCAGTGCCTCATTAGGGGCAGCAAAGGCTGAGAGGGATGAGAAGCATAAAGGACAACCAGCTTTCAGTAAGTGTCCAGTTCTATTTATGATTCTCACTGAAAAGTGGCAGAAGCTCAGGTGCAAAGAATAAAAGAGATGGTCTAATATGAAATCGGACTACCAAGATGAACACAAGATTCTTCCTCAACACTTACAGAAAATTGAGGCCACTGAGGAGAGAGAACCAACCACACTGGGACAGACTTACACATATAAGCACAGGAGAACAATATTTCAAACCTTAAAAGTAACATTTTAGAGTGATATGCTTTACTCACTCAGGGGACTAGGTAGATATAAGGAAGAAGCAACTGGGACCATAACAATAAAAACTAAAATTGCTGAAATAGGCTAACATGGGAAATGGACATGGCTGTCCAGTGAATGAGAAAGCTGGAAATTAAAGAGACAGGGAAATCATGAAATCCAAAACAACTGGTTGCAAATATCTATGTATCTGTCAGAAATATCAGAACATTAAGGTCAGACTGAACATTATAATGGTTCCAGAGAAAGGAAACTGTATGGATTGGGACTAATGGTTAAGATTAGTTTGCACCCCTGGTTTGCTGGGAGGCTGCCACATGATTGCCACCAGGATGGCGTTTCTGTGTGCTGCCCTGAAGGGGCTCCTGTCCTGTCTTCTCTGTTTCCCACCCTGTGGTTCCAGCTTCTGGCAATCTGTCACTCTCACTCATTCTGAAGTATTTGCTGATCTGCTCTCCCGACCTTGGACTCATTGCCCTATTTTTTGTCTTATCTCCTTCCCAGCAGATTCTTCATGCAAAGACTTCCTGTCCACTAACATCACTTTTCTAAGTTGACCTTATGAACTGTGCCGTGGCCACCCCTACGGGCATAGCATGACCTCCCTGACAATGGCCTAGTCTCTACCTGCTGCCCCTGGCAATCTGCTGTCACACATTTGTGTCCTGAAAACAGAGAGATTTTAAAATAGAATCTCAGCCCTACCAGGTTGCTCATTTGTTTTGAGTGTCCTCCCAATATACCAAAGTTGTAGGTTCCATCCGGTCAGGGCACATACAAGAAATAACCAATTAATGCATAAATAAGAGGAACAACAAATTGATGTTTCTCTCTCTCTCAAATCAATAAATCAATAAAAAATATTAGAAGCTCATATTTTAGGCCTTAATGATGGTTCGTAGCTCTTTAAAATGTGTACATCTGAACCCATTTAAAAACCAGCTGTGGTTTGTTTGAACATATTTTAAAAATGCACGTCATACATTAACACATTCTGCTGGAATAAATGAGATAACAGAAGAGGCAATGATCTACTGTTGGCTGCCATCCTCAGTCCTGGGTCCTTTTTCCATCCCCAAAGTGACCAACCAGCTCACTTTGGGGTGTATCATTCCAGACGTTTTTCTGTATGGAACTATCTGCATGTATCAAAAAAAGAAACACAGCATTTTGATGTGTTTTTGAAATACAAGTTTATCATACTGCATGTCTTGTCCTTCAATTAGCTTCATTCACTCCAGCACTTTTCTGTATGTGTGTATCTACGTCTCCGTCAGCTTTGACAAATATTATATCTCTTTTAGCACAGGTATATCCTTATGTATTTTGCCATCGCATTTATTAATGACCGTTTAGGTTGTTTCACATGCTTATTTCATGAACAATTCAACAATGTGCATCAGGGAACACTGAGTGTTTGTTATTCTAGCGTCGATGAGCAATAGCAATGTCGGAAGCTTTAATGGATAATGCTAAGCACCCCCACAGGAAGGATGGACAGACTGGCTCCATCCTCAGTGGAGGAGAGTCCTTGATCCTCAAATTCTGAAAAGGCCCTGAAGCCTTTTAAAGCATGCCACCCCAGCGAGAAAATAACACAATACTGCTATGTTAGTCTCCATTTACTGTTTGTCATATTGCTGTATATACTTGCTAGTACACCTTTTCACTAAAGCAAGCAGTCATAAATCTGTAAGCACCCTGAACCCAGAGGCCATCAATGGTTTCCCTACATATAGAAGTAAATTAAGTTTTTTAATGAAGTTTCCCATCACAAATCTCTCCTCTGTGGCTATAGGAGGGAGTGGTCTTGCCCAAATGAATCACACCAAACAAACACCAAAATCACAGAGCCCAACTTGAGTACAGTGAAGGCAAATTCACACATCTGGCCCATGGTTCAAAAACAGTGGTCTCAGTGAGTTTGTCTCGTGGTCACTGCATCCCAGGTCGTGCTTGCATTTTATTTTCACTGCTGACACTATGATTTCTCTTTGTTTCTTCTTTCCTTCCTGTTTCTCGCTTCTTTCCTTCAAGCATGCTATTTTAAAATTTTTAGGATTCCATCTTGATTTATTCATAGCAGTGTTCAGTGTATCTCTTTGTATAGCTTTGCTTCATCGTGCTCTGGGGATTACAATATGCTCGATTGGTGTTATTTTTAGCCACTTCAAGTGGAGCATTAAACACTTACTTCCTTTTAGCTCCTTTTACTCTCCCAATTAAAAAAATACATAATTGTTTTAAGTATTCTTCTGCATACATTAAGTGACAAAACAGATATTTTTATTTCCACCATCAAATATGATCTAAGAGACGCCTCAGGATAATGGTCTATTACATGTACCTCTATTATTAACACATCACTCTTCTTTTCTTCTGAAGTTCCATACCTTCTAATTTATTTTCTCTTATGGAGTTTTCTTTAGACATTTCTTAAAGGTAGGTCTGCCTACAACACGTTTTCTTAGTTTTCCTCCATTCGAGAAGGTCTTCATTTTCCATTCATTCCTGAGAGACAGTTTTTCCAGATATAGAATTCACACCTGACAGTTCTTTTATTTCTACACATGAAAATGTTATGCTAATTCCCTCCAGCTCCATAGTTTCAGAAGAGAAATCGGCATTTCCTTGGTTGGTTTTAACATTTCTTCATTGTCTTTGATTTTCAGATGTTTAATTATGAGGTGTGTCAGCATGGACACCTTTGTGAGTTCATCCTGGTGGGTCTGCTCGGCTTCTGAATCTGTGGGCTTATGATTCCACCAAAAGTGGGAAATTTCAGCTATGTGCCTTCAAATGCCTCTCAGCCCCACGTCTTTCTCCTCTCTCCTAGGACTCGAATATGTGAATGTTAGAACTTCTGTTACTGTACCACAGTTTTCTAAGGCTCTGTTCATTTTTTTTTTGGGGGGGGGGAAGGAAGGTGAGGGGATTGTCTATTTTCTCTCTGCTGTTCCAGTTGAGCAAATTCCATTGTTCTGGCCTCAAGATTATTATTATTTTTTCAAACATTTTTATTTGAAAAAAAGGAGAGAGAGAGAGAGAGAGAAACATCAACGATAAGAGAGAATCATTGATTGGCTGCCTCCTGCACGCCCCCCTTGCCATCTACTCCCCCACGGGGATCGAGCCCACAACCCAGGCATGTGCCCTGACTGAGAATCAAAATGTGACATCCTGGTTCATAGGTTGATGCTCAATCACTGAGCGACATGGGCCAGGCCTCAAGATTCTTGATTCCATCTTCTTTCAACTCCACTTTATTCTTGAATCTACCCAGTATGTTTCTATTTCAGTTTGTGCATTTCTTAGTTTAATAATTCCTATTTGGCTGTTTTTATAATCATTTCTGTAATAGATATTAGCAAATGATATTGCCAATAATCGCTGGGATCTTTTACACTTGTGTTGAGGATTTTAAATTACTTGTAAAAACTTGTGAGGGCTGCATTGAAGTTTATGTCCCATAGTTTCAACATCTGATTCATCTTAAGACTGACAGTGGCTGATCGTCTTTCTCCTTGAAGCTATGCTTTCTGCTTCTTGGTATAACAAGTGATTTTTGGTAGTCTTTTGGACATGTTCCATATGTTACGAGATCCTTGATCTTATTGAAATCTTTTAGGAGGAAGTTTCTAATGAGGTTTAGCATGTAGGTGATGAGTTACCTTTCTGAGCTGTATCCTAATGAGAACTGAGTTTTCTGACCTCTTGAAATATGAATCTGTTCTGTTCTGTTCTTCTGCCTCTGAATTCCCACTGAACTCTTGCTGGAGGCACCTTGAGATAGAGGTGCTCCAGGGGCTCCTGGGCGTGAGACATGAAGCGGGCTTCCCTGCCTATTTCCTAGACACATGGGGCAGGGGTGTCTTATCTACCCCCTGCTGGTGCCCAAGGGCATGGCAGCTGGCATCCCTTTCCTGATCCTTTGCCCAGAATGAGCAGGCTTTCCTTGTTTCTTGTGTGTTGTTATTTTTCCTACTCCTGTTAACATTTCCAGATCACAGATGCCCAAAGATATATGAAATACAAACAGAAAAGACAGGGAATTTCCTGTGATGTCGATCTTCTAGTCATGAGATTCTTGCCAGTCTAAGTTCTTCTTTCCACCTTTTTAGTCTTTATGATTATCTATAAAACTAGAGGCCCGGTGCACAGATGTGTGCACCAGTGGGACCCTTGGCCTAGCCTGCAGGGATCGGGCAGAAACCGGTTCTCTGACATCCCCTGAGAGGTCCCGGATTGTGAGAGGGCGGGATGCACCCCAGAATTGGGCTCCCTCCTCTCTGGTTGCAGGTGTGTTACCCGAGAACCACAGCTACCAAGTCACCTCAGTTCGGCAGCTCCTGCGTTGAGCATCTATCCCCTGATCATTATGCGTCATAGCTATTGGACAGTCAGCCAGTCAGCCGGTTGCTTAGATATATAGATTATTTCTAGAATGTTTAGTTGTATTTAGAGAGCAGGAGCAGGGGAAAATGGGATCTCCCACATCTTTTCCCTGAACTACTTTTTACAAGTTACAATCCGCTCTTTCATCCATCATCTCACCTGCTTCTCACCAAAGCCTTGGCAGGTTTGCTCTTGGGATGGTAACACTCTCTCCATAAGGTTAAGTTCAACAGGGATTGGAACTTCGTAAATATATCTAACTCTAGGAAGCAAAATGTTAAGAATCAAGATTCCATTGTAAAATAAAACATCCCAAAACCATTGATCTAATAATTTCACTTTTTAAAAAATCACTTCTGGTTCTTATCCAGAATTAAAATAATTTAGCATCCATGACTTCATAAGAATTATCTAGGCTTCCTCTTAAATATACCACCAAGAGTTGCAGTAAGGAAAACCTAGAGCATTTCTGCCCATTCTCTGAAATCCATGAGTACTTTCCTCAGCTCATGCTCATCAGCCTGTAACTCCTCCTCTGCAAAGCCTCCATATTCCATTTGGTCACCCTCTTTTAGATCAATTATTATGTGAGAAGCTGACCTACTTTATACAAATGCGAAACAAGTCTAGACACAGCACTTATTCCAAGGAATCCTCCTGCAAATAAATTCTTCATCCATAAAATGCATAGCGCTCCCTTCTGCTTGCATTGTTTGTGTTGTGTAGGGGTGTGCCCACGAAAACGCCTGCCTTCCACCATTCAGGTCCAGAGTGGAGGGAAACAGTGTGGTAAAGGTACAAGGGAGGGTAGCACATTGCCAAAGGCTATCCCTTTCTTTTCTGCCTACACATTTATTTTTCCTATTGGAGAACTCGGGTGAGGAAAGATTTATGCTGTTTATCCTTAGAGTAACAGCGTGACATGCCCTGCACCCCACCCCTTCCTGTACAGGTTATGCTTCCTTAAGTGTGCAATGAACCACTCCACCTTATATATTGCTCCAATCTGTTAGGCATGCAAGTGAGAATTGCTGGTCTGGAATTCTAAATCTTTCCACAATGCTTTTTTATGGATGGTGTCAAAACAAAAGCAAATTCAAAATAAATAAAGCCACCATGCTCATTTAATGTTAGAGCTTAGGACAAGCACCAAAGTCACGAATATACCAGTAATCCCAATACCCTTTTTCCTAGTCCTCGGGTAAGTGCACTGCTGCTGCCAGGCCTGGCACACCTCACTCGCTAACTGAAACCTGAGATGCAAGATGCTTCCTCTTTGGCGAACACTTCAGTTCTCCAGAATCTCTACCTATGCCAGTGGTCTCCCCCTAGGGGGGAATGCGCCCTTCTTGGGACATCTAGCAATGTCTGGAAACAGTTTTGGTTTCCACAGTTTGGACTATGGTGCCACTCATGTCACCTCATGGCTGGGCAGCTGGGATACCGCTAACCACCCTACATTGCACAGGTCAGTCTCTTATGACAAGTAATTGGGCCCAAGTCCAGCCAAGACTGAGAAACGCTGGTCTGCACCATCTTCTTTAGTATTTGCTCATTCATTTGGTTGGCGACTTGTGCCCAGTGTTGCCAAGTGTTCACCATAACCATGAACTCTGACATTGGTTTTGGTAAGTATCCTGTTGTATACAACATATGAAGAACATATGCTTTATCACATATACGTATGAAATATATTTTCCTTTTATCTTGATTTTAACCTAATAGTTGTTACTTAAACAAGGATCGCCTTGTGGTGTATCTTATCATCTTTGGACCGTACCCACAAAGTTATATATTAATTTTCCACGGACTACTAGATCCCATTGTAATGTAAACATTGCTCAAAATACTTTAAGAATTACACGTATTGCCCTGACCAGTTTGGCTCAGTGGATAGAGCGTCGGCCTGTGGACTGAAGGGTCCCAGGTTTGATTCCAGTCAAGGGCATGTGCCTTGGTTGCGGGCACATCCTCAGTGGGGAGTGTGCAAAAGGCAGCTGATCAATGATTCTCTCTCATTGATGTTTCTAACTCTCTATCCCTCTCCCTTCAATCAATAAAAATATATTGTAAAAATAAATAAAATATATTTTTTTTAAAAAAGAATTACATGTATCAACAGAGGTATGGGAATGGACCACTTCAGGATAAATTTGTCTCTGGATTTAACCTTATGAACTTAAGTGTTTCATAGTGGGCTCTGTACTTGGAATTCACAGTCCACAGCTTCTTGATGCTTCTGCATGCATAAGAATAGAGATATCCAACTAGAATATCAAAGTTCCAAAGTAGATCATCATTCCCAAGAAAACCTGACCAAAGGACAGTGACTGAGAGGCAGAAATGATCAGATAGATGTCCTGTAGGTCCGCTGCCTTAATTCATTTTAGACCAAATTTCATTTCTTTCAAGCTAAGGCATGAGAAAATGTTAATTTGCGTGGGTGCTTTAGCAGTAATACTAATTAAGACTATTATGGTTTATTGCAATGTCAAAAGAAACTTTTTTTTTTTCTTTTAGAAGCTGGAATGTATTAATAAGTGACTGACCCCCTTTTTCCTGTGTGTGACATACAGAAGGAGAACCACTCGGATAACATCAGCAATTTCCCAGTTCTTGTTCTCTGTCAAACAACAACTGCTGACAGAGCCTTCGAGTTGATGCACTAGGAGAGTTTTCATGCACATGGCTAATAGGCAACGACTTTTAGCTCTCAGTGAATTTAATCACCATACCATTTATGTGGCTCATCCACTCTATTTCACTTTAAGGAGGCACATGTGCTCTAAAATATAGTCCATTTGTGCACAGAATCAGAGAATCCAGGTGCTAGAAGGAAACCTTGAGATCATTTAGTCCCAACTTTGCCATTTCACAGTAGAAACTGAGGCAGACGATGAGTGCCAGACTGAAAATTAAAGGATCAGATGTGAACTGTGCGTGCTTGGCTCACTGTGACAGTGTCTTTGTGCTACAATTTGCTCCCATTTTGTGACTTCAAAATTAAATCCAGGCCTGATTTTATAACACAATTGTTCTCTTCTTACCAGAACTTTCCAATAACCATTTCACATTACAGATTAGAGTTGGTTGTTAAATATTCTCACTAGTTAATAAGAATTTAAGTGAGAGATTTTTTTTTTTAAATGATGAAGTATTTTATACAAATCATTTTTCAGAGTGTCACATGTACCTTGGGAATATCTGGTCTCTCACCTTAAAACTGGTCTATCTGCTCTCTGGCAGGTACAGGACATATTGTGGAATTTTTTTATTCTACTAACGACTAGTTTTCAACTTAGGGAAATTATTAGCATCTCAAAATCTAACATTTATACTGAATTTGATTCTTCGATAAAGTTCTGTGGTGTTGTACATGTTAGACAAATTCTGCATTTAGAAAATATAATTAATGTGCATAAGATTATTGTTAAGAAGATAATTATTCTTCAACATACTCCAATGTAGAGCTGATTTTAGATATATTTCATTTCCTCTTTTCCCATTCCATGAACAGCCCTGGCAATACAGAATAATGTTCTAACATTATTTCTCTTAGAAATATTTTTGGTCATGTGGTAGCATGTGTTTCAATGAGCAGCTTCTGGAGCATGTGGTTCAATGAGCAGCTTCCGCAGTCAGGTGGATCTGAACCCAAGTTGCTAATTCATCATGTGGTTGTGATAATTAAAGAAGGAAATGTATGCAAATAAGTAAATGTAAGTACACATCTAGCACAGTGCCCCTCAATGTCACTTATTGTTGTTGCTATCATCGTTTCTGGATGGTGAGGAGATATGAAACTACGCCATGAGTGATTAAAGTAACTCATATCCTCAGAGATTCAGAGGCCTGACAGCTGTTCTCACACACTCCACAGGCTCTCACAGAAGATGAATTAGACCTATTCTGTGCAGTTCCAGGGGTAATAGCAGTGTTGGATGAAATTTAACTGGGAGAAATATTGGGTTTAACATCTGGAATGGTGCAGTAGGTAGACTAATGACTGTTACCCGTGCATACGTGTGTGGCGTGGCTAGGTATTTAGGCTGCAGATGAAATTAAGGTTGATAATCCACCAACCTTAAGATCCAGCAATTACTCTGGATCCTCTAACTAACAGATGGATACAATCACAAAGGAGCTCACATGTGGAGGAGGGGAGAGAGGAATGTGTGAGAGCTACATGACCAGAGAGACTTGAGCAGCCACTGCTGGCTCTGAGCTGGAGAAGGAGCCTGAGCTGAGGAATGGGGTGGCCCCTGCAGCTGGGAGAGTAAAGAAACTGGATTCATTCGAGAACCTCCCTCTGGAACAGTGGGAGCCAGGAGAGCACCTCAGTTTTAGCCCAGTGAGAACCACTGAGAGCTTCTGACTTCCAGAACCACGGCATAAGTGTGTTATGTGAAGCCACTAAGTTTGTGGTGGTTTGTTACAGCAGCCACAGGAAACTAATAAAGAGAGCAAACTAGAAAGTAAGCTACACCAAAGAGAAGAGAAGGGTGCCCCAACCCGAGGCCAGAGAGTGGGCAGCATTGCCTGGGACCGGATCTAAAAGGACACCCTCGCGACCCACAGAGACCGATTCCATGGAGCTGAGGTCTGTGGAGTGAGACTATCTCAGCCATTCATTCTTTGATGTGTGGATTCGGTAAAGCAACTACTGCTGGTGTGCCCTGGAGGTAACAGTATTCAGCCCATCTCTCAAGGCCTCGCATTCACCTTTAACCTTTTAAAGTGACGGGTTACAATCTCTCCTCTCTCTTATTTTTCTTCTACTACCTTGAATTCGGAGCATGCCTCTTATGCAACATACTGATCATAGAGGTGCTGGTCTGTGTGACTCTGTGCCCAGGTTTCCTGAATGAGTACCTAAGCCAGCCATGCCGGATTCTTTCACCTTCCTGCTTCCCAAGCCCTCCCCTCCACACAATGGAGAGCACACCTATTGTTTAAGAGGAAGCAGGCGAGTTCTGCCTTAGTGTGCAAGCCTCTCACCCAGTTCAAAACAACCGAGCTACATGGATTGTCATGAGACAGACAGACAAAGAGAAAGCTCAGTACATCTGGCTGATGAGCATACATCTGGCTCATTGCTGGAGTGAAAAATAACATGGTGCCTCAGCGCAGCAGAGGGCACCACGAGTGGTGGGCACATTTGTGCACCGTGGCACTAGCTCATCGTTTCAAAGTCTGAATCACTTGGCAAAGAGAGTCAGAATCCCATAAGGCCAGCGTGCCTGGGTGACTGAGCTGATGAGTATGCCCACCCCTTTCTCCACAACTCTGAAGCCTGCACTGCGCAGCCCAGCCCGCCCCCAGGTGCTCCTGCTCTACCCGTGCTCCAATCAAAGAGGTCAGACCACAAATCCCTCACTTTATTCTAGAATCTGGTTCTCTCCCTCTCCTCGGTGCTGCGATCTTGCTCATATTGCTTTTGCTCCCTTGTTAGCAGACAGAACAGCCTCGACTCTGTTTTGCAGAATGAACACAAAGAGGATATGCTTGTCAATATGACTGGCTAGAAGATCTATGATTAAAAGTTATGTTGCTCATTACCGTGGAAAATCAAAGTGGGAACAATGCTTACTGACCATTTTTAGAAACAATTACTTGCTCATTGCTTCCTGTGATCTTTCTTAAAAACAAAGCTGTAAATTGCCACATTTCCCGGAGATGGCGACACACAGAGCAATTTGTTTTTATGCAAAAAAGATCCCATTACTCATTATTCCTTCAAATGTGTTTCTACGAGTTTCTACCTGAAGGACTGCTAACATTGGTAATTATTTTAAGATGTGTTATCTGGCATTTTATAGATGAAAACCTCCATGTTCTTGGGTTGACAGATAACTATCAATGCAGTTCATTTTCCCAAGGATAATGGTTGGAACACACGAGCCACAAAATCAATAACATGAATGATTATTTGTGAGTGAAATCAATGGATCTAACTCCTATTAAATGTGTCCATCATGAATCAAAACCATTACGCTAATGGAGGCAGCGTGCAGTGGAGCGCTGAGAGCCCTCGGCTTGTCTCCGAAGCTCAGCTCGCATTCTAGTTCACGGTCTCAAATGACGCCACTGAATATCAGGTATTGCATGTTTTAAAAAGCCTTGCAACACACTGGTTGAAGATAGCTATTCTAGCTGATCATTAAATAAAATGTTTCTCCGTTTTAATTAAATAAACGCATTGTAGTGAATTTAGAAAGTCTAGAAAGTCAAGAAGAAACATTTTTCATAATATTATCATTCCGAAAGACCAGTTATTTCCTATAAGTGGATCTGCTCAATTATAAATAATTAGAGCTAGTCACAAAATCAAAATTTCAGCATGCAGAATAAAAATTGCAAAAGACCATATTCAACCCTTGCCTCCCCTACTCTAGGAAAGTTTACATCAGGGTAGCATTTTGAGGCTCTGTGGAGGAGTGAAGACCAAGCCTGCCTTTCCACTGCCACTCTGTTAATGAAGGCTGGCTTTTCCATTTCTGTAGCATTTACCTTGGGCTTGCCTGACTCCTATCAGTTGGCATGAGCAGACAGACACACGGAAGACTTAAAAGCTGTTCACTTCTTTTAGTTGCCTTCAAATTGCCATAAAATTTGCCAGTGTCCACGAATTTGAACAGGGATGAAATGGAGTGTTTGCAGCATCTCGTTGGTCATTAAACCAACAAAACTGCTTTACTTCTTTTTCTTTTCAAATAATGTTTTGGGGGTGGGGAAAGTCCTATTGAGGAGAGAGCCTGAATTAGTTTGCTTGGTACCACGTAGATACAGCCTGCATGGCATTAGTTGAAGACCCTGTTCAATCCTAAGTACACTTGTGTCAAATGCAAGCATGAAGACATTTAAATATTAATAAAGATCCATCTCTTCCACAAATAACAATAGATAGGAAACGCACCATTGGACAGGGCTGCGTGCATGCAGATAAGCTCCTCGTTAAAACCAAATTCACCAAGGGTAGGATTGTCAGTTAAGATAGGACGACACATACACAATAAAATCATATATAATTTAAACTGTTCTCACTTTACAAAATAGACAATTGAACAACTGTAATTGATTCATGCATTGCAATTTCCAATCCCATTAGTTAGAATGTATATCCAAAATTGGGGCTGTCAATCAGGAAATGAATGCATAGTTCATATTTCATAGTTTTAACTGAAGGAGGAAAAATCGTGCTTTATACTTTGATTCAACAGGACTCGACACATTTTAGGTTACACAGCAGCAAACAGACACGCTTCCTCCTGCCACGTAATTAGTTGGAGTAAATACATAAAAACAGGTTGATATGGAGCCATGTGGAATAACAGAAGTGACTCGCATTTCATTTACATTCACTTTATTGACTGTATTACTTGTCAGCACTGTCATTTTGACTCCTGTTTACTTCTGTATTTTGAAGGACTCTATTTGTGTTCAGAGTCTATAAAACTATACCAAATCACTAACCCAAGAAGGTCATCTCCTATCTCTGAGGGCCAGTGGATTGAAAGACCTGTTAATGAAATCTGGGACAAAAACACACTAACACAGGGGTAAATATTTACGTTATCGAACCCAATGATATGAAGCTCTTCAGTTCTCCATATTAACCTTCTCCAAAGAGTACCCCTTTCCGGGTGTTTTTAATTCTTAATCTTGGCTATAAGGCTTCATATGTTTTCAGTGTATTTAAATTTCAGATTCTTTCAATACTCGGCTTTGAGCATGATTTCAAGAATGTCCACAAATATACCAGGTAGTAAGTAATGCATTTTATGCTTCAAATACCAGCTAGCATGGACCTCAAAAGAGTGACGAATAAGCACAAGTCCGGGGAGCTTCCAAGTCTAACTGGTCATATGAGTCCTCAGCATGATGAAATAAATCTTTTCATAATCTTGCCTTCATGATAATTGTGATTTCTGTTTATTCCTTTTACTAAAGTAAAAATTTGGGATTTTAAAATCCCTATCTATGAAGAGGAGAAGTATAAATGATTTATTTAAGGCTCAATTTCTATTAGCTCAAATTTGACCATTTTCTCACCTACAAAAATGGTAATTTCACATGCTGCACCCTGATCTCAGCTCCAAAGGTAACACGCGCTTGCTCTGAACACTGACTCGTGAGCCGGAGACCCTCACCTTAACACGGGGAGCTCTCTACTACCCGTGGCTTCCTGACTGTCAAGCGAGATGATACGTACGAAGCTTTGTGAAGGTAATGACTAGAGCAGCTGCATGTCAGTTGTACTGGTCAGATACAGGACGTGGCCATACCTTGTGGTCCCACAGCTCACTCCAGGTCAGCGGTCTCACATGCCTTCCCCAAGCAGCTGCAGCTCCTTGTCGTCCCAGAGAACCCTAGAGATAAACAGCCAGTTTTATTATGTACCACAGAAGAAAAGTCAGTAAGATTTCCTGAAGTGGGCAGACACCAGTGGCCTTCCAAATCTCTGACTCTGCAGGTACCTGGACTCCAGCCACCAGTCAGGAGGGTGGGGGATAGTCTCCCTGGGCCTGCCTGCTCGCGTCCTTGTCTCTGTAGGACATACTTCTCCCAACCAGCGAATCACCGGCTCACCAGCTCTCTGTTCACCTGCTCATTCAGGCTACTGGATCACTCCTCAAATGTTTACTGAATTCACAGGAAGAGGCATTCCATGTGCTCAATACTTGGGACACATGGCAAGCTGAGGAGATAAAGTCTTTGCCCCTGGAATCTCTTAGGAATGGAATGTCTATCATATGCCCATCCCACAACGTATTTTGGAAGCTGCTGGGTGCGGGGTTGGGTGAGGGAGGATCGGTGAGCAGAGCAGGCCCAGCCTCTGTTCCTCCCTGCTCTACCCATAGCACATTTGTGGCTCTCTGTTGTACATGGTGGCTTCTGCATCACATTTTTTGGGGCCAACTAGACTCCAGCTTGGTACCCCATTTACAGGAAACTAGCCTGACTATTGGCTTGGCTCTGAGTATCCCTCTTCAAGAGCAGGCACTAATGGTGCGGAGCTGAGTCAGCTTCTCAGGTGGAGTTATAAGTCACTGTGGAATGAGGAGAGCTGAAACCACAGGCTTTCTTACATGGAATTGTTAAAGGAAGGGGAAAATAACATTTTATTAAGTTAGCTTGTTTCTCTGATTCCGGTCAGATTTGAGAGACTGGAAGACAGAGACAACCTATAATTTCCTAGTTAAAGATGTCCTTGACCTTGCAAGACTGTTTAGACCTTCTTGTCATAAAAGTTGAAATAAGGGTGGAGACTGGCAGAAAACACCTTTGGTTTGTAGCATCCTTGTTATGGCCATTGGACATCCTGATGGCTCTGTTTTTCCTCATCTAGACAAGTTCTCCCCCTCCAGTTCTTCAGAAGAATCAGGGAGCCAACATCAGAATTCTGAGGTGTGTTTTCAGCTTTCAGTTTTCTAATTGGAGCACATCCAAGGATGACTTGTCTCTAGGTGAGCCTGTAGCCACTCCCTCCCTTGCCTTGCCTCACCTGGGGAGACTTCCTGTAGACGCTGGACTTCCTGATCTTCCTTAGCTGCATCATGCCTTCTACACACATGAAACAGGTATGTTAGTTCAAGGTAGAAGTTTCCTCTCACCTTTACTGTTTCACAGCAACGCGTTTTTCTGATTTAAAAAAAATCTATCTTGGTTTTTCTACATAATGTTATTTCAGTGTTTCAGTTGATAGTGGAATCAATACATCAGACCGTGGCAGTTTCTGACCTAGACTATATCATCGTATTAATCAATCAACTTGTGGAGACCTTCAAAGTAAATCCCCCGACAGCCATAAAGCTGAGCGAGAAGGCCAGAGGACGGAGGCAGCCTTCTAGACAACATAAATCAGAGGCTTAGAAAGAAACAAACTCCTGGAGGTCACAAGGGGTATTACATGACAGTTCTCCGATGTGATCAATATTTTGCAAAACTACATTTCCTCCTGCGCCAACGTGAGCACGATGTACCTAGTTTACTGTACACTGGAAATGTAAAATAACAATGAATTAAGGTGGTAAAGAAACCCACTGTGAGATGGCATGGGGTTGCCTTAGAGTTTTGCCTTTTCCCTTATTAGTCTCCTGCATTACTTGGAATTATAAATTATGTAATAAGAATGCAGAGATGCACAGGCTTGCCATTTGAAAATTTGAGGAAACTGTAGCAACATAAAAAGTAAAATATAAGGAGTCATTTGCTTCTTCTATTTCATCATTTTAAAGGAACTTCAGAGGACCTGCTCGAAGGCAGCCTCCTGAGGGAACACCTTAATGAGAAAGTGTGAGACCATCTAATGATCAGAGAGTAAACAGAGATCAACATGGAGGTTACTAAGAGCCTGTTTTTCTCACCAACTAAACAGAGAAAATTTTTACCAACAAGGACAAAGAACTGAAGGTTCACTTTGCTGCAATTTTTAACAGGGGACCCTGAGCAATCAAAGGATGGCAGGCTGAAGCTTTGGAATGCTGATCATAGGTATGCTCTTTAAAGAAGTTTGGAAACATTTTTTTAACCTCAGATACTCTGAAGTTCATGAGAAACCATAACCATTATTTCTGTAATATTAGTTTTTCTTATTTTGAAAATTATTCTCTTTATCCATCTTCCTCATCCACACATGGTAGTCACTATAAAGTGTTTAATACATGACCTGAAACCTGTGTGTTCCTTAAAACAATAATATAGTGTAGCATAGTTTTCCTTGTGCATAGTGAATTCTTGTGAAGAACACTGAGCTAGCGTTTGTATTGTTTCTACAGCAAACACTGGCTTTTTTATCTATTCTTTTAGCTGTGCAAACACTCATTCATTATTTCTACTGCACTGTATTCCATGGAAAGAACTCACTGTATTTATTTTGTCATCTTTGCAGGGCATGTAGGATGCTTTCAGTTCTCTGCTTGTGCACACATTGCTGTAGAGACCACCCTGTATTTGCCACCATGTGGCTCCTGCACGCATTTTTCTTTGGCTGGCAGGGGGGGCATAAAGAAGTACCAGGAGGGCACTGGGTTAATGCACACTTGACCTCATTATTTCTGATGAGTGGCTCTCCAGTCTGTGCCCATATGGGTCTCACCAGTGCAGCCCCACATGGTCCCCTGTCGCCCATCACAGCTCTCATCCTCCCAGTTAAAATGACTTCACTTTCTAATTGTAGTCAATGTGATGCTGGTATAAGGTAATACCTCATGGTTGTTTCAATACTCACTCTTTTTCTGATTACTAGAAACATGGAATCTCTCTTCATATACAATTTCCTGTTTAATAAGTTACTTTTGTATAGCTTTTTTCTACCAAGTTTGAGGCCTTTTGTTGGTGGTGGTGTCTGGAAGGCATAATTTATATATTCTGCATAGTAATACTTTGGTTTTAAATATGGATAATCTATTCTTCATACTGTTAATTTTGTCAGTGGTGTCCTATATAGAAAATCAATCCACTGTTTTGATCTGGTCAAATGCATACATTTTTTACTTTACTATGTATTCCTTTTCTCATTCTTTGGGTGGTCACTCTCATTTCTTTAAAACAAGGTCTCCATTTGGTTTCCAGGACTTTACTTCCTATGGGCTGATTCTCTATGAGTCTGGCTAACCCTCCCACTTGTCTCTTTTTTCTTAATGTCTTTAGTTCTCCCTCTCACCTTCATCTAAGCTCCTTACATCCTCAGCTATTTTAAAATCTCCACTCACTGAAGAGGTCACCTCATCCAATATACCTACTATCAAGGCTATGAAGAGCAGCTATAGACTCATGAGTCCCAAATCTCTACCTTCAAACAGCATGCTTCAGATAGTATAGCTAAGTCCCTGTTGAATCAAGAATCAGGCATGGTTCTACTGGAGAAGCAGAACCAGGGGGAGATGTGTATGACAGATTTGTTGCAGTCAGTTGGCTTGTGCGACTGTGGGCCTTACCTAAGAAAATCAGAAATCTGTGGAACAGGCTGTAGGAAGGACTGAAGCTGTTGTCTACCTTTCAACTGATAAAGTGAGGCCCATTCAGATTATAGAGGATAATCTCCCTTACTTGAAATCAACTGATTATGGACTTTAATCACATCTACAAACTAACTTCATGGAAATACCCGGTTATTTGATCAACTACCTGGAGACTGTATGTAGCTCAAAGTGGTACATAAAAGTATCACACTCACTAACCTAAATAAAACTCCTACCTCCACTCTCCTCAACTCTCAAGCCTTCTCACTTATCTACCCAGAACTGGTTTATGACAACTCCATTTTACCAGTTCCACTCACCAAAAACTGTAGAGTACTCATCCTTCATTTTGTTCTCTTACACCAGGGGTCCTCAAACTTTTTAAACAGGGGGCCAATTCACTGTCCCTCAGACCGTTGGAGGGCCAGACTATAGTTTAAAAAAAACTATGAACAAATTCCTATGCACACTGCACATGTCTTATTTTGAAGTAAAAAAACAAAATGGCAAAAACACCCGCATGTGGCCCGCAGGCCATAGTTTGAGGACGCCTGTCTTACACCTTTCATCTGGTACTGGGACAAAATTTCTCAGTTCTATCTTCAAAATATATCCATAATATGACCAATTCCTACCATAATATGACCAATTCCTACCATAATATGACCAATTCCTTCTGAAATATGGTCAAAGCCACAAACACTTATTTCTAGATTTACTGCTACAGCTTCTAAGCAGGTATCTGTGCCTTAGGCCTTGTGCTCTCGGCTTTCTGTCCACACAGCAGGTCATGTGAGACCCTGTTAAGTGGAGTCATATCACTGCTCTCTTTAAAATACCTAATTACTTCCTGTCACAAAGAAAAAGTGAAAGTAAGGAAACAGATGTTCAATGATTGAGTAGATGTGTCTATTTTCTTTCATGAATTTTTTTAACTGGGGAAAGAAACTAATTTATATATGCAACATTTGTCCTTTACTGGGTAAACTAGATGTATTAATTAGTAAAAAGGGTAGTATATATAATACATATTAAGCACTTACTATGTGCCTAGGCACTTTTCAAAGAACTTCAGGTATTTTCATGGTTAAGCCTTGTAACAATGCTATGAAGTATGTACTCTCATTACCAGCAGTTTCATTCAAGAAAATTGAGGTGTTGAGAGACAAAGCATCTTACCCAAATTCAGAGCTTACAAGTGATGGAGCTTGTATGTGAACACAGACACTCAGGCTTTAGTGTCTGTACTAAAATTTATTTACTGTGGGAAGGGACTACAATCCTAGTTTATAGGGATAAAGAGGTTAAGATAACAGAAGGTGTTTGAGGTTAGAAATGGACCAGAGCTTCCAGGATAATTACAAATTGCAAAGGCACACATATCTACCTCCCCAAAATATATAAGACAAACATAATTATGCAAGTTTTGTGGAAATAATTGGTAGCAGAAATGACCAAATAAATACCAGGGACTGTATAAATATCTTAAACATCTTAGAAAGAATGCCTTAAGGTTGCATTCTGGGGAACCAATGCTTTATTAGGGAAAATAAGTAACTACATCGGTACATAAGTGCAGGATTTGGGGAGCCTTTATTTCTAATCAAGTAATAAATGAGAGCACAGTTGCTGTGTCTTCTCTTTCTCTTTCCTCTTTTAGGGCTATGCTGTCTGAATGAACATGTGTAAAGGAAAAGGAATGTTGAGAATACAGATCTGAAATCTGAATAAGAGGAAAACACCCTTGTTTTTCAATGATTATAAATTTACTGAAATGACTCCCATGATAACTGAGAATAAAGTTATACTTGAGAATAAAGTCATACTATGCTCCAAAACAGAGGTGGCTTATACATTTCAAGGTCAAATCCAGCCCAGTGTTTTTTTTTAAGTAAATTTTATTGGAATACAATCATGTGGATTCTTTTACATTTGTTGGTAGTTGCTTTCATGCTAAAAGGCAGGGTTTAGGAGTTGTGGGAAAGTTGTTACGGCCTGCAAAGCTGAAAATATTCACACGCTAGCCTTTACTGAAAAAGTTTGCTGACCAGTGCTCTAAAAGAAAGTCCTTCAGGATTATGATTGTATTGTAAGATTTAAATTTAATAAAACTCATAGAAACTGTGCTTTCTTTCTACAATTGTCCCAAAGTGTCCAGTTGTTTTGGGGTGAAGAAGACAGAATTTGGTCCTGGGGTCATGAGAGCAAAAACTCTCCTGAGGGGCACCAGAGGTCATTATGGCTTCTTACAGGGGCTGGTGCTTAGATAGCAAATCTGCTTAGAATCATTTGGCACAAATTGCAAGGCAAGCCTGGAGCTTTCAGAGCCCCCTGGGAATCATCTGTTTGTTTCACTGACTTTGAACAGATGTCCTCCCATTAGGATTTCAAGGCCCATAAAATGTGGTGAGGTCTGCGAATGCATCTGAAAGGGAGACCATAAAGGCAGCCTCTGCTCACTGGGTCTCTGTGAGCTCTTTCCCACCCCTGGCCCCACTCTGCCGCTTTCTTTTCTTATGCTTTGTTGCCCATGTACTCATTGGTAAAGTCCTCTCGTCAGTGTTCTTAACATTCACCTGAAAAAAATCAACAACCTCAGATCCATTTATTTTATGGTTCTGAAACAGTATTAAAATATTTAAAATAACCCACTACCAAAAATAGAAAGTCTTCCAATGTATACTAGGAGGTATTTAGAAATTAAGCTTTTATTTAGGTGGCAGCATCAACATAAGATATTATAGGAGTAAGTGGGCCACTGTTCATTTATATCCTCATTATATGGTATTTAATTTGATAAAAAACTGTTACAACTATATAATTTTAAAAGTATGGGGCTTATTGGATATTAAATTGTTTTTACTTAATTTTTTTTCTTGTTAAAAAAAAATATCTTCCCCACTGGGATATTATTTATTTATTTTTATTTGAGAGTGCATCTATGTCCCAGAAGTGTTTGTATGTATGAACTTCTAGAACGACTAAACTGGAAATGCCCAGTTCATCAAACATTTGCTCAAAAGGTACAAAGTTACAAGCTGTATGCAAGTGGCTGAAGATACAAAAATGGTTCCAAATTTAAATAACATAATCCATTAAAAATAGTAATTTTTGAATGATATTATCAAAATATAGTGGCAGGAGCCAAAATTATATTCAGAGACTACTCATGGACGTCAGTGTCTTTGTTCATTGTCAGAGGAATGGGGAATAAACACCTCAACTCAAAACGAAAAACAGTAAGAAAACAAAATTAAAATAGAAGGAAGAAGAAAACATTAAAGATGAAGCCAAACCCACCATTCTATATGAAAAATAGTGTTGTTAAATACATGATCTGGTTTTCGAAGATAAAGGGATCCAACATAACACGAATATAAACAGTACAAAAAGATGATCTCAATGCAAAACTAAACAAGAGAAAAGGGGAAAACAAATAAACCCAAGGACAATAAATGGTACATAAGAATGTTCAAGAAGTTAGAAATAAATTATGAGCCAAGCCAGCTTGGCTCAGTGGTTGAGCGTTGACCTATGAACCAAGAGTTCATGGTTCAATTCCCGGTCAGGGCACATGTCCTGTGTTGCAGGCTCAATATCCAGTAGGGGACATGCAGGAGGCAACCAATTAATGATTCTCTCTCATCATTGATGTTTCTATCTCTCTCTCCCTCTCCCTTCCTCTCTGAAATAATATATATATATATATATATATATATATATGAAATAAATTATGAGTACACACAAATATGTGCTGACATATGGTGACCTCATTTTAAAAAGGTATACAATGACGTTTTCAAAGCCACTTTGTTTTTATTCCCAAATGCTAATATTAATTATAAATCATTTTTTAAATTCTATAAAATATTCCTTTAATAATATTATGCAGATGAAGTAGAGGAACTAAGAGGAAGATGGATTCTTCTATCCTGAGGTAGGCAAAAAGCAATCCAGCATTTGGATTCTAGCCTGAGGATGAAAGTCAGGGAACTTATTGGTTCTCATTGATAATTACAGTGGTTTTTTTCCTTTGAACTACATTTCATTTTTTGTAGGATTTCTTGGGGGATTCACAGAAACACTAAGCAGGAATTAGAGAGTTTTCATACAGCCCTAACCCATACACGCACAGCCTCTCCTACCACCAACATCCTACACCAGAAGGACTCATTGCTCCAATTGATGAACCTGCACTGACACATAGGCCTCCTGAGTCCACAGTTTACCTGAGGGTTCACTCAGATATGGTACATTCTAAGGGCCTGAACAAATGTATAATATGACAGGCGTCCGTGTGACAGCATGGCATAGAATCGTTTCACTGCCCTAGAAATCATCTGTGCTCTATCCATCTCTCCTTCTCCTCCCCACTGACAATTACTAATCTTTTTGTTGTTTCCATAGTTTTTCCTTTTTCAAAATGTCATATAGTTAGAATTACACAGCATGGAGCCTTTCAGATTGGCTTCTTCCACATAGTGATTAATATGCATTGAAGGTTCCTGCATGCCTTTCCAGGGCTTGATAGCTTCTTTCCTTTTAGTGTTAATATTCCATTATCTGGACAGACCACAGTTTATGTATCCAATTCACCTGCTTCAGGATATCTTGATAGCTTCCAAGCTCTGGCAATTAGGAGTAACACTTTTATAAACACCTGTGTGCAGGCTTTGTTTGGACATAAATTTTCAACTCATTTAGATAAATACCTAGGTATGCAAGTATGCAGTGTTGTTGTTTTTTAACAAACTGAATAGAAAAATTTTACATACTTGTTTTTTCTAGTTTACTACAACTACCAGCACTCTCCATATTATTGTACCCAGCCCTCTTTTTTTTTTTTTTTTTTTTTTTTTTTTTTTTTTTTTTTTTTTTTTACCTGCTTTGGACATTTAAGATTTAACTATAATAGCATGGGGGTGGGGTATGTAATTTACAGTAGGAGAAAGGCATTTCTCATCCAAGAAGAAAACCAAAAACTTCATACAAAGATTGTACTTACTAGTATGTGACTTTACCATGGATTTTGGGAAACTAGTCTGAGGATCCTTCATTTGTCGATTTTCAATAATGAAATGAATTCTCTTTCTGGCTATATTTCCCTAAGTCCATGGTCGGCAAACTGCGGCTCGAGAGCCACATGCGGCTCTTTGGCCCCTTGAGTGTGGCTCTTCCACAAAATACCATGGCCTGGGCGAGTCTATTTTGAAGAGGTGGTGTTAGAAGAAGTTTAAGTTTAAAAAATTTGGCTCTCAAAAGAAATTCCAATCGTTGTACTATTGATATTTGGCTCTGTTGACTAATGAGTTTGCCAACCACTGCCCTAAGTGCTAGAAAGTGGCCTTAGAAGACCTGGTTTTGGTATGAATCTAGTAGCAAAAATATATAATCCAGCCCTGCCCATTTCACAAAGATTTTGTGAGGAATATCCGAACTAAATAAAACCTTCTATACATGCTATACCAACACCAAGAAAACTTTTGAGTGACCCTGCATTTTGTACTCTCCTACAAGAACTCTGAGAAAATCAGTCAAGGTCCAGTCCATCAAAGGACATTCTTTTGCGCCGAAACCGGTTTGGCTCAGTGGATAGAGCGTCGGTCTGCGGACTGAAAGGTCCCAGGTTCGATTCCGGTCAAGGGCATGTACATTGGTTGCGGGCACATCCCCGGTGGGGGGTGTGCAGGAGGCAGCTGGTCGATGTTTCTCTCTCATCGATGTTTCTAGCTCTCTATCCCTCTCCCTTCCTCTCTGTGAAAAATCAATAAAATATATTTAAAAAAAAAAAAAAAAAAAAAAGGACATTCTTTTGCTTCAGGATGGATGGACAAGTGGATTCTGCGGGCATCACATGAGGTGTTGCTGTGGATCCACACCACGACATCCTTCTTTGCTAGACGTGTGCTGAAACAGCTCAGCCAGGTTCAGTGAGCCTGAGAGGGGGCAGTGAAGGACTGAGAAAGGACAGACAAGAGAGGAAAGTTGGGTCTGGGTGGGACACTGTCCTCTCTGATGGAGAGCTAGTGAAAGCAACACAGCCTGAAAGCCGTGTTTTTATTTCCATGAGGCAAAGTAAGGGCGTGGTTATAACGTTCTCGTGAGTTTCGAATCTACTCAATTACATGTACCTGGTCAAGCTTTGTTTACTTGCTGCACCCCCCGCAGCCTATATCACTTAGCCACGTGGGACCACAGGTTCGGTCAAGCTTACAACTATAGCCTTTGGCTCTAATTGTGCTAGGAGGGCTTTGCCCTCCAAGCTGGGACTTGCACGTGGCTTTGCCAGGAGAGGACCGTGCCCTCTCATTAGTCTGAGGCTTGAACCTGTCCAAAAGTTGTGGCCACTCTCCACACACATGTGTCGTCATGGTCTATTTCTTTTTTTAAAAAAAATACATTTTATTGATTTTTTACAGAGAGGAAGGGAGAGGGATAGAGAGTTAGAAACATCGAGAGAGAAACATCGATCAGCTGCCTCCTGCACATCCCCTACTGGGGATGCGCCTGCAACCAAGGTACATGCCCTTGACCGGAATCGAACCTGGGACCCTTCAGTCTGCAGGCTGACGCTCTATCCACTGAGCCAAACTGGTTAGGGCCTACTTCATCCTGGAAGGATTTGCTGACCAAGCATGCAGGGTGATGAGAAACCCATTGCCAGGCGTGTTTAGAGAGGGCCAAGTGAATCATGGAGGAAATAGTGATGAAAGAAATTCGGCATTGCCTCTAGGTGGAAACATAGCTCCTTCTTGAAGAGAAAGTGACATTTCCCAAGTAACAATTATCTGCACAGCCATGTGTCCTAATGACTAAATCAAGTGTAAAAATGGCACACATATCCATCAGGGAGTATACGCATAGTTAATTATGTCTGAAATAATAAATGTATTATTTCCACAGGATAAGGTAAACAGCCAATTAAAAGAAGATATGATATACACTTTCTCTACTCATTAGTCAAAGCATAAACCATTTTAACATTGCCTAAATAATTTACTTGTGTTAAAATAAAGGGAAATGCTTAAAACATTAATAGGGTTCTTTACAGTTCTGAAGTCGGTAAGTCGTTATATGATAGTCACATAAATAATTCACAGCTCCATTCCGCAGAGAGAAACGAAGGCATTTCTGCACAGTGCCAATACTTCACATCTGCCATAGGTTTCTCCACTGGGCCAACCATCTCCAATGGCTTCTCACCAAAGAAAGAACCTCCATGAATTTTTACAAACAGAAACTGAACCTAGTATGCCCCCCAACCAGGCACTCACTGTTCAGGCATTTATCCTTCCACACATACTTTAAGTCTCACCCTCTGTTTGGGGGGTGGGGGGGAGATGTTGAAATCCTAAGGACCAGTACCTGTGAATGTGATCTTACTTGAAAACGGGGTCTTTGCAGATGGTGAAGATGAGGTCATACAATGTTACTGGGGCCTTATGGAATAGGGAGATTTGAACACAGAGATAGGCATGGAGTGAAGCCCGGAGAATGCCATCCACACACCAAGTAATGCCTAACCTCCCACAAGCTAGGAGAGAGGTACAGAGCAGGTCCTGCCTCTGTCCTCAGAAGAAAGGCGCCCTTAGGGCATCTTGATCTTGGACTTCCAGCCTCCGGAACGGAGGTAATCAAGTCCTGTTGTTTAAACCCAGTTTGTGACTTCGTTATACAACTCTGGCAAACTAACGTGCCTAAGAGAGGTCTTCTTTGCCCCTTATCTGCCGTAGCACTCTCCCATTTACTACCGCGTGGCCTCGCTTGCTTTACTCATTACAGATTTCTTTTGCTTTGCTTTCCCTGCTAGAGTTAAATGCCATGACAGCAAAGAGCTTCTCTGACTTGTTCCAGTCAGATTCCCTCTGACACAGCCCTTGAGGGAGATGCATAAACGCTGCTGATAACTGCATGTGCAAGGTACCTAGTGTGACATATGTCATCGGGCACTTTGGGACAGAAGTCACCGGTGTAGTCAGATCCCCGGCACAGGTCAGCTAACTGGGAAGAACTGGTGGTTTCAGAAGACCCGAACTGAATGATAGTAACATGAGCAGGGTAAGCAGAATGGGAAGGAGTGGAAAAATGAAAGTTAGTCTCTGAAATTAGTGTTTGTTGAGACTTACTATGAACCAATTATCAGATTAGACATGGTCATGTTTTATTGCTCTGCTATTTCCTAGCTTCTCTAACTTCTGTTTCTTTGTCTACGGAGTAAATAAGAAAATGCCCACAATTCACTCTGCATTCAGCCCAGTACAGCAAGTGCGCAGTAAACGCACTCCCAGAACCCAGCCTGGGAGTAACAGAGAGGCTGTAGACACTGACAGCTCCTGTGAGGGCCCCAGCCTGCAATGGCCGGAGCACGCTTGGAACCAGGATTACCTGGCCTAGCCGCTCATTCTGATCCCTATTTAAATGCTGTTTTCAGACATTTTTATAGCTACTGGCTTGATTAATACTCATTCTTCAAGAGTAAAAGCCTATTTTATTTTTGAAGATCAAGGAAAATTGGCTGCTGAAAAGGTCATCTCAGTTATTTTGAGATATGACCAGTGCTCACAGCAGGAGGCCTGGAGGCTTCCGTCTGGAGCTCAAGCTGCAGAGCCTGGCACTGGAGGCAGTGGTGAACTTTAGAGCCATGCGTGGCCAGCTCACACCTGGCTTCATGGTGACGTCCAGTTCCATCTGACTGTGTTTCACAGACAGAGCCCCTCTGTGTGGAAAGGTTTAGGAATGTTCACTCTCATGATAGAAATTTGAAATTTTGATAGAAAGCCTGAGACAGGGTTTTCAGCACTGCCAGCAGTGACCTGGCACGAGAACATTTTTCAGAGTGACAGGTGCCAGTCAGCACAGGCAGCTCATGGCCATGGTGAGCGACTGTGCAGCCTTCGGAAACGAAGATGGCCTGGCATGAAAATCTGGTGTTGCAGAGACTTTTGCCTCTGATGTAATATGTACGTCTCTGGCAAAAAAAAAAAAAAAAAAAAAAAAAAAAAAGAAAACATGCTTCAAATTTGTAGAAAATTAACAATTTTTCTATCATCTTTAATATATGCCAATATTTAATTAAAAATAAAAGCTTAATTTGAAAGTGTTGGCCGAAACCGGTTTGACTCAGTGGATAGAGCGTCGGCCTGCGGACCCAAGGGTCCCAGGTTCGATTCCGGTCAAGGGCATGTACCTTGGTTGCGGGCACATCCCCAGTAGGGGGTGTGCAAGAGGCAGCTGATCGATGTTTCTCTCTCATCGATGTTTCTAACTCTCTATCCCTCTCTCTTCCTCTCGGTAAAAAAAAAAATCAATAAAATATATTTTTTAAAAAAAAAGTGTTGCTAGTCAGTACTCTGTCCATAAACTTAAGAATATAACTATGCCTGTAAACATACATCTACAAACAAAACTCTGATACGAATTGGGTACATTTAATGCCATTTTTGCTTTTTGGGAAGGAGTATATTTGACTAATTCCCATCTGTAATCTCAAACCTTCTCTAATCGAAAGTCATTTGTGGTGAGAATGGACATCCAGAATCATCTCATTTCTGACACACCAGGCAGCCAGATGGGCAGGCCCGGGTGCACTGCAGCCATGCAGACAGTGACCTGAAATCAGAGGGCACTGGCCATGTGATGCAGGGAATACTGAATGACACACAATGTCTTCAAAGGCAAGGAGATTTCTGACATTAATGCAAGGTCCTAACTTCAAGCTATTTGAGATTTTAAACATAATGACCTAGTCTTTCACTATCAGTCAAAAGCTGTTGACAAAAAAAAATTACAGAGGACTCAGCTCTGCAATACAAATATGAACTTTATCCTACCATATAAATATCATATATAATATGTACATATATGTATAAACAAATGGCATTGGGACAACTGTGTGAAAAACATGCCATTAAATATCTTCCACTGAATACTCAGCCCTTCACAGAACCAAACCACATGCAATCGTCAGGGTGTGACTTGTGAGATGTGCTTGGCTGCTTGAGTCAGTGCTTCCTATTCAGGGACGCTCCTGCTGCCTCTGGGACATTTTCTGCCTGCCGATGACAAGATGCTGTGCCAAAATTGAAGCCTGGATCCCAATTTTAATTGAATATCAACCTCTAGAGTAAATAATAGATGGGAGATGCCTATTAGATCATCAACTTTTAATTAGATCCTTTGCAGATGTAAGATCCCCTTTCTCAACAAGGTTTAGATAAATGCATTGTAGTTTGTTGTTGTTTTTATAGGAAGGTTACTGCAAAAAAAATTTTTATATGTTATTTACCCAGATGCCCAAAATACCTTCACTATGACTACTTGATCATAGCATAGTAGAGAGTTTAAAAACATTGGCATCAGCAACTTGAGGTCAAATCTTGGCTCCAGAGCCTAAGTCTGTGACCGTGGCCAAATCAAATGACCCTTCTTAGTCTTGGCATCTTAGGCAGATTAAATCACTGGCTCCAACTCTCCCCCATCCCTCCATGTACCCACACCACTGCCATGGCCTCATTGTGAATGGAGCGTGACCATGAGACTTGTTTTAGCCAAAGAAATATGAGTGGGGAACAATGTGTCATTTCTGAGCCAGCTCTCAAGAGGCCTTGCATGTTTTGCTCACTCTCTTACATCCTCTCACCACCAAGAGAAAAGCTCATCCTGGCCGGTGGCTTCTTTCTCTCAAGTCTTGAGAGCAACACAGGAGTGGAGGGTCCCTACCCAATGACCCTAGATGAACTGCCCTGGCTAAGTGGCACACAGGAGAAATAAATGCATGTTTTATGCCATTGCTTATTATACAGGACTACTGTAGCAAAAGCAAATTGATACAATTTTCTTATTTGTGAAATGAGAATAAAGATGGCCTTCTTAGTCGCAGTGCTGCTGAAAATTTTAAATGGTACATTCACTCATTTAAGGAATAATAAGTGTCTAAGTTGAGCTTCTGCTAAGATGAGCTTGGGGGATGAGAGAGAAGAGGTCCCTGCCATCAGGAAGATCACAGTCTAGATGTCATGTCTATATTTGAATATTCATAACACGGTAAGCAGAGTAACACTAAGATAATAACTAGTAATGAGTAAAAAATGTATTACTCATTAATGTCAATGATTCTATTCCTTGCTGAGGTAATGAAGAATGACAGACTTGGAATGGGAACTTTGCGTACCATGAAAACAGAATACCCAAACGCTACCTTAGAGGACAAAATTTCCAGTAAGCAACTTGCTACGCAAAGAAAACTGTCACAGAAGGCCCAACATATGTTTTGAACTTGGCAAATGTTCCTCTGCAGGTTTTTGAAGATGGAAACTTAGACAGGAAGCAAGCTCAGTTTATTGACATCACATAGTGCATGGTTCATGTATGTGTCAACCTTACTGGCCATGGGGGCCCAGAAAGCTAGTTAAACATTATTCAGGTGTGTCTGCGGCGGGGGGCTTCTGGATGAAAGGAACACCTGACAAATGGTCTGCGTGAAGCAGGTGGCCCTCCCTGTTGGGAGTGGGTACCATCGACCTGTGGCAGGCCTGGCTAGAACAGAAAGGAGAATTCTTCTCTCTGCCTGTCTTCAGGCTGGGACAGCATCTTCTCCTGCTTCGAATTGGGACTCAATCTGGAATTTACACCATCAGCTCTCCTGCTCCAACCTCCAGTTTACCAACTACTGGGGAACATCTGAGCCTCCATAATTGGTGAGCCACTCCTTTATATCCTTGTAATCTGTCTCTCAATTGCTCTCTCTCTCTCTCTCTCTCTCTCTCTCTCTCGCTTACTCTCTCTCTCTCTGTCTCACTCTCTCTTTCTCTGTCTCTCCATTTAGCGATACAGTTTCCAAGTAGGGATTGCAATGAAAAATGGTTACCGAAAGGGATCGATCTATCTATCTATCTATCTATCTATCTATCATCTATCGAGAGAGGAGGGTGTATGTGTGTGTGTGTGTGTGTGTGTAATATATGCTACTACTTTATCTTTGCCATCCTGTCAAACTACATTTACACACTGCAAACCTGTGTATTCCAAAACAGCAAAATAATCACAAAAGTTATCTCAAGGGAAAGAGATGTGATATATTTCCCTTCCAATATTTTTAATCCCTATGGTTGAGCACGCATTCAGAGTAATAGCATATTTCTATAATGATGGAAGAATGATTTTGAAGTGAGACCAGAAAATCATTGACTGTTAAGAGTTGAAAGGAAAATCAGAGAATTATTCATCTACAGTTTTACATGAGAAAATTACCCTCAGGGAGAAAACTCAAATTCTCAAGGTCACATAGAATGTCAAAATTGAGATAATGGTAATAGTAAGACATATTATTGAGTACTTGTTATACATCTCCCACTGTGCTTCCATTCATTCTTTCATTTGATAATAACTCAACAAGTATGTGAGCTATTCATTTTGATCACCTAGCTTTTCAAATGATGAATGACACAGCTTAAAAACGTTAAGCATCAAGTTGTGGGGCCCAGAGACATGTAGTCAAGTCAGGCTTACAACCAGGCCACTGAGTTTAGAACAGTGCTTCTCAAGCTTGAATATGGATACCAACCATTTGATTTTGTTAAAGTACCCAGACCTCACCTTAGAAAATCTGATGTAATCAGCACGGAGTATCCTTCTAGGGTCAAAAACTCTCTCCCAGGAGATTCTCACTTCCAGGCCTGGTTGCACCCCTCACTTAGAGCCCCTATGGCAATGGCTAAATTCCCTGTACATCTCTCATACCCTTTAGAAAAAGCACTGAGCTAGGCTATGCCTCAATTAAGAAGTGCATAATCTCCTTTTCCTTAATATTGTTTTGGTTTTTGTCAAAGAGGAGAAACTAAAAAAGAGGAATGATGTTGGGGTGGAGGGGTGTTGTCAAAAACATGTCACAAGTAGGATAGACGGGAAAATGCATGTTAATATGGCAATGTTAGGAACCAGAATAATATTAATGATATACACAATTACAAGGTCCCAGTTGGTTCAGACTAACTGATAATGCTTCTCTAACTACAGCAGACTGACTGATCTCCCATCCATTTCCTCCCTGTGATAGAATCAAACATCAGAGCCTGTGCCAGGTGCATTTCCAGCCCCTCCCAGAGAGAGGTTGAAGGTACATCTTGCCTCCTACGCTTGGTTTGGTATGTGACTGTCTTTGGCCAATGAACCTCGGTGAATGGGCTGATGCTGCCAGGGCTCTAGGTGCACTTGAGGGGTTCAGACTGGCATTTGCACTTCTGACATCACTTCTGAGATTTTTCCCAGGTGGTCACTGCACCAGAGAGAAAGACTAGCGGAGCAAACCTGAACTTAATCCCCACCCCATCCCCCACGAGCCTGGCAGAGCACAGCTGGTCCACAGGACAGTGAGTGAGCCTCTGCACACTGGAACTTGTCTGTTCTTCAGTATTACTGAGAAAACAGCCCACTAATACAGCTATGTTAATAAAGCCATTCTGCATTACATATCATTGTTCTCACTGGGCAGCCCCTGGAAATGTTTCTGGAATTCCTGAATGAGTTCTAGTGCAAGGCAGCCCTTTTCCTACAAGGGAATGAAAAAGGCCAGCTAGATGTGGGCCTGTGATCAGACAACTTATATCTGGACATAGCGAAAGCAAAGAGCAGAGATTGTGGCAAACCCCGTCTCTGGGGGCCAGCAAGGGAGAGGTGTCAGTGGTGGCAGACGTTAAGTTCTGGCGATGGCGGCGGCGGTAGGAGCGGTGGCGCCATATTCAAAACTGGCTGTGACAGGTGTCCGCCCGGGCTGCTCTGGGCACTAGTTTGCTTGCCTTGGGCTGCCTTGCTCCACTTTCTCCTGCTCTTTTTCCCTGCCTCCTTTCGAATCTTCCTAGCTCTCCTCTAAGCTGTCAACTGTTTTCCAATAAATATGATTTTCCCTTAAATCAACTGTGGCAATGTTTGTCATTTGTAACTATGCTAAGCTATTGACAGCTACATTAATAGGAACCTTCCTTCAAAGACACGTTTAAAGATACGTTTATCTTGGATGTATTTCATAAGCAAGTCAAACTCAGTGCTTTATAAATTCACACACAGCCTCAATTTAAAATAGTACATAGATAAAAGTTTTGGAGAATGAAGATAACAGGTCTAAGAATGTTTTCACTTTCCTTAAATAGTTAAAACTATGTCAAGAAATCTATTGTAAATTTGTCCTAATTTCTAACACAAATAATGAGTCATATATATTTGGTATAATTCTCAAATAGTGGATGTATACATGAAATATGTGTAAAATATGCATCACATGTAAAATGTTACCATTTGTAATGAAAGCTATTATATCCCAAATGTGTGTGTGTGTGTGTGTGTGTGTGTGTGTGTGTGTGTGTGTTTCCTCCCAAATAAGATATGGGAGGAAAGATGGCAGTAAATATTTAAAGATGTTTTCATATTACTGCATATATCTTTTTCTAGTTTTAATTTCCTTCTCTACAAGGTACTATGAAAACTGAAAGCAGACTAAGTGCTTAGAGGGAAAAAAAAGGAAGCAGACCAAGAATCCAGCAAAACAACAGATAATTATGAAGCTTGATTAAAAAACTCTTGATAGGCAGTGCCTGGATTAGACAGAAAACCTGGGAGAACAGCTTGATGGGCAGAATAGGGTCTATTCTGCACACTGAAACCATGGCCTTCCACTGTGAGCAATTCTTTCCCAGTAGTTCCTCATCACTTACTGTGGCTGAAAGAGCTACTCGAAGATGAAACACCACTTCTTTGCCCACAGCTTCCTCATTCTAAGGGCGATTCCTCATTGTTACCCTCCTTGTAGAACAGGGGTGGGGAACACCAGGTCCATGGGCCACATAAGGTTCGAGAAATCATTTGGCCTGGCCCTGCCAAGGCATTAGGGGTGAGTTCATTCAATATTTGACCCAATACAGCAGGCTAACTTTTACATTGATAATTTTGTATGGCCCGCAAATGATATTATGAATATCCAAATGGCCCTTGGCAGAAACAATGGTTCCCCACCCCTGCTCTAGAAAGAAATGTTTCACCTGAAGTGTTGGCAGCTTTGTGTTCCACACATAAGTTCCTGCCTATCCAGACTTTTTTTTTTTTTTTTACCTCCAGCATTGCTTTTCTAAGTAATCTCTCTAAACAAAAATCAGTGGCCAAGACTTGAGACTTTCTTATACTGTAGTGACACCACAATTTCTTCTCCCTGTTGTGCGTATGCTATAGGCTTTCCGTACCTGAAGTCTCACCTGCACATGTGTCCGCATCCATGCCTTAGTCACTCCCCACTTCATCCCGGCCTGATCCTGCCAGCAGCCTCGGTATTTTCCAGAAACCCAAGCTTTCTTCTCCACTTGAACTTCCCTGCTCTGCCCCCCCCCCCTTTTTTTTTTTTACTGCGAATTGCTCACAGTTCTTGGGCTATATTCTCCCCTTCTGAGATCTTTAAGCACTTTTGCCTGAACATGCTTTTGGAAGCAGGGGAATAAAGTATGAAGAACGTAAAGAGAGGGTGAAGAATAATGGCTTCGAGTTTGAATGTTTGAATAATACTGTGTTGGATGCTTGGCTCCCACACCACTAGCTCCTTGACTCTGGGCAGGTTATTTGATGCCTCTAAAACTCAATTTCTATACCTGAGAGTCAAACAGAGAAAATAATAGCATCTACCTCATGTTTCTTTGAAGATTAGAGGAGGAGATTACTGTCAAGTCCTTGGCACACTGAGCTACTCAATACATTTTTGCTGATATTATTATTACCATTAGTGTGGTAGTAGCAGCTGATTAAGTACATTCCAAGATGAACGTTTCAGTTCCTCCAAAGAACCTATTCTCCCAACAATGTCCAAGCACATCTACAAAGCTCTCTGATTGGGAAGATGACAGGACTAGATTCTCCTGTTGGTCATTATTAATATTTATCAACTTTCAAATAGATGGATTTGCTTTAGAAATACAAGATTAAAATCATGTTGGAAATTATTATCATATATTAAATAAAATTGAAAGTTACCCAAAGCAACTCTTTCCCATAGGAGTAACATATTTCATTTTCTAAGCCTATGGAGTGATGTTTGATTTGCTAAAACTTCTCTCCTTGTCCAACATGTGCTATATGAGCTTCCCATCTTGAAGTGATTGCTTACACTTACTTTTCAGGAGCAGGTATGTAAACCCATCATGCAAAAAGTCTGACATGTTAAGCTTCACAAACATCCCAACGCCCACAATCTTTTTCTGTTCCCTCACCATTAGGATAGAGAAAGGAGGAAATAAGTATGAAATTGTGTTCACGGATTTGGCTTCTAGATAGACTCATGTTTGGGAGGTATGACTGTCTACATAAGTCACACAGTCCACAGAAGCTGGAGTTGAGAGGTACTTGGCAGACCCCACTCTTGGTTCCCTTTAGCTCACAGGAAAGGCAGTGTAGGGATAAATCCAGCACCAGGAGCACTGAGATCAAAAGGATGGAGGACCCAATTCTGTCACTGCTACCTGGATTATGGTCATCTTTAGGAGTATCTTTGGGTAGAGATATGAGGGAATACTTAAAATGCCCAGCAGTGGTATGTACAGTGAGCTGTAAACTCCCATCCAATGGAACACATAATTGCCACTGTTTTTGTACAGACTTCTCAAATTACAAAACGAAAACTCCATTTTAATGCTTTTGAATGGTCTTCTATAGAATTGCAAGTGAAAATTAAATAAACCAAAGTATCCATAGTTCAAAATGAGCTGTGCCCGTTTCCCTGCTTATTTCAGGAATATATCAAGAACGAGAGGCCTTTGATAAGCAATATTTAATGATGACATAATGATGAGTATGCACCAAGGCAAAGCAGTAGCTTTTGTGGTGAGAAAAGTGCTGGAGTGGGAGGTGGGGGGTTAACACCAGAGTAGCACAGCAGGAAGCTAATTCTAGTCTAACCTTCATGTAATGCTAACACACACAGACAGAAGAGAGCTGACTAAGCCGGGATGAAATGGTCTATGAAATGTTTGCTCTTGCTCTGCAGTGGGGTGATAGCATACACTTAAATGATGCTCTCACTAAAAGTGCATGCTAAACCAGCGACCTATTTTTGTTTGTTAATGACATGATTTTGCATATTTTATTGAAACATTGAGTGCTTTCAGGTCAGTGGATGTCTGAGTGAGTGTGCAGGCCTCTCTATAGTTAGTATATGGAAAGTCCCCAGTGCACTGGCTGTTAATGGGAAGATTTTAATGCAGTGGGGGTCTCTTCACCTCAGCCTAGGACACTTAGAAACCATGAGATGAGGGAGGGTTTTTCACAGCACCTGCACCTAACGTCCTCTTTCCAGGAATTGAGATGAAAAAGATGTGGTCCTGGGTACACAGTTTCCTTCCTTCATGTCCCTGGTACTCCTGGTAATTGGCCATGACATTGTTTACCTCTGAACAGGGCTTGATCCCAGAATTAGCCTCAGATTTGCATTCAGGGAGCCCATATCACTCAGTGGATTGGAGGGAGCATGCAAAATAACATCTATTTTTCATCTCTTGGTTAGACAGAGGAATGGAGAAGAGAAACACTTATAAAGGAATATACCCTTGAACATGTCAGATGTTTCATTCCAAAGGTACACTAGGTATTAGATGTCTGATTCTGCTCTTTACTACACACTTAACCATCATTGAAAGTTCTCAGCAAACATGAGCCTACAAGTTGAGCACAATTGATGCTTCCCTTCCCTTTGCTCCACTGCAACCAAATGAATTAACAGGTCACATGTATACATCTCATGAACAAATTTCAACTGACTGCTTTCTCCCTCAGCCTCTCTAGCCCTACATTCTGGCCTCCTTCGTAAAAGGCCTCTCTAGTTCCTCCGAAGGATGTGCAGGCTCGCTTACATGGCTGTAACGATGACTCCATAACCATCTCAGGGGGATATTAGAGTTCTAACTATTGACTTTTACCTCAAATCAAAAAGAGTTGGTTTCTCAAATTGGAATTTCAAGTCATATGGCAGATTTCTGAGAAGGGCTTTATATATATATATATATGCACTGAAATTCACTATGTTGCTTTGTGCACATATGCAAGTTCATGTATTTTGATATTTATTTACTTCACCCATCCCTAACCTTTCCCCCATGCCCCTTGGCAACCACTAGCTCACCATTAAAGGTGGTGGAAAAATGGCAAAACTGTTAAACTTAATTAAAAAATAGAAAACATAAATAAATACCAACAGGGCTTAGGCCAGATGGATCTGACAAAATATCAAGCTGTGTGTGCTACATGGTACAAGTGTGGTACACAACTTAGATGCTGTAAAAGAGGAACTAATAATAGTTATGAAGAAGAAGAATAAATTTGTCACAAGTCTGGCCACCAAGTATCAGAAGACTCAGACAGTTCTGCCCTCCAAATGCTTGAGCAAGTTAGAGTAATTAGGGGATTCACACTATGCATAAAGTTGAATGCATTATTATTTCCTTCACTTAACAAGATCAATTTATTAAACGGCTTTCAGATGTCTCTCTGTTTTGGACTTGCTGACCTCCTATGACTGGGAAATGCTCTTCTGTCCAGTAGATCTCAGGAGTATGACTTAATCTTTGCTGAAATATACATAACTTCCTATGATTACAACATTTTTGACTGGATGAAAATACTAATAAAATAATATCAAAAGCCTTTTAAACATTGATTCCTCCCTATAAGGGTTCTGATCAATGATTTAATGGACCACTTTATCTCATTCCCTGATGACTATGCCACCGGGAAACTCTAACCTTCTCGAGAAGGACAAGAGTAGTAAAAGTCAATGTAAATGAATGTTGCATTCTGTTTTGTCCAAGTAACAGCAGTTTGGCATTGGGCACCTGACCTAATCCTCCTCAGGGTTCCATGTGACTCCCTCCTATGTACACTAGACACCCTTACCTTGTGAGGACCAAAGGGGTTGTTTTATGGAAAATGACTTGCCCAACGTAGTTTAACAAATGCTGGCTCCATTGTCAATGGCGCTATGGTTTACAGATGGGATTAAACTACTTATTGCTAGAAGTAGGATTCGTTGGCTCCTCTGAACTCTCTATCCTTCAGTGTCCTCCAGCTTAGACCAAGGACCCCGGGCTGAAAACCACAGGGAGACAGACGGGTGTCAGCTCACTCTGAGAAGGAACGCTGTCATTGTGCCATCTTAAAATCCAGGCGCTCTGGTTGACAGTGAGTTTCCAAAAATGGAGCAGAAACTTCAAGACCTTTGGGGGGCTCTTACGGGAGATGTTACTGTCAATCAATTCCTAAGACATCCGGACATATTAATTCTTTAGATGAGCTACTTGTGATTCATTTTCTGCTTGGTTTAACCGGGTTCTCTGCTCAGGGTCTGACCCAGCTGACATCAAGGTGTGTCTGGCTGGGCTGTCGCCTGCAGGTTCTGGTTTAGAAGCCACTTTTCCAAGCTCATTGGGGCTGCGGCAGCATTCAGCTCCAGGTCGCAGAACCGAGGTCGGCATGGCTGGCTCTTGGCAGGGGCGCTGCCTGCCTTTCTCACCCCACGGCCCCTCCGCTTTAACGCCAGCGCCAGCGTGGGATCCTTCTGGTGCGTCACATCCTCTCGGCTGTCACAGACGCTACTGGCATGTTCCATTCTGGTGGCGTGTCACCTCTCCAGGCATCACATCCTCCGGGCACCTCACCTCCCTCTGGTGTGTCAGGCCCCCCCCACCCCCCGCCCCGCCCCGCGTCACCTCCTCCCGCGTGTCAGACCTCTGACCTCCTCCGGGAACCAGCAGGGAAAACGGCTTCTCCAGGGCGCCCCTGCTGGGTCAGACCCAGGTCACCTCTGCCTCCTAAGCTCTCCGGGGGGGCTTTAAAGGTTCCTAAGCTTCCGCCGCAGCAGGGGCTCCTGGAGCGCCCCCTGCAGGGCTCTGCCCCCTCAGCTTCCCACGGGGCAAGTCTGGGGTCCCCTGTGCTCTGCATGACGGTGCCCACCCCACCCCGCGCCCACACAGGGGGACTAGGTATCCCACCATCGGAGGGGCCACCCCCACCCCCGCCTTTCCTCCCGGCGCTGCCCATTTGCAATGGCGCCTTCAGGTGTGGCGAGTGTGTCTGCACCCCAGTGACCCACCTGCAGGGAGACCTGCGTGCCCTGCCTTGGTCTCCTCGGCGGCGCCCGTATCCCTGGGCCCACGTGTCCTGCCTTCGCCCCTCAGCGCCCACACCGGCCCCTGGGCCTTGTTTCCCGCCCTCGGCCCCTCAGCGCCCGCACCGGCCCCTGGGCCTTGTTTCCCGCCTTCGCCCCTCAGCGCCCGCACCGGCCCCTGGGCCTTGTTTCCCGCCTTCGGCCCTCAGCGCCCGCACCGCCCCCTGGGCCTTGTTTCCCGCCTTCGCCCTCAGCGCCCGCACCGGCCCCTGGGCCTTGTTTCCCGCCTTCGGCCCTCAGGGCCCTCAGCGCCCGCACCGGCCCCTGGGCCTTGTTTCCCGCCTTCAGCTCCTCGGCGCCCGCACCGGCCCCTGGGCCTTGTTTCCCGCCTTCAGCTCCTCGGCGCCCGCACCGGCCCCTGGGCCCACGTGTCCCGCCTTCAGCTCCTCGGCGCCCGCACCGGCCCCTGGGCCTTGTTTCCCGCCTTCAGCTCCTCGGCGCCCGCACCGGACCCTGGGCCTTGTTTCCCGCCTTCAGCTCCTCGGCGCCCGCACCGGCCCCTGGGCCTTGTTTCCCGCCTTCGCCCTCAGCGCCCGCACCGGCCCCTGGGCCTTGTTTCCCGCCTTCGCCCTCAGCGCCCGCACCGGCCCCTGGGCCTTGTTTCCCGCCTTCGCCCTCAGCGCCCGCACCGGCCCCTGGGCCTTGTTTCCCGCCTTCGCCCTCAGCGCCCGCACCCGGCTGGGCCCGCCGGTCCCACCGGCTCTGGAAACACGCGGCTGTACCTGGGGTCCCGCGGGTGGGGCGTCAGGAAGACAGAGCAGCTCGAGGAGCCCCCGAAAGGGGCCCCGGGGGCGAAGCCATGGCACTCAGAAGTGGGCCGGGCGCTCCCGGAAGTGGGGCCCGGCGTCCCGGAAGTGGGCGCAGGGCGGGGCTCCAGGCAGGCCGCGCGCATGCTCAGAACGCCTGCAGGCCCCGTGGCGCGGGAGGTCCTGGGAGCGCGGCCCCCAGCTCCCCGGGCCCCCCGCTCCCCGAGGCCCCCCGCTCCCCGCGGCCCCCCCCGCTCCCCGCGCCCCCCGCTCCCCGAGGCCCCCCGCTCCCCGGGCCTCCAGCTCCCCGGGCCCCCCCGCTCCCCGGGCCCCCAGCTCCCCGGGCTCCCCCGCTCCCCGGGCCCCCCGCTCCCCGAGGCCCCCCGCTCCCCGGGGGCCCCCCCGCTCCCCGGGCCTCGCTGGGCTCCAGCGGGCAGAGCCAGGTGTGGGGGAGCTCCTGCCTCAGGTCAAGTTCTCCGAAGTCAGATGAGCTTCAACCCTCTGCTCTGCAGGCTGAAGCTCAGAAATTTGGGGCTCGGGTGGGTCCTGGGGAGACCCTGCCCCTTTCCCGCGGGCTCCACGAGGTTTCCTCCCCGCACAGGTGCCCAGCTTTCTCAGGAACCCCCGTGTGGCGGTGGGGGCGGGAGGCCTGGGAGCAGGCGAGCTCATGTGGACCCGGAGCCCCTTGTTTTTGGCGATGTGACATGGGGAGCCCCTTGTTTTGGGCGATGTGACATGGGGAGCCCCTTGTTTTTGGCGATGTGACATGGGGAGCCCCTTGTTTTGGGCGATGTGACATGGGGAACCCCTTGTTTTTGGCGATGGGACATGGGGAGCCCCTTGTTTTGGGCGACGCGACATCGGTGGACAGCGCCTGGGCCGGCGAGGGGTCACCACACCCCGTTATCTTCCCCTCGCAGGCGGCACGGGGCCGCTACAGCAGGTCGGCGCTGGGTGACTCTGCACACCCACAGGGGTCCGTGCGCGGGTCCGAAGGTAACTGTCCACGAACTAAGGGATCGCAGCCACGCAGCCACAGCTGGGGCTCTGCGGCCTTAGTCCCTCCAGGCGACCCACACCCCTGCCTTCTCCCCACTGCGGGTTCCCCAGGAGCGTCCTCCCCAAAGGCAGGGCTCCCCAGAGCTCAGAATGCGCCCCGTGTGAGAGCACTGGGTCTGCAGGAGAATTAGCTCAGGGGAGCGGGTGCTGCCTTAGGGTGGCCTGTGACCGGCTGCTGCGTCCTGTGAGACAGCCTCCTGGGGGCGCGGGACGCAGGGAAGAAGGTCTTGTGACCCTGGAGGCAGAGTTTGGGGTTACCAGCCAGCCGCGCGCCACCGAGGAAGGCACAGGAGGAAGAGGCCTTCAGAGAGAGCCGGCCCGTGGACAGGTGGGGTGTGCCCTTGTGGCGTCCCAACTGGGAGAGGATAAGCGGGTGTTGTCCTAGGCTGCCACGTAGGGGTAGGGGTGCTTTGTTACAGCAGCCCTAGGGAACCAGGACGCTAAAAAAAAAAAAAAAATCCTTATCCAAGGCTATGTGTGTATTTTTTATTGATTTGAGAGTGAGAGAGAGAGAGAGAGAGAAACAGAAACATCAATCGATCAATCGGTTGCCTTCGGTGGGAGCCAGACCGGAGATGAACCTGCAGCCTAGGTGTGAGTCCCTACTGTAACCCAACCCAAAACCTTTAGGAGCACAGGAGGGTGTACCAACCTACCGAGCCACCTGGCCAGGCCGGAACCAATACTCTGATTGAGCACCCGTGTCGGTACTTGAAGGGAACCTCTGTGATACCTTGTGCCTAGACTGTGTCCTGGGATAGCTGGCCTTGGTCTCTCAGGGCCACTTAGTAATGAATCTCTTTCTCCCCTCTCCAGACAGCCTGGCTCCACCTACGATGTCTCCTCGTCTCTCTTTTGGGAAGCATCTATGACCCGAGTCGCTGAAGGAGGAGATACAGGTAAGGTCTTTTGTACCACCTTTGCCTCTTTCATTGAAAATGTCAGCCAAGCATGTGTTGGGGGAGAGGCAGGCAATGCTGTCTGTGGACAATGGCATGTGTGCTGTGTGAACTACGGGGACCAGAGACCTTCCTGTGAATCTCCTTTATTAGTTAGAGTGTGATTCTGAGGCAGCCGGTTCAGTGTTTTTCTTGCCTCGTGCCTGGCTTCTCCTGGGTGGTGAAGAAACACAGCGTCTAGAATCTCCTCGGAAAGGCCTCGTGCACTTTGGGGCCTGGCTGCTGACATCTGGAAGATTTCCTCATCCCCTGACCTCTTTGCTGACCCGTATTCACTCAGGTGTGGACACAGTCACCGTGTCCTGGAGAAAGTGCTCCCGGTGTTCCCAGCCTGGGCTGCTTAGGACCCGTCCCATATGGCAATTTTAATGGCTTATTTAATTGTTGGGCTCTTCTACCCAACTGAGCACTCTCCCCATTGCCTGGAGTAACGGTGGGAAGATGGTGAGCACTGTGTGCGCCTCCCTGAAGGGAGGAATGAACGGATCTGGAGTGCAGCATGAAGGTGGGGTGCCTTGGGCCTTTCTTAAATAGGTCCATGTGCTATTTTCCCTGCTACATATAGGGTGTCCCCCCAAAATGTATACACACCTAAACAGCTGATAACTAACTTAACCTTTTGCACTCGGATGTCGAGTGTGACTCAACACAGTTAGCATTAGAATAAAGGAATTGAGAAAAAAGCAAGCGAGTGCAAAGTGTTAATTTTCATGCCTTTTCAGGTTTAACTGATTTGAAATAATGGGTAAAGCCAGACTAAGCTTTGAACAAAGAAAATTGATCTTAAAGTGCCACTGGACTTTTTTTTTTATGGGGATACATAAAAGATAAACTTTATGAAACTGGCAAAAGTGGACAAATGCTGGGTTCACAGATACCCAACAAAATTATTCTTGATGTTTGCAATATCATTGCTTAATGTTGTCAGCAGTGCCTGAATCAGATGGTCATCAGTTTGAAAACAGGCATTGACAAAAAAAAAAAAATAATACTTCTCTAGATTCTTCTAAATTTTTAAAATGAACTGTATGTTAATAAATACTTTTTATAATCATTCAAAGTGTGTATGCATTTTGGGGAGACACCCTGTATAATAAAAATGGAAGAAACATTTCCTATAACAGCACCTTTTCCAGATGTCTGTCCTTAAAAGGATAGTAACAGCACTTCACACCCACTGGTATGGCTATTATAAAAAAACTAGAGGCCTGGTGCACGAAATTCGTGCACAGGGTGTGGGGGGGTGTCCCTCAGCCCAGCCTGCACTCTCTCCAATCTGGGACCCCTTGAGGGATGTCTGACTGCCCGTTTAGGCCCGACCCCTGGGGGGGACCAGGCCTGCAAGGGTGGGCAGTTGGACATCCCTCTCACAATCCAACCCTGCTGGTTCCCAACCTCTCGCCTGCCTCTGCCTGATTGCCCCTAACTGCTTCTGCCTGCCAGCCTTATCACCCCCTAACCACTCCCCTGCCAGCCCAATTGCCCCTAACTGCCCTTCCCTGCAGGCCTGGTCCTCCCCCGCCCCTAACTGCCCTCCCCTGCAGGCCTGTTCCCCCCCAAACTGCCCTCCCCTATAGGCCTGGTTCCCCCAACTGTCCTCCCCTGCAGGCCTGGTCCCCCCCCCCAACTGCCCTCCCCTGCAGGCCTGTTCCCCCCCAAACTGCCCTCCCCTATAGGCCTGGTTCCCCCAACTGTCCCTCCCCTGCAGGCCTGGTCCCCCCCCCCAACTGCCCTCCCTTGCAGGCCTGGTCCCCCCCAACTGCCCTCCCCTGCTGGCCTGGTCCCCCCCAACTGCCCTCCCCTATAGGCCTGGTTCCCCCAACTGTCCTCCACTGCAGGCCTGGTCCCCCCCAACTGCCCTCCACTGCAGGCCTGGTCCCCCCGCAACTGCCCTCCACTGCAGGCCTGGTCCCCCCGCAACTGCCCTCCACTGCAGGCCTGGGTCCCCCCCAACTGCCCTCCCCTGCAGGCCTGGTCACCCCTAACTGCCCACAACGGCCCTCCCCTGCAGGCCATCTTGTGGTGGCCATCTTTTGTCCACATGGGGGCAGCCATCTTTTGTCCACATGGGGGCAGCCATCTTTGACCACATGGGGGCAGCCATCTTGTGTCTTGGAGTGATGGTCAATTTGCATATTACTCTTTTATTAGATAGGAAGGATAACAACACCTCTCTCCCCAAAAATGGAAGATAAGAAGTGTTAGCAAGGATGCAAGGAAATTGGAAAAACTTGTACATTGCTGGTGGAAATATAAAGTAGTACAGCCTCTGTGGAAAATGGTATGGTGATTTCTCAAAAATTAAAAATTAAATGACCACCTTGGGACTTGAATAGATATTTGCACACACGTGTTCATAGCAGCATTATTCACAATAGCCAAAAGGTGGGAGCAGCCCAATTGTCCACTGCCAGGAGAATGGATAAACAAAACATGACCTATGCACACAATGGAATATTATTCAGCCTTAAAGAGAAAGGGAATTCTGACACATGCTACACCATGGAGGAGGCTTGAAAACATTATGCTAAATAAAATCAGTTGGCTACAAAAGGTCACATTGTGTATGATTTTACTCCCATGAGGTCTTAGAGTGGTCAGATTCATGGAAACAGAAACTAGAATGGCAGTTGCCACAGGTAAGAGGGAAGGGGGAATGGCGAGTTAGTGTTTAATGGGGATAGCGTTTGAGTTTGGGTAGATGAAAAATTCTGGAGATGGATGGTGGTGATGGTTGCATACAATATGAATGCGCTTATTGCCACTGAAGGCTACACTTAAAAATGATTAAGTGGTAGAATTTATGAGATGCATATTTTACCACAGTATCAGGTAAACACTTGATAACATATATGACTCTAACCACTGTGCTGTATACCTGAAACTAATACAAAATAATGTTGAATGCAAACTGTAATTGAAAGAAATACATATATTACCAAAAAAAGACAAAAGTAATGAATAGGGTGTCACCAAAATTTCAGATCTTTTTATTGCCTCCAGCTGTTTGCAGGTGGGTCCCTGCAGGTGTCCATTCCTAGTTCCTAAGTTGACTGGATTCTGTGCCTATTAGTAACATAGTGAATAATGATGAAATGATCCATCTACACCAGTGGTCGGCAAACTGCGGCTCGCGAGCCACATGCGGCTCGCAAGCCGCGGTTTGCCGCTCTGTTGTCTAATGAGTTTGCCAACCACTGATTTACACTAATAAAAGAGAAATATGCAAATTGACCATACCTCCACAAAGCCCACCAGCCAATCAGGAGTGGGTATGCAAATGAACATAACAAAGATGGAGGGTTAATTTGCATATGCAGGCGCGGAGCGAAGACTGAAGCCTGAAGACTGAAGATGACTGAAGACTGAAGAGGCTTGGCTTCTCCGTTGCGGCCGGAGTGAAGGCCTGGGTCCCGGGTGCCAGAGGAAAACCAGTGCCAGCAGCCAGGGGAAGGAAGGCCTATTGCACGAATCTTCGTGCAACGGGCCTCTAGTCCTATATAATAAAGATGTAATATGCAAATTGACCATCACTCCAACACACTAGATGGCCACCCCCATGTGGACACAAGATGGCTGCCACAGATGGCCAGCAGGGGAGGGCAGTTGTGGGCGATCAGGCCTGCAGGGGAGGGCAGTTAGGGGGGGACCCAGGCCTGCAGGGGAGGGCAGTTGGGGGCGACCAGGCCTGCAGGGGAGGGCAGTCGGGGGGGACCAGGCCTGCAGGGGAGGACAGTTGGGGGGGACCCAGGCCTGCAGGGGAGGGCAGTTAGGGGCAATCAGGCTGGCAGGCAGGAGTGGTTAGGGGCAATCAGGCAGGTGAGCGGTTGGGAGCCAGCAGTCCTGGATTGTGAAAGGGATGTCTGACTGCCTGTTTAGGCCCAATCCAGGACATCCCTCGAGGGGTCCCAGATTGGAGAGGGTGCAGGCTGGGCTGAGGGACACATCATCCTCCCTGCCCCTACCCCCCTCCTGTGCACGAATTTCGTGCACTGGGCCTCTAGTTTATGAATAAAGGCTATCTGATATACTGAGATGTCTTGAGCTCACCTTTGAGGAAGTTATTTTACAAATATGCAGGCGGAAATCGTTGTGGAATGAAATTAAAGCAAAGCCAAGGAGAGCAGGGAGAGTCCCAGGTTTCTAAATCAGTTCTCTCCTCTCCTGCATATTCATACCTTCATTAAGTGCTCTTTGCTGTTGTTACTAAGCGCCGACACCCTATCATTAGATTCCTCGAGAAGAAAAGCTTAATAACTGAAATTTGAAGTTTCAGTTTCTCGATTTTCCACATGAAATAAGTTCCTGAGTTATTTAAACATAAGCTAAGACTGTCTAGGGAATAGTTTTAAATAAATATTGAGAAAAAGAGAATTCATTTAATTAGAGTTAATCCTCCCGGAAATGGATAGCAACAAGATATGGAATCACTGCAGAGCCAATGCAATCCCACTCAGAAACACTGGAAGTGGAGTCTAGACAACGCCCTTCATCTCCAGGGCAGTGCAATGCTTAAGGCTTTAATCCCCCCATGATAGATATGGGACTTTGGACTTGGGCTCCGTTTTCATAATAAAACCCTTTCTCTTATTATGTTTTATACATGAGTCTGTACAAGTCATTTGTAAATCAATTAAATTCCCTACAATGGCCTTCTGGTCTTCTTTTCTTGAGGAAATAGGAATATGGACATTTTATATCTGATGTGATTATATTTTAGGTTAATCTGTTGCTTGGAAACCTATTTTCAAAGACTGACTTAAAAAAATTTGAAAGGGTCTGGACCCTTTATCATACAGATTATTGATGCCTAGAGTCTAGAATTTCTGTATCTTTGTTTTGAGTGCTAAAGAAGAGATAAAAAGAGAGTGACATGTGGTAGGCAAACCGGCACATAGAAACCACCACGTGGCTCGGCTCCCAGATGGAAAGAGAATAGTAAATTTTGATCTGATATATGTCAGGTAAAAGTTGCAGAGCATTCTCCATCAAAAGCTTAGAAAACTAAATTAAAATCATATATCTTATCCCCATTCCAGCAGGCAATATAGCCTCAGTAATGAAATAAAGCCCATGAACAGATTTCCAATTAAATTCCTCATTGTATGAAAATAAAAATCATAGAAATAACACAATTTATTATGTGATTTGTCATCAAAAATGCTATAGTAAAGCTTATATACACTTGCATGACTTAATAAATCTTCACCCCAAAGTAAACAACTTATAGAATTAAAACTCCTCTGTGTAAAAAGTGCAGTAATATATTGCATCACGTGATACCCATATAAGCCAAGTAAAAGTTACCTTCACATATCCATAGTCTCTAATGCAGTTTAGGAAAGAAAAAAGAAAAAAAAATCCTACTTATTTGTAAAGATCAAGTTGGCAAATACAACTATAAATATATTTTATTACTTGAGAGTATATCTTTAGAGAAAATATAAACAAAGCTACAGCTTGAGAATGTACATATGATATTATTTAAATGACTTTTAAATAAACAAGAACTTTTCAATAAACCCAGCAGAACTGTCTTTGGTGCTTCCTAGTCTTAGATGTAGTAACCTTTGCATTTGGCTATGGCCAACCTTCCTGAGCACATGAACCTGACTTGTTTTGTAGTTTTATTTGTGAAATTTTAGATGCAGAAGACTGTATTATTTAAGAAGAGCTATTTTCTTTGGCCATGATTCATGACAGCCACTTTACCTAGTGATTTAATTCCAAAATGAAAGTAGTTTTATTTTTTTTGTTTGATTATAAAATACAGTATGCTTATAAAAGTCAACCAACTCAGGGAAGTATAAAGGAAAAAGACAAAATCAGTTATATTCCAAATTTAGTGATCCCGACTACTCACACTTTGAGGCACATCTTTCCAAACTTACCTCTAAGCATAACTATGTAAACATAGACATGTATATAACATATTTTCTTAACCATGGATTATTCAATAGCAGTGACTTTATAACCCTATGTTTTACCTTTATATATTTGGCATAGTACATATCAATAAAAGATCATTGTCAAATTTTCAGTTAGCTGCTTTATATTCCATTACAGTTGTGCATGATTACTTAACTATATAAATATATGTAATATAATACAATGATTAAAGTGTATACTACTCATGATATGCTTTATAATGTATAGTATGCTATTTATTATAATATGTAGTTATTTAGTCATAATTTATTTAAGCAATCACCCACAGATAGGTATCTATTTTGCTTTATATTTGGTGACATAGAATTACAAAGGAATTTTTAAGTCCATGCCTTTGGGGAATGAACATTTTAGCCCAGAGAGACTCACTTCAGACTTCCGGCCTCCGGATCTATAAGAGGAATGTGTGTTGTTAATGCACTATGTCCCTGGTCACTTTGGCAGCAGCGATGGGGAGCCACTGCGGCCAGACTTGGCTGTTGTGAGGATTAAATGTGATGATGTGTGTGAAGAGACGAACCCAGAGCCTTGAACAGAGTCAGAAGTCAATACGTGGGAACTGCTATTAATCTAATTATGTTTACCATGTGAATACATTATTGTAACACTGATAAAAGCAGTCAAAAATAAGGACTGAGCCCTGGCCATGCTTGCTCAATGGTTAGAGCGCCAGCCTGCATGGAAGGTTCGTGGGTTTGATTCCAGGTCAAGGGCAGGTACCTGGGTTGCAGATTTGATCCCTGGATCTAGGTAGGGTGCATGCTGGGGAAACCAATCAATATGTCTCTCTCACATGGATGTTTCCTCTCCCCCCATCCCCCTTCCTTCCACTCCCTCTATAAAAGTCAAAGGAAGAAATATCCTTGGGTAAGGATTAACAAAAAAAGAAATAAATAAGGACTGAACCACATTCTGCCAACAACAATAAGAGTGCTTGGACCTACTGGTATGTGACATTCAGGGAGAGATTGAAGACCTTGCTATTTATGGCAGGCGAGATGTAAACTGTGATAAGTTTTAACATTTAGAGAAAACAGAAACCACAGGAGAGACCCAGCATCCTTTTTATCCTACTGAGCACTTTAATGAATATATTTAAATACTTGGAATAAATCTCTGTGTTTATTTCAACAAAACTTGATAGCATCAAAATTCCTACGGGTGTAAGATACGCAGAATTTCCATTTTCATGATCAGCCTCCTTTACAGACAGCTGAATATAGTGAGTCTGCATGGGAGAGCAGGAACCAGAGGGCTCCAAACAGGAAAGGGTCCTAAGTCAGCCTGGGGCGTGGCTAAGGGTCCTCCTGAAAATAGGCCTGTGTAATTCAGACACAGAAATAGGTCTCTGTGCGATTATTTAGAATTATTAATAGCAGTGAGCAAAAGGACAAAGAACAGAGTAGCCAACAGCATTTGGCAAGACCAGGCTGAGGAACAAAAACCTCTGGAATATTTTAAAATCTGTTTAGCGCTACCTAAGACAGTGTTGACTTTCTCCCCGATTCTTGACGTTTAAATACTACATTTAGTACAGCCAATCTATCTGTATTCCAGCTCTCACCGGCTCCGATGTGATTTACAGAGCCCTTAACCTTTAGAAACAGACCCCTACATAAAATGTAAATTATTAATGTCTTTCTATCTCTTCCCCAAATTCCTATCGATTACTCCATACATTGTAGAGATTCATTGATCACTTAACTTATCAATTCTTTGTGTAGTGACGAAGTCTAGTTTATAAATCTATGGCAGTAAATTGTTGGTCTGATGTTTTCACGGGGACTTCCCAGCATTCAAGTTAATGAGGAGCTTTATTGTGGCCCTTTCCAAACCCAATGCTGGTTACTGACGGCCAGGCATCGATTGGGTGTGTGGCCCTTTAAATCTTTGGATTGCCTGCAGCTGACCGATTTAGGCTTTGGCAGAGTGCACTTTAATTAGCCCTGAGGAAGGCTCTTTGGGGAGGAGGCAAGTGGGCCTGTTATTTTTCTGTTTGCACTAACGGCAAGTGAAAACGCGTAATTGAGTTTTTTAAAAGCATCGCCAGTCCCCTGGAGGAAGCCCTATTTCCAGCTCTGCTAGCCTCATCCACTGTGAGTGTCACACTTTCCTAAAAGGGCCTTCTAGGGTTCAAGGTGTTAAAGTATGTGTACACTTTTGGGGGGCCCCTGTGTTTAGTAGTTGGAAAACCCTTCACGTTGGTTCTTTGGCCTATGGGGTCATTGAGTTGGGAGCCCAGCTCTTCCTGTGAGACCAGCTGTCATTCACCTGTCCCTCTGCCGGGCCCTGCGACCCTTGTGCCCTCACAGGTGTCCTTGCTCAATGAGCTTAATATGTCCCAGCACACAAACCTCCACCTTAGAGGTCCTTGTTAGGAAACTGACCAGAGAGACTGAGCATGTTGGAGATGGGGCTTCCCAGAGTCTTGGGATGAGATTTGGGGAGGGTGTCGTTTTCCTGGTCCTTCAGAGTTTGGCTCCATTTCTGTCCTTGGTACTGAGAACGAAAAGGAGCCACATGCTAACCTGACTCACTCAGGGTAGGCCTGCTTGGTGGCCTTGCAAACTCAGAGACCTAAAGTAAGCACAAAGGGTGGTCTGAAATTATATTAAATAACTTTTAAATGAAAAAAAACAGTCTATAGTGGGTAGGCTGGTATTTTCCCTGACAAAGATCAACTTAGATCTTTACTGAGCCTTTTGCCTTTTACATCTAAGATAACATACCTGTGGAATGTCAGGGTAACTTGTAACTTCCCTTTCTCCAGACCCCTCAGGACACAACCAATCTGCCAGGGTGCAGACCACAAATTCCCTCATTGTTATTGTTATCACTAGAGACCAGGTACAGGACCTTCATACACTGGGGGAGGGGAGAGTGTCCCTCAGCCCCACCCGCGCCCTCTCACAGTCCGGGAGCCCTCAGGGGATGTCCGACTAAGCCTTCAGTCATCAGTTGGACATCCTTAGTGCTAGGAGGCAGGAGAGGCTCCCACCACCACCCACTGCACTTGCCAACTATGAGCCGGGCTCAGGGCTTCTGGCTGAGCGGCGCTCCCCCTGTGGGAGTGCACTGACTACCAGGGGGCAGCCCCTGCATTGAGCGCTTGCCCCCTTGTGGTCAGTGTGCATCATAGCAACCGGTCGTTCCTTCAGTCAGTCAATTTGCATGTTACCCTTTTATTATATAGGATAGTATGTTAATTGTTGACTGTTAACTATCCTGCAGTCACCTGTGTAAAAGAAGTATGTGTCTATCATTTTACTTTTTATCCAATCCCAGAGGTTTCCCTGCTTTGTTTTCTCCCACCTCCCTACTCTAGCAACAATGGATTTCATGTAACCCACTTATGTCTCCTCCTTTGAGGGAAATTTATACGAGTAAGTGAAAAGTAGCCATTTTCAGAGCACTAGCATAGTACGCTGAGATTCTGCTTCCTGTCAATTGTCAAGGGTTTGGCTCAAATAAACTCACAAAGTTTCTTTTCAGGATTGAATGTTTTTTTTGTCAATGGTACCATGAAGTTCACCTGTGCCTTTATGACAGATTTTTTTTTCTAGTTGCATTTATTTAACTGGATTTCTTTGTGACCAAACGTGAATAGGATGACTGCCTCTCCGCTGAGGCTTCGTTTAGTCCCAGGGGATACTGTTTAGGGGAGAAGAAATGGAACGCTTACATTTTTTTCCTGGATCGTTAATGGGGCAGACTGCCTTTTGGTCAGAGACCAACAGTGTTCTCTTTAGCAGGCCCTTAAGAGCAGCCTCTCAGGGCCAGGAGTTTCCTGTGGGCCTGAACTGGACCGTCCGGTGAGGCCTGAGATCACTCAGCCCATGGGTGTCTGGTTCGACTTCAGCCACAGCTACCGCATGACCGCCATGCCTCCCTTTCTTCTACCGCACAGAGGTGCACCCTGAGACGTGTTCGATTTTGCTGTCTGCCTAATTAATTAGTTCATTCCGAGCTCTCAGCCCGGCCCTGGGTTTTGGAAGCTGAGCTACCAAAGCAATAGATTAATTTACATGATGCAGTGCAACTCGAATAATCACTACCCACAGGATTGTTTTCCCTGAATTCTAAAGAGAGAAGATGCTTCCCCACTGAGACAAGAAGTTTCTGTTGCACGTTTCAGGAAAAGGAAGGAAGGAGGGAAGGACGAGAAAATAGAAATGTGTATACATTTTTGAACAGCCAAGCTTTCTGGAACTTTTAATCATGCGCTATTTCACTGACCATTCTGGACAAGTAGCTTTGAGTTGCGAGGAATAGAAACCCACCTGAATGAATCAGAAATAAAGGGTATGGAGGAATCTTCTAGAAATATATGGGGAATGATAAGTCTAGGTAACTTCACTGGGGAAAGCCACCAGGACCACGTAGTTCTCAGAACTCGGGCATACTTCTTTGCCATGCCTCTTATGCTGCTGTCGGTTTCAGTTTCAGCTCTGGGTAGCTTGCTTCCTACTCCTCTCATCTCTTTGAAAATGGCCCATTATGGCTTTCCATATTCTAGTAATGACAGCCTGAGCCCCTCAGTCCTGAGTGTGGCCAACTCAGCTGCCCGTTGCCCTTCAGCATCTCAGATGAAGGGGACAGAATGTGGATCAGGGAGCATTGGCCACAAGTGGGCTGGGAGGTGGGGTCATGGGTTTCACCAACCCAAGTCCCCTCCCTCAGCATGCTCCAAATATGTCTTTAATACTGATCCAAAATGTTTCAAAGTTTCTGGGCCCCAGCTAGGAAAAAAAAAAAAAAAAGAAAAAAAAAGGCTTTTATAACCAAGTCAACAGCTGGTTTCAATGACAGCAATTAATCCAATTTATAGTTGCAAGCGCGGGCCGTGGTGCAGAATGCATTTAGACTGAGGAGTCATCCACTTCTTACGCTGGTCAGGATAGCGAAGCCTGCCCATGCACAGGGATGGCCAGATGTTGAAGAGGTGAGGCAGGCTGTCCCAGTGACACCCTTATCTGCACATAGACAGACTAATCCATGGCCTTGCGGCCCATCCGCACACACAAGGAAAAACCTCCCGAGCAAATCTTCCTTTCATTCTGCGTAAATCTGTATTTTGTAATATAAACATTAATTGATAACGAAAAATTCAGAATGTGACTCACTTAGCAAGTTTGTTGGTATTTCCACCCACTAGCACATTAGTAGCACAATACAGAACCGAGGTATGAAACAGTCTTTGCAGAATTCCCAGTACTTTGAATTATTATGGATGTAAAAAACGGTAACTGCCTGAGCTGAAGCAAGTCATCGCTTCCTGCCACCCACAGATGGTGTTCATGGCTGTCGTGCACGGTCATTCTATCTCGCCTCCCCCCTTTATCAGTCTCCAGCACGTTTACTGCATTTGTACCGAATTTATAATATTTGATGACGACTAATCCTGTCTTGCCTGCAAGTGAAAAAGCAGGAAATGTTGAAGCAGGTGATAAGCCAAGGTTTATAATTATGTGCAATTATAGGAAAAAGAAGAAAACGGAACCAAACCCAAAGCTATCAGAATCCATACAATTTTATTAAATTTAACTTTTCGTAGCTATGCCTATGTCTGTAACTTTTATAGTATCTTTAGTGAGCATAGGGGTAACTTATGCAAACACACACACTTGGGAACCTGTATATTCACAGAAGAATTTCTGGATGCGTATAATGCATGCATATCTCTGAATGAACTAAATTGTCAAAGCTGAGGAAAAGTATTTTCCTTATGGCAAAGTCATGTTTTGTCATCTTATTTATTCATCAATTTATAGAATTTTATAAAAATTATTAAACATGTTGGATCAAGTAGAAAAATGAAATTATGTTTATGTTTATAGACAAAAATATGCTTCAATTATCTGGCCATTTGTAGCATAAGCTATTTCTGCATAATATTATTAAGATGATTGCTAGATAATTTCCCTAGCTTAGTTTACAGTATAAAGCAGACTAAATCAGTGTTTTTCAACCACTAGCATATGAGCCTTGTTACAGATGTTTGTTGTGTATGTAAATAGTGTAGAGAATGAAGAAAAGATTTACAATCACATGTTTATTAACATGTTTTCTTATGCCCATATGTTCATCTCATTACTTCATTTTTAAAAAATGTAAGCTTTATTGAGATATAAATAACACAACAAATTGCATACTTTATAGTGTAGAATTCCATTTTCTTTAATAAATTCACAGAGTTGAATAATTCAGCCACCACAGTCAATTTTACAGCATTTTTATCATTCAAAAGGAACCCTATACCCCTTAGCCTTCACTCAGCCATCCCCCTCACTATCTAACCCCTGGCAACCCCTAATCCAGTGATGGGCAACCTTTTGAGCTTGGTGTATCAAACTTCACCAAAAAACTGAGCATAACTCGGGTAGTGTGTCACTTTGAGGAAAAAACATTATTTCGCAAATGTTTCATCCTCAGCACGCGGCTGCCTCAGCGGCCGCTTGCCATCAGAAATGGCTACGCGTGTTAGTGCTGACACGCGTGTCATAGGTTCGCCATCACTGCCCTAATCTCTCTTCTCTGCTGATTCCAGATATTGTGTATGAGTGGCATAATACAGTATGTGGCCTTTTGTTTTCAAATCCTATCCCTGTGCTTATTTCAGGATTTATTCATGTTCTAGAATGAAATAGCATGTGGTTTCTTGTTAGGTCTGATGGTCTACATGGATAGAACACACTTTGCTCATCGACTCATCCATCATTGATGGAAATTTGGGTTGTTTCTACTTTTTCAGTTATTCAGCAGAAAGTTGCTATGGACATTCACGTAGATTTTTGGAGAGACATTTTCAATACTCTTTGGTGTGTATCTGGGAATTGCTTGTCATATGGTAACTACATGTTTAACTTTTGAGGAATTTCCAAACCGTTTCCCAAGTCCATTGCATTATTTTATATATGTACCAGCAATTTCTTCACATCCTCATCAACCTTTGTTATTTTTCATCTTTTTTATTAGGATGATTTTTGTGGGTGGGGAGTGGTATCTTAAGGATACTCAGAATCTTTTCATGTCCACCTTTCTTCTTTGGAGAAATGTCAATGCAAAGTAGATCTCCCTTTTATAAATGAAGTAGAGGCCCAGCCCGGTGCATGAATTCGTGCACAGGTGAGGTCCCTCAGCCTGGCAGGCGATCGAGGCCTATTGGGGGGCCAGCCGGCTGGGGGGAGGGACTCTGGGAGGTTGGCTGTGGAAGTGCACTGACCACCAGGGGGAAGCTCCTGCGTTGAGCATTTCCCCCCTGGTGGTCAGTGAGTGTCATAGTGACTGCTCAACCGGTTGTTCTGGTCGTTTGGGTGTAATGGTCACTTAGGCTTTTATATATATAGAATAGATTAGTGCATTATGCTTTTTGCTTTTTTTGTGTAAGTTCTGATCCATTTAAAGTTAATTTTGTATTTGGTGGGAGGTAAGCATCCAACTTTGGTTGTTGTCTCAGCACCATATGTTGAAAAGACCATTCTTCCTCAATTGGATGGTCTTGGCTCCTATGTGGAAAATCAGTTGACCATAGATGTGTGGGTCTATTCCTGGGCATTATATCTTATTCCATTGATTTCTATAACAGTCTAGTGCCATTTCCACCCTGCCTGGATTAATATTGCTGGTTAGTTTTGAAATCGGGAAGTTTGAGTCCTCTTATTTTGTTCTTAGTTTTTAATTTTGTTTTATCTATTCTGGGCCCCTTGAAAAATCTATGTGAATTTGAGTCAGCTTGTCAATTTCTATAAATAAATCAGATGGAGTTCTGATAGGGATTGCATTGAATCTGTAAATTGGTTTGGGGAGTTTTGCCACCTAAACAACATTAGGTCTTTCAATCCATGAACATGGGATGTGTTTGCAATTATTCAGATCTTTTAAATTTTCTTTCAACATTTTCTAGTTTCCAGAATGAGTTTTCCCTGCCCTTTGTCAAATTTATTCCTAAGTGTTTTTTCTTTTTTCTATTCGATGCTCTTGTGAAGGGCATTGTTTTCTTAATTTCATTTTTAGATCATTCATTGCTAGTGTAGACTTATAACTTATTTTACAAATTGATCTTGAATCCTGCAACCTTGCTATACTCATTTATTTAGTTGTGTGTATTTCTAAGGATTTTCTATTTACAGAATTATGTTATCTGCTAACAGTGATCATTTTATTCTTTTACAATCTGGATGCATTGCATATTTTTCTGTTCGTTCAATTGCAGTTTCTGAGAAGTTTCTAATTAGCCACTTGGGAAAGAAGCCTTCATCCCCATTTTTTTGGCCCCCTTATTAATCTGGATTTGTCTCAGTGGAGTATTTATTCACAGTATTTTCTGGCCTATACTTGGTATTTCAAGAGCTGGCATCTCCCTCACTTGTTTTGGACACTAATATTTAATCATGTAATCACAGGAACCGGATTCGGTTGAGACCTCACAGTTCACTCTCTTTCCGTCTGCCAAGCCCGCTGCTGTTTTCCTATCAGTTGGCACAGATTTTTACAAAACTGGTGATTTATCCCCTTACATGGTTTTAAATGCCATATTTTTGTACATACATCAGGAATATCTACTACCGAAAGTTTTATGATCATTCCATGGCCATTTCTTTTAGACGACTTCACCTCTAATAGTAAGTGGTACTTGCCAGAAGATATATACACAGAATGCCCACATCACCAGCCATTGTGGGCAGTTTAGTGCACCTGTTATTTCAATGAGCAAAGCATAAATCAAACCAATAGCAGGGATGGAGATGAATAGCCCATTCAGTCCAAATTTCAGAGCCAGACTCCAAGTATCACTAGCGTCACCCTATGATTTTTTTCAACAATAAAGTGCTTTCTCAACATTTAGAAATGTATTACAGACTTTCATGGCCTTTCCCTTCTTCTGAAGAATAGGCTTTTCCCTTTGAAAGCTTCTTTCATATTCTTGAGAGACAGGGTTTGGGTGGAAGGTTTATTACATTTCAGATGCACAGCAGTAAATGGATTTAAAACATCAAAACCAACACATAGAACATTCATCTCCCAAAGTTTTTCTCCCTGAAACGCCTGTCCTCTTGCCACTGGGCACTCATTGACCTCTTTGGTCCACTAAGGAATACCACCTCGGAATACGGCTTCAGGAGATGATTCAGATACTAGAATGTGACTTATATGTGGCCCCTTCATGCAGCTTTATCATGTATTCCTGCAGGTAGAGAACATTCTGAGACAGAAAACAAAACCGACAGGCTGAAGTCTAACCGCCCGCCCCCCCCCCCCCCCCCCCCCCCCCCGAGCCCTTCACTGCTCTCACCCTCATCAAAGACTTCGGACACTGGGTTAAACTGCCCCCTTCCCCACAAATAACCTGTGTTCTGATTTGAAAGCCAGATAATGACGGATCCCTACTAATCCCACACAGCTCAGCTGTTGGCAGTCCTTGTCACACACACGCATGCACGCACACCCCACTTCACAGAAACTTACCCTGACCTTCCTCCTGCCCCTTCATGATCTGGGCACAGTCTGTCTCCCCCACTGGATTGTAAGCCACTTCTAGGGCAGGTGCTGTAAAGTGACGAAGTGATTTTGTCACTTTGTATTAGGAAGAAAAAAATCACCTTTCTACTTTTTTTGATAATTCTAACCACTTGTTTCATTTCTATGTTCTTCCCCAAAAGGCTTTATTGAAGTAAAGGAGGCACTTATCAAGCATAGACTTATTCTTTAATACACATTGTAATGCCCAATGAACATGTGATACATATTTATGTATTCTGATTTGTGAACATATGCTAAACGGCAAGGGTGGGGAATGTCTGGCCCAAGGGCCATTTAAGGCCCTCCAAATCATTTGGTCTTGCCCTGCCAAGGCATTAGGGATGAGTTAAATAAATGACCAAATATAGCAGGCTAATTTTTCAGTTGATAATTTTGTATGTCCGCGAATGATGTTATAAATATCTAAATGGCCCTTGTCAGAAAAAAAGTTTCCCCATCTCTGTAAAAGATATACTGTAAATACTTGTTAATATCTCAGTCATACTGAACAGACAACTCATTACAGTGTAGCCAATCCTAATGTCCCACCACCCATGTAATCAGTCAACAAATATCATCTAACATTTCCGTTGTTTGGAAAAATGTTTACTGGGCCTACTGAGTCAACTGCTGTTCCAGGAACTGAGGCCACAGTAGTGATGGAACTGATTGATTCCCACTTTCATCTCATAAAACCAGAGTCTGGTCAAGAGAGTCAGTGAATAAAGTAACTAAAAAAAAAGATAAATCTCAAAGGAAAGTGTGGTGAAGAATATATATCAAGCTAAATTGATAAGAGTGATTGATGTAGGAGGGTTGCTCCTGTAGATGGATGTATATTTAGATAAATATAAGTACATATGCATAAACATATACACACATTTTTGTAAAAAGAAAATGTCCTGCATATATTGTTGCACAAAGTAAATATGAAGGATGGGAAAGGGAATTGCAGGGGTGAAGGCTTGCATACCTGCCATTTTAATAGATGGTACCAATGGGGGTCCCACTGCAGAACTCCTTCCCCATGTCTTTGGCAAAATAGGACACTAACTTTTCATTTTTGCCCATATGGTAGGCACAACAATGGATGTAGCATCTCTTTGTTATTTTAATTTTTTTTTTATTGTTTAAAGTATTACAAATAGTAGTACATATGTCTACTTTTTTCCCCCATTGACCTTCCCCCGGCCTCCCCTACCCCCAGGCACATGTCCTCACGCCCTCCCACTCCCAGTGTCTTACGTCCATTGGTTATGCTTATGTGCATGCATACAAGTTCTTTGGTTGATCTCTTACCTTCCCCACCCCCAACCCTCTCCAGCCTTCCTGCTGGAGTTTGACAGTCTGTTTGATGATTATCTGCCACTGTATCTATTTTTGTTCATCATTTTATAATGTTCTTTATTATCCATAAATGAGTGAGATTATGTGGTATTTTTCTTTCACTGACTGGCTTATTTAACTTAGCATAATGCTCTCCAGTTCCATTGATGCTGTTGCAAATGGTAAGAATTCCTTCTTTTTTACAGCATTTGCTATTTTAATTTGTTAATTTTTGTAATTGTTAGTGAAGTTGAGCATTTTTTTTGTTGCTCTACTGACCATTTTTATTTCTTCTTTTGTGACTCCTTGAATTGTCTGTTTGGATCTTTTGCCCATAACTGTTGCATTTTTACGTAATTTTACCAATGTGTGTATGCTATGTATATAGTACAAATACACATTATTTATATACAAACTAGAGGCCCAGTGCACAAAATTCGTGCACTTGATGGGGGGGGTGCCCTCAGCCCGGCCTGCACCCTTTCGCAGTCTGGGAGCCCTTGGGGGATGTCTGACTGGTGGCTTAGGCCTGCTCCCCGCAGGGACATCCTTATTGCTGCCACAGAGGTGGGAGAGGCTCCCAACACCACCACTGTGCTTGCCAGTTATGAGCCCAGCTCAGGGCTTCTGGCTGAGTGGTGCTCCCCCTGTGGGAGCACACTGACCACAGGGGGCAGCTCCTGCATTGAGCGTCTGCCCACTGGTGGTCAGTGCGTGTCATAGCGACCAGTTGTTCTGCAGTTTGGTTGATTTGCATATTAAAATTTTATTATATAGGACTAGCGTTCCCGTTGCAGGAAGATTCCTGCAATAGGGCTTCCTACTGCACTCTACCCCGTCCTGCCTGCTCTCCTTCCTTCTCCCCTGGCCCTGCCTGCTCTTCTCCCTTCTCCCCTGGCCCTGCCTGCTCTCCTCCCTTCTCCCGGCCCCGCCTGCTCTCCTCCCTTCTCCCTCGGCCCCACCTGCTTGCTTCTCCACAGCTTTGCTCCCTTCTGCAGCTCTTGGCTTCTTTCTATGCTGTCTTGGTATGCAAATTAACCGCCATCTTGGTTGGGTTAATTTGCATACTCGCCCTGATTGGCTGGTGGGCGTGGTTTGGCTGGTGGGCGTGGCTTGGGCATAGTGAAGGTGCAGTCAATTTGCATATTACTCCTTTATTAAGTAGGATAATAAATACATACATACATATATAGTGTGATTACCTATATTGTTATTGACATATAGGAATATGTAATCACACAAGGATACATATACAAAATATATATAGCACCAATATTATCTCCTTCATTGTTTATTGTTTAATAACTTTTACTACAGAATGATTTAAATATTATATAGTTAAACTTAATTTGTATGGTGCTTGTGTTATATGCATGTGTGTGCATTTTTATTTTATTTTTTTTTATTAATCCTCATGAGAGGATATTTTTTCCATTGATTTTTAGCAAGATTGGAAGGGATGGAGGAGAGAGAGAGAGAGAGAGAAAGAGAGAAAGATTAATGTGAGAAAGACATTGATCTGTTGCCTCTTGCACATGCCTCGACTGGGGCCCGGATTGGGCTTGCAACCCAAGTGCATGCCCTTGACCAGGAATAGAACCCAGACACTTTGGTCCATGGACCCATGCTCTAACCACTGAGAAAAACCAGCCAGGCTGAGTGTGTGTCTATTTTTAAATACTCTTATTCCTATTCTAATGTTAAATAGTAATGACATATTTTCTTCTAATTTATTCACAATTTTACTCTTTACTTTGGAAATATATAAACCTGCATTTATTTTCTCCCTGTTGAAGGACAGGTTTCCAGCTCAGTTATTGCCAAGCTACCCAGTTCCTTGTCCACATCCCACCCTTTCATGCCTGCAGTTCTCATGGGGCTGTCATCTCTTTATTTCCATCCAATATTACATTTTCTTAATTACTTGCTTTTTATAAGTTTTGAAACACAGTAGGCAAATCTCTCTCTTCTTATCCTGTTTATCTTTTTCAAATGTTCTCTTGGTTATGCTGGCCTTTTTCCCCTTTTAAATTAAGCTTTAAGGATGATTTTGTGTTTCATGAATACCACTAATAGGATTTTTTTATTACATCGCAGTGTATTTACAGATTAATTTGGAGGAGTGTTCTTATCTTTACAATATGGAATCATCCCATTCAGAATATGGCTTAGCTCACCTTTTATTCAAATCTTCTTTTATGTCCTTCAGTAAAATTTTATAGTATTCTTCATATAGGCATTCTACTTATTTTTATTAGGGTTATCTTTATGCATTTTATAGTTTTGTGGCTATTGTGCGGCAGATCTTATCCTCTATAATATGTTCTATTGTTGCCAGCATACAATGAGGCTGTGGAAAATTGCCTCATGGCTATTTTCTGTATATAACGGAATCATTTCACTCCTTTAGAATATACATATGATCTATGCCTTATTATTTATTCCTAATACTTATATATCTTTCTATTTCTTGGATTGGTGGATTGACCAAGGGCCCAGGACAATGTGATTAACAATCTGATAGGGAATTCTCTTTTCTTTTTACTGATTTTAAAAGAATACTTCCAATATTTCTCCACTAAATGTGATGCTTTTTCTGTAGTTTTCTGGAAGATAAAATACATTAAATTCAGGAAGTTCCCATTTATTTCTAGCTCCCTGAGAGTTTTATGTATTAAAATTTTAATTGGAATTTGGTGGAACATTTTATAAAACAGCTTTTGAACATAAAATCATGTGCTTTATCATCTGTAGTCATTGGATGTAGCACATTCGCCTTGTGTGTTTTCTCTGGCTGCACAGGCCCTGCCATGCCTTGGACAGGACGCACTCGGCGATGCCGTATTGCTATTTTCAGACTCGGCTACAGTGTATTTGCTAATATTTTAATTAGGATATTTGCATGCTGTTCATTAGTGAGATTGGCCTAAACTTTTATTTGTTCTGCTGTCCTTGCTCAGTTTTGTCTACTGGTAGATTATTCTTAATTGTTTCTATAAAATAAACTTAGGAGAATTGCATCTTCATCTGTTATTTAGGCTGTTTATATAATGTGGGGATTTAAACCTGTTTTTAAAATATTTTAGATAAATTATTTAGATTTGACACAATTTTCAGGAGGACATGTTAGTATGTATTTTCATTTTTTTATTCACTACTGATCAACTTATGTTATCTTTAGGTTTTTCAGCCATTTTTATAACATATATTCTCAGTCAAGTATTTCTTCCAAGTTTAAAAATTTGTTATAAATAATAGGTTATACTACCTTTGCCACAGCTCATATTCTTTGTAATATGTTTTTGGATTCCTCCTCTAATCATGTGTGCCCACTTCTGCATTCCTTATACTTTTTGTACCTTGCTTCTTTTTATCTTGAAAAAGACTTGCCCACGTTTCTACTGTCTTAGAAATAAAGTTCAGACAGGCCTTGGTCTGTTGATCTTCCTTCCTTAGTTGGATCATTTGCTCCCAGGGACCCATGTCTGTCTTCACGGAAGTTACCTTGGAGTAGAATATTCAGTTTCAGGCTTTTTCACTCTAAGGACTCCACATGATTATATTCTCAGACAATTTTTTGATGGGGGCAGAAGAAAACGTTTCCTTTCAAAACCCCTTTTCCCCCTTTCTACTTTCAAAAGGTCGTCTTCAGTCTAATCACCTTTCTTTCAGAGCCTCACACCCCAGTAGGTGGTTTCGCCCTGTTCCTCCCTGCCTCTCCAGCCTCGGTGGGCAAATCACTGGGGTCCTGTGTACAAAACATGTGACAACTTAGCCAAATATTTGCAACCACCTACAGTGGTGCTTAAAGGTCAGCTTCAGTATAGGGCCTACAATGACCTTGACACAGATAACTTTAGGTTTTAGATTTAAAAAAAAATAATAATACCCCATTCCTTATATCATATTTCTTTATCTTTTTATTTTTTGAGAGAGAAGGAATCCAGTATTCTTTTTAAAAATGTTTTTTTAATTGATTTTTAGAGAGAGAGAGGAAAGGAGAGGGAGAGAGAAATCAAAACATTGATGAGAGAGAGTCATTAATCAGCTGCCTCCTGTGTGCTCTTTGCTGGGGATCGAGCCCACAACCTAGACATATGCCCTGACCTTCTGATGCATAGGTAGATGCTCAACCACTGAACCATGCAGGCCAGGCCATATCAGATTTCTGTAGCCTCTTTTGAGGGTCATTGCTTCACAGTGAACATAAAGCAGGCCAAACCCTAGGGCCCAGTTCTTGCCCTGTGTTTAAGGGCCTAGAATGCAACCATGGGATACCTCCTCATCTTCCTCTCACTGTGTATCTCCCTCCTTCTCTCCCCCTCCCTCACTCCTTGACAGTGTGTATAGAAGTCAGCTCACAAAAGGGTGATGAGTGATAGTCATGGGTGGAGAGGGTCCCCGTGCACTTCTCCTGCCTTACCTGCAGCCCCCAGTGGGCTAGCCGGGAGCCCTAAACAGGCCAGCTTCTTACCTACAGTGACCTGTGCGAATAATCTCCTGGAAGGAGACTTTAATCCACCTCTGCATATAAAGCAGCATCACTAGGGAGAAATAATTTAAGAGTGAGACATTCAGGATACACGCCATAATTTATTTTTACACCATAATCTTTGTTCAGACCACTGCAGCCGCCTCTTCAGAAAGAACGTATCAATTATGGGCAAGAAAGGAGGGAGTATGTGTCTTTCCTGCTTGTTGCTTGCTTGTGTGCACACACTGATAATAGATACTTTGTTGGTTCAAATCCCAGCAAGCTGTGAACCATGAAGAAAAATGAGCAATAAATAGAAGTCTCTTCTTCTTTAATAAAATGTCCTCATGTCACAGCCCAGAGAATGCCTCGCAATCGCAATGAGCTCATTGAAATGGAGATACCATGTGAGTTCTTCAAATTAATATTTTGGAATGCCTTGAAAAATGTCACATATCCAGGTTCAGAAAATGTAAATGGTGACTTACACACAAAGTGAAATGATTCAACTGTTCATAATTAAATCATACTTCAGATATTTATGGCAAAGCCCTTGTAACACATATTAATAATAACAGTTAACATTTATTGAGTACTTCCTATTGGGAGCCATTTCCCTGAGTATTCTAGACATATTAATGTATTGAGAACTAACATTAATCCAATAATACCAACTTTGGAAATGGGCTGTCGCGGTTCTCAGCAGCCAGAGAATCCTCCAGCAAGTCCTTGCAGTGTTCTAGTTGGAACTTGAGACTGGAGTTTGGAGGGGATACGCATGGGTGGGAATGGCTCTGGCCACCCCATCTCTCGAGGGTCTCAACACCATGGACATAGTGGGAGCAGTCTTGTTCATGACTGAGTACCCTGGTACTTGGTCCAGAGCTGGTGCTCAGCAGATTAAAATGGAATAGCCCAGCCGGTGTGGCTCAGTGGTTGAACGTTGACCCATGAACCAGGAGGTAACAGTTCAATTCCTGGTGAGGCACATGCCCTGGTTGAGGGCTGGATCCCCAGTGGGGGACCCTCAAGGGGTAGCTGATCAATGAGTCTCTCTCACCATTGATGTTTCAGTCTCTCTCCCTCTCCTGTCCTTTCTGAAATCAATAAAAAACATATTTTTAAAAATGGCAGAATAGATAATAGAGCTAAGGGATAACAATTGTATTTTCATAATATAGAGTTTAGTTAGTGAGGGTAGTTTGGATGTTTAGCTTTACTCAGACCAGTGGTCGGCAAACTCATTAGTCAACAGAGCCAAATATCAACAGTACAACGATTGAAATTTCTTTTGAGAGCCAAATTTTTTAAACTTAAACTTCTTCTAACGCCACTTCTTCAAAATAGACTCGCCCAGGCTGTGGTATTTTGTGGAAGAGCCACACTCAAGGGGCCAAAGAGCCGCATGTGGTTCATGAGCTGCAGTTTGCCGACCATGGACTTAGACCCTGTTTTCCAGAGGAGAATCGGACAGTTCAACTCTGAGACATAAGAGCCAGATTGATGACATGACTAGAATTCGACCCAGTGATGACTCATTGAGGTTTACCCATCCACATCAGGTTCCTAGAGCTGCTATAAAAAGTATCACACATTGAGTGGCTTGAAACAGTGAGAATGTGTGCTCTCAGGGTTCTGGAAGCTGTCTGTCCCAAATGAGGTCGGCAGGGTTGGGCTCCCGCTGAAACCAGGAAGGAAGTCTTTCCCTACCTCATCTGGCTTCCGATGGTGTCAGGACACACTTACTGTTTCTCAGCTGGAAGCTGCCTACTCACATCTCTGCAATAGTCATCAGGCGTGTTCTCCCAGGGGCATCTCATTCTGAGGACACGTGTCATGTCGGATTGGGGGCCTCACCGGACTCCACTGTGATCTCATCTTCACTTCTGTAAAGGCCCATAAGGTCATCCTCAGATGTGCCAGGGTTAGGGCTAGGGCTTCAACATATCTTTTTCGGAGTTCACAGTTCCACCCAAAAAATAACCTTGAAGTTAACGTCTGTGGAAGACCTTCTTACACAGTAAAATAGAGTGTTGTTTTCACATCTCAAATAGATCTTCCAAGTCAATGAAAAAAAGCATGTGTTTCAGGAATGAGGAATGGAACCACTCTTAGGACTCCACACCATCTAGGCTGGCGCACACTGGTGGTCGTAGTGGCCGGCAGGGAGTCTGGCCTGGGCAGAGATCAGCTTCAGAGGGAGAGTACAGAGAATGTGTGGGAAGAGGGCAACATTCAAGGGCAATGTCTAGACCTCCCTGTGGCCTCATTAAAGTGACAACTCCAAGGCTTCCCCAGAAAAAAAAAAAATCTGTATTCCTAAATCCCCCACCGCTGTGCACCAGGTTTGCAGGACCTGGACATAAGAATAATTCTCCAAAAGCATGGTCTCTGCTCAGGACAAGGTGTAGACACCTGCTCCATACTTGGGAAACAAACATTGACCCTTGGATTTCCTGCTTTCATCAGGGGTTTTCCATCCTCACATATAATTTCTATAAAACCTGATAATAGAAGATAATTGTTTTGTACTTCCCTGCTAAGAAGTGTGGTGTCACTTTGTATAATAGCAAGGTGTTTGATCAGCATCTCAGGTTCTCCGAGACAACAGTGTGAGCCTTCAGGTAAGAAATGCTCCATGTGAAAGGGACATACCTCTGCTCACAATGCCCAAGGCCATTCTCCTTCCATGTGACCACTGCCAGGCTCTGAGTTTCCTTGTAACTGTGGTTTTAAGGCCTTTGGCCTGGCCTCTGCTTATCTAAATCATTAACCACAATGTTAACAACATTATTAATCTGTGATGGGAAGGATGGAGCCGTGAGGAAAACCACCTGTAGCTGAGAGTCAGGATTTAGGTTATGTTTGTTGGATAACTGAGACTTTTTCGGGTTGGATGGCTAATAGCTTTTCTCACGCATTTATTAATCTACTAGAGGTCTGGTGCACGAAATTCGTACACGGGGTGTGTGTCCCTCAGCCCAGCCTGCACCCTCTCCAATCTGGGACCCCTCAAGGGATGTCCGACTGCCCGTTTAGGCCTGATCCGGGTAGGATCGGGCCTAAACGGGCAGTCGGACATCCCTCTCACAATCCAGGACTGCTGGCTCCCAACTGCTCGCCTGCCTGCCTGCCTTCCTAATTGCCCCTAACCGCTTCTGCCTGCCAGCCTGATCATCCCCTAACTACTCCCCTGCTGGCCTGATTGCTCCTAACTGCCCTCTCCTGCTGGTCTGCTCACCCCTAACTGCCTTCCCCTGCAGGCCTGGTCACTCCCAACTGCCCTCCCTGCTGGCCTGGTCACCCCTAACTGCCCTCCCCTACAGGCCTGCTTACCCCTAACTGCCCCCCTGCCGGCCTGCTCGCCCCCAACTGCCCTCCCCTGCTGACCATCTTGTGGCAGCCATCTTGTGTCCACATGGGGGTGGCCATCTTGTGTGTTGGAGTGATAGTTAATTTGCATATTACCTCTTTATTGTATAGGATAGATGTAATGAAAAAATCTTTCCCTGATTTATTTTTAAATATTTTATCTTCTATCCCCCTAAAGAATTTATATCTCATAAACTATATACTATAGAAAGAAGTCTCATTTCATCCTTGGCCCCACAGATAACCACTGGAATAGTTAGGTATTTGTTTTCCAGGGTTACTTGTGCATGTATCTGTGTGTAATTCAGGATGTATTTTTTAGGTGTATTCTTATATCTATTTCCCCAGATGTAGATCATAGTAGAAATACTGTTTGAAATTGTACCTTTCTGTGTAACAATGTATCCTGCCTCTCTTTCTGTGTAGGCACTCAGAAGGAAAATTTCGTAACTTGATCCTCCACTGAAAATATTATACAACATTCAGCTGGTTATGTTACTCTCCTGAACTTTTTTATGTCTCACCACAAGAAACAGGTTTTCTTGCCACATGGTGGGGAGGTGGCACATACGTTTTGCTAGCAGCTGCAAATGGGAGCTGTTTTGTTTCAACATCAGAGCTGATTGAGTCATTCCACCTGTTCCTGGGGGAGGTCCAGTTGGCGGTGACGGCTGTGAATCACCATTGCCCATCACGGCTCTGCTGCCTCCCTCGAAGCTTGTTCTTTTCAACTCATTAACGCAAGAACCAAGACAACAAAGCTGGTTCAAAGAAAAGGGAATTGGGAAATGGGATTTATATACTCTGTGGGAGGAAGAGGGGGAAAAAAGACAACTAACATATAAGTAAGTTCATGTCCACCAGGCCCAAAACCAGCAAACCAACAAACCATAACTTCTGGGTGGATCATAGTTCCTAGTGAATTTTCAGAATGACAGATTCTGGGCCCTAACCACCTGGGCAGAGTTCCCTTCCCCAGAACAGCAGGTGCAGTGCAGGTGTGGCTCCTAGGATGATGCTGTCGAAGGCTCACGGTCGTCCTGCATTTCCCTAAGCTTTGGGTGTTTTTCCTTCCCACCATTAGTTTAATGTGTTTTACTTATCTTGGTAACATTAGTTGTAAATTATAGTTATTACAGTTTTTATTCCCGTAGGTATAAGGCCTAGCTTAGGAAATGTGATACAGGTTTTCTTGGAACCTGGCTGCATAATATTTCATCTGTGGATGTGCCACATCCTAAGAAACAAAGGTGCTGCTTACAGACATTTAGGTGATTTCTAGTATCCCACCCTTTTCATTAACTCTCAGTAACCAACGTCCCTCTTTTTAGCTTTGCACAACTGAACATACACATTCACAGTATGAATCCTTGACGTGGGATCACTGCTTCGTAAGTTACATAAAGTTGAGTATTCTAAACGCAATTGCCTAATTTTTCTCCCTAAAAGCGTATTGTGACAGTCACAGTGAATCAGACTATATTTAAGCAGAGGGCCATTTGGACCATCTGTTTTGTTGTTTTCATCTGTATACCTTTGTATATACTCACCCGTTGGCTGTCTTAAGATCTGTGGACATTATTAAGCTACTTGAGAAGGAAGAACAATAAGAAATGAAGTTGGTGAGCCCCAGGGAGTCTAGGGAAAGTTTTCAAAAAAACACACCAACACAACAAAACAAACACCAATACATGAACAATATGTCTATATAGAAAGCCATGGAGATTTCCAGGAACACTGCAGACATTTTAGCCAGGAAATTACAGTAGTAATTTGGTATTTGAAACTTATAAAAAGGAAAAAAATCAACCCCTCCTCTAATGTAATAGCCTAAATCAGTGGTCGGCAAACTCCTTAGTCCACAGAGCCAAATATCAACAGTACAGCGATTGAAATTTCTTTGGAGAGCCAAAAACCAACTTCTGCGCATGGGCCACGAAGTTTCAATCGCACTGTTCGTGCCTTCCCACACATGGTATTTTGTGGAAGAGCCACACTCAAGGGGCCAAAGAGCCGCATGTGGCTTGCAAGTCGCGGTTTGCCGACCACTGGCCTAAATGAAGACAGATATGCCTTAGTGCGGGGTTAATACTGAAAGGAGGAAAGTGTTACAGATTTTTTTCAGTCACTGAGTCATTCAACAAACACTTGGCTTCTGACACCGAAGGAAGGTCTCTGCCTGGCCATGGAGGAATAGGCAGACAAGACAGATACTAAACTAGAATAGGAGATGAGGTGTTAATGTCATAGATTGAAAGAGACAGCAAAATAAAGAGACAGAAAAGTTCAGTTTCCTGTAAAGAAGAGGAAGTGGAAGATGAAGAGAAAAGAAATGGGTCTCCAGAGGAAGAGGGAGCCCGACAATGTGGCGTCTGAAGTCCGCAGAAGAAAAGCATCCACCAGGAGTGGACGTGGAAGGAGTGACTGAAGGACCTTCAGAATGAATGACTAATATTCATGATTCAATGTTCAGTTCCCAGTAGCCTACAGTCTTTAGAAAAGCTGGTGTGGCCAGGCCACAGGTGTAGCCGAGCTAGAACAGAGAACAGGACAACCAGGTGAACCACAGGTGAGCCTGAAGGTGCAGCAGAAGCAGAAACCCAGCACTGGAGGACGTAATCAGGACATTTCAGAAGGCCCCAAGCTGTCATAAAGCACAGGAGACCTGTGGTCCAAGTTCCTCACTGCCATCCTTTCTAACACTGAGGGTGACCTCACTTAGCACCCCATCACACAAACACTCGTATGGATTAAAAAATACAACACTTCCTGGCTGGTGTGGCTCAGTCGTCGACCTATGAACCAAGAGGTCACAGTTCGATTCCCAATTAGGGCACATGCCCAGGCTGCGGGCTCGATCCCCAGTTGGGGTGCATACAGGAGGCAGCCAATCAATGATTCTTTCTCATCATTGATGTTTCTATCTCTCTCTCTCTCTCTCTCTCTCTTCCCCTTCCTCTCTGAAATCAACAAAAAATATATTAATATTTTTTATATATAAAAAAATATATAAACAAAATATATATATTAAAAATATATTAAACAAACAAACAAAAACACTGAGTCGGTAATAGTAAGAACTGGAAGGCCTGATTTCAGCACTTCACCGTCTTCCCTCTGACAGCAGTGCACTCTGCAGCTGACTTCCCATTGGTGATAGGGATATAATACTATCCACCACTGGGCAGGGTGGACAACAGATCTAGATACATCTGTATTAAGTTTATATAAAAGATAAGCACCATTCTATTAAAAGTATTACCACCAGTAATTTCTGCTTTTATATTTGCATATTGTATACAGTAAGAGAAGTACCTTCCACATGTCTAGATAGAGGTAAAAGTTAATGTTGACTCGCCCTTCACCTTTGGGTGTTTCCAGCTTCCTAGAGTAATCATGGGTACATGTGGAGGGAGGACTCGGAGATTTCCGATTGGCTCCTGCTTTGGGCAGAAGCACAGCTGCCATCGCCTGAGCTATTTCTGAAGCTCTATGGAGAGGAGATTCCATGCTTATGTTTTACTAGTGGCCCGGTGCACGAAATCCGTGCACATTAAAAGGGGATTGATTAAAGGAAATAATTTAATATTGCTATTTGCCCCTTCTTTATAATAGAAGTGTCAGAGATGAAAGAAAATTAGTAAAATGTATATGAAAACCTTCCTCCTGTCAGAGTCTGGGGCACACCACGGGACCTAGAGTCAAGTCCCCGCCCACCCACATGCGCTTCAAAATCGCATGAGACCCAGACCTAGACCCCATTGGGCTAGATCCAAACCTGGCCAGTCCCACCCTTGTCAAGCCCCGCCAGGCAGGGGACGTAGCCTCAGGTCCCCTGGCCCAGCGCCAGGACAGGGGCGTGGCCTGAGGTCCCCCAGACCAGGGCAGGGGGTGTGCCTTGAGGTCCCCCATCAAGCCCCGCCAGGTTGGGGACATGGCCTGAGGTCCGCTGTCAAGCCCTGCCAGGCAGGGGGGCGCAGCCTCAGGTCCCCCATCAAGCCCCACCGGCAGGGGGGTGCAGTCTCAGGTCCCCTGTCAAGCTCCGCTGGGCAGGGAGTGTGGCCTCAGTTCCCCCGACCCAGCATTGGGGGTGCACCTTGAGGTCCCCTGTGAAGCTCCACCTGGTGGGGAGCACGGCCTGAGGTCCCCCGGCCTGGCACTGGTGCAGGGGGCGAGGCCTGAGGTCCCCGTCAAGTCCTGCCAGGTTGGGGGTGCAGCCTCAGTTCCCCTGGCCTGGTGCTGGGGCGGGGGTCACGGCCTGAGGTCCCCTATCAAGCCCTCCGGGCGGGGGGTGTTGTCTGATGTCCCCCAGCCTGGCGCTGGGGTGGGGGTAGCAGCCTGAGGTCCCCTAGCCCAGCACCAGGACGGGAAGCGCACCTTGAGGTCCCCCGTCAAGCCCTGCTGAGTAGGGGGCATGGCCTCAGGTCCCCTGGCCTGGCGCCAGGGTGGGGGGTATGGCCTAAGGTCCCCCAGCCTGATGCCAGGGCAGGGGGCATGGCCTGAGGTCCCCTGTCATGCCCTGCCGGGTGGGGGATGTGACCTGAGGTCCCCTGTCAAGCCCTGTGGGGTGGGGGACATGGCCTGAGGTCCCCTGTCAAGCCCCATGGGGGCGGGGGAGGGCGTAGCCTCAGGTCCCTGCTGATTGCTCATTAAGGCTCCTTATGGGAACTTGGCTTCAGCTGTGGGTGCAGCCATCTTTGTGATGGAGTGATGGTCAATTAGCACATTCCCTCTTTATTAGGTAGGGTACCCTACGCAGCATCAACAATGACCACGCGTTCTCCTATCAGACTCAAATCTGGGGCATTTTACAGGTTCTTCCAAAGGATCAGGAGATACCAGTCAGACTCTTTCAAAATGAGACTTTGAAACCGAATGGCCCCTATTTCCATTTTAATGCCGTTTCCTTCTGTTTCTTAGTTTGAAAATCATGTGACGATCCTAGTTAAGAAGGGGGATTTCTTTGTGCAAATTTAATATACAAGCCTTGTTGCCCTCTGAAGTGTCTTAGCATCTCACTTTCTTTTCTACATGTTCATATAATTGTTGCAGCAACACTCTTAAAACTTGTTTTACCCTTGCACAAATTAAACAGAAACTGAATAAGCTCCAGGAAGTAAAACAGCCCTTTAGAAATGCAAACACTTCCTGTGGGAATATTAAAAGATTTCCACGTTTTTCTTCAAAGCAGCATTGCTTTAGATGGTAATAAAAAAAAAAAAATGAGAGATGGGATTTATTCAACACCACCAGCTCTTGAAAGAAAGAGTGGAAAAGAAAAGCAACTTGATCTCAAACTCCCACCCTCTTCCTTCTGCATGTCAAGTAAGATGTGAATGGTCCCCCCTAGGGGAAAGTGATCCACATGACTTTGCAGGAGAAGGAATTCGGAAAAGCAGTACAGACAGCTGGGGATGCCTTAGGGCTGGTGTCCCACCCACCGGGGATGCACTATCCCAGTGGTCGGCAAACTGCGGCTCACGAGCCACAGGCCCCTTGAGTGTGGCTCCTCCACAAAATACCACGGCCTGGGCGAGTCTGTTTTGAAGAAGTGGCATTAGAAGAAGTTTAAGTTTAAAAAATTTGGCTCTCAAAAGAAATTCCAATCGTTGTACTGTTGATATTTGGCTCTGTTGACTAATGAGTTTGCCAACCACTGCACTATCCCACGGAAAGGATGCTTCGGGCCATCATGGATGTGCCTGAGAGGTGGACTCTGCTCCAGTGGCAAGAGAAGATGCCTCTTCTACTCTCTGCTCAAGGACTGTGTTCTCCACTACACTGAGCTCCTGTTTTCCTTGCCATCAGTTATGGTTCCCTGATTGAGGAAGGGAAAAGGCCTCATCCAACGTGGACATGCCTCAGTGGCCTCTGCTCTTGGCAACACCTGACTACCTTGTGGAGAGTGGCGTACACTGGTGCAGGGTCAGCCTCATGATAGTGATTCCTGTCTGAAAGGCATCATTCCTTCACCCTGTGGGCAGTACTCACATCGATCTTCCTTACCATTGATTTATGATGGATCCTCGCAGGAGCAGTTTGTCCGAGGGGTGAAGCACTTCTCTTTAGTCAAAAAATGGTGGAGCTTGGACACGCTGGCTAGAAAATAGCTCATTGTCCCTAAACCACGTGACTTGTGCACTATCCACGTTAGCGATAACAGATAATACTTGTTAAGGAGCAGGGTTACTCATGCTTAGGGGCAGTGTGCACTGTTGCTCACCACTGAGGTTAAACAGGAAATTTATTTCTAAATTCATGTCTCCAAACTCAGTCTCATTCCACCCCAGCTGATCTCCTGTGAATGGAGTCATTGTTAATAAGTGCAGAAGGCCTTGGAAATTACAGATGCAGAAAATCTACTCTTTTTCAAATGAAACAAAACATTTCTATTGATTTCAGAAGAGAGAGGAGAAAGGGATAGAAACAGCAATGATGTGAGAGAATCACCTGTAGTCTGCCTGAATCACCTGTAGTCTGCCTCCTACATGCCCCACATGGGGGATTGAGCCAGCAACTTGGGCATGTGCCCTGTCCAGGAATCGAAATGTGGCCTCCTCATTCATAGATCAACACTCAAACATTGAGCCACACCAGCCTGGCAGAAAAATCTACTCTGCCATGATTCTATTTCACCCAAGCTGCTATTTCAAGATTTAGATTCATTTTGGAACATTATTATTTCATGAATGAACCATTTCAGGTATGACAACTGACTGCCATTTTGTGTAGAATAACCATCCGGAATCAGGAGATCTGGGTCAAAATGCTGGACTGTCGCTTAGCAGCTGTGTGGCTTTTGTGTGTGATACTATTTTAAGCAGTCCTAGTCCTCAAGAAAACATCTCTAGGATGCTGAGTAGGTCTCAACTTCCAAGACTCTTGAGATTCAAACTCTCGGGCCGGGTGCTGAAGGATTGTCTGCATTTCATGGGGAAGAGATGAGATGCTAACAAACCCTCCACCCTTTGCTTTGAACGGACAATCACAGACATATGGAAGCAAGCAAAATAAATATTTTTCCAAACAAAATTTAATTTGTTGCCATGGCTGAATACTCTCCTTCACTAACAACTGGAATTTCCATAAACCTTTATTCTTAAAGTACCTCAGCCGATAAAAGCACCACATACACAAAATGGAGATGATTAGTTCAAGACCTGGTGATTACGGTCATCACACCCCTCCTCTTTAGTTCCACCCTGAAGGGTGAATTTTCAGAATATGTGCTGAGGATTCAGCCATGTGCACCCATTAAAACCGATAGAAAACCTAATCTAATCCCATCCATCATATTAAATTTATTCCTAAAATTTTCTCAGAAGGATTGTGACTGACTTCCCTTCCTTTTCACCAAAATTTTCTTTAATAATAGTAGTATATATTTTTAAATTGACCTATATATGTATATATATATATACATAAATGTCATTTTGGCCATATTAATTAATATGATCCTGACATTTATTTTTAACTTCTTACCACAAACGTATACACACACACACACACACACACACACACACACACACACACACACACACAAATCCTTTTATATAAAGAGTAAAACTTAAGATATTATTTTGATATTTAAAAGCAAGATACTAGAATAATTTCTAACCCAGAAGTCATAATGAAAATGACTGACATATCAGATTGTAAAATTTTAAAATTTTATCATGACTGTTAATTTTTAATGTTAATAATTTAATCAATTTTAGGAAAATTTTAAATGACAACAGATTTTTTATGACATTATTTCATAAAATACTATTTAAATAGTCAACTAAAATTAATAATGAGTATGCATAATAAAAAAGCTAAGAAAATGAATTTAGAGAAGGTGTTTTATCAGTGGTATCTGTCCAGGTTTTCTGCATAAATAATGAGAAATGCAGGATAAGAAGACAAAGCCGGACTGGTGTGGCTCAGAGGTTGATCAGTGACCTATGATCCAGGAGGTCACAGTTTGATTCCTGGCCATGCGGGTCAATCCCCAGTAGGGGGCGTGTAGGAAGGCAGCTAATCAATGATTCTCTCTCATCATTAATATTTCAATCTCTCTCCCTCTCCCATCTTCTCTGAAATCAATAAAAATGTATTAAAAAAAGACAAAAAGTGTAAGTTGTACAGATTTTGGGATCTTGTGGTCAAACTGTCAGAATTTGCACAAAGAAACATTAAACAAGAAATGAATTGCTGTGTGCTGGGGTACTTACAAAAGGAATATGCCTTGGTATCAATTGTTTACTGACATACTGTTTTCGAATTTATGTCTGGAAATTCATTAAACTTCCCTAGATCCAAAGGGGACTGAAAGTCATGGAGTTCTAGAAGCATAAGACTGACTCTGTTTGAATGAGACTGAATCAGAATTCGTAGGTTTGTGTGGAGGTGAGCTGGTTTTCAGGTAGCCCTTGGGAGCAGGTGTGCAGCTATATACATAACTATAGCCACGGATATAGAGGCACTTAAATGAAGGTGCATATAGGCACATGTATGAATACACACACACACATATATACACACACCTCTCTATATATAAAAGGTTAAATTGCTAAGTGTTCAACCGTTTGACCATTCGCTATGATGCACACTGACCACCAGGGGGCAGACGCTCAACGCAGGAGCTGCCGAGCTGTAGTGACGTGGCAGCAGGGGACTCGAGTAATGCACCCTGAAACCAAGAGGAAGGAGCCCGATTCCTCTCGGGGCCGTGCGATTCCACCTTCAGCTGTGGGTTATGTTGCTGCTGGGGCTCTGTCAGCCCCAGTCTGGTTTACTGCACACTTGCGTTTGCATTCCACACCCTGTACGACAGCAACTTTGCAGAGTGCCCTCTCGCACTTCGGGACCCCTTGGGGGATGTTGGAGAGCCAGTTTCGGTCCAATCCCCACAGTCCAGTCCAAGGGACCCCTCCTGCCAGAGGGACCCCCCCGCTCACTTTGCAGACACCGGGGAGGGACCGCGAGAGGTTGGCTCCCGGGCGTGTCTGGCCCGTCTTGCCCAGTCCCGCCCCGCCGGCCACCTTCTAATTAATTTCCTTTCAATGTGCACTAATCTGTGCACCAGGTTACTAATATACATATATATTTACATATTGGAAGTATGACTGTTGTTTCACTGTGTACAGTCAAATGCAGCAGGATTCCCTGACTCGCCTACAAATGCAGTAATTCTCCAAATCACCCAGAGGAGCTTTGATACTTAAGACAGTGCTACAAGAGGCTGAAAAATTAAAGAAAAATATAATTTCTCGAGACGCAGAGCTCACACTGCTTTTTATTCATTCCTTCTCTTGAAATTCCTGTTGCAATATATAAAAAGAGAAGCCGCCCAAATCCCATATGTACACATAGTAAATAGAAATCAGGAAGAGACAGTGCAGCTTATTAAATTTGCAATGTCTTTTTTGAGCCTATCTGTTGGTTGTGCATTGTGAAGAACTTTGCATTTCCTGTAAAGGATGATAAATATAGCTGTCTGTTCCTTTTAAATGTTTACCTTCTTGAGACCCATAAATAGCTTCCCTGTATCCTACTGGAAATGGTGAAAGTGATTATCATGCAGATGTGGAAATGACCAGGTTCATTCCTCTGGAAGGTTCTCCGGGATCACCTGCAGGAAGATAAAGAAATGACTGACAGTGAAGCAGCAATTATGATTTTCTCAGTCTGGATCCACACCTTAGAAAACAACTTCAGAAGTAAGTGTGCTAGAAAATCCAGTACACATGCCCAAGAACCCATGTGATAAAAGGAAGCAGAGATCATTTGCATCAGGTTGAGTTCAGTGAGGATCCCCTTGGTGGCATTGGTAAGATTTGCACAAGAACTCAAGGCCCCTGAATGCTATTTGTTAGCCATCTGTGGCAGGAGAGTAATGAGATCGGAAAGTAGTGTTTCCCAGAGTAAGGACAGCAGCTGCAAGACCCTCCTGGTGAATTCTAAACCAGAGTCTAAACCTGTGGTCGGCAAACTGCGGCTCGCGAGCCACATGCGGCTCTTTGGCCCCTTGAGTGTGGCTCTTCCACAAAATACCACGGCCTGGGTGAGTCTATTTTGAAGAAGTGGCGTTAGAAGAAGTTTAAGTTAAAAAAATTTGGCTCTCAAAAGAAATTTCAATCGTACTGTTGATATTTGGCTCTGTTGACTAATGAGTTTGCCGACCACTGGTCTAAACCAACTGAACAAAGGCAGCACCTCGATTCAAGTCCACTGGGGTGAAGACAGAGTGCTGATGGGAGGAAAGGCTCCCAGGTTGGATTAATGGCCCCACCAACACTTAACCATACCTGACCCACCCCAGCGGGAGCTCTTTCATCTCTCCATCTTTGCTTCCTCTTCTGCAAAATGGGAAGGAAAACTACCTTTTAGAAATTTTATTGGGATTGAATAAATATATGACACATTCCAGTGCCTGAAACATAATAATTACTCAAAAAATGAGAATGGTTGTTCTATCATCTATAACAATAAAAGTGTAATATGCTAATTAGACCAGATAGCCTAACAATCTTCCGGACGTCCTTCCGGACGACCTTCCAGACGACCTTCAGGATGAAGCTGGGGCTATGAGGGCCAGGCCAGGGTTGCTCAGTGGTTGAGCGTTGACCTATGAACCAGATCATGGTTCGATTTTCGGTTAGGGCACATGCCCAGGTTGTGACTCCATCCCCAGTAGAGGACGAGCAGGAGGCAGCCGATCAATAATTCTCTCTCATCTTTGATGTTTCTCTCTCTCTCTCTCTCTCTCTCTCTCTCTCTCTCTCTCTCTTCCTCTCTGAGATTAATAAAAACATTAAAGAAAGGAAGGGAGGGAGGTAGGGAGGGTGGGAAGGAGGGAGAGAGGGTGGGAGGGAGGCCTCAAAGGCCACTGTAACTAGTACAAAGGGTGAGTTCAGTAAATGCAAACAGGTATAAAGCCATTGACGAACAGTTTTGCTAATTAGTAACTAGTTTTTACCCATGAGCCTATATGGTGTGCTGGGTATTCTACAGAGACCATCAGGAGGTCCCTACCAGCTAGAGCTGGTGGATGAGGTGAGCCCTGCCTGCATCCTGGCTGTGGAATCACGTCCACACCCTTGGAGAGTGTGCAGGTCCCTCTCACAGTGGCCTCAGCCTACCTGTCTAGTCTCCCCTTCACTTCTTTCTCATCACTGTCCCACATCAGAGCCCATTTCCTGTGCTCTACATCACCTTCAAAATAGCATACCTTTCATCACCTCTCTTCCTGTGTCCTACTTGGGTTATTTATATTCATCTATAATAATAAAAACGTAATATACTAATTAGACTAGACGTCCTTCCAGACGAAGCCAGGGCTGCGAGGGAAGCCCGGGTCCCGGGTGCCAGAGGGAAGCTGGTGCCGGCAGCTGGGGGAAGGAAGGCCTACTCGTGCACGAATTTTGTGTGTTGGGCCTCTAGTGCAATAATAAATGCCACAGCTTAACCTCCACTGGTCAGTATTCACTCTACCGATGGAGGTGTCATCTGCTTTCCTTTCCTTCGATGATCTGGGTGGAAGCATGCATTATAGGAGATCGTTGTGTACACAGATCAATTTAACCGTTTAGTTGGGGCAACGATAGCCCTTAGTAAGTTGTGCTGATGATTACCTTATACTACAAATGTGAAAATATCTAAAAAAAAATACTGTTTTTCATGTTAGAGGTTCTGTGATGACAAGAAACTTGGTATGGTGACAAATATCATTTTGAGTCTAGTGTCCCCCCCTTCTGAAAAGGAATGAAGCTGTTGGTGACACTGACATCTAATTTAATTTTTAAAATACTCCCTGGACCCATAAAGTGAGATTCAGATGATTTATTTTAGGGCAGCATGGGTCATCTTGAACTGGATTTCAAAAGTTGGGATACTTCCATTTCTTTTGGTCTTTATAAAAATTTGTTTAACCCTCACATTCAGTGCCCTAACAACATACCACCTTCTCACTCTTGTAACATTTTCAGCTACATTACAGCTGAGGCAGACAACTATCAGAGAGTGGCTGAGAAATCCCACAGCGTCATCGTTGTGCAGGAAGGGCCCATACTCTGCATATAGAAACGGAGTGGTTACCTTCATGAAGGGTATGAGGTAAAAGGGAGGTCTTTCTAGCTTATTAAAATGCTGCAAAATCATGAACTTAGTCCTTTATGTTAAAAATTCTTATCTCCAGGAATTCCCCACTAAAATCCATGTTTCCTTGGGCAGAAAAATGTAATACAATAAGTCATCATTGGGAATCAATGTCTTACTTGAAATTCATTCATCACCTAGCAATATCTTAGCAAAGGAAGAGAATCTAGAAAAACATTTCATTCTAGAAAGCTCCTTCTTTCCTTCCCTTCCTCCTTTGTTTCTCATTTTTATTTAAAATTTTGTTTGCTGATTCCCTAAAATATACAGACATTTATTATGTCTTAGTGGTAATATGCTTTATTTTTTAAGGAAAAACATATCCAAGCCATTTTTTCTGAATTCTAATTTCTTATTTTGAGGTTGAGAAGTGAAACAAAGATTATAAATAAAGGGAAGACTTAATGCTTTGCCTGCATCTTAGAAAACAAGGTGGGGTTGCACCTGGGTAAAGAACACATCAGGGGCCTAGCGGGCGTGGCTCAGTGGTTGAGTGTTGACCTATGAACCAGGAGGTCATGGTTCGATTCCTGGGCAGGATACATGCCTAGGTTTCGGGCTTGATCCCCAGTAGGGGGCATGCAGGAGGCAGCTGATCACTGATTCTCATCTTTGATCTCTCTCTCTCTCTTTCTCTCTCTCTCTAGTCCTCTCTGAAATCAATAAAAATATATTTTTGAGAAAAAAAAAGAACACACCAGGAGAGTAAAGTGCCCGTCAAATGCAAGGCTGATTCTCGTCCTTCTCTTCGAGGCCTGTCAGAAGGATTGGACACTGCTTATCAGCCCTTCCCTCTAGACAACCTGCTGGCTTCCTAGTCCCTGATCTTCCCCGACCTTATGTAGCAGAGTGCTCCTCTGGGGTCTCAACCTCCTCATCTCTGTCCTACAGAATGTGTATCTGCTGTCCAGACCTCTTCCCTGAACCCATCCACTAGATCCAAATGCCCTGCAGCATCTCCACATGGATGTCTAATAGCTGTCCTGAGCATCGTTTTCCCCAAACTCGACAAATGTAAAGGCTCCAAGGAGGATAAAAGCTCATTACAGTCAGGGAGAAGCAAGAAAGATAATTTTGTTGGAGCAAAATGAGTCAAGAGTGATTGCAGGAAAAGTCTGAGAATGAGCCAGAGGCACGGTGTTCTCTCCCTACCCACCCTTCCTTAAACCTGCTCCTTGACTACAAAGCACTTGCAAATTCAAGAAGTGGTAAGCCTGGTCTCCACCTGCTCAAGGAAAATAATATTTGGAGATATCTTTAATTGCCGATTTCTCTCTCACACATTAGCCCCTCCTCTCAAACAGCAACAACAAAACCACACCATTGGTCTTCATTTAAATCAGGGGTGGGAAACATCCGGGCCATGGGCCATACAACGCCCGCAAAATAATTTGGTGTGGCCCTGCCAAGGCTTTGGGGTGAGTTAATTAAATCTTGGACCAAATGGAGCAGGCTAATTTTTAAGTTGATAATTTTGTATGGCCCGCAAATGATGTTAAGAATATCTAAATGGCCCTTGGCAGAAAAAATGTTCCCCACTCCTGCTTTAAAATATATGCCAGATCCAACCACCTATAACCAATCCCACTGTTAACATCTTGGCTAAGAAGCCATGGTCACCTCCTGCCATTGGGATGCCTCCTAATGGGTCTCCCTGCTTCTCTCTGGGTTCCCCTGCTCTTTATTCCCTTCATGCTGGCAGAAGGCATCCCGATGTGATCAGATCACACTGATGTTCTGTCCAAAACCCTGTGGTGGCTTCACTCAAAACTCCAGCTCCCTCACCATGAACTACAGGTCCTTTGTGATCTAGCCTTCACCCCTGCTCTGTCGCACTTCCCACCTACCTCCCTGTCCCCACTCTGCTCTAGACATTCTGGCCTCCTTGTGGACCAGGACACTCAAAACTTTGATGTCATCACCCCCTTGGATTTCATTGTGCTTCTCCACAAAGCCCCTGGCTTGTCCTTCTGTTCATTCAGGTTCCCTCAGGTTTGAGCATTCTGATTTTGAGAACAGGAACTCTACCACTGTGCTCTCTATGCCCCTCATCCTACTTCCTCTTTCCACACAGCAGTAGTGCCACCTGGCTTACAACGCAGTTGTTTGCACATGGTCTGTAATCCTATGACCTACAAGCTCTGATAAATCCCATGAGCTCCTTCAGAGGCTCTATGCTGTGTCCAGGCTCAGTGTCGTTCACTGAGTGGTTGAGCATCGACCTATGAACCAGGAGGTCGCGGTTGGATTCTTGGTCAGGGCACAGGTGGGCTCAATCCCCAGTAGGGGGCCTACAGGAGGCAAGTGATCAGTGATTCTCTCTCATCATCGATGTTTCTATCCCTCTCTCTTCCTCTGTGAAATCAATAAAATATATATTTTTTTAAAAGTAGTTTTGGGGTGCATCCTACTATTAGGGATGTGGAGATGTAACATGAAACTACTTGAGCACCATTGTAAAGTTTGGACATAGAGGCCAGTTCACACCAGGCATGTGGGGCTTCTATTGAATCAAAGGAACCAATCCATGTAGTTTCAAGTGTCACGAGACTCTTGTCCAGTGGGAGCCGAGAGAAATAGCCGTGCAAACGTAAAGGCAGCAAAGCGGCCGGCTCGTTGTACATGGAGCCCAGTGTTGCTCTACCTGATCTTCTCAAAAACCATGGTAGCTGAGAAGATCTAACACGTTGTGATCCTTTGGAAGGTCTGGCATGCTGCTGCATTTTTTGTTGTTATTGTTAATCCTCACCCAAGGATATTTCCCATTAATTTTTAGAGAGAGTGGAAGGAAGGGAAAGAGACACACAGAGAAACATTGATGTAAGAGAGGCACATCAATTGGTTGCCTGTCACACACGCCTCGACCAGGACTGAGGATCCAGCCTGCAACTGAGGTACGTGCTCTTTACTGGAGTCGAACCGGGGACCCTTCAGTCCACAGGCAGATGCTCTACCCACTGAGCCAAACCAGCTAGGGCCTGCCCCATTTTCTTAATTTCTGATCACCCAGATTATTCCTTCATACAGCCTGGAAGATGGTGAATAGGAATGTTTGATTTTTATCCCAAGAAACTTGACGGAGCATTCACCATTGGCTTGCGGTAAAAGGAACAGAGGAGACTGGTTGCGGGAGCCCTTCCTCTGTGTGGCATTAGGCTGGTGCCCACGGCTCTGAGGGCTGTGAGCAGTTTCCTCTAAGTGCCTCCCATTTCCCTATGGCTCATTTATTCCCACTCTGTCTTGCTTGTGTTAGGAATAATTCGATTTTCTTCCTCCATACCTGCTGCTCCCGTCACAACTAAAGCAGTTTCTTTCTCGGTCCCATCCCACCCCAGGCCCCTTCTCTTCGGTGGCCTGGCTGATGTTCTTCCACATGCCCTTAACATGGCAATGCCAGTGCTTCCCATGGCTCAGGTCGGGCCAGAGGTTCCATCTCTTTATTGACTCCATCAGTGCTCGTCCTCAGGAACAGGTGTCACTCTGAGAGTGGCCAGGAGCCATCATGTCTTGTTCCTGTCACTCTGGTAACGCCTGAGCACCTTCCCCTGTGTCCTAGCTGCTGAGCTTGGGCGCTGGCTCTGCTCCCTTCCACAGTGACCTGAGAGGAGGGACCCTCAGAGCCACCCTCTGGTCCAGGGGCTGAGATTCCAGGTGTGAAGGGACTTGCCCAGGCCTCTTCCATGGACACCTTGACGGGAAAAGCAGTAGCGGAAGGTGTGAGTGCGGGCAGGACCTCTTTTAGGGAACACAGTTGCTCATAGTCTTTTCGTGTAAGAACCAGCATAGTTGGAAGTACGTAACCTACGTATTATACATGAAGCTTCATGACTGCGTATTTTTATCACTGTATGAGCACATCACTGTGTTTGTCTATGGGGATAAGCGGGCCTAGTGAGGGGGGTAAATGGATTGGTGTTTGATAAACCGGCCCTTGTGACTAACGCCAGCTCACTGTGCCCCCTCGTATCTCGCGTGTGCCAATGCACAAGCAAAGCTCCCTGTGGGAAGTCTGTTTGAGGATAGTAATGTTCACACTTAAGCATCATATAAAAGGAAAATGGGTTTGCTTCTGCAATTTTGTATTTACTCTAGTCTTTTACAGCTGATGGAACTCACTGTTGAGTATAAGTCACTAAGAAGGCATTTAGTCAAACATCCATTTATGAAGCAATTTTACATTAAAGGGGTGCACTTTATTTGCAAATGTATTGAAATGCTGTTGCATTTCAAAACCAGAGGACAAGATGTAACATACACTGAATTTAGCATGTTGTAACATGCCGTACATGTTGAGCTACACTTGTGTTTGAGGGTAAAGGACAGACTAAATGACCCATGGCTCCTCTGAAACTCTGATGTCCCTGTTTCCTGGTACAAGTTCATGGACCTGTAACCTAGATAAAAAATATCCCAGGATGTATGGACCCTGTTGACCTCAAAAACCATTTGAAAATGTTTTTAAAATGACTTTCTAAAAGTAAAATGGAATAGTACAGGATAATTGTGCAAGTTATGATTCACTTATATCAGTCTTTGTAGGAGTCACAAAAAAATAACTCAGTATGATCAAAATAAATAATTAAAAACTATTTCTAGCACACACCTTCTGTTCTCACTCCTTCTTTTGGGCATCACCTTATTCTCTGACCAATTCTAGTCCCATTCCTTTTCCTCCCACCTTTTTAATACCTGCTTTTCTGATTACAAAAGATTTAACAGGTTTCAAGGAGGATGGAAGTTTAGATTGTAATGTCACTTATAGATTTACTGATTTATTCTGGCAGAGCAAATGAAAGGAGCAAATACTAGAGAAACATTTCAATTGACCAAAAGGTGGAATGAAACATATAATAGATAACTACAAAGTTTGGGGCATGAGATCAACAATTGGACCACTGAGTTTGTGGTGGGAATAAGATTTGAGTGGAGGATACCTTCAACGGATAATCCTGTCCATTGGCCAATGGTGCAGTGTGGTTGTGGGTAAGCTGTGCTGAGGAAAAGGAGGAGGAGGAAAGAGAGGAGGCTGGGGCTGGAGTTCTCTGCCATGAGCTTCTCAGGTGTGGTGTCTGCTTCTGCGAAAACTTGCATGCGCTCAGCGGAGAGGCACTGAGGTGCTGCATTAACTATAAACCACGTGAAAGCAGAAACCATGTTCTACAAAGAAGAGAAAACACAAAGGGAGGAGGAGAGAGATAACAGCGGTTTTCAAAACTGAAATCATAACCAGGGCTTTATCAGGATAAATTCACTGCTGGCGGCTGTCATGCTCTGGAACTAGAGTCCATCAGCAGCAGCTGGGAGGGCAAGGTCCAATGAGAGGCAGCGTGTTCTACTGTCAGACACTCTGAGAGTAAGTGAGAGAGAAATGGGGTTGGAGGAGGGATAGTCTGAAGGACGAAAGAATCCCTACCAACCATGAGGCTTTAGGTTACACAGACACAATGATCTAAGCAGAATAAAGTCTTCTCCGTTCTAAATAGGCTTTCTCTTCAAATTTATGTGCATTTTCCAAACACTTCAAAATTTAACAGTCATATCCCCATGAGATAAGCATAGTCATCTGTTTATGCCATGGGCATCTCAATGCATCATAACTAAAAACTTAGCCATAGCAACCCAAATAATAATAACGCTGTTTACTACATGTTGAACACTCAGTAATATACATCGGGCACAAGGCACTTGACATGGATTTTCTCCGTTCAACCCCGCAGCCATTGGGTAGACAGGAGGGATCCGTGGGTTTGCCAGGGCACACAGCTCATAAGCAGCAGAGCAGTAATTCCAACTCAGGTTTGTCCAAATTTAACCACCACAACTAGCTTATGCTTTGTTCTTCCTTGTTCTGTAAATGGAACGTGGAGGCCAATATCGCAGAGAAGAGAACTTGTTGTACTGCTGAGGTGTGTTCACAGGCCCTCTGTGACAGCGTGGAGACCTGTGGTTCATCAGGCCTCACTATGAGATGATAGTGCATTGTTGTGCCGTGCCAGCACAGCCAAGGGTTCGGCGAGCCTGAGGGAGGGCGGCAAAGGATTGAAGAAAAGACAGACAAAGAGAATAAGCTGGGTCTAGGTGGATCTCCTGTGCCTGGCTAAGGCCACAGAGAAAGATCCAGACAGCAAGCTGAGCCTTTATTTTACAGCCAGAGGTAAACAAGGTAGTGGTCCCCATAATTACAATGTTCTTGTGAGTTTCACTTGTTTTGGCAGCACTTGCTGCACCTCCCACAGCCCATTAACTACCCAGAGAAGATCATCATAAGGTCAAGCTTAATTATGCTAAGCGGGTTGTGCCCTCTAAGCTGGGACTTATTTGTGGCTTTGCCAATAGGTCAGTCCGAGGCTTAACCCTATAGCCGCTCCCTACACAGTGTGTGACATAACAATTCCCAAGATGTTAACCCTCTAAGCTTCATGCTATGGATGCTATAGTAAAAGCTAGGAATAATCTTCTATATATATGAAAGGCTAATATGCAATGTGTCCCCTTGGGAGTTCAACCGGGAGACCAGGAGTTTGATTGCTTCCTATGACATGTGCTTGCCACCAGGGGGTGGTGTGGAATGAAGGAAGGTCCTGGCCAGCAGCCTGTAGCCAGGAAAGGAAGGCCCCAAGGCCCCGGCTGGCAGCCAGCAGCTGGGGAAGGAAGGCCCTGGCTGGCAGCCAGAAGGCTCTGATCTGATCGGCCCTGATCACTGGCCAGGCCTAGGGACCCTACCCATGCAATTTCATGTACCAGGTCTCTAGTTTATTACAGTTCCTAATAGGTTAACTTTCTAAGCTTCATGCTGTCAATGCTAATAGAAACATTGGGAACAACTGATTGCAATTCCAGTATAATTCACAAACATAGAATGGGTTCCACATCTTCTAGACAAGACCCCTTGTTTTTGCACACGTGGGAGTAGAGCTGGTCATGCAGTTAAAAATGTCTGTGTGAAACTTTACAGAATAAGGGGCAGAGTGAGAGAGCAAGAGTTAGGCAATGTTTTGTTTCTTAAAGGAAATTCTTATTGAACATTTAGTAAGGGCTAAGGAGCAGCGGGTCCCCGAGCACAGACTGGACACAGGAGGTGGGTGTGGTGCCCGGGAGGCATGGGCATTGATAGGACGGCCGCTTTCTCATTGCTGCCTGCGGAGGGAGGCAGGGGGATGGAAAGGGCTACGTTTCTCCACGACTCAGTCTTGTACAAACATCTTGCTGACTTTCCATAAGTATTTTGTTATTTCTAAAAGAAAGAAAAAAGACCCTTGACTACACTTTTCCTATTCTAGTTGCTGAAGGACTATAGTCAGTAAAGCTCTTTCAAATGCTTTGCATCCTTTTCTCAATGAGAAGTTCACTCTGACCACAAGGTCACTCTCACCACAAGAGTGAGCTGGTCCTGGCAGCTGTGACCAAGTTCACTCTCCGTCCTCTTCCATCCCCTCATCAACCCGGCAGCAGCATCTGCCACAGCACACAGCCCTCTCCTGGAAACACGTTCTTCTCTTACCATTTTATCCCCAATCACTCTCTCTCTCTTTCTCCCTCTCTCTCTCTCTCTCTCTCTCTCTCTCTCTCTCTCTCTCTCCCCGCCCCCCCCCCCCACTCTCTTCCTCTCTCCCTCCCCTCACCATATTTTTCTTCCCACAGTGCATGTTCCACGAAGCATTTCTTGGACTTCTCTGTTATTACTACCTCTGTGGTCCAATCCAGTCCAACACACAGAGTCTTTGTCCTTTTTACCTGACTTCTGCAGATCTTAAATTTTCCAAAAAGAAAAAAATTACAAGTATAAACAATGAAAACTACCACTAATAAAATGGCATTTTCTCTCAAATGAACAGTTTTTGCTAGCATTGCAAAAGTGAAAATACAATATTTTCAATACATTTTATATAGGACATAAGTATCTGTTGTAATAAAGCGCCACGATTTGGAACATAAATTCTTTGTAAAATAAAAATCACGTCATTTGATTTCAGCTTGTAGACAATGAAAATGCATGAAGGTTACTCTGATGTTCTTACCAAGTTTAAAATATGAATCTCTGAAACACTTAAAAGATAAGACCTAGAGAATTCCATCAAGAGTCCATCGTATACTTCAAATGACACTTCACGCATTTGAGGGTGAACCGAGTCTCGGGTGTTACAGAAACGCAAAGCCAGCCATAAATCATTTATGCACGTGGGAAAGCCAGTGAGTTCTCAGCTATCAATGACTTTTCTTTTTTATTTTTTTAAAATATATTTTTATTGATTTCAGAAAGGGAGGGAGAGGAAGAGAGAGAGAGAAACATCAATGATGAAAGAGAATCATTGATTGGCTGCCTCCTGCATGCCCCCTACTAGGAATTGAGCCTGCAACCTGGGCATGTGCTCTTGACCAGAATCGAACCCGGGACCTTTCAGTCCACAGGCTGATGCTCTATCCACTGAGCCAAACTGGTTAGGGCCATCAATGACTTTTAGAATATTCCACTCCACAGTCTAACATACAAGCATGGCACAAACCACATGAGCTTCCTGAAATATATCTATGTACAAAGTATTTTTTAGATAGCATTTCCATGTCTATCTAAAATGTTATTCTATACCTGGTATTGTCAAGATAGAAAACTGTTAATCTGCACTATCTTCAGTAGTGTATTTTTTTCTTAAAACATTCACTTATATTAAAACACAAAGATGCCAAAAATTGTGCTTAATTATATGATCTTGATTGACACAGGCACACCTATGCACACATGAAGGAGTAAAGTTCTACATATACTGATTTTATCACTTGGCCAGTTAAGTGGATGAGTTCGTGGTTGACTAAATATTCTGAAATCTATAAGGTGAGGAACAGACGGGTGTTCAGAGTTAGAGATGACAGTATGGAAACAGTGCCCACACAGGAACAGAGATTTGCACAACCCCACGCCAGAACCAATCCAGATGGCTCTCCAATCCCTGTTCAGCTCTTCTCTTTATGGACACAGTTTATTATTTTGGGTAGAAATTTATTGTTATGTGTTTATACTCTTTGATTACACTTATAAGTGAAAGTGACTTACAGATGAAAGTGGCTTTAACCGTCATTCTAGAAATAAAAAAAGAAAGTAAAATTCTCTTCCCCCTTTAAAAACTTCCTTGAGCATAAATAACACCAGGCGTTTGAATCAGCTATGAATTAACTACTAGCTCAATTCCGCATCATGCTTGTTGTTAAGGTGACAGTTGGAACTTCACTCTGTAATTATTAGCCAACTTAACCAAGAAAGTGGTACCATACCAGGTGAGGGACGGTTAAGAATATAATGTCATTTATTGTTATTATTATTGACTGCAATCTATCTTCATGATTTTATCCATTCTCCCCACATACTGTAAATATATTATCATGTCATTCCAAATTCAGAAATTTTCACTTCTCTTTTTAGCTTGTGGCACTGCGTGATGCCATCATGTTTATAATTATTCTGTTCCAATCTACTTCAAATCTCAGATGTGAAAAGTGACATTTCTTACACATTGACATGAACAGTGCATCTTTTCTATCCCTTCAAGGAATGTGTCAGTCAAGTGCTAAAATGTTTGGATTTTGCTCTTTATAATATTAATAGCCACGCAATGAGAAGTGTATTATTGAACTGCCAAGAATGATTAGTTACCAGATGTTAGTATAATTTGCCAGCTGTCAAATTTTAATAATTTTTATTTGCCTAAAATGTGACACTTAACGTCCATGGTGAATGAAGACGTGTGGCAGGACTTAGGGATGCCTGTGTGGTTGGAATGAGCACCCACTTCGCGCGTGACATTCTGCACGCCTCTGGTTCTGATTGGAAAGTCTGTGCCTTGTGCAGAGCAAGACGATGATAGGTCTTCAATACTTATAAGCTGGAAGCAGCAATCAATATTAGTTTTCTAGAAATGTTAGTTTACTTACTGACATGCATTTCATCTTGTTTCCACTCTCTGATAATCTCAGGTAGGTGCAAAAACAAAGGAAAATGACCCCACAAAATAAACATGTACTAGTGTTTTTATTTTAAATATTTATATTTTTTCACTTGTCCAGTGCACAAGATTAAATAACATAAACTCATTCTGTCAGTGATGTTTTCCATGCTCTTCCAGGTAGCTATCTCTGATCCCATGTTATTATTAGGTTAGGACTGTACCATGAACTTGATTTGGTCAGTCCAGCCAAGTGACTTGCAACCCAGTTATGCCAAAAGTTAATGTTTTATTTGACATTAATATAACTACTCCAGCTCTATTTTGTGTATCACTTGCATGACATAAAATTTCCCACCTTTTCACTTCCAACTTATTTGTATCTTTGAATTCGAACTATGTATCTTACAGACAGTATATAGTTGGATCTTTTCATTCTACTTTGGATTGGAGTGTTTAATTCACTTAAGTTTAATGTTACAATCGAAAAGGTAGGATTTACATCTGCCATTTTCTCATTTATTTATATTTTGCCCTATGTCTTTGTTTCCTCTCTATTTTCCATGACTTTTTCTTTGTATTAAGTAGATATTTTATGTTTATTTAAATATTGTTATTCTTTTACTATCTTTTTATTTATTTGAGTTACAGTTTTAGTGACTACCCTGAGAATTAAAATTAGCATCTTAATTTATAACCCTTTCTATTCATCCATATAGCGACTTTTTCTATTTCTCTTTATATTTTTCACATGGATTCAGGTTACTGTTACAGGTCTTTTCACTCCAGCCTGAAGGGTTCCATTTATTATTTGTTGTAGGCTATGTCTGTCACCAACAAATCATCTCTGTTTTTTAGTTTGAGAGTGCCCTAACTTCTCCTTCATTTTTGAAGGACTTTTTTTTTTTTTTTGACAGATACAAATATTTTGCTCACAGTCTTTTTCCTCGGCACTTGAGTATGTCATCCCACTGTCTTCTGGCCGCTGTGGTTTCTGAGGAGAAATCAGTCATTTGTCTTGTTTCTTCTCTCACTCTTTTCAAGGTTTCTCTATCCAGCTTTTAACCATTTAATTATGATGTGATAGGTGCGCATCTCATTAAGTTTATCTTATTTGGAGTTCAAAGATATCCTGGTTGGGTAGATTAACCTTTGTCATCAATTTGGAAAATTTTAGATATTATTTCTTCATATATTCTTTCTGTCTCATTCTTTCTCTCATCACCTCCTGGGAGACCCCTTATTCATATGTTGGCACTCTACATTATGTCCTGTGGTGCTGTTTTTCCTGACTACAGTCATTGTAATGCTGCACATTTTCAAAGGCACCAGTGAGGGAGACAAGAGTAGGACAAGCGAAGATGCTGTGCCACTCACTGTTGGAACTAAGAAACACCCATTTTCTTGAGAGAATGCTCCTCAGATTCCTGCCAGCCTTCAACTACTTTTTGGAGAAGATTCTGACAGTTTCTGCTGGTCCCATTGCTTTTATGGATGAGAGGGTATTTGGATGTTCATACTTCACCATTCCTGTTGACATGATTTCTCCATGTGGTTCAGTTTTCAGCCATAGACCTTCATTTCAGGTGGTTAGGTCTGGGGTATGCAGTTCCAAGATGGCCTGTTCACTTCCTGGGGCGGCCCTGGGGTGTACCACAGCCTTTATCTTGTCCTCACTGGTCTTGTTATGAACCTGTTCTCAGGGCCCCAGCCGCCAAAGGCATCTGGTGTCACAGTGCTTTAAACAGGATGAAGATTTCACAATACCAAGTCAAAGCTGCCAACTTTATCAGAAGTATTATCATTTCTACCACACCTTATTGTTAATATATCTACAGACTAGCTCTGACCCAAGAGATTCCACCTTTTAAGGGAAAATGTGCCAAGTAATTTGTTCTACTCTGTACATCTGCCACATAAATGTCACCTATTTGAACCTTTATAAAATTTTATGGAATATATATTACTATTCTCACTTTCCATATGCTAAAACTGAAACTAAGTTAAAATATATAAAAATGGTGAAGCAGTGATTTGAGTCTATGTTAAGTTATTCTAACTCTAAATTTGTGTCCATTAGTGATAATCGAGTGAACAACACTTTTTCCAAATCTTTCATCACTGCAGTACCTAGAAATTTTATGTAAAGGAAAGGGGTTATAAAATAAAGTGTTACAAAAACTAAAAGAAAAATCAGTATATTTGAATCCTATCTTAGAGATTCCCAGTGAATATTTTCATATATGGTATCTTCTCTGCAGAATAACTTCTGTATCAAATAGATCTATTGTGATACTGTGCAAAATTCATGGAAAACACTTTGGAAAGACTTAGTAAATCATTACTATTAACATTTACTGAATTAATGGGGGGCAATCATTAGCAAGTGTCTTTGAAGTTTGGAGATTTAAGTAAATTATGTTTCTGGGCATGAAGTGGAGTCCTGTGCTTTAAACAGGAGGAGGGTAGGATAATGAGTATGCCCACATGGTTCATTTTCTAGTAAGTAAGTTTGGCGGAGCTCAACTGTTGTAGAAAGGGTTTATTTTATATGATCAACATAGAACAGGACCCCAAGGAATACAGACTGGCAAGAATGGATGATGGCTACTTTTCAAATCCTGGCTCAGCCTCTAATTAGGTGTATAGCATTGTCAGATTACTTAATCTATGCCTCTGATTCCTCAGAGTAACAGAGAATATTTTAAGGTGAAATGTAGAACCCCCTACAAAACCCTTGGCACATTGTAGATAGTCATTAAGTGTGTTTGATAGTGGTAATTACACATTGGGGGTATCCAGAAGATAGTCATTGTAGATAGATATTAAATGTGTATGACAGTGGTAATTACAAATTAGGGGCATCCAGAAGGCCAACACAGTCTAGTGTGTTTACAACACAATCAGCCCGACACAGTGCAGTCAGTGAGCTAAGGCAGATTCAACAGGCACACAGAGAGTAAGTCTGGGTTCTTCCAGGGCCCCACACAACTCAAGCCATGTTTCATAGATTTGGAGTTTCTTCTACTCTGTGTCTGCAGCAATAAACTTAAGGGTCAGAATGAGAGAACATAGCAGAGTTTCTTTTTTAAAAATATTTTATTTTATTGATTTTAGAGAAAGGAAGGGAGAAGGAAAGAGATATAGAAATATTGATGAGAACATCAATCTGCTGCCTCCTGCATGCCCCCTACTGGGGATCTAGTCCGCAACCCAGTCATGTGCCCTGACCGGGACTTGAACCTTGATCTCTTGGTTCATGGGTCGACGTTCAGCTACTGAGCTATACCAGCTGGGATAGCTGAGTTTCTTCATCTTTAGAGTAGCTGATATCTAGGACACTTTTTATTTAAAAATAAATTATACATGCAATAAAAATCTGTAGGAATAGGCATCAAACTAAAGTTTTGTATTTTGGGGGAATCATTTGGAATTGCAGGAATTTTATTTGCTGTAATAGAGGCCTGGTGCACGAATTTGTGCACCAGTGAGGTCCCTCGGCCTGGCCTGCAGGATCGGGCTAAAACTGGCTCTCTGACATCCCCTGAGGGGTCCTGGATTGCAAGAAGGCACAGGCCAGGCCGAGGGATCCCACCGTGCATGATTGGGGCCAGGGAGGGATGCCCTCTCTGGGAAGTTGGCCATCAAGGGCGGGACTGTGGGAGGGCTCTGGGGTGTGTCTGGCCCATCTCAGTCGAATCGGCTGGACCCCAGCAGCAAGCTAACCTACCAGTTGGAGCGTCTTCCCCCTAGTGGTCAGTGCATGTCATAGTGACTGGTCAGCCGGTCAACTGTCTGCTCCCTGGTGGTCAGTGCACGTCATAGTGAGCGGTTGGGCAGCATTAGCATATCATTAGCATACTACACTTTGATTGGTTGAACAGATGACCAGACACTTAGCATATTAGGCTTTTATTATATAGGATATTTCTGTACTGTTTATATTTTGAAAAATTATGTGGATATTTTGTATGTTGAGAAAAATTGATTTTAAAATTGGAATTTGTTTAAATAACTAATAATTTATTTTAAAAAATAAAATGAAATTGCAAGGAATTAAAATGTTAGATAGCTGCACCCTCCAAATTCCCAAATGTCTTCTCTGGTTAAATCCAAGTGTCTTTCCCAAGACTTGAGGATAAGAACTCCATGTTGATGTGTGGTTATTAAAGATGAGATTTTAAATTTCATCTTTTAAATATGGTTATAACCATATTTGAAAATTTGTTAGTATTTTGTGAGTCATATAGGAACCTCAACTATTAGGAATAATTAGGTAACATAATGTTTCTTTAGCTAGGGAGCATAGTACAGTTTCTTCAAATAAAGATTAATTCAAGTAACTGATGGAAATATTGCTCATTATTTTAAACATTAAGTTGAGAAACTATTACATTTGCATATCTTTTTACACATGAATGGTGGAGTAACAGAAATACTTAAAACAATTGGTTGAGTTCTATCCCCTTTATTCGAAAATGAACAGTGTGCCCCAAAGATAAAAGGTTTATGAATTCAACAATTTAGCCATTTTGCTTCAACTAGCTGAGCCTCCAGATTTGCATGTCATTTTAATTCATGAAAGAAATGCTCAAGATAATAAAAGTTAAAAAATCTCAGTGGTGAACTGGTATCGGGAACATCAAACACATTTATTGCTTGCCATAAAAATATGACATCATATAAAATGCAGTGAATACATTAAAAAGGCTTCTTATTTATTATAACAATTAAAACAGCAAAGGCTTAATAAGTAATAAACCCTGAGAGAACTTTGTTTTTCCAATAAATTTTGTGATAAAAGATAATTTTGACAAGAGTTTTCTCCATGAAATACCTACAACAGTGGCAGCTATTTATTGTACTTAGTAATTGATGAAAAATACATTTCCTTATATACAAGTAGCTTAACTGTGCACTCTGCAATCTTCTTGAGGAATTTAGCCAAGTCTAATCAAATGTTTCTAATTAAAATTGTGTAGATAGAAAGAAGGAAATTAATGGCTTTGTGTGAACTATTTGTTTATTTCATCAAGTGTACTGGATATAATTGCACTGCCAAAAGAAAAAAAATCATCAAAATTATTCTTTACCCTGTTGGTTTCCTGTTAATATCAATTCATTTCAGAACCTTGATTTTTTCAGCCTTAAAGGAAAACAAACAGCTAAATAAAAGACCCTCACCTAGGGGACTTCCCCTCCCCAAACTATTAGCTAGAGACAACATATATTGAACAAAATAAAGGTTAAGCTTCAATTAAGCATTCTAAATATGTTAGTGAGATTTTGAAAAACTCATAATGCTTCTATTGACACGTTTTACCAAAAGCTTCAGAATAACATGAATTATAACAGAAGCAAGTAGTGGGCCCTTCCTGGGGCATGATGATCGCTTTACAGCAGATACAGCTGTTTCCAGAAGGAAAACAACAACTTGTCATCAAACCTCAGAGGGAAGGTAGGGGAGGGTGGGAGGAAGGGGGAGAGATCAACCAGAGGACTTGTATGCATGCATATAAGCATAACCAATGGACACAGACACTAAGGGGCTGAGGGCATGAGCAGGCGGGTGGAGGGGTAATGGAATAAGGACACATATGTAAGACCTTAATCAATAAAGAAAATAAAAAACAGACTTGTATTCCAAACTAAAGAAACAAAAATGTTTAATAAATGCCGCCAACTGTGCAGAGAGTCTTTGAGGGAAGGCCTGGGTTTAGGAAGGCCTGGGTTTAGGAAGGCCTGGGAAGGCCTGTACTTATTTTCTCTCCCTGGATCTCCAAGACAGCAGGCTTGGCTTCCAAACAACACGAAGATGAATAACACTGAGCCACTTTCCTACGGAGGAACAGAACTACAAGATGGGTCATTTTTACAGTTTCCAGACGTGCTTTCACCAGGTACAGCTCAGTCTTGAATAGTGTCCAAACCTGAAGCTGCTGGACTGTGGTGAGCAGGCAGGCAGTCGCCCAGGGAGAAATCCCTAAAATAGCCACGTTGCCCTGTTGTGAAGCGTCTCTGAGGGATGAAGCCACGAGATCCTTCTGTTCCTGTTGGAATGAGCCAATTAACTTGCCTGACCCAGTGGTCAGCGGGTTATGGGACCAATGGTCTCAGTCAATCGTGTTTGGAGGATAAGTGCCGGCCGGGTTTATTCTATAGGCAAAACTAGAAACCCAAGCACAGCTCCAGTAAGAGCGTTAGAAGGACCTAGCTGGAGTTTTCAGAATAAGCAAAGATGGTGAGGACAGCAAGGAAGGACCACACAGAAGCCAGAGAGCTCAGCTCCAACGCAGAGCCTCGGACAAGTCCCTCAACATCTGTTTCACCTCTAAAGTGAGGCCACCTTTTGGACTTCACAGTCGCATTGTGAGAACTCAGTAAGACAGAACGTAACGGGACATGGGAAAGCCCACCCAGATGTCAGCGGCTGCTGTGGCGATGCAGCCAGGAGGGCGCAGGCTGCCGTTTGCCATCACACTGCTGCCAGGAAAAGGCTGGGCTCCAAGCGAACTGGGATGGCATCGCCGTGCACGTGCACTGGTCCAGGGCAGGAAAACAACAGCTGGCTGTCTGCATCTGTGTCTTTCAGTGTTCCTCCAGGCCTGGGTTTCCATCCACACAATACAGCCCCTAATTATCTAACAGCATGTGGCTGAGAAGGCTCAGTGGTTTGTGAAATAAAAGCCCGGCCACCAGCGCAGATGGACCTGGGGTCAAGGGGGCTTGTCGCAAGGCGATCCACGCTTGAATAACTTCTTAATTTGCTTTTTTCTTGAAAGAACTGGTTCTTATGTCTCATTGAGTAAATAAGACTTTGACCATAAAACATGCATGTGAAGAGACACAATAAAGAAAGCTGACAGCATGAACTATGAGAGGTTAACCTGGCAAGGAAGCCACGCCCCTGGCATGAAGACCTGGAAGAGACTGAGCTGTGGGCAGTTGCACATTTTGATGTAATTGGAAACCCCATCAAAGCTCTGCTCTGGCCCTCTGATGGTTCTGAGGCTTTGAAAGGTATTTTGCTGAACTAGTTCCTGTGATACTAGGATATACGGTGAGCATTGGTAGGAAGGTTAGGTTAGTGCCCGCAGTCAGCCAGTGTCTATAATTTGCCATTTTATATTATTTTCAGGAAACATGTATTATTCAATACTAATCTAAGTGAAAGAAAGGAGTGGTTTTTCCCTGTCACATTTCATTCATTTAAGCCCTTTTGAACACTGACTATGCCTAATACTGACCCCAGATCCACTTATAAGATGGGCCACTTATGCTTTAATTCATGATTTTTTTGTTTTTAATGTATTTTTATTTTTAATGTAGTTTTGTCATTTTTAGAGAAAGGAAGAGAGGGAGAGGGAGATAGAAACATCAATGATGAGAGAGAATCATTGATCGGCTGCCTTCTGCACATCCCCAGCTTGGGATTGAGCCCCCAACCTGGGCATGTGCCCTGACTAGGAATCGTACCATGACCACCTGGTTCATAGGTAGAAGCTCAACCACTGAGTCACGCCGGCTGGGCTGTACTTTCTTTTATATACCTGTTAATCTCAGGTGTTGGAGATATACTACACTACTTTAAAATAGTGCCTGGTGTTGATATATCTTGAGATTCTATCAACAGTCTCTCCTTGCATTTTTCGAGCTTCGGAGAAAGCTTTTTTGGTGCAGTAGTAAACAGATGCTGAAACGCCCACAGAAATGAATTATTTTCTCCAATATGCACATTACAAGATTTTCTAACTATATTATTTTTCAATATTAGCATGTATGCTTTGAGGGTAAGAGAGATCAATACATTATATTTTACTGTATATCTTTGAAGTGATTTTTTTCTATTAAAATTACATAATGTTCTCTCTATATGTAGAATATTATGACACAATTCATTTATCCAAATCAGGGCTTTTATGACCAGCATATTTTGATGGGGAGACTGTAGAGAAAAGGGGGGAATATTTACAGTTTAACCCATTTGGTCATCTCAGTGAAGATAACCAAAAAAATACCAGAGAAAATAATTAATTCCATGCCTCCAATGCGTTTTTTGTTTTTTTTTTAAAGCAAATTAAGTTGAGTCATGCCAAGGTATATATTGATAGAGACACACTGGGAGACCAAGCCAGCAGTAACTGACTGAACCTACAGATGCCCATCCCCCATCCCACTCTGTCACCATTGTATTAGAGCAAGAAAGCCATTTATCTCGAATTATTTCACATAGTATGAATGAGCCGAAGAGTGAAAATATCTGTGAAGGCTTATGTGTCTGGAAACTATTTTCTTAGACACTAGGAAATATCAGTCTTTAGAATTCTAAATATATTAATGTTATAGAGGCTGCATTGGTAAGCACGTGTTTTTTTTTTTAATTTCCAATATTATAGTCAGACAGGAATAATTATAAAATTATCCTCAGTTTCCTCTTTCCTACAGCTAGTGTGTGTTGTCATTCTGTGCCGATGCTGGTTCAAGCCTTAGATAACCGTATTTGAACTTTGAAAACATACTGAACTTGAGCACCATGTAAAACAGTCTTGGGCATAATTCCTTTCTTCCAAAAAGCCAGGTGAGTCCTGATTCTCAGGGATGATCCCTCATCTTGGTGATCATTCTTCCTCCCATCGGGTAGTCTAAAAAGATGTCATCCTCGTTCATTTATTCCACAAATATACAAGTAGCCCCTTCCATGAGACAGTTGTGGCAGAGACCCTTTACCACCTACCAGAAAGCATGCTGCCTGCTGCTCCTCCACAGAACAAGGCATTGCCCCAGCTGGCTGCACAGACAGAACTACATGTCCCAGCATCCTTTTCACTGAAGTGGTGTCACATGACTAGTTCTTGACAATGGAATATGAGTGAAAGTGACCTGTCATGTCCTTTGTATAAGGTGACCAGACATCGCGCTTTTGGCGGGACAGTCCCGATTTTTAACGATTTGCCTGCGTCCCGCGGCGTTTTAAAAAAGTCCCGATTTGCCGAAACTGGTTTGGCTCAGTGGATAGAGCGTCAGCCTGCGGACTGAAGGGTCCTGGGTTCGATTCCGGTCAAGGGCATGTACCTTGGTTGTGGGCACATCCCCAGTAGGGGGTGTGCAGGAGGCAGCTGATCGATGTTTCTCTCTCACTGATGTTTCTAACTCTCTATCCCTCTCTCTTCCTCTCTGTAAAAAATCAATAAAATATATTAAAAAAAAAAAGTCCCGATTTTTGGAAAGAATGCACGACAAGCTAGGGAATGGCGGGAGAACGGGAAAGGAATATACGGTTTTGGCGGCCATGTGGCTATTTAGCCAGGATATGAGTTTTATATTATTTTTGTTGATTTTATAATGTTAAACTTTAATAATCCTATCTAATAATAGACAAATATGCAAATTGACCACACCTCCGACACACCCACAAGCCACGCCACAAAGCCACGCCCACCATCCAATCAGAGCGAGTATGCAAATTAACCCAAACCAAGATGGCTACAGCCACAGAGAGTAAGGATTCCTAGGTAACAGAGGAAGCCAAGCTTTCCGCCTGCCCTGGCCAGGCCTAAGCCTCCACTCAAGCTACAAAGTTTCAATTATAGAAGGTAAACAAATTCAAACAAATGGCCGCAGAATGGAGCTTGAGAGAGCAGGCCAGGGTTGCCGCCGGCAACAGGGGAAGCAAAGCTTTCCGCACGCCCTGGCCGGGCCCACCCGCTTAAGGCAACAAATTTTCAATTATAACCCCAACACAAATGGCTGCCGACGGAGGGAGCCCCAGGCTTGGCTCCGCTCCAGGCTACAAAGTTTCAATTGTAGAAGGAAAATAAATTCCAGATACCAGGGCCTCTGCTTGGGTTGCCAGGGGGCGTGGCTGGCCTGCAAACCACCACAGGCCCCTCGCTCAGGCCGCCTGTGGTGGTTTGCAGGCCAGCCACGCCCCCTGGCAACCCAAGGGGAACCCCCACCTGATCAGGGACGCCCTTCAGGGCAAACCAGCTAGCCCCCACCCCTGTACCAGGTCTCTATCCTATCTAATAAAAGAGTAATATGCAGATTGATCATCACTGCAACACACAATATAGCTGCCCCTATGTGGTCAAAGATCCTGCCCCCATGTGGACACAAGATGGCCACCACAAGATGGCCAGCAGGAGAGGGCAGTTGGGAGGCACCCGGCCTGCAAGGGAGGGCAGTTGAGAGGGACCAAGCCTGCAAGGGAGGGCAGTTGGAGGTGATCAACCCTGCAGGAGAGGGCAGTTAGGGGTGACCAGGCCGGCAGAGGAGGGAAGTTGGGGGCAAACAGGCTGGCAGCAGAGTGGTTAGGGGGTGATCAGGCTGGCAGGCAGAAGCGGTTAGGGGCAATCAGGAAGGCAGGCAGGCAAGCAGTTGGGAGCCAGCAGTCCTGGATTGTGAGAGGGATCCCAGATTGGAGAGGGTACAGGCTGGGCTGAGGGACAACCCCCTTCCGTGCACGAATTTCGTGCACCGGGCCTCTAGTAACAAATAATTGTTGAGAACTGATTATCGAGAACTGCTTATCAAAGTTCGCATTGTTGATCAGTTGTTAGAATTCGACCACCATTGTTTGGACTTAATGAACAATGGCATTTTTTGGGATTGGCAACGACGAAAACATTTTGTAACTGTCTCTCAGACGATACACATCGTACTGCGTGCTAGTAAGCTAGTTAAACAAGTGATGTCATTACAAATCAGCTATTCAGATAATTTAGGTAAGTAATTTATTTATTTCATAAATACATAAATTTTCTTGAATTTAGCAGGCAGTACTCATATTATTTATTTTATAGTGGTGGCAAAAAGTCTAGCGGCGGCCTTGAAAGTGACACTTACGACTTACGTTATGGCAAATTCAGAGGAAAAATAATACAAGTTAGTATTGTTATTATTTGGAAAGAAATATAGGATTAAAATAATTTTTAAAATATAGTTACTTTATAACAATCAAATTAATTTACTTTATAAACTAACAATAAAATATGTTCATGTAATTATGTACCTACTTACTGTGTTTTTAAGCAATATGTATATAATAATTTATAATATAATTTTAAATTATTTTCTTTTAGATTTTTAACATAATGAGTAAGAAAAGAGGATGCAAATTCAACGATGATCTAAGAAGTGAATTTCCTTTTATTAAAAAAACCAAAAGCGATTACAATATAGACCAAATTTTTAGTCAAGAACCGCCCCCCCCGGGCCGAAACCGGTTTGGCTCAGTGGATTGAGCATTGGCCTGCGGACTCAAGGGTCCCAGGTTCGATTACGGTCAAGGGCATGTACCTTGGTTGCGGGCACATCCCCAGTAGGGGGTGTGCAAGAGGCAGCTGATCGATGTTTCTCTCTCATGGATGTTTCTAACTCTCTATCCCTCTCTCTTCCTCTCTGTAAAAAAGCAATAAAATATATTTAAAAAAAAAAGACTCCCCGCCTCCCCCCCCCCCCCGTCAATGGTGTCCCGCTTTACCAATGTTAAAATCTGGTCATCTTACCTTCGTAGCAAGGATAAAAGGTGTGGATGGCTCCTCACTGCCCTTTCCCCCTTATTCTACTGAGCAAGGTAGACTTTAGAATGCAAGAGAATGAGAGAGTCCAGAGGTTGACAATATCTGAGTTCTGAAATCTACCTGGTCTGAAACCATATTCTCAGTAGGACCACCTGCACCAGCCCATCAGTCAAGTGAGGAACAAGCTTCAGATGTGTTCAGTCAGTGAAACTTTAGGTTTCCTTGTCACATCAGCGTGCACTGCTCAGATTAGCGCAGGAAGGCACTGGTGACCAACACAGCTATGAGCTGAGCCGAGGGAAAGTGGGAAAGTGGGAATTGTTCTGAATTTCCTACACAATATTGGTCAAGATTGCTAGAAGATATAATGTAAATTTTTGAGGCTTAAACTATGTTTTTGAAATTTTAAAGGTGAAAGTAAACTTGTTCTGTTACTTACATTTTCATGCTTGGGCACTATTGAAATTTCATGTGGGTATCAGCCCTGGAGAACATGAACTCACATGTATCTCGTTTTCATGATTTCATTTGCAAAGCATTTGTACCAGGGATGCCTCCGTAACTGGATGCTTTCCCAGGTTTACTCTCCTACTGTTATAATATCGATTACTGGGACACCTGCCCAACACACTCAGTATCAGAGAGGTGCAAAAGATTCTGAAAACACCCCTTCATGGTGGGAGCCTTGACAGTTGATTTGGTCTTCACTACTTCAGTTTAAATGAGGCTTCATTTTCATTTTCATTCTGAAGCTGTTTGTACCTTGATCTTATAACACATCTCATTCATCTCCTTAAAGGAAGAATGCTCCTTTTTTTAATTTATTAAATGTATGATCTGTCAAGAGATCACAACAGTACAGCAAGTTCCACTTAACATCCTATTGGCCATCTGCCATTCTGTGAACGGTAGTCAATAATGATTTGTCAAACAATTAACAGAGTTAATAAATAGTCACAGTAACCTAATCTGCCGGCCACCAGTACTCAGTAGTTGGAAATTAGTGTACTGAAGCTATTTGACATCACACCTGATATCCAACCAGATGGAGAGCAAATGCAACATAACAGATGATGATTAATGATGAAGATGATGTTATTCACTTATGATATTTTAGGTGCTGGAAACCCTCTCTTCCCTCTCTGCTCCTTAAGTTTGCAAGCACCTCTCACATTGTAGAGGCTACTTGAGGCAGAGCTGTCTACTAGTATACTCTTGGTGGTTTTTGCAAACACACATATTAATACAGAAAATGGAACTGCGGTCTAAGTTATTTGATTATATCAATTCTCCACTTGAGTCATCCCATGATAGGAAAAATTATAATGTGTGTCATTATACAAATTAAAATGTTAGCACTTACCCAAGTCACCAGGGGCCGATGCTCATGTTTATGAAACTGAGTCTGTTTACAAAAGCAAATAGTCAAAAGAGCTCATTCTCTGAATAAGAGAAAAAAGAAAGGAAAAAAAAGAAAAGAATTTGTCAAGCCAGCTATTTCTTCTGTGTCATTAAATCAGAGTTGAAAAATATTTTCCAGGTCATCTAATTCAAATAGTTCCTAATAAAATAATTTCTCTAATACCATTTTTGATAGATAAGTAGTTAGGCAGCATTGTAACAGACAATATATGTAAGTGAGTTACACTAGCCAGGCTATGACCGTTAAACGTAATAATAAAAACATGTAAATACTACCCTTTGCTCAGAGGCAGTAAACAGGTGGCTGATAAGATGTGACCCATAGGACATAATTTCCTCACTCCTGTTCCAGTGGAGGCATGCATGGTTTCCTGTTCTCAAAGATGATGACTTTAGAAAACTTGATGGAAAAACAAAAAAGATAAAGACTTCCTTGAGACCTGCTGGCGTGGCTTAGTGTTTGAGCATCAGCCTATGAACCAGGAGGTCACGATTTGATTCCTGATCAGGACAAATACCCAGATTATGGGCTTGATCCCCAGTAGGGGGCGTGTAGGAGGCAGCCAATCAATGATTCCCTCTCTCATCATTGATGTTTCTATCTCTCCCTCTTCCTTCCTCTCTGAAATCAACAAAAGTATGTATAAATAAATAAATAAATAAATAAATAAATAAATAAAATGGGTCTACTACAGACTGAATGTTGTATCCCCTAAACTTTATACCTCAAAGTTAAATCCCCATTTGGTGGCATTTGGAGGTGATAAGTCATGAGGGTGGAACCTCATAGATGGGCTATTAGTGCCCCCAGAGCCCCTCACCCCTCCTCCACATGAGGACAGGAAGCAGGCCTTTTACCCACGGACATCAGTCTGCTTGCAGCCTGACCTTGGACTTCCCAGCCCCAGAACCGTGAGAAATAAATGTCATTTAAAAGTCAACTAGTCTGTGGCATTCTGCTAGAACAGCCCAAACTGAAGAAGACAGGGTTTGTTTGTAAAAACAAAACCGTTGTTATAGTTTGCCCATTAAAAAAAAAAAGTCAAGTCATATTCTGAAAATTAAAGGCACCTCTTTAAATTCAACCAACTTCTGTCCATGGGAACCGTGCTCACTAGTGAGCCCTTCTTTGTCTTTCTGTCCAGCCCTTTGATTCTGCAGCTGAAGAGTTCTTTCTCCCATGCTCCACCTTTTATTCTCCTTCCTGAATAGGCCCAGGCTCCTGGTTTAGGACACACAGTTAACCAGGGTTCCTGAATAATAGACAATGTGAAAATGCACCCGGCCTTCGATGGGAAGCTCTCAAGAGCACACCTGTGGGAGTCACCTTCATGCTGTATTCTCTATGAATATTTCTCCCACCCCCAGGAGCATGGAGAACAAATACCATGCAGAGATAGGTTCAAATTGGAGCAAGACAGCAGCCCTCCTTGAAAGGCAGGCACTCTGAAATCCTGACAGCATCACTGGTGAGCAGCATGGTAGACTGTGGGTTGTTAAAGAAATGATCCATTCCTAAAAGTACCAGAAATCTTTCTCTTGTGTTTTTTCCCTCCTTCTTCTTTTGTTTTAAAGGACACACTGGGGCAGATAGTGTTATGGAGAAGCATGAGAAATAGCACAGGGAGGAGAATGCACAAGATATTTTGCAGTTGAATTTTTGAAACATGTCTATTTTGGTGTTCCTTGTACCAATGCATCCCTTTGTCAGTGAGAGGGATATATTCTATGCTCATGATGAGCTCCCCAGGATCATGGAATCAAGAGGGTTCTCAAAGATTCTGTGAACCAGGAGAGGTTTGACCACCTCAGGGTTACGCCCACTGTCTAACTCGGATGGGGGCCAGGAGGGAAGCTTTGGTGCCACAGAAACCTCTGTCCCCTGTTTAGACGGGTGAGCACCACAGCATGTCATTATATCACTAAGGGAGGCAGGTCTTAATGGCATCAATGATAGTCTGATGTAGAATCGCAAAATTCTTACATCTAAAACCAAGTGGCTTACACAATCTGAAGACCCAGTCTTAGAGTTGATATGAATGGCTATCGATTTCCAAAACCTAGGTTGCTTGGCAAACTGTGCAGCAGTGTTCTAAGAAGTTCTCATTGGAGGTTACTGTTGGATAACACCCAGCTATGAAAGTGATTTAATTACTTATCTAAATTTTAAGTAGAATACCAGGAGAGAGAAGGATTTAAGCCAGCGGTTTCTTTTTGTCAGAGACGCATAAACCCTTTGAAATAGTACCAAACAGAGTCTGAGCTAGAGGTGGGACTGGTTTGGGGATAAGTTAACAAGAAACTATGCACATTAGTTATTAAGTGAACAAAATTTTCCATCTTGTAATAATATTTTTACCCACTCTTCCTGTGCATCTTCCCACACTAAACTTTACCTGAAAATGGAAAGAATATTTTGTAGACAACCTTGTGGGCAGGCAAGTTTCAGTGCTTGTGTGGAGGGAAAACCATCACCTTACAATTGTGGGTGCTTTGAATTCAAGACAGAAGCCACCACTGAGGTATAAGCAATTTGCACAACCTCATAAAATATTCAATCTTGTATTCTTTTTGAAGGTAGAGGATTAAGAAGCAGATTCTGCAAATATTGTTGCAATCAGGTAGAGAATTATCCAGAATAAATATTTTTAAAATACTGTTTAAGTAATCTACCCCAAGGATGTCCTTGTTCACTTCCTTTCATTTCCACTTTTCAGCATTAAGGTAGTTTTGTAGAATTTTTGGATGTGATGAAAATGCATTGCTGGCTCCATTGAGGCTGAGATGTCTCAAGAGTGTTTGTGGATAAATACCAACCTTCTTGATTAGACGTAGTGTCCTACGGAAAAGGCTCGCGTGTGGCAGTAAGTCCATAATTTCTCAGCGAGAGGACAGAAATCAAGATGAATTATCTGTGAATGAACCCAAAGAGGATGTGAGTAAATGATATCAGATGGCTTCTGAATGCACGTGTGATCGAAGGAATGGAACCCCATTATCTGATCATCGCTAATGGACATTGGGAGAGGGAAGACATCAGAGACGACACAGTGGCTCGATGAAGAAGGATGGCTTGAGGCAAACCCTGTTCAATTGAATTGGAAAGAACTAAACCAAACAGTGCCATACGTCTTTGCTTAATACATGAGAAGTGAATGCGGAAGAGTCGTGTTTGAGGACGATGCTGAGGAAATGGGACTCAAACCAAGATAAATAATGTCCAGGGGTTGTTACGGAGACCAGCTGGGTGAATTGAGATAAATGATATCAAGCACCAATCTTTAAATGTGCTAGTGGCAAATCCAGATCAACGTTCCCAGATTTAAAAATAAATAAAGAAGGGAGTGTCCTGAGTGGAATTTTGAGTCGGGGGAGGATACAAGCTGTGTCCAGTGGCTCTGACTGATGGCTGACTTAGCATGTGCCTCCTGTCCTTCTGCAAGCATGCCCCTCATTTGGTTCCGTTAATGTCCCCACTTCTAGCCAGTGCTTCTCTGCCATGCTGGGCAACAGAAGACCTAATTTCCAAAGATATGCATAATATGTAATACATTAATGTACCCTGTTCACACCAACCTTAGGAAAATCAGGAAGGGTTCACTCAAGTTATTCTCTGTAAGGTCTTTCTGACTCCCACTGGGTATAAACAAGGGAGCATACTCCTCCACTAGCTATGGGCAGCCACCCTACTATCCAAAGACACAAGCCTCAGAATGGAGCCAAGAGTTGCTATGGCAGAGTATTTAGAAAGAAAGCAGCATTAGTCATAGAAATAACCAACCCAAGACTTTCCCAACCTTTCCATTTCCCGTTATATAATATAGCCTTCCTTCTTATTTAAGGCAGTCTGAGTTTGTAAATTGAGAGGGGTGGGTGGGGGAAGGGAAGGGGCTTTGGTTAAAAACCCTCTTCAATTTAAGAAACATATTTTTCAATGCCTTTCTGTTCACTGCACAGTATTCTTTCATTGTCTTGATCTAATTGGAGCTGACTGTTTAAACGCCCCCATCCCGAATGCATTATATAATCTGCTGCTCAGATGTTTTGAGATGGACAGGAAATGCATTTAGAGATAATCAAGCTCCGATGCACTCTCTCTAGGACATCCTAGGCTCTAGAGACCATGTTGCTGCATCCACTGGGAGCTCCATCCCCTAGACCTCTTGCATGTGTTTTGATTTGAACAAAGACTATTTGAATATTTGTCTGTTGCATTTAAATGGCCAAAGTTATCAAGAGAAAATAATTTCGGAAAAAGTGTGTGTCTTTGGTATCGTATTTGCCTCCATGCCTCTAATGCACTATCCTCACATGGAAGTGAACCTCAGCGCAAGCACACTCAGGAGTCGGGGGCAGGACCTTCACAACCTTGACATTAAAAATCTGGCTTTCTCTTGGAAGTTTCGGCAATGTGTCAGTACATCAGCCACGATCTTTAGCCATCCACCCTCCGGCCTGTGGAGGACCTCACTTAACTCCCCTTCTCTCTGGTGCCAGGGCGAAACGAAAAGAACGCCTGCTTAGTTAGAGACAGAAGGTTTCCTGTGGCCCTGTTCCTGCCACTTCCTAGCCCTGTCACATCCCCAGCTTGTCAATCCTCTTCTGGGGTCCATGTTTACATTTCCGTGAGCTCAGGGGTTCAGGGAAGATGCTGACTTTCTGAGCCTTGATTTCCTCAAGTGACCTGACAACTTTACAGAGTGGCACAGGGCACCCAAGAGAACACATGCCAAGGTTATTGAGCATCAGAAAGGTCAGTTGATAGCCCTGGCCAGTGTTTCTCAGTGGTTAGCGCATCAGCCCACACACCTGAGTGGTGATGGGTTTGATTCCTGATCAAGGGCATGTACCTGGGTTGTAGGTTTGATCCCCAGACCAGGTCAGGGCACATGTGGAGGCAACCAGTCCATGTGTCTCTCTCACATTGACGTTTCTCTCTCTTTCCCTCCCTCCTTCTGTTCTTTCCTCCCTTCCACTCTCTCTAAAATTAATGAGAAAATATCTAGTATGAAATACTTTCTTAAAGCTATACCTCCTCATTCTCCCAGCTGAGTGCAATTCCGACAGCTGGTCCCCTTTCTTTAGGGGGATCTGAGGGAAACCTGTCCAGAACCCACCTCTTACGTGAGGTTGTTCATTTTGTTCTGTCTCTAACATCCTTGATCTAGGTCTTTTCACCTCTTGCAGCTATCCTCTAGCTCATCCATCCTCTCTTTTCTCCTTTGAAGATCCCTTGCATTTCTAGGGATGGAGCCTCTGTGAAGATGACTCATGACCTTCCTCTGACCTCTCTCCTGGGCTCCCCTCCACATGTCAGTGGTATTGCAGATGCTTCCAGGCAGATACCACACTGATGTGACATCTCTCTGATGATTCCTCCTAAGCTGTCTCTTCTTTCTCTACCCCTATCACCTACATTGGCCCTGAAAGCCACAGAAAGAGCCCAACAACCCCACCCATGTTCCTCCTCCTCCATCTCTGCTTCCCAACAAATCTTCATCTGAATGAAGTTTTCCAATTTCTTAGCTTAATGAAAAGGACCTTCTAGATTCTCACCCAAATGTGCACATGTGTAATTTTCCTACAGAAGTTCTCCCCTTTGGTCCATCTGGTCTAGACTCTGTCTCCTTGAACAGCAATGATTCACTGCCTTTGTGGATCAGCTCCTGCCCTGTGAATTAGCTGAGATCTCCACAGTTTCTTTTCTTCTATTAGAAAACTTTGCCATTCATCTTTGACCTTAAAAACTGCATTTTTGGTGATGAATGGCCCTTTCAATTAAATATTTCTTAATTCCCTGAATGTTGATGGTGTTCATTATCTTTATTCCTTATTGGAAACACATGAGGGGTATTCTGAAATCAAATTCGTATTTTAATATTTCTTCTAAAAATGCCTGCGGAATGATAATTATGGGCACATGCAATATTAGGTCCTAGCTATTCTATAGCGAGGGGAAAAGTGTTGGTGCGCAGACACAAAAAGGTCTTTTTTCATAAAAATATGTGCCCTGAACTTACGTATTTCTCCCATGAGAAGTGGCTGAAGTTGGGAACAAGGAGAACTTGACCTGAGCCCTTGTCCAGGTCTCTGGGTGATATTCGGAAGCTGGTGACTTCGGCCACCTGCCTGAGACCACACCCAACTGTGGAGAAACACACCTTCTCCTGTTGGAGCCACTGTCTTTGGGCATTCCTGGATCTCAGCAGCTCAGCATTTAATTACATTCTCAAGAGCTCAGCTATGACACAAGGAGTCTCTAAATGTAGAGATTGACACAGGTGCATTTTTTGGCTCATGGCATCGTGTAGATAATTATGTGTATTTATTTGAATCCTGCCCGTGGGCTGCACTATTCCTACTTTACAGACTGGAAAGTGAAACTCACGGCTGTCAGGAACTGGCCTATGTTATGGAGGTGACAGGCCGCGCCCAGCCCCCAGGTCTCTGTCCTCCCTGAGACATCCAGTCCTGGTTCCCATCTGTAACTCTTCCGCCTGAGCGTCAGACCACATCTTTCTTCTCCTTTTCCTCTTTCTTGTTCAGAATGCTTAACATAGGCCTCACACGGTTGGAACTCATTAAATATTTACTTCTTCCCTTGGAATGCAGCCTTCACAGTCTGACAGGAGAATTCCCTTCCTTCCGTAAAATGCGGTCCTGAGAATGAGCCCAACCAGGCTTAATTTCCTTTCAAGGAATGTGTGTTGGACATCGCATCGCTATAAATGATCATCGTGTGCATTTGCAGGAGGGCTCCGTTCTAATGGGACCGCACTCTCACCTGTTCCATTTTGCCCAGGCATGTAAATCAGCGTGCAAGCAAACAGAAAGCCCTCAGTAACCTACACGGTTGTGCTGCTTGATTATTTGTTTTGTTTTCATTTTAACCGGCCGGCCTGGTTCCCAAGGAGCCATAAGCACTGACATCAGCATTTCTCCAAATCACTCACTTGGCAGAAATAATGGAGTAACTGCACCTCCCCTTGAAGGATGGCTGTTTTCACGAGTAAATCATTTACATCCTTATTATTCATCTCCGACCACGGTGTTTATTGAGATTATGATGCTTCCTTGGGGACCACGGAGAGCCTCGCAGTTCCTGATTCTTCAAGTGGACCCGCCCTCTCAGGCCTTTGCTTCCCTCAGTATTCATGCAGCCATGAGAGGCGGGTAGTGGGGGAGAATAAGGGCATGGAAACGTCCCCAGATCAGCCCAGCTGACATGGCTCAGTGGTTGAGTGTCTACCTATGAACCAGGAGGTCATGGTCCATTCCCGGTCAGGGTACATGTCTAGTTGCAGGCTCAGTCCCCAGTAGGGGACATGCAGGAGGCAGCCAGTCAATGATTCTCTCTCATCATTGATGTTTCTATCTCTCTTTCCCTCTCCCTTCTTCTCTGAAATCAATAAAAAAATATTTATTTTTTTTTAAAAAAGGAGGTTCACCCGGCTGAATCTACCAGCCTCTAATTTACTTCTTTATTAATGTTTTCCTTGTAGTCGTGAATATACGTTCAGTGCATTTCGGGAGCCGTGTGGGGATTAAGTAAATGGAGGCACGTGGTTCAGCACAGAAGTGGGTGCTGGCTTCTCGATGCCAGTGCCCGGGCTCAGCAGCAGCTCCCAGCGGGACGGGCAGGGCTTCCCTCCAAAGAGCACAGGGACTAGCGCCTCCTCTGTCCACTCACTAACAACCCGGACCACCAGGTGTCGGTAAGCTGTACACATGGAGCCCTGAGGAGCTGCCTCTGATGGGAAGTCCCCCACTTTTTCATCTTGAAAACGTAGCTGCCTCTCCCCCTTATACCAGGAGGGTCCAGTTGCCCCTGGTTGGCAACGTGAGTGACACAGAAAGAAACTAAATATAGTGCCAAAACCGGTTTGGCTCAGTGGATAGAGTGTCGGCCTGCGGACTGAAAGGTCCCAGGTTCGATTCCGGTCAAGGGCATGTACCTTGGTTGCGGGCACATCCCCAGTAGGGGGTGGACAGGAGGCAGCTTATCGATGTTTCTCTCTCATCGATGTTTCTAACTATCTCTCTCCCTTCCTCTCTGTAAAAAATCAATAAAATATATTTTTAAAAAAGAAACTAAATATAGTGACAGTTTCAAAGAATAATTACCATCAATTGGCATTTTAAAATTCGAGTTGTGGCATGATACTGTGTTGGTGATATACAAATACAAACATTTTGTCCTCTTAGGTCAAAGATGAACTCAGTCATGTTGCATAATTACCCTGGTAAGCACCCACCCTGACTTGAGCTGAGCTTCATTTATTAGTGAGATCAAGGCCACCCCTGTAAGATTCAGACAGCAACAGAATATATGAGTAACTCTAGCAAGCCTTCAAAATCCGTGCACTTGCTAAAAGGTAACAAATACCCAAGAAAGCAGAAATACAAGGCAAATCATCTGTATATCAACTAAAAAATAAGACGTTAACAAAATAATTTTGTTATCATTATTGCCATCGAGCACTTTTACACCAGGTTCCCCTTGTGTTTTGCATGTACTCAGATTTGCTCATTTAATCCCTGAATGGGCCCAACAGGGGAGGTACCATCACGCCCATTTCCTAGCGGATGAAACCAAGACACAGGGAGCTTCCGAGCTAGGAAGTGAGGGAACCGGGATCCAGACCAAAGAGTCTGACCCTGAGATTTATGTTCTCACTCACTCTTACATTCTCTTTCTATGTCCTAGCTTCCCACTAATGGTCCCAATGATGCTTATCTTCAGTTATGCCCACAGTTATTTAGAATCTACTACAACTTTCACTGTTGTGCAGGAAGTCACTGAGGACACACATAATAGTGCTCAGAAGAGAGGTGCTGCGCGAGCTAGGACCGGATTCGGGAGCATTCTCTCTCTGTAGTCACTGCCTTGTAGATGAACACACTGACTACAGGTCAGAACCCTTCTGGCTAGGACAGTGAGGGGAGTGAGCTCTGTTAGGAAGAAAACACTTTTAGAGTAAACACATTATGGATGTGTGACGTTAGGAAGAATATACTTTTAGAGTAAACACATTATGGATGTGTGAAATTTTGACAGCAAAAAGATGTCTTCCCTCCCTCTTCATCCACAAATGCATGGAAAGAAAAACAGGGCACAAGAGAACAATGTTTTCTTCTCTCTCTGGCTCCTAATGACCCTCTCAAAGCTAAGAGGGAGGGAGGGGAAGAATGCAGGATTATGGAATAAACACCAGACCACAGGGCTGCTGTTTAGTCAAGAAAATATTCACACTTTATTGCACTGGCTTAATCTAAATTCGGATGTGTGAGTAAAATAAAGTTTAAATGTATTTACTCCAAGGACCTCATGTAAAACAGTGTTAAAGAGCTACATATGTCCATGATTTATATCTAATATACATTTATCATTCTATTATGCGATAGAATTCCTTAGTGAAAGTAAACACAATGCAACTTACAAATGGGATAGAAAGAAAAGGACTTTGCTAGCCACTGTTTCCTGCTTTATTCTCACCTCTGCTCCAGATGAAACATTTGAAAGATAAGAGTTTAAGCAGCAAAATCCTTTTAAAAAGGTGCCCATACTTTCAGCAATAAATATTTTTTAAAAATATAATAAATCATAGCTGCACTCAGAATATATATATATATATATATATAGTGTACATATATATACACACACATACATGTGTATATGTATATGTATTTACTGTGTGTCTAAATATATACGTATATATGTACATGGCCTATATTATCTATTATATATGATCTTATTGCATAAAAGGGTGTACCCTCATTTACTGCTGACTCTAACTGTTGTCTTACAGTCATACAGAACTGGGGAGATAAGAAATGTGTGTGGCATTTATAAATTCTGTTTTGAGACACACTTTTCATTCTGAAATCAGAAATTGTTTTGTCGACTTTCCTTATCTGGTTCTTGGACAGTGCTTATCCTGACTCTTGCCTACAAGAGTGTTTCTATGAAGCTTTCAATAGATATGCAGGCTTTCTGGCTTATTCTGGCCACTCTGGGTCTGACAGAGAAAGCGGGTGGAATGGAAAGAACACTGGATTTAGGATCAGGTAATCCGAAAGTAAGATGCCAAGTGGAGCAGGAACTAGCTGTGTAATGTTGGCCGGCTATTTAAAATACCTGTGCTTTGGCCTGGCCAGCATGGCTCAGTGGTTGAGCATTGGCCTATGAACCAGGAGATGATGGTTTGATTCCCGGTCAGGGCACATGCCAGGGTTGCAGGCTCAATTCCCAGTAGGGTGCGTGCAGGAGGCAGCTGATCAGTGATTCTCTCTCCCCGTCTCCCTCTCTGAAATCAGTAAAAATATATTTAAAATACCTGAGCTTCAGTTCCTCTTATGTAAAATGGAGGTCATCTCCATGTCTTAGAATTATTGTTAACAGTATTCTCTGTGATAATGTTTTGGAAGGAAAAACATTTTTTTTTTTTTTAGACAAATAATCTCTATATATAAAATCCCAAGCAACTGGTTGACCGTTTGACCAGTCACTATGACTGACGTGCACTGACCACCAGGGTTCAGATGCTCAACCCAGGAGTTGCCCACTGGTGGTCAGTGCGCTCCCACAGTGGGAGCACTGCTCAGCTGACCTATGTGAGCAGACGCAGGACTGACAGCTGGCAAGTGCAGCTGCGGCAGCACGAGCCTCTCCTGCCTCCACTACTGCACTACTGAGCAGTGGTGGCGGTAAGGTGCAGTGGGACCGGGTGAGCTGGAGCAGCACAGCACCCGGCCCCGTCTTGGGCTCCTTCCCGGCCGCCTGCAGCTTCCTGCATTACTACATCCCTCGCGGGATGTCGCTGCCGGTTTCGGCCCCATCCCCGGCAGGCCAGGCCAGGGGTCCCGGATTACGAGAGGGCACAGGCCAGGCTGAGGAATCGTGCACCGGGCCTCCAGTGTTTAATAAACATCTATCGACCAAACTCCAAACTAAATAGCTATTTGTAAAAGATGGTGAACTCTAATTGTCCAGTTGGCTGTTTCCTTGTATCGAAGTGTTGGACAGCTTCCGGGTGGCAGCCCTAGTGTGTGTTGTGAAGGCCCAGTGTGCTGTGCTGGCTGCTGCTTCCTGTCTGTGTGCAGGCACCTAAAGTGGTACTGGAGATCTGCTCAGTGTCTGCCTTTTCATTCCCGAGTTTCTGCCTGTTTTACCCTCACGTAGGAATCTCATGGGTTGCTCTTTTCTTTGCCACTCTCCCTTCTTGGAAAACTACTTTTAACTTTCACTTTTTATTAAAAATGTTAAATCAGATGCATGATTCCCTGTTGCTTCCTGTCACGCCTTGGGTAAGGCTGATATCCAAGTCTAAATGAAGATTGAACAGTTAAACACACAGTATTGAGAGTTTTGCCTTTAAAACCATCAGGAACACAATAACAGACATTCCTTGGCCTCAGAGTATAAAACAAAAAGTAGGTTGGAATAAATGCAGAAGAACAAAACTTGAAGATGAAAAGCCCCCTGTGATAAACCAGGAACAAGCAAAACTGAAGGAGAACACTGAGTGGGGGGAAATTTGTTTTAAAAAGGAAAACAGAAATAAAAGAAAATTTAAAACTGGGTAATAGCAAGTGGCTTTTTAGAAATGGAATTCTCCTAGGATCTGTTTATGTGCATTCTCTGCCCAACTTCAAAAGCCCAGCGTACCTTTTGATGCGTTTGAAGTTAGAGCAGTGCTCAGCAATGGATAGAGTGTGGCCAAGAGCAAAACTGCCTCTTTGTGGTTGTTTTTTTTAAAAAGTGCAGGAGGCCACAGAGGAGCATGGCGTTCAAGTAGTGGGGAAATGCTTCTAAACGGAGGCTTTATCGAGGCCCTCTGGCCCCACTCTATGGAAGTGAAGGCACAGCAATTAAAGATGACACCCCGCCCTGTGGTCACAGAGATGAAGGTAGCATCGTAAATTATTAACACAGAGGCATCTGGGTGGGAGCTGCCCTTGGCTGGCAGCCGTCTCCTAAGCCTGCTTTCTGCTAAGATGCCTTTGAAGGTTCTAGAAAAGATGAACACATAGGAACATCATGGACATAGAGTTATGACAGTCCCCCTAGAAAGAATTTCCAAAATGTAATAGAAAAAAATAAAAGGGGCCCCGCCATTGTGGCTCAGTGGTTGAGTGTCAAACTATGAACCAGGAGATCATGGTTCTATTCCCTTTCAGGGCACATGCCCGGGTTGCAGGCTCGATCCCCAGTGTGGGCTGTGCAGGAGGCAGCCAATCAATGATTCTCTCTCATCATTGATATTTCTATCTCTCCTTCTCCCTTCCTCTCTGAAATCAATAAAAATATTTAAAAAAAAAAGAAAAGAAAAGGGGACACCTTAGAAATACATGTCCCAAAGCAGAGGAACTTTGGCCCTTTGAGAGGTGGGAAGGTGTTGTCTTTGGTTCATTCACACAGTACACATTGAGAACTGACTATGTGCCAGGCATCTCCTAGGCACTGGAACAGACAATGAGGTCCCTGTTCCAGGAGTTTGCCTTCTGGTGATGGGGCAGGCATTGTGTTCATCAGGCCTGGGTCAGTGCTTCCAAGAAACAAAGACCAAGGTGAACAAGTCGCTATTCCAGTGAGCCATTTGCTGTCACCAGTGTATTCCAGCTCCAGGCCTTAGCTCCCCTTCTCTCTCTGAGACTCCCATCCCCCAGGTGGCCACAGGGCTTCCTCCTCCACTTTTACCAGGTCCCCATTCAAATAGCATCCTCCTACCCTGGCCTCCCTATTTCAGATTGCAAATCTTGCTACCTGCCAGCTGTTCTTCCCGTCACTTCCCTTTTTAAGTTTTCTCCTTAAGGTGTGTCAGGATGTAAGGCATGATCTCTCTTGCTTATTGATCTACTTTGTTTTCTGTGTCCCACCCTTCTTACCATGAAAACAGAGACCTTCCTGCTCTTCCTGCCCTGGTCTCGCTGCCTTCCCCACCTGCTCCTGTCTCTAAACCTTGGTCTGGCCCTACCAAGGCATTAGGGGTGAGTTAATTAAATATTTGACCAAAGACAGCAGGCTCATTTTTAAGTGGATGATTTGTATGGCCTGCAAATGATGTTATGAATATCCAAATGGCCCTTGGCAGGAAAAAGGTTCCCCATCCCTGATCTAAAACCTCGTACTGCTCCCACCTGGTCACATGTTATTGGAAAACTTCAAAAATTAAGCCGTTGAACGGGGGAAGAGATAAATGTATATGTTTGTGGGAGAACACAGATAAGATGGCACTTGTCTGGTCTAGCTGGGAAATAGGTGTTTGTTGTATTTTTTCCCATTAACTCTGTGGGTTTTTTCATATAAAATTCTGGGAGGAGATCTCATCAAATAAATAAATGCCATGTGTGGAACCTATTTTGACCTGACTAGAACAAGCTAACTATGAGGGTATTATTATTTTAAAAAATATATATATTTTATTGATTTTTTTTTTACAGAGAGGAAGGGAGAGGGATAGAAAGTTAGAAACATCGATGAGAGAGAAACATCGATCAGCTGCCTCCTGTACACCCCCTACTGGGGATGTGCCCGCAACCAAGGTACATGCCCTTGACCGGAATTGAACCTGGGACCCTTCAGTCGGCAGGCCGACGCTCTATCCACCGAGCCAAACCAGTTAGGGCAGGATATTATTTTAGACAATCGGGAAGTAGGATCACTGATGTGACAGTAGCTGATAGTACATAAATAATGCTATTAGCTCCTTAAAGCATGATAGCTTAATAGGTATTGTGATTTAAAAAAAAACACAACTCATATTCTCGCAAATATATTGAAATGTTTTGTGACTAAAGTGCTATTGTTCCTAGGATTTTCTTTGCAGTGAGGAAACAAATGTTGAGGGGAGAATCGAGGTAAAAGTAAAACGAGTTTTCTGTCATTTTAACAGGAGATGGCTGATAAGTACCTGGGGCTTACACCATTCTTTTCATGTTTGCATTCTTCTGAAAGTCCCCATAATAAAAATTTAAGTAGCAGCCTGCATTCCTCCCTCCTTCGCCACACCATATGGAATCACATTTAGTTTACCTCTGTAGCTGGGCCACAAATACATTGTGGTGTCTCCAGGTCCTAGCATGGTGCCTGGGTGCTTAATGAATATTTGTCTTATGGAATTTGAAATGCCGAGAGTAATAAAGCCATATAAATATTAATTAATTCTAGTAAAGATACTTTAACATGTATTACTATTCTCTCATTAAGTAACACAGATGGAAATTGACTTTGCTAATTAAGGCCATCTGACTGTTTAGGAGCTTTAGAATTCTGTGTGAGTACAAATAATGTGTGCAGAACAATTCTGTCAGGTTCTAACTTCCAGTTCAGCACTTTCCCCCAGGTTCTCCCTTCCCTTCTCTTCATGACCACTGCTTAGTCAGAGTCCCTTAGTGGGTCTCTATGCTTTTCCTAGCTGAGCGGGCATGCATGGCCGGGTGGGACTGGGAAAGTCAGAGCTAAGAAAACTGCAGGCGCTTCCCTCAAAAGCTACAAATGAACACCCATCCTGAGATGCCTCCTGGGTCTCAGGCAGGTGTCAGGGTCCTAGGGCAAAAAGCTGTGGACGCTCAGGCCACAGGCTGCCTGGTACAGACTAGCTGCTGTACACACGCCAGTGGTGTGTCTCTGTAAAGCAGTAGCCTCTTTGCACTCTCTGGGTCTCACCTGGTACACCTTCTGCTCAGGACGTAGCTGGGGCTTGGAAAGGAACGGTGCCTGTGCAGCCAGGGAAGCAAATACAGAGCACATTGGGCATTTGTGTCGCCCTGAGTGCTATTGCATGAACAGACTCATGAGGAAGGCACAGACTCTCCCAAGTGAGATACGGATTTGTCCAGGACCAAGGACAGCGCCTAAGCCAGGGGTAGGGAGCATACGGTATTTTCTGTCAAGGCCCATTTGGATATTTGAGGGCCATACAAAATTATCTACTTAAAAATTAGCCTGCTCTATTAGCTCAAACATTTAATGAACTCACCCCTATGCCTTAGCAGGGCCAGACCAAATGATTTCACGAGCCTTATAAGGCCCATGGGCTAGATGGTCCTCGCCCCTGGGTTCTAACCCTGTCTTTAAGCTCCTGTGGTTAGAATGGGAAATTCCAGCATTAGCGTTTCTGAAGAGAAAAACGTTGTTCAGATCCCTTCTGTAACAAAAGATTTACAACATGTAATATTTCCTGCCAAGTGTGTTATTCCACTTTTAATTACATTTTTCATCATTTGCCTCAGATGTGCAGTTTTCGAAGGCATATAACTTGTTCTTCCAAGTAAATCAGGAATTAACTTCATCGTGTGGCAAGCCAGAAATTATGGAACCAGGTGCCTAATAAACAAGAGTGAAAGTCGACACAAAACTGTCATGACCTTCCCAGTGTTTGTAGGGATGACTCTGAATGAGCTCTCCTTTGAATACCTTTAGACGTATTCAATTGAGACTTTTATTTGATCATTGGCACATTTTAGGGAATTATGCAATGAATTGTGTTATCTCTTTGCTCACTGTGCAATTCATAAAAAATATTCCTTTTACTACCTCCTCTCCAAAAAAAAACACCCAGAAAAACACCCTTTTCACCTACATCTTTTAATAGCAATGTTTAGCACCCAGAGAATACACATTATTACCTGATGTTATATTTCCCTCATGCTACAAATGGAATTAATCCTATAGAAACCCACGGGAATTTAAAAATGTATCCCATTCATCTGGACTTTGTCACATGACCCAATATTTTGGATTAAGCAGAAAAATATCGATATGATTGATTATATTTTAAAACTGTAATCAATGTTTGATATATTATAAATGTAACTATACATAATCCTGTCCTTATTATATATAAATACTATATACATACACAGGCAAAACCATGAATCTCTGTGTGTTGGTTAAATACAAACTGGATAAAAATATTCTTGCTGAGAGGAGGCTCATGAAATCATTTGGTCCAGCCCTGCCAAGGCATTAGGGGTGATTTAATTAAATGGTTGACTAAATAGAGCAGGCTAATTTTTCAGTTGATAATTTTGTATGGCTCGTGAATGATGTTATAAATATCCAAATGGCCCTTGGCAGAAAAAAGGTTCCTCACCCCTGGTTTAGTTACTGAATTTAATGTAATAACCAAGAACATAGAAATTATCATAATGAAAGGAAGAAATCTTGTCATTGAAAGTATCAGGGGGTGGGGGATGGGGAGGTTTATTAGTATACATTGCACTTCGTATGTTTTAGGCAAGACAAACTCTTGCTGACTGCCTTTGCAGATTTAGGAATACAACCCTGTTAATTTTGAAGTCGCATGTAGTTGATTTGGTTAAGACTTCTTTTGCGGGGGAAGGGAGAAGATTTGATTTGGGGAGGAAGGAGAATATTTGATTTTGTATTCTATCAGGCCCTAGATTATTTATTCCTCAACTTTTGAAGGCTTTGAGACCACTGGCAATTTATCCATTAGTTTATCTGCAAAGGGAAGAATTCACAGACCAGACTGCAGTGTCTCGCCTTCAAACCCGCAGTGAGTGCATGTAGGAAACTGTGATCATTGGAACGGGTTCCCATCTGGAACCTGCTGTGACACTGGACGGAGCAAATTTCAACCTTATTTAAGGAGCGTTTGCAGGTATAAGTCCAGTTTGTCATTTCCCCGTCCTAATTTCAAGCTGAGTTAAGGATTCCATTTTCCTTTGAAGTTAGAAGAGGCAGCACATTTAGATCCTGTCTGAAGGAATCAGAAAAGCAGGCGAGGAAAGTGGCGTTACAGAACACAGAATGATGGGCAGGAGTTCTTTCTGATACCAGAAAGAAATAGCTGTTATTTCAAGTATCATTTAAAGGAAATAAATAATTTTTAAAACTACCACTTTAAGATGGGTTTTGTGACTTACCCAATAGCAATTTTTAAGCGTAGGTTTTTCTACATATAAGATTGTTTAATCTCTGTGTTTAATTATATTGATAGTCATTAGCAAGTAAACTTGATAACACTTTAAAGGAGCTTGCAACTGCAAAAAAAAAAAAAGTAGTGCTTCAACCATTTAAACTAGTTGTCATTTAGCTTGTCATATGAGCAGAATCATTTTTAAATTTGCAAAAAATGTTAAATCTAATTACGTGTGTGTGTGTGCATTCCCAAGTTAAGGAGTGTGAGAGGGTGGGAGGGTGAGAGGGAGAGAGAGGGAGAGAGAGAGAAAGAGAGAGAGAGAGAGAGAGAGAGAGAGAGAGAGAGAGAGGGTGTTTGGGAAAATATAAGAAAGTACATATTTGAAATAATAGCATCTCATGATTTGTGCTTTGATGTCCTACTTTGAGGGCCTTACCATCTCCAAGGACCGTGACTTTCTGCATTCTTGATGGCACCATTAAACAACTGTGCAACACTCATTCTAGAACAAAAACGCGCAGGCAGGGACCCTGGAATTAACCGAGAATACAAATTAGCTCACAGATTTATTCCTTACTCTGACACAGTAAACAAATATTGATGGCTTCCTGCGGTGTAATCCATCCTTCTTCATTGCTCCACAACTCACTCATAGCTTCTTCATTTTCTCCTCAATGCGTCTAAGTGGGTGATTCATCTGTACCTCCTGAAATATTAGTCTGTTTGCATTCCTGCTCATCCTAACAGATTGTACATCATTAAAGTAGATCCTTGTTCTCTCTATTTGCTTTTTTTTTTTCTTTTGGAGTTTTTTTTTTTTTTAAATAGAAGAAAGGAAATGTCATTGTTTTATTTAGCAATAATGTTTTGATTACACACAGTGGTATTATCTTTTTAATGACTTTGTGTCCAAATACATCTTGCGTGGCTAAACTATGGACTATTCAAAGTAAAATTTCATAATAAAAGTAAGTATCTTTTCCTCCTTTTTTGCATAATATCATAATCCTTCCTGAGTCATACAGTCATTTTGGATGAAAATCACCTCCAGAGGTCTGTCCATCTTTCTACTTAGAGCAATATTGGGATTGAGAAAATGCTGCTATTGCCCTCAGGATTTTTATTTTTATTTATGTTTTAGAATGAATAACGTCTTCACATGTCTACAATATGAGAAAGACTCAGCACTAGAAATATTTATTATATTTGTCATCCCTGATTATATTTGATCTCAGAACTGCTGTTTTGAAAATATGTAGACACACCACAAAGTGATAAAACGACATCAAAGAGAAGCATCCCGAATCAGAGATGAGTAAACTATGAGACTGAGATAAGAACTCATAGGTTCTCCAGAGCATGTACTTTAGAGTGTCCAAGACGGGCCCCTGGGAAAGGAGAGCCAGTCTCAGGCCCTCTTTCTCAGGTGCTGATTGGTCAAACATGGACCATTGCCATCGGTTGCTATTCAGTTTGTATTCACTTTGTAAAGTGTTGCTATTCACTTCCCAGATTCCATGTTGGGGGTCACAGGCATATGTGTCCTTTAATGACACTGAACACAGATTGCTGCTCTCACAAAGCACTTTACCTCTATGTGGTGTTTACACTCATGGGTGGTGGAAAGATTGTGTTCCACAGTGTGGCTGCATCCAAATTATCTCGTTAAAATATGTTTTGCCTTGGAGAAGGTGACAAGATTAGGCCTAATAAAGTGAAGGGCGTGTCCCTCACAATTTGGCTGGAAGTCATAAAGTTCCTCCAACCACGTGAGCAGGAACTTTATAAAGCATCACACCCATTTGCACCCCAGGATTCCACTCCCTGCAATACCAGTATTTCAGTTCGCAGAGGCAGGAACTTCATCCACTGAGCTTGGTAAACTCAGACATTACATTGCAGTCACATATGCTATTAACTGATCATTGATAACAGGACACAGGAGAGGATCAGCTACAGTATCTTCAGAAGGAAGCTATCGACTCACTGGACCCAAATCTATGTGTCAGTGATGTCACCTAGGCCAAGAAAAAATAAATAATAAGTGATAAAATATCTTCATTTATGTAGGTAGTGGTTTTGTAACAAACTAGATGTGGCATCTGAAATGATTTGATACCACAAAGGGCTCTGTTCTGGGGTTGATAGGAGTGGTCTAATAGGACGAAATCAATTATGACACAAAACCAACCTTAGGCAAGTCACACAATCTCTCTGAACTCTGCAATTTCAACATTTGTAAAATGCAAAATAGAACGATTCGTGGCGTCATTGTGTAAGGAAACATATGAAAACCATAAAATATACCTGGGTTAAGTCATTGATTTCTATTGTTAGACAGAATCTTGGTGTAAATATACCCAGTCTTTGGGATCTTTGTGACATTCTCCACTAGCAAGCATTTCCTCCTAACTGCAAATCTCCCTCCTTCCCAGGTCAGCAGGAATCTAGAGTGGAGATGAGTCAGGGAATAATAGGGAACTAAGGAGAATGGGACCTCAGCATCATGCAGAGCATCCTGTAAGCCTCAGAGACGCTGCACAACAGCAGCTCATTGGGCTAATTAATCAGAGGTTAATTATTTCACCTCCCTGGACCTCAATTTCCTTGTGTATAAATCCTTAGAAAATATGATCACTTATAGTTGTTGAATAACAGACTATGATCGCAGAGCAGTCCCAGAAATAATTGGCAGTAACCCTCATTTTGTGCCAAATTCTTCCTGATAGCCAATGACTGTTAGAAAACATTAACGTTTAGTGTCTGGTGTACCTCCTGCCGTGTTTGGGTTCAGAGCAGAGCAATGGGTCAAGATGATTTTTTGTAACTTCATTCTTTTAAGAATAGTCCTATTGTAACAAGTAATGTGGTCAGAGGCAGGCGGTGTTATAACCATGTCCAGCTTCTCTCTTGCAGTTTGGTGTGTGATGGGTAATCGCCAGTTTGGTGGCTGATAGGTTCTGCGCATCTGCTAGATGCTGCCATGTGTTGGTGCTATGTCACTAACTATAATAACAGACACACACACAGTGCTGGAGAGGAGTAGAGAATAGAGCACTTTCACATTGCATTCACATAAAGAATCTGATAGTCCTCAACTCTATTATACAGATGAAGAAATGAATGCCTAGAGGTTCCAAGTAATTTGCTTAAGTCACATAATTAGTGAGTAACAGACAAGATATAAAAATCACATTATTTATCTTTTATAGCAGTGTGATACTAGAGCTTTGGAAAAATCCCCAAAAGTTCCACTACACATGTATTTTTATTTATATATGTAATATGTTATATGTTTATATGTAATATATATTATATATTATATTTTATTAGCAGACAAATTATAAAAATCTAGATTTAGGAGTAAAATAAAGTGGTTCTATTCACATTTTAAGAATTATTAATACAATTTCTTTAATTGGATACCTATGTCTCAATGTCTGTGCTATATCCTATATAATAAAAGCCTAATATGCTAAGTGTCTGGTCGTCCAGTTGGCCATTCAACCAATCAAAGCGTAATATGCTAGTGATATGCTAAGGCCGCTCAACCACTCGCTATGACATGCACTGACCACCAGGGGGCAGACAGTCAACTGGTCAGCCAGTCGCTATGACGTACACTGACCACCAGGGGGCAAATGCAACCAGTAGGTTAGCTTGCTGCTGAGGTCCGGCTGATCAGGACTGAGCGAGATGGGCTGGACAGAACCCTGGAGCTGTCCTATAGTCCCTTTCCGGCTGGCCAACCTCCCACGTCCCTCCCTGGCCCCGATCATGCACCAGTGGGGTCCCTCGGCCTGGCCTGCGCCCTCTTGCAATCCAGGACCCCTCAGGGGATGTCAGAGAGCTGGTTTCAGCCCAATCCCAGAGGGAAAACGCTGCTCAGCCAGAAGCTGGGCTCACGGCAGGCTAGCGCAGCAGCAGTGGTGGGATGTCTTAGTGCTCCGTGGCAGCACTAAGGATGTCTGACTGATGGCTTAGCAGAGAGCGGGCCTAAGCCATCAGTCGGACATCCCCTGAGGGCTCCCGAACTGTGAGAGAGTGCAGACCGTGCTGACGGGAACCCCCCCGCCAAGTGCACAAATTTCATGCACCGGGCCTCTAGTTATTACATATTGGCCCCAAGATTTCAAAGCCTCATCTTCTTCCTAAAGTGAAGGATATCTGTAATTTGTGGGTGAATGACTGTGTGTAACAAAACCACTTCATTCAACATATTGTTTGGTCTGTCTACTCAAAGATATGACATATTTTTCCTGTTTAAAATGTGTGGCTGGAACTGGATGTCTTGTCATTTCTCATCATCTTGCCTCCACGTGTTCTGCGTTGTAGCACAACAGAGATGGGTGTTTCCAGAATGAGGTGCCCACGTTCCAGCTGCTGTACTTTGCTCATTGTCACCAGCGTCCCCCCTCCTGTGCTCCTGTGGAATATTACCATCCTCACTCTCCCCACTGATCTCAGACACAGGGGTAGCGCCATTCTATGCAGCCCTATCAGTGATCCCACTTAAATAACATTCACCATCTTCTCCTCAGCCTTTCCCAGTCTTCTGCTTCACCCCTTCCCTTCAGCTGCCAAGCAGGGAGGCAGATGCTGCGTTTAAATTGCCTTTTGTTTGTTCAGGTTCAGATCTGGACCCTCTCCAGTAGGAGGCCATTCTGATTGTTCCCTTCCGGGAGGGTCACCTGCCCTGGTTAAATTAGTTGTCCCTTGCTCTGCATGATATGGCACTTGGTCCCTCCAATAGGACTGTAAACAATCAGTCTGATAGTATGACTAGTTGATTTCATTTTGCCCGTCCCTTACGAATTAAAGAACAGCTAGTTGAATTGACTGGATACTATGCCATTAACACGTCTACCGCTCCAATCCTGGTTCAAGCCATATCCCTCATCTGAATGATTTCAAGAACCTCATAACAGGACTGTTTGCCTGCCCTTGCCTCCTTGTGTTAATCATAGAACCAGAGTGATGTTTGAAAACCCCAGGACCGATCATGATCTCATGTCCCCTCTTTGTTCCATTGGTTTCTCATCTCTTGAGTAATAGCCATGATCCTCCAGTGGCCTCCATGTTCTCTAATTAGGTACTGCCTTCCTTCTCCTGTCACTCGCCTCTCATCTCTTCCGCTCCAGAGGTGCATGCTGGTCCCACTGCGCCAAGGACTCTTCGGCACCCAGCTCACCCCTTCTCCTCCCCCATGTCCTTTCTCTAATGTTCCCATTTATTGAGACAGTCCATGGGCACCCTGCTTAAAAGTGAACAGCCATTATGGCCTTTCTTCTCTTCTTTCCTATTTTTTTTTTCTTTCTGAAAGAATTCTGGTACATGTTCTTACTTGGAGTATTTTTTGCCTCTCTCTACTAGAATGTAAACTCAACAGGAAATTTGTCTATTATATTCACGTCTGTATCCCTACATCTAGAGCAAGACCTGATAGATAGTATGCACTCAACAATTACTGATGGCATAAATGAAAGAATAGTAAATGAACCAATAGGAATCTTAATATGCGAGAAGTCATCTAAGCCCTAATGCAACCCTGGAGGGTACCAGCGAGATGAGGATAGCCCTACATTCTGGTCTGAGACCACATTCTAGCCATCATCATTTATCTCAGCCATCCTTTCTCTAGCTGCAGTTGGGAGACACATTTCAGCAGCTGCTGTGCAGACTCTGACATCATGCTCTTGGGCGTCCCCAGCATTCTCTGGATCGCTCTGCTGCTCGATCGTCAGACAGGGTGATTGTTGCAATCCCACTGAACGGATTAGCCTTTCTGCCCCGTTAGAGTGATGCTGGTAATGCCATGGCTTGACTCAAATGTGACCAGAATTTACCTAATCGGGGCAGCTCATGATCAGCTTCCTCCATCGTTTCAATCTTCATCTCACCTTCAGAGCAGTTTACTGCGCACACGCTCAGAGGCAATTTCTAGTGCAGAGGAAACACCATTCCTCGAGGGTCCCTCAGAATCAAAGGTTGTCTGTAAAGTCACATAAATTACAGATAACACAGCTCTCGCAGAGAGCTGGATCATCACGGCTGCTCCTCTCTGAACTTTCAGGGTGGGGGCCACATGCCACAGCCACAGCCACGTCCCTGTAATCATAGCCTCTGACCAGGCGTCCATTTCCCTGGCAGGCTCAGGGTCTGCACCGGGCTGCCGTCCAGGCCACATGGGGAAGGAGCAAGCCCTCTCCTCTCGCACGGTTGCTCAAGGGCCTGTCCCAGGCTGCCCTCAGCTCTCAGCCTCTGGCCAGGACTGTCTGTGGACCAAGAGCACACATCACCTTCTGGACATGTCACATCAGTCTGCTCTTGGCTCTGGGTCAGGACAGGCGTGGGCAGCTCGTTCCTCTATGAAATGTAAAGGGTCCTCATCAAAGTGCAGACCCTGTGCTGTGAGGAGCATGAGCAGCATGGAGATGCATGGCTAGCATTCCAGGTGGATGGAGTTTGACCACACGGGAGAGCGGATGTGACTGCAGTGTCCAGACGGCACCCCCTCTGTCCACTTCTGTTTGTCTGGTCGGTCACATGAGGCCAGACTCCATCCTGTGGATTAACCAGAGCACACGAGGTTGTCACTGTCATTATTTCAACTTAAGAGCATAATTTTTTTACTTCATGTGTTCATCAAGTGCTAACTTAGTATGTAAAACTGTGCCAGACTCTAATTTTTACCATATTAGGCCTCAAGGTGTTCTGAGTTTCTAGAGACACACAGGGAACATGGATGGAGCAGAAACTGAGAAATGAGGCTGTAACTAAAGCAGACATCTGTGACACACCCAGGGGGTCATCGCAGGAGGGAGCATTGAGGGTCACCGTAACTAGAAGGACTTGACTGAAGGCAGAGGATTTGAATAGATCCTGAGTTACCAAGGTAATGAATGCTGTGACGAAGGGTTGATTCTCCTCTGGAGCCAAGCTCATAGTCCAGGTGTGTCCACAACCCACCGTATTCCCAGACTTGACCACTCTCCATGTCCACGGGGCTGCCGCAGGAGGCTGCCACTTTCTCCCAGCAAGTCCCGTGTCTCCTGACTCTGCATTTGCGCACAGCCCGGTGTCCTCTCGGTGGTGGTGTCCTCCTCTCAGTCTCTGCCACACTCAGACTCGCAGCATGTGTTTCAAGATCATTGGCGCCAAGTGAGTGATTCTCTTCTGACCTCACAGCACTATTGTGTCCCTGCCAGGCTCCCTGCATTGCACCTGCCAGGACTTGCCTTGATCTTTGGTTCTGTGTTCTAGATACCAGATAGTGGGGTGCGGGGGGTGGGGGAAGGGGAGTGAGAAGTGGGGGACCACTTACTGTTTTTGTAGAAGATTGAAAATTTCCTGTATTTCTGTAAAACAATACAGTCTAAATGCACGGAAACATCACGTGCCAACTGTGTTGAGCTTGTTTGGGGAAATGGCCGAGAAGGAGTGTGGCACAGGGAGGGTGCACTTTGTGTTAGGACAAGGCCATCACCCACCTGTCCTAGTTCAGGTTCACTGTGTAGACGGCCCAGAAGAAACATTCGCAGTGAACGTGGGATTTTACAGTGTGCACTTCTAATGTCACCAGACCTTGGCGGCAGTGGCTTCCTGAGGACCTGCTTCCAGGAGCATGTGCCCCTCCCCCACAAGAGATGAGGTGGAGCCTTCCCTTTGTGGGCTCCTCCCTCCAGGAGGCAGCCCCTCTTTCTGCTGGCCAGACTCGGGCTCAGGCTGGTGGGCTCTATGCTGGCATAAGGGTGGGTAAATCGCTCTCTCTCACTCTGCAAACCAGCACGCACCTTGCTGCTCACACGTGTGTCAGGAAAGGACTATGGGTCAAGCATGAACTTCCTCCACTTTCTCGTCTTCCTTAGGCCTGAGGTAGAATCTGTAACCCACACAAAGGTTGTACTACCTGCAGCAAACAGGACAAAATATTTTCCAGCCCCAGTGTTAATTGAGATTCCTGGGAGTTGTGTTAGTAATACTGTTATTAACATAAAAAGAGTCCTAAAATAAAATTGTTCTTCTTTTTTGCTAATTTTCAAAGGAGCAAACACCAATATAATAAAAATGGGAAAATACACACACAAAAAAAAAACACACGCGCACACAGGCATGGGATTCATGGTACCGTTCCTCGTTTGCCCCCTACTGAGTTGACAAATAAGTAGGACAGTCCCTGAGTGTTTTCTGCAGCATCCATCCTCAAAGGGGCTGTGCAGAGGCTGCTTGGCAGTTGATATACTTTTTTCTTGTCATTCCCTCCCCACATACCTTAAGGGACATCCCCTGTGGCTCTGTCAGCCCTGCATCTGCATTTGAGAAAACCTGTGTGAGGCAGTCTATAGGCTCATATGAGGTTAGGCAGGAAAGCCTCACTGGTCATTCCCCTAACCCTCATCTCTCAGGGATGAATGCCAGAGCTCAGTGATGAGAGGGCTTGGTCAAGGTCACCCAACAAAGGTCTTGGCTGCCTGTGTCTGTCTCTGGTCTCTGGACTTAAAGCCTGGGGTCCTTCTGCAGTTCCTATGTCTGCATCTCTGGGAAGAAGCAAGGTCACCTTAAACAATCTCCTACCCTCTCTCAGGGGCCTAGTGGTCTTTTCATTTATTTCCTTTCCTCGTTGTACAAATGCCCAGATAAGAAGTCCAAGCAGGTTCCTATCTCTGACATTTATTTCTCTGCTTCTCTTAAAAAATATCTAATTTGGGTTTCATTCCCACAAGACCTTATTAGGTGAATACTTGCTCACCTGGTCCATGGTACCATTCAAGTCACAGTAGGTACAGATGACAACAGACCATACCTTCTCATCAGTGTCCTGTGTTTTAACAAAACCCCTACAGAGACTGTGCCTTGATCTCAGGGATCAACATTAATGTGGGAACACTGAGCTGTTAATTCCCCTTTTTTTTCAACTCCTATCACACTTTATCTGTCATCAGCATGTAATTATTCAGTGCCTCCTGTAGGTTGGGCCCTGGGAATAAAGTAATGAACAAGACAGCTACAACTCTTGCCTGCTTGGAGCTTATGTTCTAGTTGGTGGAAATGGGCCATGGGGTGTTATGTCCTGTATCATCCAAGGACATTAGGAAAGGCTGTTGGTCGTGGAGAAGCGTTTCATTAGAGATCTACATGGAAGAAGAACATTCTGGAGAGAAAACAGTGACAACACCCTGAACTTGGAGGAAGTTGGTTTCTAATTGAGACTGAGAGTCTTAAGTGATGAAAGTGCTGTGGAGAGAGGCCAGGTGTTTCTGGACCATTTCTAGACCATGTGGAGATGGCAGTAGAGCATGGTTGGCAGTTAGACCATGTTCTTCTGACCCCAATGAGACACTCATTGAAAATAGAAGACTGATGGGGTGGGTTCACTCTTAAAAGATCACTGTGGATACAGTGGGGAAGCTGCCACTCAGACCACCAGGGTGGAAGCAGAGAATTGGCTTACTTAAAAAACCTGCACAGCAAGACAATGCTGCCTGTCTCGTCCACATCACTTTGTGAGAAAGAGGGAGTGGGGGGCTCAAGAATGACACTCACTGAACTCTGCTTTCCATCCAGATTGGATGGCTCATGCTTCTCAGACCTCACCCTCACAGTGGGCTCTGTTTTGCACTTGTGAGCAATTGGTAATGACCCCTTTGAACATCCCTGTGCGTTCCACATCGCCTGTGGCTTTCTGGTTGAAACCATTTTATACACAAGGTTCTGATTCTCCTGAGGGAAACTGAGGCAGAGCAGAGGAGGAACTGCTTCTGGGACATTCTGAAAGATCTCTCCTGGGAGACACACAGAGCAACACACCACACCCTGGATGGTTTTAGTCCAGAGTTTGACTTTTTACCACATCCTTTTCCTCCGCCCCTTCAAACCCTTGAATTCCCTCCATGCTTTTATTCTTATTTCATGGACTATCAACCCTCGTCAACTTGACATTAAGCCTGACTGAAAGGTACTTTGAAGACATCGTCCTAATGAATGTGCTGAATAAGAAAGGGTATTGAATGGCATTGGGCATTTCCCCAGCATCCTGAATATCAAACTTCCATTTTCTATCCATTTAATACAAACTCATGCACAGCTCCCCTGTTCTGAGGCTTCGTTAGTACTGTGTGGCAGCTGTCAGGTGGCCTGAGAACGTTGATCTGCCTTCCAGCATCTCCCAGCTCCCAGCTGGACCAAAGGCCCACGCTTTCCATCTTCGCTGACGGCACAAGAGAGCCAGGAACTTTCACAGCACTGTCATTGCGATGAGCTGGAATGAGTGGGGATTGGATTACTCTGGGTCCTTCTTTTTAAAAAAATATATTATGATTTCAGAGAAAAAGGGAGAGAGAGAAAGAGAGGAAGAAACATCAATGATGAGAGAGAATCACTGATTGGCTGCCTCCTGCACATCCCACACTGGGGATCAAGACTGCAACCCGGGCATATGCCCTGACTGGGAATTAAACCGTGACCTCCTGGTTCATAGGTCAGTGCTCAACCACTGAGCCACGCCTGGATGGGCTCTGGCTTCTTCTTTATACACAATCACAACTTAACCCTTTCATTACACACTTCCAAATTCCTCAGTAAGTATTCTGAATCTTATGATTATGTCGTTCAGGAGTGTCATTAAAGCTGACCAGCAGCCCTCTGAAATTTAGACCTTATTTACCACGATGCCCTCAGATTCTTTGTCAGGGAGTGGAAGACAAATATCTTCTAAAAAATTCACTTCACAAATGTCTTCCTAAAGGTTACCTTGATGCTCAAACACAAAGGGAATATAAACACACGCTGTTTCAGCCTTGGATGCCCATGCCTCGCGGCTCACTCTGCCCAGGATTCACACTGTTGGTACCTCGTCCACCCAAAAGCACAGACCACCTGCCTCACATGGTCCGATTCTTGCTTCTCACTGTCAGCTGGCCCCTGTAAATGCCTGTAACTTAACACCTATTATAGCATAACCTTCTCTACTTAAATATCTCTCCCAAAATAGGTTTTATTTATTCACTTTAAACTGAATTGTTGACCTGATCTCACTTATTAATTTCTCACGTTAGATTTGTGTTATTAATTCTATTTTAAGAGAAAAGCATTAGAGCTTTGAGTTTCAACCCAGCCAGGGCAGATATGGTTGTGAAAAGCAGGGATGGGATATGTACCGAGGTGCCCGACTCCAAAGTCTCTGCTTCATCTCCTATAGGCCTCACCGCTGTTGGTGATCGGGAGAACTAAGGGTGCTCTGTCTGCCTCTGATCTGAAGCAATGAGTTGTTAAAAATAAACCTAGATGTGTGATTAGAAAACATTGGTATCGAGAATGTGTAGAACTCAATCTATATATATATAAAAGCCTAAGTGACCATTACGAACTGTTGACCGGTCACTATGATGCGCACTGACCACCAGAGGGCAGATGCTCAATGCAGGAGCTGCCCCTTGGTGGTCAGTGCACTCCCACAGCGGCTGGCGAGCGCAGCTGCAGAGGCAGGAGCCTCTCCCGCCTCCGTGGCAGTGCTACCCAGTGGCGGCAGCAGGCACAGCAGGGCCGGGATGAGTGGCAGTGGAGCTGCGCCCGGCCTGGGCTGGGGCTCCTCCCCAGCTGCCTGCAGCTTTGGCACTGCTACACCCCTCAGAGGGATGTCGGACTGCTGGGTTTTGGCCTGATCCCTGTAGGGCCGAAACCCGGCAGTCCGACATTCTCCAAGGAGTTCTAGATTGCGAGAGGGCGCAAGCCAGACTGAAGGACCTCACCCGTGCATGAATTCATGCACTGGGCCTCTAGTTCTATAATAAAGAGACAAAAACAAAACTCCAGTTAAAAATGGGACTAGGGCAGGGTGGGAACCAGGTGGAGAGAGACAATGAGGGGGGAATAAGTGGGTACCTGTAATACTCTCAATAATAAAGATTTTTTTTTTTTAAAGGGCAAAGGATTTGTGTAGACATTTCCCCAAAGGCCATACATGAGTGCCCGCTAAGCATGTGAGACATCCTTGTTATTAGGAAATGGGAATTAAAACCAAAGGAGATGCTGTTTGTTGGAGTGGTTAAATTACGATGCCGTTTCACTGGAGTGGTTAAATCAGATGGGCAGACAGGAACCAGTGCTGCTGGGATGTGAGGGACCAAGGCCTCATCTCACTCATGCGAACGTGACACGCGGCGGCCACTTTTGGAACAGTGTGGCCATTTCTTATAAACCTAGGCATACATTTACCAGACGATGAGTTATTCCAGCCCTGGGAATCTAGGAGAGATAAGTGAAAATACGTTGTTAACATAAGGCCTTTGATGAATGTTCACAGCAGCCTTATTCATACAAGCCCCCAAATGAAACCAGCCCAGCATCCATCCTTGGAGGTGGGTGACCAGAATATCACGCATTCACATATCCACATGATGAGATGCTAATTTATACTCATTGCCTCCTTTAACCATGGACAGGACCAAAATACCCATTCTACTTCCACGCACAGGGCCTTCAACACGATATCCTAAGTGAAAGCAGCCAGCAGCAGAAAGGGGTAGGTTATATGATTTCATTTGTAGAAAACGCCTATAAACTGCAAATCTGTAGCAATGGAAAGGAGATCAGTAGTTGCCTGAGGCTGGAGGTGGGAGTGAGGATTGACTGCAGATGGTACGAGGGAATTTTCCAGGGTAATGGAAATGCCAGAAATTGGATTGTGGCAATGGTTGTGCAACTCCGTATATAATTGTGTGCATATATTATTGAATCATAGGCTTACAAGGGTGACTTTTATGGTATGTAAAGTATGCTTCAATAAAGCTTTAATAAAAATAAGTGTGGTCTCTTGGATAATCTACTTTTTATGAACCATTTTCAACATAAATCTGTCCTTTTTTTTTTTTTTAAAGGATTAAATCTGCAGTGGTTCTTCCCAGCAAAACCTATTCTTAGAATCCACTGACGCTCCAAACCTCTATCTAACTCCTGCTGTAACTAGGGTTAGGCAAATCTTCCTGTAAATGGGACAGTTAATAGAAACCTTGGGTGTTGCAGGACAGACTGTCTCTGATGAAACTACTCAATTCTGCTATTGTGGAGCAAAAGCAGCCACAGATAGCACCAAAATGAGTGGGTGTCACTGTGTTCCAATAAAACTTTATTTAGGAGAACAAGCGAGGCAGGATTCATTCTGAGCTGTAGTGACTTAACTGCTGCTGTAGTGACCTTTGACCTTCTAGTAAAAATGGAAGTTGCAGTAAAATATATCCTCACATTTGGAACCTGAGGAAACAAAGTCCTCACTGGATTGTCTGCTAATTCTGAACTGCTCTTGGTTATAAAAAATGTAGAACTTCCAACCTAGGATGACAGCATGATTATTACTGAATGCCTCCCCATGCCAAGCATTGTTCTAATCTACACCCATTGCCTCCTTTAATTCAGCCTCAGCCCCGGGTGGGAGGCATGGTGGAACTGAGCTGCCCAGCCCAGCACAGGGGTGGAAGGTTTAGACTCGGAGACATATGTACACGGATGGTCTAATACCACAGGCAACACTTTCTTAACTAGTATCCTCTACCGCCTCTGACCATAAGTTGTCACTGAGTTGGATTTAAAGGACAGACTGTGGGTTCTCCTGTGTTGGGTAGGGACAAGTTTCTTCAGAGGAAGTGGAAGAACACAGCAGCCCATGGTGTTTTCAAAATTCAGGTTGTGCGCTCTCCCCACTCAGAACAGGTAATGCGTAACACAGGTGAGAGTTGAGAGAAGGGGGCTTTGTTTTGAACAAAGCACTTTTTACTTTCCTGATAGAAGAGATCAGTTGGATTTCTTTAAAAGAGCTTGAGTAAGGGTTTTGATCAGGAGTTAGAATTAAACTCTCTCTTCCTATGACTGTTGATGTCATATTGGCCCTACTGCCAGCTCCTCCCCAGTGGAAGCTGTGCTCCAAAGCAATGACCTGGTCTCCTGGTTCCAGAATGAGTCAAACTCAAGAACAACACAGAGACGCCGATTCACTCATTTTGTTTACCAGATGCCATCGGCACCTGCTGTGCAAGTTTCAGGGGAGTGAAGCAGTTCTAACTCAACAAGTGAATCCTGCCTCCTGAGGTGTTTGAGGAGAAAGGAAGGGACTGTTGAATGCACACCATTAGTCAGAAAAGCATCCGTGAAAAAAACAGGCTATTAAATTGTTCCAACTCAATATTAAAGTAAAAAGCAGCAAGTTGGTGGGTTCAGTCCCAGTGATTTCAGAAAGAGCTACACTGTATAGAAAATAGTGCAGAGCTGGACAGAGACCTGCATAGAAGCCCACGGAATAGAACCAACGCATACCTTTCGGGGATGCTAACGCTTCCTCTCTCATTATGATGACTTTAAAAATGAGTGGAGCCCTGTCCATACAGGGGAGGCTGACTGGTGAATAATACATTTCGATAATGATGTAATCCTGGGAACTCACTGAGCGCTCACAGTGTGGCAGCTGGATTTCGGCTGGAGATGTAGGTCAGGGATGGGGATTTTCAGTCCTGTCTCATCCTTCCACCCTTTGACTCAAATGCTTCTCTGACTCTTTGAGTCTTCTAATCTTAAATATGCCAATCATCATCTCTAGTGATAATTAACCATAAAGGTTTTTATTTTTCATGTAGGATTTAGACTGGGTGATCTCAAAGATGCTCCATGGATTTATCACCCCAGGATCTGGCTGTGCAGTATCATTTTAACCAAACACATGTTTTACCATCCATTGTATTTCTGTGGGGTCAGTTATTCACCTCTCTCATTTCTGGTTTTGTTTATTTGGGTCCTCTCTCTTTGTTTCATGATGAGTTTGGCTAAAAGTTCATCAATCTTGTTTATCTTTTCAAAGCACCAGCTCTTGGTTTCATTGTTTTTTTGTTTTGTTTTTTAAGTCTCTATGTCATTTACTTCTGCTCTGATCTTTATTATTTCCTTCCTTCTACTTACCTTGGGCTTTTCTTGTTGTTCTCTCTCTAATTCTTTAAGTTTGAGGGGCAGATAGTTTGTTAAAAATTGTTCTTGATTTTTGAGGTAGGCCTGCAGTGCTATGAACTTCCCTCTCAGGACTGCTTTTGCTGTGTCCCATGGATTTTGGGTTGTTTTGTGTTACCAAATACAGGCTTTAACAGATTATGTTGTTTTCTCCATGAACACCTGGGACAGCCCATTAGAGAAAAAGCTCCTTCCACTTGCTTTGTCATATTGTATCTCTGTGTACTCATGATGTACATGAACAGCCAACACTCTATTGGGCATATTTAGATTGTCCTTAAAAATATTTCATCTCAGACTTGCTTTCTCCCTAGCTTCACTAGAACCACGTGATAAATACTGGGGAATAAATTCTCAGGTTTGACTATAACCTTGGGTGAGGAATTCACCCCATCAAACAAAGTCACAGTGACTTTGGAAAAGAGTGTTTCCACGACCTATGGCATTTCTTGTGAGTGATCATAACCACAGGCTGACCTGCTGTGGCACTTCTGTGGACGTGCTGTCTTGCTTAGGAAAGATACTTTGCTTTTAAAACAGACTGATACAGAATTGAAAGACCCTCACTGTACTGCCTTGGCGTCCCAAACCACAGCAGTTTTCTAGTACACATCTGGAATCATAATTCTCCTAAACAGTACAAAAATAGCATGTCTTATTAAGATCCACCTTGACTTATGAAATAAAGCCCTTGCCTGTACCCCAAGAGACCCAATGCAAATTGTGTAGAGCAATTAATTTTGTGAAAGTTCAACCACTGCAAACTGCTCTGCTGGCTGAAGGGCTGTCAGAGGCACCACGACAAGATTCCCTGAAACCAGCCTGTGTAATATCATCATAATTAAACATCAGCAGGAGAAGAACATGTCGACTGGAGTATACATGGTGAACTAGGGATGTGACATTTACCGCAGCTTTTCTCATCCGCCCTCAAATCCCACTTCACTGCTGCTCGTCTCCGTCAAAAATGTTACCACATCGGCAGCTCACTCACCGCTGCCCAGGACATTCTGCATGTTGTTAATGAAATGTCAGCCGCACCAGGCCGCTGTGAGGGGAAACTCCAGACTGAACGGGTTTGGGCCTTGTTATAAGCAGGATTCTCCATATCTCTCCTTTTCATTTGAGAGGGTTGAGCTCGGATGTGGACAGGCCTGGACAGAGGTGGGGACGTGGCGGAAACAGGAACCAGGTGACAGGTCTTGGGAGCCGCCTCTGAGTTGCTTCCATCCCCAGTGTCTCCCCTTCCTGTTAGCTTTTCACTTGACATCAAATAAACATTGTGTAAACAGCATTTCAGTTAACAATTAAAAATCTACTTCTTTTATTGACCCTTCCGTTGATGATAGTTTTTATCTCTAATTCTTTTTTTTCTTATTTTATGCTACTCTAAGTCAAGAAGTTTCTAGAATCTTGCCCTGTAATTGAATCTCAGTATCTAAGGCCCCTGTATTCTCAATTTCCCCCCAGTCCTCTCTCAACTGACACTTTGAAGAAACCATCAGCAGGTGGTATATATACTTATTTTTTATTTTTGTTTGTCTGTTGTATCCTCTGTTCATTGTTAATAAAGTCAGTATCCTGGGGGTCAACATGCTTTTATTTTTACTGCCTGGACTAATAGTTCACTCCTGTTTTATTGTCAGATGACAGAGAATTCCATCGGGGAGCAGCCTAAGAAATTCTTTGTTCGAGGAAAACAAATTAATTTCCAAAGCTGATTTTCAACTAAAGCCATTTAATAAACTTACTTCCGCTGTTTTGAGTGTGTTTAGAAGTAAGAGCTTGATAAAATTACAGTTTTTTATAGGTCTTAACTGTTGACTAATTTAAAGTGTTTTCTGTAAATGAGTGAATGAATGAATGAATAACATAAAACTAAGAATCAAACAGGCAAAGATCCCCTGAAATCCTAGTTATATGAGAGCAGTTCAGTAGCCCTTAGTGACTAGTTGTAGGAATGACGAAGTATTTTGGTCCAGACAGACCTGAGGTCTCCCTCAGCTTCATTCAGATTTAGACAAGTTTCTCCCTGACTCTGCACTTTGGACCTGCCATTTCTTAGAGCATTTAGTTTTAAAAACTTTCAGTGGTAAAATTATTTATCCCAAAATTATTACTTTGAGGTAGATGTAAATCTTCTCCCAGTCTCTTGCCAGTTTTACAACCAAGAAATTACTTTCTTAAGGATCCCAGCCATCCCTTTTGAGTATTGGGTACGAATTTGTGCCCCTCAATGAATATTAGTAAAATATTATCAGATTTAAATAACTTATTCTAGATATTAGAGTATGCATTAGCTTTCTAGTAGCCCTTTAACATATGAACTAGAATATAATAATTCCCATTTTCACCAATAGGAAGGAGAAAATGTAGCACGTGTGAGTCAAGGCATAGAAGAATGTCCTAATAGGGAATTTAAAAACTTGTGTTATTACCCAGCTGCTGTGCCTCAGTGGTTGAGCTTTGACCATGAACCAGGAGGTCATGGTTGGATTCCCAGTCAGAGCACATGCCCGGGTTGCAGGCTCAATCCCCAGGAGGGGGTGTGCAGGAGGCAGCTGATCAATGGTTCTCTCTCATCACTGATGTTTCTATCTCTCTCTCTCCCTCTCCCTTCCTCTCTAAAAATCAATAAAAACAAAACCTCATGTTATTGAGGTAAGAATCTTCTTTAATAAAGATATTCAGTCAGTCATGACATGCAATTCTATGTCAGGCCAGAAACATGATCTTTGTCCCTCACTGACCTTTGTACCCTTTGGTTCTGTTATTACCACACCTGGAGTTCTCACTCCATCATGCCAGGGATGAGAAGCGCTGAGCTTTCTCTGACTGGCAGCATGGAGGGCCTCACTGGGATGCAATCATCAGCAATTATGCACAAAAAATTGAAAAGCAAGATCTGCACTCAAATGTACTGTACAAATTCCATTTAACATGTAATTGCTTCTATTGGCAATCTCCGTATTGACTTTCCCCAAGCAGGGCTCAAATGAAATGAATCTGTCTTTCTTATAAAATGATCATTCACTTCATTTAAAACAGTTTTACAGTCAACATACATCTGTGTGATATTCATAACAAATACCTGATTACAGCACAATGGTGGGTTTTCTCTGATAGTAATTATTCCTCTATCTGGTGCTGTCTTACACAAAAGTCAACATATTGTAAAAACGGGATCCATCATGCAAGTAGGATGGGGGAATAAATTAGTCAAAATTCTCCACTAGGATTCAGTTTAGATTATCCCAGATGGTATTCCTGATCAATTTTCCCAAATCTCTCATCTAAGATTTCTAACAAGAAAAGGGCAATACTTTGTTCATCATTTTCTGCGTAAGCTTTTAAATCAGAAAAACAATCCTCCTGATGAAAAATTGAATAAAAAAACAAAAATAATTTAGAAAAATATTTGCATGATATCATCTAGAGAACAATTAGTTAAGATGTATGGTCTTGCTGATTCTGGTTTAGTAAGAGTTGAACTAAAAAACCCGCTAAGAAATTTAATATTTGTTGTATGACAGCACATAATCTCAGAAAATCTCAAATATACTTTTCAAACTACTAGTTATATATAACCATTTCTGCACATTAGCCAAGTAAATATTAGGTTTCCATTTGGAATAAAACAAAGCTTTTTTTAATGGTGATATAACTGACATGTAACATTATATTAGTTTCAGGTGTACCACATAATGATTCAATATTTGTACTGTATTGTGAAGTGATCACCACAATAAGTCTAGTTAACAGCCACCCTCGCAGGAAAAAAAGACTATTTCAAGTTCCATTTGATCAGAATACAGCCTCAGGTTCTTTGAAAAGAAAATTTGAACTTTATGTAGGAGGCTTGTTATTGGTAGAGGGAATGAATATATTAATTTTGAAGGTCGTTGTATGAATTAAGTAATAGAAGAAATGAATAAATGCATCATTTTGCTATGGAACCAGTTTTCTTCAATATTATGGAAGGGGAAAAATAGCTCTGTGCTGTTGGGATTGAATTAGCCGTGATAATATACACTTGTGATTTATGAAATATAAACATTTCCTAGCTCTTTATGTGGAAGGCTTAAATGAAATGAAATGACAATAACATAAGGATATGTAGTTTCCAGAACTTGATTTCTAATTTCATTCTCTGTTGTGGGAAAGGGGGTGGAAAGAGGTGGGCCAAACCTTTTAGTGAAAGTTTTGGTTTTGTGTCTGGGATACAGGAATTATATACCAAGTCTGAATTAAAGTCAATAGGGACATGTCCTGAAGACATAAGAATTTGTCAAAACTCATAATTACAACAATGAATATGAAAGCCACAGACTCAGGAAATAATTCCATATATATGTATATTATATATATACTAGAGGCCCGGTGCATGAAATCTGTGCACTCGGGGGTGGGGTGGGGCGGGTCCCTCAGCACAGCCTGTGCCTTCTCGCAGTCCAGGAGTCCTCGGGGGATGTCCGATGGCTTAGGCTTCTGACTGAGCCCGGCTTCTGGCTGAGCAGCACTCACCCTGTGGGAGCACACTGACGACCAGGGGGCAGCTCCTGTGTTGAGTGGGATCAGGCTGAAACTGGCTCTCTGACATCCCCCAAGGGGTCCCACATTGCAAGAGGGCGCAGGCCAGGCCGAGGGACCCCACCAGTGCACGATCGGGGCCAGGGAGGGACACAGGAGGTTGGCCAGCCAGGGAGGGACCGTGGGAGGGCTCCAGGGTGTCTCTGGCCCTTCTTGCTCAGTCCCAATCAGTCAGACCTTAGCAGCAAGCTAACCTACCGGTCAAAGCGTCTGCCCCCTGGTGGTCAGTGCACGTCATAGCTAGTGGTTGAGCAGACTTAGCATACCATTAGCATATTTCGTAGGTGTGTGGATGACTGGACAACCAGACACTTAACATATTAGGCTTTTATTATATAGGATGAACAGCTATAAACCCATTTAAGCCCACCCTATACTGTACAGTCAATGCAATACTGATACTGTAGAACAGAGCAACATGAAAATGTGTTCGTGAAAAACCAAGTCATTGTTTTTGTTCTAAGATGTTTTCTATGAACTTTACAAGGATGACTTTTATGGTATATGAATTCGTTTTTACTAAAAAATATTCACTTTTCTGTGGCACAAATTATAAAAGAGAACAATTCGTAGAAATATTTCATTCTCTTACCTGTAAGATTAAAACATATTCTCCTTTTTACTTACAAAGTTTAAACTAGGTAGTGAACAGAATTTCTCATGTATTTTTGTGCTACCCATGAAATGATGAAATGCACCAATTATTAAAATTGGCTCCATGTTTCCCAAGACCCATTCCTTGCTCTCCTGGCTGGCTCATGACTGTTGGTTGTGAATGTCCCTGAACATGGAGGGCAGGGAGAGACTGGAAAGAGTCAGACCACCCAGATTAGAGGTGGCAGTTCACTGAGCCACTGAACTCACATATGAGGCTTGTTTGGGGCAGTGGCAAGATGAGATGTCTGCCCTTCCTCCGTCCCCCCAGAACCTTAGTAATTTATACAGAGGACTTCCAGGTCAATTATATGATCCGTCCAGATGGTCTCAACAACACCTTCTTCTCTCAAGGCTGTGTCCTTGAAACGGCTGGCTATGGGCACAGCGGGTGGACTCTACATCCCAAGGACAGGAGAGGAATGAGCAGCCTTCCATTGTCTGGGGCCAGCTTTGGGTCAACCAGTGATCATGTCCTCTTGATAGCTTACCTCCTCCAACACTCCCCTTTGGTCCAGTTATTTAAATTTTCCAGGCCTCAGTTTTTTCATTTTTTAAAATGTAATTTCAAAAGAAGCTAGAGGATGGGGGAATTATGAGGATGGAATTAACATGCATGCAGCACTTAAGATAGTACATTGGGCAAACTATTTACAATCAGTCTTTGCTACTTTTATAGTTATTATTGTTCAGTGGTAACGGAAGATCATTGCAGCATCTTCTCTCCGCCCGCCCCCCCCCCAGGTGTGGGGTGTGATGGCAATCAAAGTTTCCCACTTATAGAAGGCCTTTCATTTCAAACAGCCTCTAAGTAGGCCCAAATGCCTGACTAACTATTTTATGTTTATGTTTTTAAACATTTCCGCAATTAATGTTTGGGAGTGGCTGGTCCTTAACTTGTATTTTACGAAGGCTTCATTGTACCTCATCTTCATCTGCCGAACCATTTAGAATTCACAGAGCCCTGCATTATCACACATCAAATGTCACAGTCTGGCAGCTAATCTGCCGGAAAGGTTAGTTATGTGGAGCACCTGCAAAGGTGTCTGAACTGAAGATTCCCAGGATGTGATGCCAAAATGGGATAAAATGAAATCAAGGACTGGAAAGGCAGCTGCAGAGTAACTGACTGCATGTCTCCATGTCTTAAGACCTCCAGCATTAGTTGTCATTGGTTATTGATAAGAAAACAAGAACAACAACAGACATTGACCTTCTTTTTCCAAAAACAAGGTAGTTTTCTTTAAGATAAAGTAGTTTTTAGGTTTGCTTCTTTCTGTATAAAACCAGAATAAGATGGAAAATTCTTGTAAGTATACTTTAATAGAATATTTGGGTTTTATTCACCCACCACATTGAGGCTATTTATAGAACCTTGAATGCCGTGAATCTCCACGAGGTATGTGTAAATTATCTTCAGCGTGGAGAGAATTCAAACATTAGCCTCTTCCCATTCTGCAGAACGTCTGCGGGCATTTTCTGCAGGGAGAGCACTCTGGGAATACCATCTCCAATATTTACTAGTAACTCATTCCAGATATAATTAGAAGGACAAAGTGCTGGGAAAGGGGGCAAAGACAGCCCTGTTTGGATGACACACTTTTGATTACCTCTTAGACACAGGCACCTACAAGGACAGGCAGGTGACAGGCATGGGTGTGATGGGCCAGCTCAGGGGAGTGGGTTCCACTGCACATTGGGCCCCACTTCCGCTCAGGGTCAGCTGCTGGGCACATCTCAGTTTTGCTAGTGCTCCTTGAAGGGACTAAGTCCTTAAACACGTGCCATGAAGCCACAGCATCTGCAGATGGAATGTGGCCTGGAGGCCATTCACTGGGTAGTTCTGGCCGAGACTGTGAGGGCTGACCACAGCCGATGCTTGATTTCGGTGGAAAGTACTCAGACTGCAGGGAACTGCTGTCCTGTGAATCCTACTATTGCACATTGCTTTTTCTCTTAGGGGCTATTTTCCACAAAAATGGCTTTATTGCTTGATAACAATGCTGCTTATCTCTGTATGTGTGATAATCAACAATACCATGTCTGACAGATCCTCAGAAATAGGGGTTTGAATCACCACTGTCCAAGGACTCACATTTTTTTTTTTTTTAATCCTCACTGGAGGATATTTTTCCCATTGATTTTGGAGAGAATGGGAGAGAGGGAAAGACAGAGAGAAATATCGATGTGAGAGAAACACATCAATCGATTGCCCCCTGCATGAGCCCCGGCCAGGGCCCAGGCCGGGGAGGAGCCTGTAACCGAGGTATGTGCCCTTGACTAGAATCAAACTCAGGATCCCTGTCCGAAGGCTGATGCTCCATCCACTGAGCCAAACTGGCCAGGCTGCAAGGGCTCACATTTTAAGTTTTGGTAAAACTGGTCTCAATGGGGAGCACATCCCGCTGAGGACGTTGTCTTGAGGGAGAACTACGACCTTGAAACAGCTGATCGATCATCACCTTGATGCCGCTGAGATGTCACTACCTTCATAGTTACACAGGGATTGTTATTGTTTTATTAGCACTTTGGTTACAAAGTGCATTGGGCTTAGTGTTCTGCCTTATTTTATTTTTCTGGAAACACCATTATTTAACATGGGATTTTGCAGAACAGAAGGTTTTCCCACATTGTAGAAGGAACTCTGGTGTGTATCAGCGTAGACATACATTAGCTCATTGCTTCAGAGAGCCCAGGGTTCAGCAAATTAGAGGTTTGCTTTGCAAAAGTTGCCCCCACTGGGCTTCAGCGGCCTCTTGTGGACTCAGAAGCTGACCACGGCTTTCTTCTCACCTGTACTCTGACTGCACTCTCCTTTCTCCAGGGTCTCCAGCTGACCCGGCCCAGGCCACACTGAGCCTGCAAAGGAGACACGAGGGGCTGTCGGTGGGCTCCGGGCCGGTGCTGAGCAGCACTCAGCGACCCCATCCACGCCCCACCCAGTGGTGGGCAGGACCCGCCTGTGGGCAGGACCTTCAGGATCACATGGTGAGTGGAAACATGAAGTGTACGCCATTGTGCTGCTGTGTAAAGCAAATAACAGACAGGAGAGGAAACGAGAGAGGTAGGGATGTAATGTGCCCTGTCTCCTCACTGCATCTTCCACACGCAAACCACTTTCTCACCCAGCCACATACATGATGATCTTTTGGTAGGAAATTTCCATCTGATCACCTGAGAGAAGTGCCAAAGTGTAGAGGTATTTTCAGCTTCTTAAAAAAATGAACCTCCGGTGCAGATTCTGTGCTGTCGGGTACGTTGTGTGTGGCCTCCAGGAGGGAGTCTGAGGTTGGACTTGACAGGGAAGGCCATGGCTTGTCTCCTTCTCCGGCGAGGGTGGAGAGGTGAGGGTCCCTCAACCACAGGAGGGGTCTGGGAAAGAGGAAGCCTTTCCTGAAATACTAAGAAGGATGACCAAGAAACAGAGTCAAATGTTAGGGTCCGTTCAGTCACGTGTGCGGAGCCATGGAGGCAGGGAAGAGGGCAGGCGGGGGCTCCCGCGACCCAGCAGAGAATGAGGCTTGTCTGGCTTTCATTGAGATTCTCACTATCTGCTCCACAGACTTCCTGTGAAATGTTTGTTTCATGTTTTTATTTCTATATTCATGTGATTAAGAAACCTAAAAAATTAAAGATGAAATTCACCTCCAACAGTTACTCTGTAACAGTGGCTCTCAACTAGTGTAAGGCTTTAAAAAAATCAAATGCAGGATGTCCCAAAAATGTATATACTAGTACACTTGGAATGATTATAAAGTCAGTGTTTATTAACATAGTTCATTTTCAAAATTTAAAAGAATCTACAGAAATGAATACATTTTCTTTTTACACCTACTTTCAAACTGTCCACCATTTTGGCCCGGGCACTGCTGATAACACAAAGCAGTGGAATCACAAACACCAAGGATCATTTTGTTGGGTATCTGCACTCAAAATTCGTCCACTGTTGCCGGCTGTGTACCATAAGCTTTATTTTTTTATGTATCCCCACAAAAAAGTCTATTGATACATTTTCTCTATTCAAAGCTTAGTCTGGCTTCACCCATTATTTCAAATCAGTTCCACCTGAAAAGGAGTGAAAATTGTAAGTGTTCAGCTGTTAAAGTGTGTACACGTGTTTTGGGGACACCCTTTGTGTACACATAATGTGGTTAGGCAAGGCCTACTCTAAACCAATGGAATCAGGTTTTCCAGGTGTGGAGCCCAGGCATCTGTCTTTAATGTTTTTAAAGTTTAAAATCATGTATTTCCCCCAAAGATTGACTTGAAATGCCTATCAAGGATGAAAGTCATTTAATTCCCTTACACCAAATTAAAGAGAAACTAGACTAAGAAAACTCAGGGCCACCTGGAACTTTTAAGTTTCTCCACCTAGAATTCTTAGTGGAAGAGGCGGGGCCTTGATCTAATACAGTGAATGTAAAAGTCACCTTGGTCTTTTCAAAAACAGACTTCAGCACAGAAATGTCAGGAACGAGTATTTAACGAGAAATATAAGATGCTGTTAAATCTGTGATTTATATTCAGTCAGCATCGGGCTTCAGCCGAGGTAGAAAGACTTCTTTATGGAACAGGTGAAATGAGCTGTTACACTGCAAAATGCCTGGGACTGAGTAAACAGAGGGTCTCCGGTGCACTAACAGGAATCTCAAGGTCACCTGGGAGGTGGGGTGAGGCCTGTAGTGTGACGTCTCTGGCCAGGAGGGTTGCAGGGTCCTCCACAGCATAACCCCTTCCCCCAGCCTTCCACGTAATTGTCAAGTCACTGTGTACAAGGAAGACTGTGGGATGACAAGTATTTGAGAAAATAAGGATCTTCTTTGCATTTTGAACGTGAGTTAGAAGTGAAATAATTCCCAACACACAGTCTGCTGGACACATTGTCCTATTTTTCCCCCACTTTTATGAAAATGACTCTTGAATTCAATCACCACAAAGAAAAAAACATAAAATGGGCGATTAAAAGACTCCTTAGTTGCGCTGTAGTTTCTACACAGCCAGGCTTTACCAGGACTGTAATTACAAAAAGAACATGTCTGCATCACATGGTGCTGGTTGTTAGCTGTCACACCTCGGCTTGCAGTCACCTGCACTGTCACTGTCCTGACCTTGAAGACGTGTGTAGCAGGGACAGTTGCCAGGAAGCAGCCGATTCCATCCCACTGTCGTATTAGTGTGACAACTGGAAGGACCCGGCTGTTGAAATAGTAACTGTGTGTTCAGCTACTGAGGGGGACCTTCTTTTTCCTGTGATTACACCTGCATGGAAAGAGAGCTAGACCTGTGTCCGCGTTCCACAGACTGCGATGTCACGGGTGCTGATTGTAGCTTCACTGCCTGGGCCACCAAAACAGGGCTCAGCAACATCAAATTTGAGTGAAAATGCAATTACAGCTACTGCTCTGAGTGGCCACTGTGCACAGTGGACCACGTCCAAGAGGGGTGTCCAGATTAATGCTCACAACACCATGACCACAGGTTGTTACTTGGTCTTGGCAATTGGTCTGACAGAAAAGAACTCCCAGCTAATGAACCTCAGGAAAGAGATTAATTGAACGCTAGTAAAAAATGGTCCCTACTCCACCCCTTTTCCAATGTAAGCAAGTCATTAAAATGTGTCGGTAAGTAAGGAAAAAAAATTAAATAAATACTGAATTTCTGAATGAGTAGCAGCAAACCATAAATTCTAAGTCAAACAAATAGCTAATAAAATTTAATGCTTTATCACCTTTTAACATGTTATCATGAAATTTTAATATTCAAAGACTTTAATTAATGAGTCTTAATGTGAATTTAATAATATGGACACCTTATCCCAGGGGCTGGTTGGAAAAATTTCTAAGGATGCCCTGTCCTATGAACAGGTGGTTTTGATCAGATACTTTACTTTTTTGCTTTATTCCATTCTTATAAAAAATGGTCACAGTGAATCTGTGGTTGATGTCAACCTATAAACCCGGAGGTCACGGTTCGATTCCTAGTCAGGGCACAAGCCTGGGTTTCGGGCTTGATCCCCAGAGTGGGGTGTGCAGGAGGTGGCCGATCATTGATGTTTTTATCTCTCTCTCCCTCTCCCTTCCTTTCTGAAATCAATAAAAAATATATTTAGAAAAAGAAAATGGCAAGGAGAAATATAAGGGAAAGTTGGTAGAACACAATTTTGAAATAAAATTCCTGTTTTGCTGCCCAGTACCCAGCATCATCCTATACATGAACACACTGTGCAGCTCTGTGTTCCAAATGTTGGACATTGCACAAGGCAAGCCCCGAATCAGATCATGTGTTTTATGATGGACATTGTGCTGGGCCACTGCTTACAAAAACCATTATCAAGAGAAGTGACATGCAGCTCTCAGGAGACTGTGCATGTGGGGGCATGTCAGTGACCTGGGGTCTGATGGTGCTGGCCCAGACTCCCTGCTGCCATGGCCAGGTTATGTGTCTTGGGACATGCATGTCTCTCTCACAAGATGAGGCCATGGGTGGAGTGCTCTCCAGGTCCCTCCTCATATGTTTGTAATCATAAATTAGTGAAGGGAAAAGTGACTGAGATAGCAAAGAACCCCAGAAAGTAATATGGACACCTTGCCCGGGGATGCCCTGCTTCCTTTAGGGGTATTATGTTTCTATTTATATTAACCCTACAGGCCCGGTGCATGAATTCGTGCACCAGTGGGGTCCCTCAGCCTGGCCTGTGAGATCGGGCCGAAACCGGCTCTCTAACATCCCCAGAGGGGTCCCAGATTGTGAGAGGGAACAGGCCAGGCTGAGGGACCCCACTGGTGCACGATAGGGGCTGGGGAGGGATGCAACAGGTTGGCCGGCCATGGAGGGACCATGGGAGGACTCCAGGGCATGTCCAGCCCTTCTTGCTCAGTCCTTGATCGGCCAGACCCCAGCAGTAATCTAACCTACTTGTTGGAGCATCTGCTCCCTGGTGGTTCTAGTGCATGTCATAGTGACTGGTTGGATGGTTGACTTTCTGCCCCCTTGTGGTCAGTGCACGTCATAGCAAGTGGTTGAGTGGCCTTAGCATATCATTAGCATATTATGCTTTGATTGGTTGAATGGACAACCGGACTCTTAGCATATTAGGTTTTTGTTATATAGGATCAGCTTGGGCTGATGTTAACCAGTCTCCATTCCCAGGCCACATCTACACTAGGAAGAAGCCTGAACCAGCCTAGGTGCCATTCACATAGTAAGGCAGAGGTGTCCTTTTATGGGTAAAAGAACAGGAATCCCCATGTGCTTAGTGGAGAGTGAAACATCATCTGTCAAGCAAACATGTAAGTGCCTATTTTGTGCCTACAATCGTGTTTGAAACTGGGAGAGTCAAAGGAGGAATGAAACCTTGTAGTCCCTGTCTTGAGTGAACTGACAGGTTAGCTGAGACACTCGGAATTTCAAAATACCATGTCATTCAAACCATAAAGGATAGTTAGTGAATCCCTAATGAAACTGTAAAACTGGACAGTAAGTCCATGTTTCTAGGTGAAAATGTAAAATAAAGTATTCAAGAGAAGATGAGAATCACTCTATCTCTACCCAAAAGAGAAAACCTCTGAGACAATGAAAAATTAAGTAATTAACTAAAACTCTGAGGAACCTTGAGAAATGGTTGGGACGGGTCAGAGATTAGGATCCTAGATCTCTCCTGGAATAAGAGTACCTGAATCGGTTTTCATCTTGGCCCTTAAATTCACTTTCTTATGAGCTAGTGGTGTGGATTTGATAGGGAAATATATTTTCAGTTCAAAAAATAAGTTGAACTTGAATACAGGAGTGTAGGGAACAAGAGTACTCTGGTGGGCAGCATAAGTCTTAGAATTATACAATCCTGGGCTTGAGTGCTTTGCAAAATGCATGACCTTGGACATGATACTTAAATAGCCTTTCTTTGTCTCAGTTTTCTCATTTCTAAAATGTGGGTAGATACAGTAAAATGTTTTATTCATAGAATCGGATTGAGAATTACCTGAGATAATTCAGGTGCATCTCGATTGACATGAACTGCCCAATAACCCTTTGCTAACATTAAAGTTAGTACAGTTAATGTTGCCCAATCATTGATTATGTGATGCTCCTGGCTTGTGGACAGAAGCCCCAAAGAAAGCTTACAGCCATCAGGGGCTCTGCAGAGTAAAATGTGGAATAGACTCGTCAACAGGGCAAGTGTCTAATGCTTCCCCTGAACTATGTGTGTGGACTGAAGAAGTACTAGATGTCTAATGGGGATGTCAGGACACTAAAGAAAATGCAAGAGAGACCGCTCCAAAGGCAAAGGAACTTACATCATCTCCGTTTTGCAATATATTCTAAATTTCTGTGGTCTCCATAATGTGTGCTGTCACAGCTGAAATTAGAAACTATGGCAGACTGAATGAAATGATCAACTTTTCCAAGTACATGGCTGGAGTAAAATTCAGCTTTATGATAAAAACAGAATACCCACAATTCCCTCCGAACACTAGGCCTCTGCAGAGCCCTCCCTCAGATTTGTGTTCTGTGGACAGAGTGCCGGCCCAGTGTGGGCTCTTTAGGAGGGGCTTTGTCTTGATTGAGCTGAAATTCACAGCCAACGTTCTGTCTCTGCACGTGCTGTCCCTGCTCGTTCATCTCTCGCAGAAGTCAGTGTGCCACTGTTGTCTGCACGTCAGTGGAGACTGATTGGAGTGCTGGCTGTGAAGACAGCTCAGAAAATCATTGGAAGAAAGGCAACATCCTTTTCTGGAACAGAATGATGTGAAATGTCAAAGAACCAAAGATTTAGATGCAATTGAAAGACAGACACGCAAAATGTGTAACTGTATTGCCGGGATCCTAGGTTCCAAATCCAGTAAAACTGACCTGGGCTCAGGGAACAGCTACGCAGAGTCACTTTGGGACATCATTTCCCTCTCAGTGTGTTCTGGAGGGAAGAGGAGGAGAAATAGCAGGTGTCATTTTGTGGAAGGATCACCTTGCCCCCACTACAGCAGGTGACAAATCATCACACAAAGAGAAAGAACAATTTCCAGGTTAACTGCTGGGCCTTGCCTTCTCCCATGGTCTAGTCAGTGAGAGACGCTGAAGGAGGAGGAGTGGTCCCTCCTTTGTTGTGTGGGTACTGTACCCACCAGAGCATCATAAGAAGAAGGCCTATCTTCTTTATCGGGTCAGAGTGCACTGGAGAGCTTATGACCCTCTGAGGAAGCCTTCAGCAGTGTTAACCTGTCTTTCTGGTCATCCCTGGAGAAGGCACAGGGCACAGGTGGGGAACAGAGGCACCTGGCGGTGCAGCTGCCTTGGTGTTGATCTTGCAGTTGGCAAATTCCAACCATAGATGAGAATGCTTGTGAGTATTTGCTCAGCCATTACCTGGCAGGTCCCAATGGTGTTCCCAACGTCTCTTTTTCCCGTGTTCTCTACAGAAAACGTCCACTTACTGCACCCTGTGAAAGAAGGTTTTACAAGGCTGTCATTAAGAGTTTGGCTCAGGTCAGGGCTTGAAGCCTGGTTCCTCTGGTTTGTCTGAGCTCCCTGGGCACCCAATTTAACCTCCCTGGCTCCTTTGTAGATGGATTAGAATTACAATACCTACTTCGTGGCACAATTGTAGAATTAAATTAGATAGTGCGGCAGATGACTGGCATGTAGTGTGGCTTAATAGACGCATCCTATCTAATAAAGAGGGAATATGCAAATTGACCTTCACACCATAACTAAATGGCTGTGCCCACAGCGGGGACAGGGATTCCATAACACAAGATGACTGTGCCCATAGCAGAGGCCAAGTTCCCGTAGTAATGAGCCTTAACGAGCAATCAGCAGGGACCTGAGGCTGCACCCCCCCCCACCTGGTGGGGCTTGACAGGGGACCTCAAGCTGCGCCCCCTGCCCCAGCGCCAGGCTGGGGGACCTCAGGCCATGCCCCCCACCTGGCAGGGCTTGACTGGGGTGGGGCCGGCTGGGTCTGGGTCTCGCGCGATTTCGAGGCGCACATGAGTGGGCAAGGATTTGACTCTGGTTCCTGTGGCATGCTCCAGACTCTGACAGGAGGAAGGTTTTCATATACATTTTACTAATTTTCTTTCATCTCTGACACTTCTATTATAGAGAAAGGGCAAATAGCAATATTAAAATATTTCCTCTAATTAATTCCCTTTTAATGTGCACGAATTTCGTGCACTGGGTCAGTAGTTATTATAATAAATGATAAATATCACTTTGCATAATAATCATTAACTAGTTCAGTTTGACAAGGGTTTAAAAATACCCATTTCTTAATGACAGGGGTCACGGTTGGCTGATTTTCTCTCCCTGTTGCAGACAGAGAGTGGCATAGAATTAGGAAAAAACAAAACAAAACAAAAAACCTTGTCAATTTTCCCAGTGTTTTATTATGTTTTTAAATTCAGTGAAGTTGAATGTTACAGTGATAAAGTATTTGAACATGTATTGGAATTGGAAGCTTCGTTCTTGATCAAGGAAGATCTAAACCTTGCAACTTGGGAAAGTCAAAGGTTAACTGTCCGGCCTGGACCTGGCTGCAGGTACTGGGCCAGAGCCCAACATCCACATGGGAAAGTAGGTTTGTGAGGAGATGATCCAGGCAAGATGGAAGAAATCAGGAAGGAAATACCAAGTTATCAGCTGTTAAAGTGTGCATACATTTTTGGGGGACACCTTGTATTTATAAATAAATACACACATATTTATATAAACCCTAATGTGAATTAATGGCATTCCACTTGGAAAACAGGAGAAAACACACTAAATTTAATTTTCCTTTCCACCTGGCCAGCGTGGCTCAGAGGTTGAGCGTTAACCTATGAACCAGGAAGTCACCTGTGCAGGAGGCAGCCGATCAGTGATTGTCTCTCATCATTAATGTTTCTCTCTCTTCCCTTCCTCTCTCTCTCTCTCAAAATCAATAAAAACATATTAAAAATGTTTCATTTCCAAACAAAGCAGAAAGGAAGATGGATCCATAATCATTTGCAGGTGTAACTGTAAACATCCCAGCCAGAGGAGCATGCCCCACACCCTCAGGACCCATTGTGATTTTGCGTAACAACTGCTCAGTGAATGTTCTGGAATTCTGTTGTGTGGAGACAGTTCATATGGAATTAAATCTGTAATCCAGGGTTTGTTGGAATACTCATAATGAGTAACTAAGCAGAAGAAAACACCCCTCTCTCCTAGTTTCATCACTGGACAAGGTAAAACATTGTAGATGATGTTAACGTCCACTTAATTCATGGGGCCGTGCAGAGTGTAAATCAATGAGAGAAAGTTTTATAGACTCCCCGACTCCTTCCTGCCGTCAGTGGCCACCCGGAGCATCTCCACGGAGCAGCCGTGATAGCATTTCTGCTCTAATTAGATCCTATCCATTTCTTCCCGCAGAGAAATGACCTTGAAACACACAAGCTCTTTCATTGCTTAAAAAATGCTTTCTTGTGAGGCTCCAGGCTCTTCTTCCTTTCTCAGACCCAGCGCCTGGCTAGCAAGGGCGTTCTGGAGAATACTCTTTGGAATAAATATGCTGTAAATAAACACATCTAACCTTCACCTCTGGGAAAAAATCGGAATTTCTGAGGAAAAAGCATGCTTCTGATCTGAACACAGAACATTTTTAAAAGGGAGCCAAAAAGGAGTTATTTTGTCTGCAATGATTGACCTACTCTCAATTCCCTCAAAACTGTGAAGCACAACTAGGAGTCAGATATGTTCCAAAATGTGGCTTTGAAAGGAAATCCACATTTACAATCAGGATTGAGATAGTCTGACCTCAGTGAATCCAGAGACCAGGATTGGCTTGTGACCGATTCTCTGTGAGTGATTTCAGTTCAAGGAAGAATACATCCATTTATCCAGAAGTCTGATGCTGTGCTTTGTTGCTAGAGAGGCATATCGTTCAAATTCTATGTAGTTGTAAATGCTAAATATCCACTAGCCTTCAAAAGAAATCCAAGATAGATAATTTTTGAGGAAGAAAACTGCCCTAAATTTTCAAATCTACTTTATCTCTCTAAAATACATAATTGTTGTTCCTTTGTAAGACAAAAGAATAAAATGAGTCTAGAGACTCTATTGGCCTTATTCATACAAAGTAAAACTTTGTTTTCTAAAAAGTTATTTGTATTGATTTCAGAGAGGAAGCGGGGGGGGGGGGGGAGAGAAATATCAATGATGTGAGAGAATCATCGATCGGCTGCCTCTTGCACACTCCCTACTGGGTATCAAGCTCACAACCCAGGCATGTGGTCTCACCTGGAATCAAACAGGTGACCTCCTGGTTTGTAGGTCGACACTCAACCACTGAGCCATGCAGACAGGGCAAAACTTTATTTTTTATTGACGGATCTAAAGAATGGCTGGTCGCAGAGCACACTTTGCTTAGGTTTTGTGTTGTTTAATACTATACGTGGCTAGAGGAAATCATTTAAAAAAACCAAAAGACCAAGGACATCTCATGTCCCATCTTCAAGAGGGGACAATGGCACCTTGTTCTTCCCCTGGCTGAGGAGGAAGATGAGGATAGTAGGCCCACTTAGTTAAATATGGGATAAGCAAAGTTACAAAGAATTGTTCAATTTTCAATTTAACTTCAAGTTCGGTCTTGCTCACCTGCTTATATGAGTTGGGATCCTCCCTGGTAGAGTTTTCTAACCTGTAATGTGTGCAGGGCTCACCTGAGGACGCTGGACAGTGAACATGTGGTCCACTAGTATGGGTGGGCTGAGAGGGTACACGTCTAATGAGTGGCCAAGTTGTCCCCATACAGCCGCAAATTGGGCTCAGAGGGGCACGATGGAAATGGTTGTCCACTGAGCATCATGTCTCAAGTAGATTTGACCACAAAACTCACCACGATTTTGGTGGAGACGAATGCTCCCCAGTACACAGCCTGGGGAATATCCATCCATCTCATCTCCTAGTTGAGGCAGGAAGCTAGCAACCCTCCTTACACCTTTTCCAGGGAGATGGTGAGTGTTGGTCTAATTCTGTGAACCTATTTTATTCCCAATTAGCAGAATCTGGATGAATGAGGTGTTCTGTGTGTTAACTAATGACAGGTCGATGAGAAACAGCACAAGGTTAGCGAGATAATTTTATCTTTTATTTTGTTTAAACTAGGTGGGTTTTTTCCCCCTCTTCTCTGTCAGCTAGAAAAGAGTTAAGCTCTGTGGAGAGCTCATTCTTTCTCGGATGGGAAATAAATAACTAGTATTCCTCAGGGCAGAAACTAAACTCTAACAAGGAGAAGGAAAGGACAAATTCCCACGTTCTCATCTGTGTGGGCATCTCATAGATCCCCGGGGACTTCACTTCTTCCGGGCAACTTTAATTGGCCTCTCTCAGAAATTCTTTTCTCCTCACCTGGAAAGGAAGTCGGATCTTGAAAGAAGAGGAAGAAAATTTTAAAAGGAAAGGGTGGAGGGCGGGGACGGGGGGAAGGAGAGAGGAAATAGAGAAAAAATAGGGGAGGGGAGACAGAGAGAGAGATTGCCCCTTGTCCTAGGGCAGTGGTCGGCAAACTCATTAGTCAACAGAGCCAAATATCAACAGTACAACGATTGAAATTTCTTTTGAGAGCCAAATTTTTAAAATTTAAACTTCTTCTAACGCCACTTCTTCAAAATAGACTTGTCCAGGCCGTGGTATTTTGTGGAAGAGCCACACTCCAGGGGCCAAAGAGCTGCATGTGGCTCGCGAGCCACAGTTTGCCGACCACGGTCCTAGGGGATGTGTGATGACTGCTATCTGGAACTTCAGGATTGCGTTACCTGAGCACAGGGGGATGAGCTGAGTCTCTCAGCAAGACTCATGTGATATAAGGAAGAAGGTGTGGAGAGGGCGTCACACATTTGGCCTTGTGAGAGGATGGGTGCTGTGTGTGTATTTTATGGTTCTAGCATCTGCACTAGAGATGTTTCCAAGAATTCCTCTGCTGCTTGCTACTCAGCACAGCCCACAGGGAGCCCTAGGTTCTCAGCTGACGTCACCAGGTCTCATTGCCTTCTCCTTTGTTCTTGTATCTATAAAAGGGCAAGAACGAGAAAAGTGAGCATCAGAGAGAAGAGATCAAGTTGCCATTCTTAGACTGTGTAGGGATGCCTGAAATTTATTCTTTTTTTTTAAATTAAATTTTATTGGGGTGACATTGGTCAACATGAACATACAGGTTTCATGTGTGGATTTCTGAGTTACAAAATCTGTACATAGCACCATGTGCCCACCACCCAGAGTCAAATCTTCTCCTCTCACCTCATATTAGGACCCCCTTCTCCTACCCCCTTTCCTCTGGCAACTGCTACACTGCTGTTTGTGTTCATAAGTTTCAGTTTTATATCCCATCTATGAGTGAAGTCATATGGTTCTTAGCTTTGTCTGACTGACCTGTTTTATTTCTCATAAAATTCGTTCTCAAAGTCCATCCCTGTTGTTGCAAATGGCGCTATTTCATCCTTTCTTTTGGCTGAGTAGTATCCCATTGTGTATATGGAGCACATCTTCTTTATCCAGGCCTCTATCCCAGGACACTTTGGTTGCTCCCATGTCTTGGGCACTGTGAATAATGCTGTAGTGAACATAGGGTACATATATCTTACTCGTTATTCTGACTCTGATGAATGGCTCCTAACATACTACTGTCCTCCTGGGTGAGGCTGTCCTCTCTATGAGGGTGCCTTCCCCAGCACTGAGTATAGGCATTCGAGGGCTTGTCTGCCCCCCTTCAATGCCCCCAGGTGCTCCCCCTGCACACACAGATGATTGGCAGATAGCTCTGTGCAATGACCTGGGAGGGGGCATTGACAATGAGGTGGGTGGCATTCAGATTGTCCTGTCCCATGTAGTGGGCTAGCTCCCTTCACACATTGGATGTTGGGCTCAGCAGGAGAGGGACTGATCCTCAAGGTCAGCTTTCCCTTCCCTCCGCATTTTCTCCAAGGACAGGAGCAGACAACTCGAGGAGCTTGTGGTAGAGGAGGAGGAGGGGGTCTTCTCTCAATACCAGTGATAATTCCTAAAGAACAAGTACAGGTAAGCGCCTGGTGTAAAAACAACTCCAGAGGGCGGGTAACATAAAACAAACAACTTAGCCTCTGCCACCCGTGACTCCCTCCGTGGACTGGGAAAGAATTGATCACGAGTCTAGTGCCAGCCTCGCTACTAGTTTCCTGTCACTGTGACGAATTTACTCACCTCGGTGGACTTCGTTTTCTCTGCTGTTCGATGAGGAATGTGACCAAGCAAGTCCAACCTCCTCCAGTGGCTCCTCTGAGTCCCTACTAATGGACCAGGCACCGCAAGGACATGGACGGGAGCAGGTCACACCAGCTCCACACCTTTCTCTCACCTGCACCTGCCCCGCCCTGCTCCCGCCTCATTGGCCAACATCACTGTGGCCTTTTTCTCATTTTGCTACACAAAGCTGAGGCAAGACCAATGGTAACTGGCGCTGACTTGAAATGTGTTGGGGTATGTGATTGAGGTCCAGGATGCTTAGATGTGGAAGCCAGTGTTTAAGTGGAATCTCTTTGACAACCACTGGCGGTCATTTTTCCCCCCCTGAAAAGTCTCATCTACCTTGAAGCTTCTCTCTGGTATCAATCTCCAGGTCACCCCATGGCCATCAGCCCTCAGTAGAGAACGTGGCCACCCATGGGAACTACACATCAGGGAGCCACCAGGGAGATGACCTTGACTGTGTGGATGGGGTTCCAAGCTCAATTTCATCTCCTGTTACTATGGTAACTCATTAGAACTCTGTGATCTCAGAACTCAGAGCAAACCTAGTGATGTGGATCATATAGGACCCTTTCCTGTGATACCTACCCCAAAGTTATTCTGCTTGGACTTTAGCTTCCTCGCTGTAAACTCCAGATGGATGAGCAATTGAACAATAAGACATTTGGTAAGAGCCCGGACTGCGTGTCTCAGGGGTTGAGTCTCGACCTATGAACCAGGAGGTCACAGTTTGATTCCTGGTCAGGGCACATGCCTGGGTTGCGGACTTGATCCCCGTGGGGAGTGTGCAGGAAGCAGCCAACCAATGTTGTTTCTTTCTCATCAGTGTTTCTAGCTGTCCCTCACTCTCCCTTCCTCTTTCTCTAAAAATCAATAAAAACATTTTTTAAAAAGACACCTGTTAAGAAAAGATGCTGCTGGCCAGGGTGTCACCATGGAAACCCCCAACACACGGATTATGAAGATAAACAACTCTGAGTTAATTTCCTCCCAGGCTTGTGGCATTTGGGTTCATTGATTCATCTGCTGAGGTGTCTTTCAGAGGAAATGCTGTCAGGGACACGGAACCATTTCCCATGATTCATTTGGAGTAGAATTTAGAACAAGTCAGACTCGAGTTAAGTAAGAAAAGCTAACAAACAGAATAGCGCAAAGATGCAGACATCCTTGCTCAACTATAATCCTGCATGACTTGGAGATGGGACCATGCAGCACACCTCAGGGCTACCATGACCCTGGCATGCTGGGTGTCGGATGGTGAGATTCCTGCAGGTAATGAGTGAGCCTCCCATCCCTCCTCATTAAATAGCAGTTAAGGCTCACTGTTCACCGTGAGGCTAAATCTAGCTGCAGAACAGAACGTCTGTCTTGTACTTAAACCTTATGAAATACAATCGATGGCAATGATTTCAAGGTTTATGCATGGGCGACACTTTAAAAACACAGGGAGTCCCTTTTAAGAACTGAGAAGTTGTCAGATGGCCTATAGCTGATGTATAAGGAAAGGAGGGAGCTGGGGGACCTGGAAAGCCGTGGGGTGTAGCTGGATGCTTTGAGTCTGCCCTCTTGCAGTTAAACCTCAAACTATCCTGAGCAGAGAGATTCCTGGTCTCTTCTCCAAGTTCTCCAGTCTCAGCATCCTCATTTCATCATCCTTGCCCCGGGGTCTTATCACCTCAACAGTTCACAAGTTTCTACAATCCCACAGCAGTCTCTCCTGCAGCCCGTTTTTCTTAGGTGGTTTTTGGGGAATGCAAACCAGGTTTGGTGCCTTCTCAGAAGCCTGGCTTATTGTGTTTCATAGGATCCTACTTCCATCCTTTCCTGTTTTGAACACAGAGGAGGTATTTCTGGATCCTTTGGAATTACTTTTTTCCCTGACCATGAATTTCTGAATAGGAAACAGCTGCCTGCGGATTTTCAACCCTAGGGAATGTAACAGCGGCCACGTTTGTTCCGAACTTTGCAATGTAGGAGTCACGTCACATACATTATTTCATTAGGTCTACCGCATCAACCCTGCTAATTAGGCAGAGAAAGAAATCCACTGATAGTTTCAGGATTCTGTAAACTAAGTGTTTCTGAGGATAAACGACTGGGAGATAGAGCCCAGTGGAAAATATCGGGCCCCTGACACTTGCTATACAGAGCCCTCCATCTCGCTGTATTATTTCAGGTGGTGGTGTTTGTTTGTTTTGCTTGTGTGTTTTTTTAGGTTTTTATTGATTTCAGAGAGAGGAAGGAAGAGAGATAGAAATATCAATCATGAGAGATAATCATCAATCAGCTGCCTCCTGTTCACCCCCTACTGGGGATTGAGCCCACAATCCAGGCATGTGCCCTGACAGGGAATTGAACCATGACCTCCTGGTTCATGGGCCGACTCTCAACAACTGAGCCACACTGACCAGGCTACTTTAGGTTTTTTCATCTGCTATTTCATGTGCTCATCAGAGACTACTATGTACATTTTATAGTTGGCAAATCGACTTTATTGTTCCTATAGTCCATGTCTCTCCAAAGGACATGTAGCTGGTCGGTAGCAGAGCTGGGATTTGAGCTTGTTTCTACAATCCCTTTGAACAGCTCATCTCTCTGGATATTCATTATTTGTAGAGAGACATAAAATACAGCAAAGTAACAAGGTGCTGTGGTGATTATTTTAGGTAATGTTTGAATCAATGCTTAACACAAGCCATGTTACATAGTAAGTGCTCAATGATATCTCACTGTTATTATCATCAGAATGAAATGAACAATAGAGGGATACAACAGTTGGGCTGTAATTAAAAAAAGAAATAGTGATTACAACTTATATTAGTTCAATAACTTTTCACTAAATTTTTACAAAATATCAGTAAATACTTATAAGGCAATTCATGTTACTTAGGAAAAACTCCAGGGATTTCCAGGAATGGCAGAAATCTTGATATTAGGGATAATGAAGAATGTATGTTTCTGAGTGTGGTGCTACAGATTAGTTGGGTAATTTATGAGAGTGGACACTAGATACAAATATCTACTGCTGTGAAGTGTCTAACATTTTCAAACCCGTTCTTTGATTTTCCTCTCAGAGAAGGCTAATGAATAATTTATTCATCTCGTGACTATGCACATCATTATGTGATGCGTCTGAAATAAAGTCTTCTCACTTTTAACTTCTTAGCTTTTAAAAGTACTCAGTCTAAAGCCACAGGAAATTTTTTCTTAGCATTAAAGGACTGCAGATGGATTTTATTCCTTTTTGCAGAAGTATGAGAATACCTTCACTTCTTGTATTGAAAGGCCGTTGAAAGATTTCTGCTCAGAACAGTGGATCCAGGTTTGAGGAATCTGGATTCCAGCTCAGCTTTGCTATTGGGTGTGTTATGATGGCGTCATGTAGGTAGTCTCCATTCCCTTGCTGTCAGGGACCAGCCTTTTGGGTTGAACTGGGCTGAGGTAGGGAGGTGGGATTTGAGAAAAGAAAGAATAAGAGAAACAAAAGCAAGAGAAACAACAGCAGGATCAGGAGGTCCAAGAACTCTCGAGAAGTTCTGGCAACCTTTATTAGCAGTACAATGCTTTTTATACATAAGACACTAAGCAGGGAATCTATCAAAAGGAAAACATTCTTTATTTCTCTAAAATCACTACTGGAGGGATAAGTTGAAGGACAGGTTTCTTGTTACAATAAATCTCACTAATTGGAATACATATTTCTTGGTAAGCCATGAAAGTAGCTCTTATCCTACTGATAGCAGTCATATGAACAAACCCTGGGAAAGCTTTGTAGGCAGGGGCTGCTCTCGTTATACTGATTAGTTGCCATCCAAACAGGCCTGGGAAATCTGTGTGGGTAGGGTGCCAGCCTTGCTAGCCCCTACAGGTGCAAGGACCGTGTCATCTTACATCCCGCTCCCCACACCTTGCAGCTATGGACTGTTTGTGTACCCCCAAATTCATGTATGAAAACAGAGCTCCCAGTCGATGACATCAGAAGGTGGGGATGTGGGAGGTAATCAGGTCCCGAGTGAGGAGCTCTGTGCTGAGATTAGTGCCTGGAAGGGAGACCCCACAGAGGTCCCTGCCCTTCCTCCACTTGAGGTGACAGTAAAAAGACAAGAAGTCTACATGGGGGAGGGCTCTCACCAAATACAAAATATGCTTCAGCCTTCACCTTGGACTTCCCAGCTTCCAGAGCTGTGAGAAACAAATATCTGTTGTTTATTAGCTGTCCACTCTAAGGTAATTTTAAATAGCAGTCCAAATGAACTAGGGCACTTTGCCAAACACCAATTATATTTCTATTTACAGGGTTGTGTGAATCAGATGAGAGAGACCAAATGGAAAACACTGTGAAAATCCAGGTGTTGCCCTCCCCCAGCAGGGAGAGTTTTGTAAATATAAACCGCTTTCTTACCATTCTGTCACTTACAAGGCTTCCTATAGTTTTAAACACACACATTCATGTTGATGGAGCAGCTCTGTGCCCCTTTCCTTCTGTGATCTCCCTCACTCAATGCCGCCATTGTCAGGAGAACTCATACACAGTTGTCAAGACCCGCGTCAAATGTTTCCTTCTTGGAGAAGAGCGTGTATGGTCTCGGACAGACGTTATGGCCTCCGTCTGTGACCTCATCTCCGGCGGTAGGTTTCCCTGGGGTTGAAGGCCTGTGGGTGACTATCTGCTTCTTGTGCCACACAGGTTGGTCCCCTTTCCCTCAAATCCGGCATCAGACGTGGAGTCCTGATGTTACAGGAGCTCAGGAGGGGCCCCCATAGCCTGGCCGAGTCCTGTCCCCAGGGGCAGACATTCAGATTACTTACCCCATCCCTGTCCTCCAGGAAACTATTAGGAGAGAGGCTGACAGTTCCCCTTACTGAGTCCACACCCACTTCATCACAATCAAATGACACAGCCAGCATGCGCCCCAGAGCCCTGCCCACCCAGCTTTCGAGTGACCTCCCATCACATCCCAGCCCCTCTCAGGTGCTCCCACCCCTTAGCACCAGTAGGTTCACATGGGCCTCTCTCAGGTAAGGCACCTGGTGTGCTCAGTTGGACTTAGATTCGAAGCTTTTTTAAAAAAAATATGCTTTTATGGATTTCAGTGAGGAAGGGAGAGGGCAAGAGAGATAATGAGAGAGAATCATTGATTGGTTGCGTCCTGAATGCCCCACACTGGGACTGCTATTTAAAATTACCTTAGAGTGGAAAGCTAATAAACAACAGATATTTGTTTCTCACAGTTCTGGAAGCTGGGAAGTCCAAGGTCAAGGCTGGGAGCCCACAACCCAGCATGTGCCCTGACCAGGAATCAAACTGTGACTTTCTGGTTTATAGGTTGATGCTCAACCACTAAGCCACACCGGCCGGGCTGGAATGGAATCTTGACTCTGCCGCACACTTTTGTAAAATTTTGAACAAGGTGACCACTTTAGAGTCTCTGTTTCCACATCTTAAAATGGGGATAAGAACACTAGTATTTATATATATCCTTATAGAGGGCTCGGGACATAATAATTATCTCCTGAATGTGAATTGTTAATACAGGCTTTGCGGTTGGACCAATGTGAACTTGAGGCCTCATTCTGACACCCCCAATAACCAACTGACTTCACCCTCTGTGTGTGTGTGTGTGTGTGTGTGTGTGTGTGTGTGTGTGTATATGTGCGCGCGTGCGCGTGAGTTTGGTGTGGTTTGAGTCCCACCCATCACACTACTGCTGAATGCCTTCGGGAAACTTCACCTTGTTCTGTGACTGTAAGATGGTGACAGGATAGCAGTCTTAATCTGGGGATCCTGGGAAGGCTCAAACTGTAACGGGGAGCTCCTAGAGATGCACGTACTGGGCTCTGCATGGCGCCTCCCACCATCTGTTCAGTCTGTCGTGAATCCTGCACCTTCCCTGGTTCTTGCTCCTGTTATTCATCATAGACAGATGGCTCTTCAAGTCTTTAGGTTAATACCTTGGAGAAGGGAGGAAAGGATGGGCTGCCTTTAGGCACTGGTCTTCCCAGCCCTCATGGTTCCCCCATTCCCGAAATCCCCCCAGACTCAGTTGTTCCTGAAGCCTCCTTCCCCTGGAAAGGACTTCTCCCGAAATAAAGTCGCCATCTGTGAGCCTAGCAGACATGGAAGGTCCTGGACAGAGTTTCAAAGGAAAAGACTCCTTTTTGTTAGAAACTGATGAAAGGAAAGGAGATCACCTGGTGAGATGGGGACAGTCGGGAGGCTCTGAAGGTGGCGTGTTTATTTGGGATTTAAACCCCGTCTACTTCCAGAAGGAGTGCTGGTGGCAGCCGCCAGGGCCAGCGTCGCTTTCATGTAATACTTGTTGGACGGGAATGAGAAGTTCGTCTTCACAGATGAAGTTAAGCTGATTATAGAAACGACCTATCAAAAATCAATACTGTAAAACCATTTGCTTAGTATCTGTGCTGTCACCCAAGGATCATAAGTAATATTTATGGGCTCAAACATTGGCGTTTTCAGGAAATGAGATGCAGAATGTTCGTGTGGGCACAGCCCCCTGTGGTTGCCAGGTTTCGATGATTAAAGCCAGCTGCTAATGAGGCCAAGGTCACGGCTCCCTCCCTGCATCACCCAATTACCTCTCCTCTCCTCCTCTGCTCTGCGGCTATGGATGAACCCTAGTCCTGCAGCAGCGGCCGTCCTGTGACATGCCGGGTCACTGAGGTGCAGAGTCCTAGACCATGGAAATGTACCCCCACTGAGGACGAGTGCTTCCACTATGGACGGGCACCTCAGTGATGGCAACCACCCACTGAGGATGGGTACCCCATTGAGGATGAGTACCCCATTGAGGATGAGTGCCCCCAAGTGCATGGTGTGATGGCTGGGTTTCCCATGGAAAAGATTGAGCACATGCACAGAAATGCTTTCTGTCTTATACACTTGTGCACACACACACACATACACACACACACACACACCACGCACACACACACACACCGAGAGGCAGGATGACCCAGAGGAATGACACAGGGAAGAAAACTCAACCTTGTGCCTTGGGAGCAAGTCAGGGCCAGTCTGGCTTTGACGCACGCCGGCAGCAAGGCCTTGGCTGGGCAACTCACCTCAGTTTTCAAAATTACAAAAATGAACAAGATGTTTACCTTCGAGGGATGGAGGGTACTCAAAGGTGTAATATCTGTGAAGCACTTACATATGCACACCAAGTGAATAGGTGCCACAGGGACAGGGCGTCTCCCGGGAATGCTGGCCCTGATGCCCCTGTCCCTGTCTGGACTCCCCTGCACTAATGTCTGCACCGTGTCCAGGTGTGAGCTGACGGGGGGCGGGACAGTCCCTCAGGAAAGAGGGTCTCAGCACTGAGGACACAGAGGCTCCCAGCCTGCCCAGCCCCTCCTGGGAACCGCCCACACTCCCAGTGACAAAGTCTGGGGACCTGGGATGTCTGCTCATGGGGCATTGTCCCCAGGGCTTTGGAGGGCATGATTCAGTGCAGTTATTGTCACTTTCCTGCATGTAGTGTTTATTGTGATCAGATCTTTGTGGAACGGCTGGATCAGAGCAAGTAGGAAGTTTCTCTGATGAGACTTCAGTTTTCCGTAGATGGATAACATGCCAGTGAAACTCCTACAGGAAATTAAATGGAGGGTTCCTTTGGGGAAGGACCTCCTGGCTTTCATGTTCCACAGATCAAATTTGGGGGGGTGTTCAGACAAGTAAAATCAGTGAATCCCTCTATCTCTCTCCCTCTTTCAATTTTGAGTCCCGGAGAGGACCTGATAGGAGGAATCTGCAGATGGAGTGGGTCCTGGGCAGACAGTCTTATGACTAATTTAGTGCTAGACTCTTAGCAGATGAAAATTCAATGAAAATTTAACAGAGCCGCTGTCCCCCATGCACCGAACTGCATGAGCCCTGACTGTGGGCCTCTGGTTTGAACTGAATGATCTCCTCACGGAGATAATTGGGTTGTGGCCTCGGGGTCCAGGGAGGTGCCCCGGTTCTTTCCCGTGACCTGCCCAGGGCTCAGCGCCGCCGGCTACATTGCTTCTCCTAGTGGAACTAATGGCAGGCCAGAGGGCACGACAGGGCGATGCTCGTCTTGCACGCGTGTGGCGCTTTAACCCCTTGTGGACTCTGCCTTCTGTGTGCAGTTTTCCTCACTCGGCTCTCTGTGGAAGGGACAGGGCAGGAAGGACGACACTTGTCCAATATTGAAGTCAAACACAACCACCAGACAACAGAGCTAGAGCTGAAAGCTCCTACATCCTGAGGCGTTATTCCAGGTGTTTCCTCTAAATGCGCCCTTCCTGTTGGAATCCTTGTGTGTTTTATTGAACTGGTTTCATATGATTCTCTAGGAAAGAAAATGCCATTGTCAAATAAAATGTGGCAATGAGTCATAGGACCTCATGGATGTCCCTCAAGAACCACAATCCACAATACAATACTGAAGGCTCTGAGAAGTCCTGCCACAAAGGAGCCTTCACCAGGAGGTCCGAAGAAGAAATGTGGTCACCGTCCTAGCCTCTGTTCTCCGGGTGCGCCCCCTCACCGGGCTTCTCCATCCAATGAAATAACCCGACTATGGAAGGGGTCCCGTACCCTGGTGACAGCCAGTCCACTGGCAATTCCTGACATGTCCACACATGTCCTCGCCCACTACCAACCCAGTCAGCCACTCTCCCCTGTGCCAGGGACAGCTCCTACAACTAGGGCTGCGTGGGCCTGCTGCCAGCCCGTCTACCACACAGGAGTCCAAGGAGCCTTCTCAACACATACGTCATATTTAAAGCTGAAACGACATCCCTTCTCATGACCCGGGAGGTTCTTGGCTCCAGCTCCCCTTGCAGACTGAGTTTATGGCCTGCTCCTGCCCACCCTCTGTCCACCCTGACCTTCCCGCCCCCCTGCCACTTGCACTGACCTTCTCACCCTCCCTCCATCCACCCTGACCTTCCTACCCACCCTCCGTCCACCCTGACCTTCCTGCCCACCCTCTGTCCACCCTGACCTTCCTGCCCACCCTCTGTCCGCGGCACTGACCTTCCTGGAGTAGCCAGAGCACAGTGAGTGCCCTCCTGCCTCAAGGCATTTGTAGATCCCCTTTTGCAGGGTCAGTGAGGATGGAAATGTTCCTAAGATGCGTCTGATCACCCCATCGAGTGCTAGCCTTGCTCTGTTCTCTGTCACAGCTCTTCCTCATTAACTTGCCGCATCGCCACAGCTTGTAATGGTTATTATTGCTGGGCTTGGGTGGGTGTGGGGGAAGGCTGGTTGGTTTATTGCCTGCTCCTCCCTTGGCAAGATGGTTCTCCTCTTCACTGTGTGTGTGTGGAGCCAAGCACAGTGTATAGAACATGGTGAATAATACATGTTTCTTGAGTGTTTGATAACTTATAAATGTAGTTTAGCGAGTAGTTGCAATGTTTCTGATCTCAATGTAAACAGAAAGATGTATTTTTAAAAGATAAAGGACATAATTTTTTAAATTTAATATATACTACTTTTTATATCATGTTACATTAAATACTCTATTAGGAAAGCTAAAATGAAGGTTTATGTAAATAAGTATGAGGTAATATGCTATAAAAACATTGATATTTATTACTGAGTTTTCAAAAACATAGGGTAAAAATAGGAATTAACATAATTGAAATGATAACAGAAAGAAGCCAGTCCTACCACCTAATTTGAAAACCATGATTGGTGTTCTAACTACAGCACTAACTAACGTCATTTAAATCAGCAAGTTCAAAGACAATTAGCCAGGCGGTGCTCTTTATAATGGGTTATATTTCAGAATTTATAGATCTCTTTCTAGAATTTATTTTATGTGTTCTTCAGAACAACCCATGAGGTATATGGAGAATATATTTCATTCTCATTTTAGATATGAAAAAACTGAAGGCAGAACAGAGAATAATCTTGCTTAAGCTCATCGGACTACAGGTTGCTGGCTCAATGGTCTTTCCATTATAAAATACTAGAGGCCCAGTGTACGAAATTCGTGCACGGTGGGGGGTTGTTCCTCAGCCCAGCCTGTACCCTCTCCAATCTGGGAGCCCTCTCACAATACAGGACTACTGGCTCCCAACTGCTTGCCTGCCTGCCTTCCTGATTGCCCCTAACCGCTTCTGCCTGCCAGCCTGATCACCCCCTAACCACTCTGCTGCCAGCCTGTTTGCCCCCAACTTCCCTCCTCTGCCGGCCTGGTCACCCCTAACTGCCCTCTCCTGCAGGGTTGATCACCTCCAACTGCCCTCCCTTGCAGGCTTGGTCCCTCTCAACTGCCCTCCCTTGCAGGCCGGGTGCCTCCCAACTGCCCTCTCCTGCTGGCCATCTTGTGGTGGCCATCTTATGTCCACATGGGGGCAGGATCTTTGACCACATAGGGGCAGCTATATTGTGTGTTGCAGTGATGATCAATCTGCATATTACTCTTTTATTAGATAGGATAGAGGCCTGGTACAGGGGTGGGGGCCAGCTGGTTTGCCCTGAAGGGCATCCCGGATCAGATGGGGGTTCCCTTGGGGTGTGGGGCAGCCTGAGTGAGGGGCCTGTGGTGGTTTGCAGGCTGGCCATGCCCTCTGGCAACCCAAGCAGAGGCCCTGGTATCTGGAATTTATTTTCCTTCTACAATTGAAACTTTGTAGCCTGGAGCGGAGCCAAGCCTGGGGCTCCCTCCGCTGGCAGCCATTTGTGTTGGGGTTATAATTGAAAATTTGTTGCCTTAAGCGGGTGGGCCCGGCCAGGGCGTGCGGAAAGCTTTGCTTCCCCTGTTGCCGGCGGCAACCCTGGCCTGCTCTCTCAAGCTCCATTCTGCCGCCATTTGTTTGAATTTGTTTACCTTCTATAATTGAAACTTTGTAGCTTGAGTGGAGGCTTAGGCCTGGCCAGGGCAGGCAGAAAGCTTGGCTTCCTCTGTTACCTGGGAAACCTTGCTCTCTGTGGCTGTAGCCATCTTGGTTTGGGTTAATTTGCATACTCGCTCTGATTGGATGGTGGGCATGGCTTGTGGGTGTGTCGGAGGTATGGTCAATTTGCATATTTGTCTATTATTAGATAGGATTATGTTCAAGTACATCCCACCACGTACAACAGGTGTCAAGGCTCAAGTGCCTGAAGGGCATTGGGAGGGGAGTGTGGTGAAGGGGCTAGCTCATTGGTTAGTGCTTCAAAGGAAGGCGGGCCTAGGATTTCCCAAGAAGAGCTGGATTCACTTTAATAAGTCTCCTCACTTCTAAACATTGACAACTATTTCAGTCTTCAAATAAATAGACATTAACAACAACCAGTCTGTCTGTGGTTGGCTGTGACCTTAGGCTGAAAGTCTGCAACCCTTTAATGCCAAATAAATATTTTTTTCTGAAAATTTCAATAGATCACCAGGTATTCAGAGCTTTTGGAAGCAAACAGACCGGATCTCACTATGTGGCCTGAAGAGTGGCCCCTAAGAGGAAGCTGTCATAACTCTGCCATATCTGCCAGCTACCAGTGCTGTCCTGGCTGAACATGTGGACTTACTATTGCAGCCTGACAGGATGATTACACTTCGCTGTGGCGCACGGTCCAGGGAACAGACGCTAGTTAATTTGGCTTCAGGGACAATAATTGCAAGCTAGGCCTGGGAGTGATCCGTGGGGCTTCGTGGTGCCATGGGCGCTGCTGTCCTGTCTGGTGACAGCCGTAGGTGGCAGGTTCCTCAAATCGTCTACAGTTTGAACTCACTCTTCAGCAAGCGTCTGGATTGAAATATTAAGTGATTCCTAGCCTTGCTCAAAATAACACGAGCCCTGTCCTTGCGTGGAAGTGTCTCTTTCCAAATGTCTGAAGGCCGGACTCTCTTAAGAACTTAGAAGGATGTGAATAGCTCCCAATGCGTTTGTGAATCTAAATGTAACACATATTTAGGATGACAACACTTTTACTTTTAAGCAGATCAGGAGAACGATCTGATTTAGAAGGCCCGTAATATATTCAATCCTGCTTTGCTGTCAACAAAAATAGGCTTGCATTAATCTGCTCAAAGCTGGTTTGGGGGATTTTATAACTGCCACACTTAAAGGTAATAAAAGTTGCCTACATTCATTATTGTTACTATCGGAATCCCTGGAGAATACTTGAGATTTGTTATGAGTAAATATCGTTTGAGGAAGAAATTCTGTTGCTATGACATTTACCTCACAAGCCGGAAACTCAGCTTCCGTCTAGTCGATGAAGCGATGTGGGTTTACTCATGTTGAATGAATGTTTAGTCTACGCAGGCTGTTATGAATTTACCTCAAACTTGAGTATCTCAAAATCATTGCCTTTTAAACTATCTAATTACTGTTTTCCTCCCGGCATGGTCTCTGGCTCTGATCACTAATGCACGCTTTTCAAAGTCGCATTGTGAAAAGTCAATACACTTCTGGGAAAAAGTCATCATCATAAAAAGTATTGAACTTATGAAATGCTTTTCATGTACAAAGTGATTTACAAACATTCATTAATTACCATCCAAGAGAAGGTCCCTATGCAGGACTGAGTTCTGTTCCAGGAATGAGCGTCAAGTGTGCGAGGCCCTGGGCCCGGCGCACTCCCTGGTCTGTGGAGCTGGGGATCAGCTCAGTATACACTGAGTGGCCTGATTATTGTGATCTTTGAACACATAATAATCTGTCAAATAATCTGGCCACTCAGTGTATATCCTATATAATAAAAGGCTAATATGCAAATTGTCCCCTCGACCAGGAGTTTGACCAGCAGGCAGGCTGGCCAACGCCCATGTCCCCTCCCCCTGGCCAGGCTGGCCGGACCCCACCCATGCACGAATTTATGCACCAGGCCCCATATAAACACACACACACACACACACACACACACACACACACACACACACACACTGAGTGGCCAGATTATTATGTGTTCAGAGATCATAATAATCTGGCCACTCAGTGTATGAGGCAGCATTTGTTTTCTTTCCCACTGAGCTGTGATCACTTGTCCCCTGATCTCACACAGGACCAGACAAGCATCTTCTAAGGTATAAATAACCAGGTGGTGGTAGATGTTCTTGAAAACAGGAGAATGATTTAGTATTTCTGCTGTTTTCTTAAAAATGACTAGCTTTCCATATTACTCTTCAGATTTCTTTCAAGAATATATCATTTTACCAAAATCTGGAGATTAGTTTAGCTTATTATTTTAGTCAGGTTTATAAAAGAAAAAATACTTACTTAACTGAGGACACTAAGGAAAAACAAATTGTCCCACCAGTTAGCCGAATAAATCAGTTCAGAAAGCAAAACATGTGATTTAAGCATCATATTTTCTGCCCAGGACTGCAGCAAGCACTGGCAAGAGCAGGAATATTAAAAATAATGGGGAAAACCAATTTGCTTTTTTATGAAAATTATTTTGCTATAAAGACATGAAAGGAAGCCTAATAGCTACTATATATAATTTTATGAAAGAACACACATTTAGTAGAAAAAGTAGAAGGCAAATAATCTCCAAATTTTAAGATAATAAAAAATTAAGGACTTTGATATTCTTTTCTCATTGTTACCTTAATTTTATTACTAGCTTGTTAAAAAGGTAGATGGGATTTCCTGGAGCTGTGGTTGCGATGATGCCTGTAAACACTGATTCTGTCAACTCAGTTGCTGCTGTTCACACAATCCACATGAGATCTTGACAAACCACACTCAGGATACATAGAGCCAAACTCATTAATTTGATGGTAATGACATATAAAAACTAAACAGCAGTGAAATTCAGACTTTCGACTCTCTCAGAAGTTAAGTTTTAAGTAAGAATAAGAACCCTCTGAGGTTTAGTTAACCAGATTGTACAATAAGTCATGCTCCTGATTTCAAAAGCATTAAATTGATTCATATAGAGGAACCAACTCTGTTAAAACAACTCAGGAAGTGAACTAGTATTTATTGTCAACTGTGTTTCATCAAAGAATGGATATTTTACCACAAAAAGCAGAAGAAAGTCATAATCTCCCACATGTTTCATAAATTATTTATTATTGAAATCTCACCCCTGTCTGAATTTTTCTCATGTTTTTCATTGAACATTGAAAACTTTATCACAGGTGTGTATATGGGTAGTATATAAAAGTGGACATCCCAAGATGGAGTATAGACAGTGGGGGTGGGGGAGGAGAGAGAGAGAGAGAGAATAAGGAATGGACTCAGTCAATGAAAGGCTCCCTAGAAACCTTCCTAAATACGGAGGAGTGTATACATTACACAGGATTTTCTCCCAACCTGGCTCCATTCCTTAGTGACCTAGCGTCAGGAATAGGGGAACCACTCATTTTCCTTGAAGCTGCTTTGGATTTTGACATAAACATAGGTTGACAGTTTTTATTATCTAATGGGCACGTAAGAAAGTGTAGTAACTAATTTCATTAGGTTAGTCCATAGATGATAGGATTTCTTTTGTTTACCACTTACTATGTTCCGCGGGGCATGATAACTCGTGTGCACTATGTCCCTGAGTCCTGAGGGCCTGACACAGGGATGTTGGCGGAGGTGCTAGAGGCCTCCCTAACAGTGGAGTTGCATGTCAGTTGAGAAAGAGTGCATGCTCTTTACTATTAATGCCAAATGATGTTTAGAAAAGTTTAGTATGGATTGATGAACATATACATAATGTTAGATATTGAGTAATATAGTTTTAATGCTCGAGCAATTATGAATGAAAGCCACCTGAAAATGTAGACGAGTGATAGATAAAAACTGGCTCAGCTTTTGGACTCCTACACAAATGATTCTGTATTTAATTCACCTGATAAGTAGAAACAAAAATCTCAGACAACTTAGCCCCCACTCTCTAGTTTTGGGGGAGGACAAAAACCTGGTCTCTCCCCAAGCTCAGGAAACATTGAGACTGTGAGCCATTGCTGGCTCCTCGGATCCGCACGGATGTCTTGGGCAAGTGGCTGGTCACTGTTCACAATAGCGTGCCCCCGATATTTGTGTCGCTTATTCATTTTGCTCCATCAGCTGTCAGGGTGTGCACAGAAGGCTGGTCAGTCTGCACTGTGTGACTCACGGCTCAGGCAGGACAAGGTCACAGCTCTGACAAGTCACTGTCCATCTGCTGTTGACAATGCCTGTACTGTGAACAGCTCTGAAATACTTACAAATAAAAATGAGAAAATCCAATTGTGAGGATTGTGAGATTTGAGGGTTGTGTGGAAAGTTTGCGTATTCTCAACATGATGAAGAGTTCACACCATGTTACCAAGGCAACACTACTGGGACCCTGTCTCACCCCTCACTCCCAGGACATAACACCTGCTGGGCTGGGAGTCAGAACAGCCTGAAGGCAGGACCTTCCTCCAGGCTATCCAGGAAGGAAGTGAATGGCCTCACAGATGGCCCGGCCCACTTGGAACCTGTCCTCCTCCATGCTGTTCGACCCTGAGAACTGGACCCTGGACTGAAATAGGTGTCCAGCAAGGAGTCAACCCCAAACCTCTTTTTCAGCCTTGGACAGTGTATGGATTATTTTTAGAGCTGGAGAGAACATTGGCAAAGAAATAGCCAGACCAAAATGTCAAAAACCTGATTAAATAATGCCGTTCCCATACTTATTTCTTGTACAAAACTAAGGCCACATCCATTGCTAACAACTCATAATAATTTCCTGAAATCTGTTCATGCAACCTTTTCCTTGGCAGAACACAGAATTGTTTGAAAAATTAAACTTTGCCATGAGGAATGGCTTACTGTATTCCAGAGTTTGTAGAATATTTTAGGTGGGTGTTTACTTCCCTTTTTTTCCCCATAAGGCCATTCTTCTGCCATGATTAATACTGAACCTCCTAAAAACTGTGTTGGGAAGATCGTGTATATGGACTTATTATTGTGTCCAACTATCTCTTGTCTCCACTTGATTCAGAGATCGAAGCACATCACCCTTGGAATGCTTACATTTCAATTCATCCCAATCATACGCACAGCATCTTATTTTATTTCTAAGTAGGGTGAAAACTTTGAATACTGAAGTAAATTGCCAAGAGCAAGTAAAAAATGTACATTTTAGCTCTGAGAGCTGCACTCTATTTCCTATTTATCATCCTCATCAAGAGGACTTATTTATACTCTGCATATAAGTCATTTAAAAGCCACCACAGTTAGAAGTCCACAGATTAATTTGGCACCTCCTGAACATGTGTAATCATGTGCAAACTTTAAAATTCAAAAGAGTTTAAATTGCTTTATTACTGTACCATAGATATTTACAAGCTCTTAATAATATACTTTTTTTTTTCTTTCCAAACAAGTCGGTATTAAGAATGTATCTGGGGATGGGGCCGGAGAGGGTATTTACAGAATAATTTGCCTTCAGAAGCCTCACAAGATTTATGGATTCATTCATCGTTCAAGTGGCTTAAGAGCGAAACAGTAAAACATCATGACAATGGACAGGAAGTGGATGCCGGGTTCTGAAATTGGGACTCCTCTGGAACTCAGACCTGCAGAAAACAAAAAGAAAACACAATTTCCTGAGAATAAGTAAAATTACTTGTTAGCTTCATTCTTCCTGACCCAAATGCATACTATAATTTCTCTCCTAATAGTGTATTTTAGAGCAAACACTTATTTCATTTACATCATGTTTCACTGTAGGAAGAGCCCTACCCTCTGTCCCAGGATGTCTGTTTTCACTGCAAAAATGAACAAATGAAAATGCCCTAATTGGTCAACTCTGACCCCAGCAAAGATGAGGTTTGGCCAACGTACGGTGGCAGACACAGCTTCAGGCAGACGGGTGAGTGATTCTTCCACAGCAGGAAGAATACATCATTGTTCCATGCTTTATCTGCCTCGTGTTACCTGCTGAGAACACTGTACTGAGAGGGTCTGTGGCTCAGCTCAGCATAAATGCGGTGATGGATTGGTGATGTCTGCCACAGGTAGAGGAAAAGCTGAATGTGCACATATTTCATATTTTCTCTCCCTGCTCAGAAGCCTGCACACATCCACAGAAAAGCGTTGTGATTTCTGTCCAATAGGAAGAATCATGCATCATGACCCATGGTTGTTTTTCTTTTTTGAGATTCGGATGAGGACACATAATACTGTGTGTGTTATACAAACATGTTGCAAATCTGAGGGATTATTTAAAGAAAAATGGACTCATCGCCTCTTGCTCACAATTTAAAATGGAAACACAGACCTTTTATTTTTTTCACCCAACATTTAAACAAGAACTGGAATGATTTGTAGAGCCCAGATTTCATGCTGCAGCTGGAATCAAAGTCTACAACAGCATTCGATGGTGACGCTACTCACTGGACATTTTTGGAATCCTGATCTCCTCACTGCTGCTTCCGTCCCCACCATCGCTGACTGTCCTTATCTCAATCAGGTAGTCCTCTTCGAATGGGACCAACAGCTCAGCCGATGTGTTGTTTGTCTCTAAAACGTGGGTTTTACTCTGTCGGTTTTGCCTGTACAGAATCTTAATAAAATGGTAACTCAAGTTAAAGGGACATGTTCCTTTTCTGAGGTTCAAACACTCTTAAGGAACACAAAGACACATCATTATAAATAAATTCTGGCCCTGGCATTTGGCCCATGCTCAGTTGGTTGGAGCATTGTCTTGATACAACTAGGTTGCGGGTTCGATCCCTGGTCAGGGCACATACAAGAACCAACCAATGAATGCATAAATAAGTGGAATAAAAATTAATGTTCACACCTCTCTCTCTCTCTCTCTCTCTCTCTCTCTCTCTCTCTCTCTCTTACAATCAATCAAATAATTTAAAAATTTTAAATTCTGTATTCCTTGGATGGAAGTACCCAATCTATGCCCTTTTTTTGAAAATGTAGTGTTAAGAAAAAGATGTGCTGTTTTGTCCAATGCTTCTGAAATGAGAGTAGATTTATCTCTATTAATTAAATAGCTCCAGGCTATCATCTTTGAAGCCTGCTGTGAGAAATCACTGGTTAGCTGGGCCCCATTTCAGATTTCTGAGTAGATGCATTTGCCAGAGGACATCCATTAGCTCAGATGGAAGGGATGTGCTCTGGGTATCTGACTGGACTCTTGTTTGATTCCTCTAATATTGGTAAATGATCACATCCTACTGCAGCCTCAGTTCTAGAAATTCTATTGGAATAATATTTTTGGACCTCACTCTCATCTCACTCACATTTACTACCCACATAAACCCTCGCTGTTTAATGGCAAGGAGAGTCACTTGAAGAAAATTCTTGCAAACTATAGAGTTTTGTTTCTTCATGCTCCAGGACACATTATGGACCTTAGGATATATGTATATGTATATATGTATATATTATTTCAGAGAGAGGAAGGGAGAGGGATCAAGAGATAGAAACATCAATGATGAGAGAGTATCATCAATTGGCTGCCTTCTGCACGCCCCCTACTGGGAATAGAGTGCACAACCCGGGCATGTGCCCTGACCAAGAATTGAACCACAACCTCCTGGTTCATGGGTCAATGCTCAACCACTGAGCCACAGTGGCTGGGCAGGACATAAAACTTTTCAGTGAAGAAGTTCGCAACAGCAATTCTAAGTATCTTCAGCACCTATTTTAGAAAGATTCCTCAATTTCCATATGCATGAAATTTGTTTCCTATTTGGCTGCGACATTCCTGGTTCTTTAGTAATTTAATTGCCATACTTAAAGGGAAAACCAAATAGTCACCTTATAGCCCAGCACTTCAGACTCATTTTCCATGGTTTTCACATGCTCCCAGTTCAGGCATAATTTGGAGTTAGTCAGCTTCCACGCAATGTTAGCTGGGGGTTGGCTAGGAGCTTTAAAAAGATAACCAAAGATCTAGATGAATATTCATTAGCTTGTGGTTACTCTATGACACATCAACATGAAAGGGACAGGAACTGCTGGATGATTAGCATGGCAGAAGCTAAAATATTCTCAAGTTCATTTGAAATAACATATTCTAATTAGAGTAAGCAAATCCATCAAATTCTGGTCAATTGGGAATGTCTGTGACAAACTTATGAATTAATAATGACTTGCCCCATGTCCAAGTATCAATTTATTAATCATTGCTGTTGATTTTGTTTGCTCTGCCACATATATCTGGATTGGGGGGAGGGTGCTCCTTTACCTAGTGTTACGTTTGGCTGTCAGTCAGTGCGCATGTCAAACAAATTCAGGTTGTAAACCTTTTACACGTATCAACACAGAGGGTTCCTCTTAGTCATCCTTAGGTCTTTAATCTTGTACCAGGATGCTTTGTAACAATCAAGTCAAGATCTTTTAAGCAAAATTTAGCAATAGGTTGGGAAGGATGCAGGACCGCTCTTAGAACTCAGGGAAGGATGGGGAACAGCCTCAGGAGTGGTAAAAGGAATGCCAGAAGGCCAAGCAGTTCCCCTCTGCGTCTCACAGTGCGTGCTTTGGCGCCTCTCGCTCTGGATCACCCTCTGTCATCCTCAGTGTTCCCGCAGAAGTCGCGGTGCCCACCACCCCCGAGGTTGGAAACCTCCTCTGGTCAGAGACAATCCAGGCTAGAATTCTTGGGACAAAGCTGACAACCAAGGTAGACTGGCCACCGTCTATCTTAGCCCATTGACTGGGCTCAGAGGGAGAAAGGTGGATGTCATGTAATACACAGAGAAAGGAAAGTCATTACAAACTAGATGATCATCCCCAAAAGTGTCTATCAGCGTCCAGCCCGTGGTGTTTGCTTCCCTGGGATCACTGTTTTCTGGAAGAAGGTGTGGGAAGTATGGGGGGGGAGGGGCACAGGTTTGGAATCGGCCTTCTGAAGTAATGGATCTGGTCCACCCGGAAAATGTTACATGCGAGAGAGCTGGCGTCCAGGTTGGGAGGCCACATAGCTAAGAGCCTGAGGCGAAGGACAGCTTGAGTCCCACGTGTCCTGCCCCCTGATGGCAGGCTAGTGTTCTCCATGACAACACTCTGCTTCTCAGAGCTTGGAGGCCACATGATCATTCTCAAGATTTAAAAAGCTGGTGAGACTAAAAATAACTCAGCTGGGCGGCAGAGGCAGAGATAAAACCGCCCAGCAGGATGGTTTTGGCATCTGACTTCAATTTGTGAGGCTGAAAGAGTGTAATAGTTAACTCATTATGACACGGGTGGAAGTGGAAATGATCTCTTGGAGTTTTGATTCAACCTCTATTTAACCTTGGATGTGTCCCTGAGGAGTGGCGGGGTGTCCGACATTGTGTTATATGTTCCCCTGCCTCTCCAAGCCCACTGGGGTCCCCCTGTGTTCACCAGCCCCTTGCACGTACATCAGAGGGGACCTAGCAGAGAGATAAAGGTTTACCCTGTGCTGCAGCATGGCCGAGTTCATATTTTATTAGCGTTTATCACCCTCACTTGTAGTTGTTCTTGCTGATGTGCTTTGTTAATCTTATTGAGAGCATGTGTCTTGTTCAAGTGCATTACCAACCCCAGCACATTTCCTGTATGTTGCATAAAGGACTTGCCATCAGATGGCTGAAGGAAACTACTCCGGGTCCTGTGTGATTCTCTCAGGTCACGTTAATCATGTTCTGGGCTGTAGGCAGATCTACAGTGACACAGCGTAGCCAGTCCACTCGTCATGCCGTCCTGTAATCAAGGCTAATTGCCACGGCCACACCTACAGCCATCCACGTGGATTCACAAGACGGTCCGGCCCGGGGCATTCCTGGACAACATAAACCCGGTCACCACCAAGGGCTGAGGGTTCTGCACGTTGTCAGCTCTGTGCCTGCTGCTCAGCATGCTTATTTCCAAAGGACACAGTCTCAGTGATAATCATCTTGTGAATATCCTCCCTCAATTTACCCCAGCATGCTTTTTCTAATCCTTTCTGGGCTATAAAAGAGATAGCATAAGAATTCTCTCAAGCTATCACAGAGAGAATGTCTAGTTTACTCCTGTGACACATTTCTTTTATCTGCTCTTCAAAACAGCACTATCATTAACAACATCGTACGATCAATACAGAGGAAAGATAAATCCCCTCCTTCGACGTCACAGTGATGGATTCTGAGGGTTTCATCTACTCTGTGCCTGGGGGTTGGTGTGGTGGTTTGTTAAGATAAAACTCTTTTCAACGCTGTGAATCTGTTGGGCAAGCCCAGGCTGGGACAGAACTGACTCTCACCAGCTCCAGCAGGACTGTGGTGTGACCCTGAGTCAGCCCTGGTGTCTGTGCCCAGCAGAGCAGAGCAGGGCATCCGTGCACGTAGAGTGAGGACAGTTCTATGGGGAGTGAGCTCTCGGGACGAGAGGCCAGTGGCCTGGATGACTCGGACTGCCGTCTGGGAGGGAGAGAAAGCTGGGCTTTGCAGACGGACAGACCTGAATCTGTCTTCAGTTTCTTCCGAGAGGCCTGGTTTTCACATCTTTGCAATGGGACTCCAATCCCCTAGTTCATAAATGTTTTCGCCTATGTGAAATAAAAGCCGGACCATTCCTCATGTGGTTAGTGGTACATCTTAAACAGCCCAGTATCTGTGCATTCTCTGTGCTGAGAGAGGCAGTTATCCGTGGTGTTATGACATAATCAGTTTTTCAATTGAGTTCAAAGTGGTTTGTTCCTAATAATACAATTTCTAAGTTTGCAAATGATGTACTTCTTAAATATAATTAGAGTACATTCAAGACCCCCCCCCTAATAATGAGTTCTTCATGTGCTTTCTGAAAGGCGGATAAAGAGGTCCATCTCAGCCCAGTCAGCATGGCTCAATGGTTGAGAGTCAACCTATGAATCAGGAGATCACAGTTCAATTCCTGGTCAGAGCACATGCTCAGGTTGTGGACTCAGTCCTCAGTAGGGGGCGTGCAGGAGGCTGCTGATCAATGATTATCTCTCATCATTGATATTTCTACCCCTCTATCTCCTGTGAGTTTTACATAACTGATTAAACTGAATTTCAAATCTCTGTGATGAAGCTGAAATTTCTATTATCTTGACAAACCAACCATGGTCATGTGGATAACATGAAAGCCGTGTTGTGGATGTTCACATGTGTTGGTCTACAGTAATCTCAACAAACAAGCACTTCTCTAATTTTTAAAAAATGTATTTGCAGGCAATTTCCACAGAGTAAGTCATTTTCTGTTAATCAAATGACAGAGCAAGTGGCGCTGGCCCTCTACAGCCCATCGATTTTCCTGTAGATGGCATTTACATTCAACTGCGGTTCACACTGCGAACTCGATTCAGAAAACAACCTCTTACGTTACAGTTCTAAGTAACAGCATGGGGTTGACTTCTGGGGAAGAGAGAGAGAGAACATGAGTGCAAGATGAAATAAAAGCTTAATGCTCCCTTTGTGGCTAAGTGTGGGTTGATTGCATATTTTCAACCAGAAGAATCCAGTTCAGAGTGGTCAGCCCAGGTCAGGGGCCAGAGGTATGGCCATTTGCAAACGCTTTCTGCCGCTGGGCCTGCACTCTTCTTTCGGGGGGGCGGTGCTTTTGCTTTTGCTTTTCCCCTGGGAGTTGATGGAAGTATTTTTTCTCTCTTTAGCTGTAAATCTAAATTCCATTGAAGTGATGTCTGTGTGGATCACGATGTATTTTCAGTGCCCCTCAGTGGTTTTTGGAAAGACCTCATTTTCACTGGGTTATTACACTGGCTGTTACATCACTGATATTTGCTTAAAGAGCCAGCTGTCCTCATTGCCAGCAGCAATGAAAACAGACGCTGGTGTGTTCCCTCTGTGTTGGGCCCCTTATTCACCAGCTCCCGTCTTCATGTCGCATGAAAATATGTGGCCTCCCCATGCAGCCCTCCACCATACGTGCTTCTCAGCCTCTTACCTTTCTTATGGTGCTTCTCATAATTCATGGCTATTTCATGGCCTCGTTTTGTTTGTTTGTTTGTTTGTTTTTTCTTCTTGACTCCTCACTTAAAGAGAAATTGCTGGGAGGCAGGAAGCTCACCTGTCTTCATCTCCATTAGGCACTGCACTGAACCCTGTGCATGGCTCGTGAGAGGTACTATTTTCTTGGATGATTGATGGAATCATCCTAGTTCCCCCCCCCCCAAAGTCTCTGTCTTCTGTTTATCTAGCCCAATCAGAAGGGGCAGAGGTTTCAGTAAATGTGAGTGGACATACGTACGATGGATGATCACATATCTGATTGAGAACCTAGTCAGTGACTGTATACTGTATGGATGTGTGAAGAATTCAGGATTTGGGCTGTCACCACTGTTCAGAGGTAACTTTGATGACGTCTCAAGGACATGGAAAAGTTGGATGCAGGGATAGCACTTGGAATCGGAGCTATCATCAATGTCTCATTAAAGCCATTTCTCATTTCTACCTTGAATGTCCTTCTGTGACCCTTAAAGGAAATGTCTGAATCACTGTTTTTAAAGAAAAGGAAAGGTAAAGGTAGCTATGACTTCCTCCTTTAGGAAATGCCATGAGAGCGAAATCACCTCCAAAAAAGGAACAGCACCGTGTTCCCATGCCCTGTGCCTCCCAGCCTGGCATCCTCCAGGGTACAGTGGGCACATAATGTCCTTCAGTGCTCAGAGAAAACTCTAGGAAAGCATAGTCACCTATGTTCCTCAGATGAGAAGATGGGTTCTGAGCTATCAACATATCAGACTTGTCAACAAATAATTAGTTCATGGCTGAGGCAAGATCCTCCAACTTTCTTTCCCTCTGAAGCCCTTTTCCAGCTCTTTCCAGCACAATCTCACAATAAGCCAATGCTGTGGGCACCAAGGAAAATGTACCTGCATTGAAGGGGAAACTGTGGGAGACCTCTGGTGAGAGGAGAAGACATGTGAGTGTTCAGAGGCATGGCAGGGGCACTAGGATGAGAGAATACTTGAATTCAGACATCAGAATGTGAAACTTGAGATCAGCACGCCTGCTGCTCCAGGACTGAGGAGCAAGGGGCTGGACAGGAAGTCTAGAGGGATCGTGGATGATTTTGTATGTATTTCTCTTCATCTTTGTCCTCCACAGTAGAGGAGACAATGAAACTTTGGGATGAGAAGGGGGTATGGTTCCATTTTAGGAAGGAAAATGTGAGGGCAGTTTGAGGTTTGGACTGAAGATGGGGGAGAGTGGAGGGAAAGAGACTATTCGAATGCTTAGAGGTGAAGATTGCAAACCAGCACTTTGTCTGTGGGATGGAGACTTTTAGAGAACCTATGTTCATAGCAGGTCAGATGCCACAACACCACCTTCCCAAGCACCTGTTTTCTCAGATGTAGGAGCTGAAATACCAAGCACCTTGATTGATTTAATAATTCAATGAGATGTTGTAGAAAATTGATACAGGGTCTGGGGCACAGAGGTGCTCAATATTTTGTAACTTTCATGGGAAGAATAAGGGTCCCAAAACATGTCCATAACCTGAGTCCCAGAGCCCATGGCTACATTACTCTGCTTCCCAGAGCCCATGGCCACATGACTCTGACTCCCAGAGCCCATGACTGTGTTTCTCTAAGTTCAGGAAATTTGTAACTCTTTTTCATCAGAACTCAGAGACTAAAGAATGTGTTGCAAAAATCCTGTTAACAAATAATTTATGTTCATCAATGATAAGGAGTATAAGACATTATGCAGTCATGAAAAGAGAATTGCAAATTACATATTGCAATTCTCCCTAAGTCATATCTGTTCAGACCTTTCCCTAGCTGTTGCTATGCCTCATGTTATGGAAATCCAGATTCATATGTAGTAGGTCCTGCCTCTGAGACAGACAGTGGCTGATGATTAAGGGAAACATAAAGAAGCAGAGGAGTTAATTCTTGGATCTCAAGGGCTTCCAGGTCAATGAGGGATAAGATGTCCTAGAAGGAAAGACCTAGATGGTCTGACAGTGCAGGGTCCACTGGAGCACTCTCGGACTCAACTGATAAAACAAGAACAGATGACAGGAGGCACTAATGAAAGTATGTCCCGCACCGTCCTATTTCTTCTCCCTCTCACTCCTGCACAAAACCCTATGAGGGGACAGTTCCATTCGGTCCTCATTGCACAGGGGAGGGTGTTGAGACTGAAAGGTTATATAAACACCTAACATTCCCGGGATGGGAGGTCCAGTATTGGGCTCAGGCTGGGAGGGGGCGTCGCAGTCCATGTCCTTCAGCACTGCACCATCTGTATTTCATCTACATCAGGGATGGGGAACTTCCGGCCCGCGGGCCATATAAGGCCCATGAAATCATGTGGTCTGGCCCTGCCAAGGCATTAGGGGTGAGTTAATGAAATGTTTGACCAAATGTAGCAGACTAAGTCTTAAGTTGACAATTTTGTATGGCCCACAAATCATGTTATAAATATGCAAATGGCCCTAGTTAGAAAAAAGGTTCCCCACCCCTGATCTACATACTTAGAATAGTTCCTCTTTGGAATTCCAAAAATATAAAAATGGTTTATTTTGATTGTTACCAGAAAGTTTCAACAATTATCCAGATTTAACAGACAAGCCAATCACCAATCAACCAAACAAAGCAATCAGTGAAGGATGTGGGGAGGGGAGGAGGGGAGGCTGAACAAAGGCATGCGGTTCTGTTCACAGCTGATGCTGCTGCCTGGAGGGTGAGGAATACTTACGGGACTTCTTGGTCGTGACGTTGACCGGGGGGCTTGAGGGCCCCGTCCCACCCGTGTTGTAAGCTCTGACGGAGGCAAAGTAGACGGTATTGGCCTTCAGCCCCATGATGATCTTGGTTGTGACATTTCCATGGACTCTGACCTTACCAATCATGGATTCCCTGGCGTTGTCAGTCCAGTATAAGACCTGGAAACAGAGGGAAGGGTCATAGTTTCCCGTCAACCCATCAGGCAGAAGACAGGAGCATAAATAGCAGGATAACATCTCATTAAATGGGTTATACAATAACAGCAAAATACAGTCTACTCTTTATAGGGAAACAAAAAAAAAAAATACAAATTCACAATGGGAAATTGAGAACTTGTGGGTTTTTGTTTTTTTTTAGATTGACAAAATAAAATATTTCATGAGATACCTAAAGATGATCAACTTGGACCGGCCATTGGGCTCAGTGGATGAGCTGTGTCAAACGATGAACAAGAACAATTCCTGGTCAGGGCACATGCCTGGGCTGTGGGCTTGATCCCCAGTAGGGGACAGGCAGGAGGCAGCCAATCAATGATTTTCTCTCATCACTGATGTTTCTATCTCTCTCTGTCCCCCTTCCTCTCTAAAATCAATATATATATATATATATATATATATATATATATATATATATATATATATATATATATATATATTTTAAAAACAACTCCTACACTCTTTAAAAAAATAAAATAAGGGTTATCAGCTTGAACAAAGGATATATAATAAGTCAGACCCAAACAGGATTCATACCATGGATCAGAGACTTCTGGTATGATGCTTTGTTGTCCACATTTCCTCTGGAGTTCTTTGAATAACAGGTTAATTAATAATTCAGCTAATATTGAGCCTTTCCTATGCATTAGCACAGCTTCAGGCACATTGAAAACGACAACAGAGAATCAGGCGTGGAACCTGCCTTCGGGCCCCTTACCATCTAGTTAAGAGGTTAGAATATAGAAGCTGTCCCCCAAAACACGTGTGCACACTTGAACAGCTGGTAGCTCAATTGCTGTTTCTTCCTTTTCAGCCAGACTAAGCCTTGAACAAAGGAAATTCATCCTCAAATGCCACTGGTAGTGTGAAAATGCAGTTGAAGTACACACAGTGCCTCTGCCATTATTCAAAGTGAGTAGGCATTTTGGGGGAACACCCTGCATGTGTGAAGAGAGCCGAGGACTGTTTCCAGGAAGTAGTACAGGAATCAGTGCTCTGAGGATGTGAAGAAAGACCACGTGGGGCACGATGAGAGGATCCCAGAGAAGGGAGACAGGGATGAGCCCAGGGAGAGGAATGGGGCTGGGCTCCGAGGTGGAGGTGAGGCACTCCGGGCCTGGAGGGGCGAGACACCTGCCCCGGGAGTACACTTTTATGTTTGGACCAGAGGCTTCCTTCGTGTGAAAAGAAAAATAAACAAACAAACAAACAAAAAACAACCAAGAAGAGTGCAGTGTGAGGCACAGCGAAGGAGGTTTAGAATTACACTTTTATTCCAACTCCAAAATAGCCTGTGTCACTGAGGAATAAGTCTTATTTCTCTGTAGAAACGAAGGTTCACACAAAGGAAGTGATTGGCCTCACTCTACATAGGCAATATTTATAAATGAGAAGCTAGGGTTTTTCTTCTCACTTCACTATCTTCACCAAGATTACCTTTTTTTCTTTTTTTAAATATTTTTATTGCTTTTAGAGAGGAAGGGAAAGGGAGAGAGCGATAGAAAGAACCATGATGAGAGAGAATCATGGATCAGCTGCCTCCTGCACGGCCTTCACTGGGGATAGAGCCCATAATCCAGGCATGTGCCCTGACCGGGAATGGAACCATGACCTCCTGGTTCATAGGTAAGATGCTCAACCTCTGAGCCACACTGGCCGGGCAAGAAGACCTTTTCAAGCCGTGTTCTGGCTCAGAACGGGCGTCCCCTTGAAATCCTTTTAAGGTTTAAGATGGGGAGGGGGGATTAGAGGTTCCCTCTCCCTGGAAACCCAGTAGAAATAATCAGTGAGGTCACCTTGGATCACCTTTTAAGTGCTACCCTTGACTGATGTGCTTGATGGAGAGATCGTGGCCCTGGACACCAACACCCCTAACGCTTTGGACACCCACTGCTGTTACGGAGCAGCAGACTGGCCCTGGGAGCCTGGAGTGTGCAGAGGAGAGGGGATCTTAGTGGCTCACCTCATAGCCCAGCACGCGGCCCGTGATTCTGTTCCAGGCGATGGCCGTCCATGAAACCTCCATCTCAGAAGCAGAGAAACTCTGGGCAGAGGTTCCCCGTGGGGCCAGCTGAGGCTCTGCCATCCGGAGGAAGACACAGCATCATTAGTTGAGTGGTTCTTTGGAACAGGGACATAAAATACACCCAGGGCCTGGCCTGTGTGGCTCAGTGGTTGAGCATCGACCTATGAACCAGGAGGTCATGGTTCAATTCCCAGTCAAAGCACATGCTGGGTTTCGGGCTCAAACCCCAGTGTGGGGCGTGCAGGAGGCAGCCCATCAGTGATTCTCTCTCATCATTGATGTTTCTCTCTCCCTCCCTCCCTCCCTCCCTCCCTAAAAACCAATAAAAACATATTAAAAACAAATGCCCCTGGAGCCTCAGAGGACCACCCAGTGCTGGGCCCCACTTACCGTCCTCCCCAGAGTAGATGATGGACACGGTGCTCAGGGCCCCTTCCCCCTCGCTGTTGTACACGCCCACTTTGACCTCGAAGGGAGAGAGTGGGGTGATGCTTTCGTTTCTGTACACGAATCTCGACGCCTCCACAGATGGGACTCTCTCCTTGGTCCAGGTGGCCGAGCCCACGGGCCGCAGCATGACCACGTAGCCAAACTCCCCGCCGCTCTGCAGTTCCTCCGGGATGGGCTTGGGCAGAAGTGACCACCACTGAGTGTTTGCAGTTAGTGTATGGAGCTCTTATCGTGTTTACCAAACACAGTCATTCACCCTGGTTCATGAAGCAGTGAAAAATCAGACTACTGCAATTTGGAATGCCAGTTGGGAAAATGGTCCCAATGAAAGATGCTCATGCTCATGGGAGGAGGCTCAAGCAACAGAGCCACACCGCTGGCTACGGGCCTATAATTTCTTTTTATTGATTTCAGGGAGTAAGGGAGAGGGAGAGGGAGAGAAACATCAATGATGAGAGAGAATCATGGATCGGCTGCCTCCTGCATGCCCCCACACTGGGGATCGAGCCTGCTACCCGGGCTGTGCCCTGACTGGGAATTGAACCATGACCTCCTGGTTCCTAGGTCAACGCTCAACCATTGAGCCACGCCAGCCAGGCTTATAGTCATGTTTTATATGAGACATTCCCCACCAGCAGCTCACACCTGGATGTATTAGGAAGTATAAATGAGGGTAAGACATGAATAAAGATAAAAAAGTAATTAGTGGTTACCACATCGCCATATTAGAGAGCATGTCTAGGTTATTGGAAGCAAAGCTAAAAGCACAAACCCCACATTATTTGGCTCTGGAGGAGACAGGGAGGGTGTTCCTTTCAGGGGATTGTACCTCGATGTTCCTTCATGAGCAGCAATCTGGGGTAACCAGCCAAGCTGGAATCAGTCACAATGGGGGATTCTGGTTGAATTCAGAGTGAATTTGAAAAACCAGGGACTTTGACTTCCCCCACAGCAGCAGTGACTTAGGCCTGACAAGGTCTCTCTCTCTCCCCAAGTTCTTTTTCAGCCCATAGCTCAGACCTGACATGAGGTGCCATTCCTGCCCAAGCACCCAGACCTTTTGAAAATTCACAACATCAGGATATTTGTACCCCTGCTATTTGAACTAAGTTGGTGTTCTTCGAACTGAAAGAGTCACTCCATGCCTTCCTTCTGCCGCTCAGACTAATACATGTGTCTCCTCCTAAATGCACACATTCCTTAGAGGCCTGGGTACCAGCAGGGTTGGGCTCAGTGATGCTAGGATGAATATAAGTGGGGAACTGCATTCATGAATCCATGAATGGAGCTCCTGCAAGATTCTGCATATCCGATATCCCAAGAAAAACACACAGAGAGGAAATGACTTTCATTTTCACTGCAAACTTTTTCTGTAAAGGGCCAAGTAGTAAATATTTTAAGCATCAGGGGCCATATGGTCTCTCCCAGCAGCGTGAAAGCAGTCATATGTAACACAACGAGAATGGGTACGGTGGTGGGAATTCGTTTATGAAAACAGGGAGCAAGCAGATCCGGCCTGTATGCATTGGTTTGTGGAATCTTGCATTTAAAGAGAAAGGACACAGCCGGGCTGGCATGGCTTAGTGGTTGAGCATCAACCTATGAACCAGGAAGTCATGGTTAATTCCAGGTCAGGGCAATATGCCAGGGTTGCAAACTTGATCCCCATTGTGGAGCATGCAGGAGGCAGCAGATCAGTAGGTCTCCCTCATCATTGATGTTTCTCTCCCTCTCCCTCTCCCTCTTCCTCTCTGATATCAATAAACATATATTTTTTAAAAAAGCCAGAGTGAATTTTAATCAGTGCAAAAGGAACCTATATATTCATACTTAAGAAGAATGACATACAAGCTACTCTGCCTGCTAAGCTTCCATCTATGTGTAGGAGGGACAGGCTGGCGAGTTGAAAGCAAGGAGGAAACTGCTGCTGTCTGAGCCTAACTCACAGACGGAACGGTGAATAGTCACGTCCAGCATCAGATGCTGATGAGCATGCTGCCAGCTCCTTCCACGGGCACCGAGGGCGTTTTCCTTGCGTTTGGAAGAGAGCTGTGCTCGCTTAGTCACACCCTCTCCCTTTAGCAGGACTGAGGTGTCTGCAGCCCCTCGCTACATCAGGAGTCTCTCCTGCCGAGTGTTTGTATGGGCCCAGCTTGTTTTTCGGTGTTCTTCCTAGCCAGCTACATCATTTTCCTTCAAAATAACTCAGCTGGACAGAAAATTACCTCCCAGGTAACTACGAGTTCCGACCGGCTTCCTCCTCCTCCCTGGATGTTGGTTGGAGCCACGATGGGGACTGAAAAGGAGAGAAACGTGGCCACAGTTAGGGGTGCGCGTCTACCTCAGGAGGGTTGGCGCAAGGGTCTCACCTCTCAGGCCCTCCCGCGGCAGCTGGGAGGGAGCCCGCATCCTTAATGAACACAAATGATGTTTCCTCAGACCCAGGCTTCGGAGGGGACAGCCTGGTGTCGGAGACATGAGCACCCTGGCTCCAGGATTAATTAACAGGCGAGTAACATCATGTATATGACATTATTATGCATCATCCGCTAATTGGCAAGACGATGTTCCATTCCGATGAGGAGAGTGACACGGTGATTTACTGCCTGATTATGCAGCTGTGCCGGGAACACGTTTCCCAGCCAGATATTAATTAGTCCCCTTTCTTCTTCATAAACACACGAAAGTCGTTTTTCTGTTTGGTTGACATCAGGATGTTTGAACGTTTAAAAATAAATTCTTAAAGGAATTTATAATTAAAGGAATTTATAATTAAAGGAATTGCTGTTTTATAACCCCGTGTTTGAGTCACAAGTCGCCAGGTATAGAACAGACCGAGGTTGCCTCAAACTTGTCGCCCCCTAAGTGCCACTGATAACCGTGAGTGTGTGAGTATTCTGGTGCGTAATCAGAATGGAGTTTGACTTTTACATGCAGAAATGATTTAAAAATCCTTTTTCCTGAAATGACAGAAGCACCCCAAATCTGCGAGGATGCATAACGGCTGGATAAGCTTCTCATGCGACAGGCAGAAACCCATCTGCATCTATGACTCTGCAGATTCTCTGGGGGTTTGAAAGTATCAGAGACGAGAGGGCAGCTTCAGAAAAACTCCCTTCTGACCTGTCGGCCACACCATCACCATCTCCCATTGGGCACACGCACCCTTGGAGAGAAAATGCATGTGCTCTGTGCCCGTGACCACGGGGGCGAGGCCGGCTCTCTGTCTCTGGTTTCGGCAGGGATGCTGCACGGTGTGCTGTGTGTTCTGTAAGAAATGTGCCCTCAAGGGTCTCCCAGGGTTTGAGAAGCCATTGATTTCTTACCGGATGCTTTGGTTCTCAGCAGTTCGGATGCTTTGCTCGGCTCTCCAATCCCGATGCTGTTCCCAGCCAGCACGCGAAACTCGTACTCCACCCAGGGAATCAGGCCCACCACGGTCGCGTTGTACGTCTGACCGTTGAGAATCTCTGGAACTAAAACAAAGGGGACACTGGGTAAAAACAATCCATCGATCCATCAGACAACACACCATTGGTTTTGCCAAATTATCCAAAACATGTGAGGCACTTACCCGTGGAGACGGCCTGCCACCCCACAGAAAACGGCGTCCGCGCCTGGACGGTGAATATCTGGATGGGGCTGTTATTGTCCGAGCCAGGCCGCCAGCTGAGCTGGGACGTGGTGCTGGAAATGTGTTCCACCCTCACCTCCTCGGGGGGACCTGGGGGGCCTTCAAACACAGGTTTTATGGTGACCTTATTGGAAATGATGAAATGAGTCAATTTGGGATAAGGGATCGTATTTTTTTTTTCTGTTATACTTACAAAAGATGGAACCTAATATATTTTAGCACATTAGATAAAGCCCTATTAATTCCGCTTACACACTGAGAGATTAGCGTGAAATGCTTCCTTTGAAGATTAGGAAATGCCAGCCATGGGGTGGGGAATATCATCCGATAAGAAGCTAATCTCAGATGGTGAGAGCCTCTTGGGGCCGCTCCTCTCAAAACCTCCCTCAAGTGAACGCAGCTCTCGGGGAGAAGTTGGGAACTCAGGCTTGGGCCCCACTTTGCGAGACAGTTTAGTATAGACAGAGGGCCTGCCGAGTCCAAGGGGCTGACCGTGCGGGCGAGTCTGACCATTCCTTAGGAACAGGTAAAACCTACTCAATGCAACATCCAGTGTCATACCACCCAGACCCTGGGGTCTTGGGATTTAGAAATAATTCCATCCAGTTGGTGTGGCTCAGTGGTTGAGCATTGACCTAGGAACCAGGAGGTCACGGTTCCATTCCCGGTCAGGCACATGCCCAAGTTGTGCACTCAGTCCCCAGTAGCGGGTGTGCAGGAGGCACCTGATCAATGATTCTCTCATCATTGATGTTTCTATCTCCCCCTCTCCCTTCCTCTCTGAAATTAATAAAAATATATTTTAAAAATCTTTCCTATTTATCTCACTTCTTTATCATGCTGTGGCTAATCAAGGACTTGCCATTTATAGATGAACATTTCTCGCTGTGACTAGACAACGTGCTCATGTATGTCACGCACCTCTGACGATGATTTCAGCCATAGCCAACAAGTTCTCCAGGGCTGTCGTCACCGCACAGAGATATCTCCCTGAGTGACTTAACTGGATATTCCTTATCATCAAGTCTCCCACAGATCCCTGCAGGCAGAAAGGGGGGAGGGGGTAAAAACATAAATAGGCCCAGCAGGTCCTAAGATTTCACAGCTGCATCAACATCCAGTACGCGACCACAGTGAAATTGGGAGATACACTAGTATCACTCGTTTCTCTTCTGATCCCTGTGACTGTGTCCTTTGTCATAATTGCCTCTAGAATGCAAGCAAGTCCGTGAAAGACATAAAACAAAACAAAATACACACAGATGCAGCTTCGTAAAGAGACAGTGATTACCGCGCAAATAAATACTGGGAGAGTCACAACAAAAGACGTTAATTCATGGAAAAGGCTTGAGTCAATTTATTAAGCACTTAGAATTGTCAGCAACTTACTCCTCCAATCCTTTCGAAGTGAGCCGCATCCTTTTTTAAGTCTATGATGTGTCCATTGAAAGACCAAACAAATGTGACCTCCATGGAGGGGTCATGGGACACCTGGCAGGTCAGGACGATGCTCTCGCCCACCGTGACGTCCATTGGGGCAGGTGGCTCCGTGATAACGGTCCGCTCTGTGGAGAAAGAACACTGTTCCCATAAAAGCTCAGCAGGTACTGGCACGTGCCTATGAGACATCCTCTGAGTGGCTTTGCAATTGTTTGAAATCTTACACGTGCAACTCAGAGTTTTCTCTTTTCAAGATGAAAAATTCCACCCCCTTTTTAATGTCTTTGCATTAACCAGTTTAGCTTGCTTAGTAATCGTGTAATAAAATTGAATACACAGTTTTTTTGTTTGTTTTTTCAAAATATATTTTTATTGATTTCAGAGAGGAAGGGAGAGGGAGAGAGAAACATTAATGGTGAGAGAGAATCATTGATCAGCCACTTCCTGCATGTCCCACACTAGGGATGAAGTCACAACCTGGGCATGTGCCCTGACCAGGAATGGAACGGTGGCCTCCTGGTTCATAGGTCGATGCTCAACCACTGAGCAACACTGGCCTGGCTAAATACAGTTTTATTCATAGTTTATATGAAAATAGCTTACAGGAAAAACAAACACTGTGGACTTCTAAAGACAGCATTCCATACCCGGAGGAGGCACCACACCGTTTTATCCCTGCAATTCCAGCCACAACATTACAGTCACACAGTGGCTCCAGCTCCGAGTGGTCTGTGGTGCTCCCATGTACAATGACTCGAACTATGTCCCTGAGACCCTAACAACAGTATTTTAGAGATATGTATAGTCAGATGTCTACACTTATGAATGTGAACAAAACAGATTCTACTTCAGACACCATTGTGATAATAATGTTCCATTTTCACTGAAGATGCAATGGGAAACGGCCCTTGTTATCCAGATTTGCAACGTTAGAATCATACATTGATCATTACCAATCTTCCCTCTAGAAATACTGGCCCCAATGTCAATACCTGTTCCACACACCGAAGTGTCAAAGGAGGAGTCTGCTGTGTCCCAGCCAGGCTCCCGGTCCTGCCATTTCTCTGATTTAGAGACTCCTAGTGACAGATCATTTCTGGCTACAAGGGTTCGCTCCACGGCCACGCCCACTCCAGCCAGAACTCACAGTGCACCGTGCACTGCCCAGGGAACAGGAGGGAGAGCGGGTCTCAGCAGCGGAAAGACAATCTTTGATGCTACAAATTTGGACCTAAGTTGGTGGCTGTCTACCTTTCTGATGGGTATCTGGAAGTTCCTTATACTATTTTCTCAACTTTTCTGTGTTTGTTAATTTTCAGTAGCAACAAAAGACAGAAAGAAAATGATGGGGGGTGGAGTAAATATTTATTATTCATAATAGAAGGACACCTTTCCCATTCAGCTTTTAAAGTGATGAGGACGGCCCAGTGGTTAAGCATCCACCCAGGAACCATTCCCAGTCAGGGCACATGCCCAGTTTGTGGGCTCGATCCCCAGTAGGGGGCGTGCAGGAGGCAGCAGATAGATGATGTTTCTCTTTGATCCATGTTTCTATCTCTCCCTCTCCCATCCTCTCTCTCTAAAATAAATAAATAAATAAATAAATAAACAAACAAACAAATAAAGTGATGAGGACTGATCACTTTTAGAAGATTATCCAAAATACGAATGACAACATTCATGAAGAGTTCATAAAGTGACAGAGTTTTAATAGTTATTATTTTCCACCTATTTCTGTGAGACGAAAATCACATAAAAGCGACTTGATATAACAATCCTATTCTCCACAAGAATAAGGGAAGGTTTCATAAAATAGACGCCACCTTCCAAGAACAGCTTTACTGTTGACTCAGATCCGCGCCGTTAATAGAGTCTGATATGTCCAGAGCACCCCAGGAGACATGCAAACTAATTATTCCAAAGCTCCTGTCAGGGCTGTTTAGCCTGAGTTCCTTAAACATAGGTGAGCTTGGCCTGTACTAATGGCCAGACACACTTGAGCACACATCAGGGTCCCTCATGATATTTTCCGAAGCCAGGGGATGCCAATCCACCGTGTAATTGGTCTTTCCTGGCCATGGAGGACATGCTATTTTTGTTTGTTTCTTTTGTACCTACAGCTCAGTTGAAACCTCCATCTGTGAGTGACAATCTTTCAGTGTCACTGTTCAGAATAATGACGGCTCAGGTGTCTCTGAAGTTATCAACTCCCCTCAAAAGATGGAGAAATGCAGAAGAAAAATCACCGTACCTTTCTCCCTCGGTTCAGACCTGTGGTTCCGCCTTCATTTGTCTCTGACATTGTAGGAAATGTTGCTAAGATACCAATAGAAAGGCAACGAGTGTATAAATAGCACTTCAGACAGGTGACAACATTCCCCAATCTCTTCTCTCATGAGTTAACTTGTGCAGACTAGAAATACATACTTTTAGAATAATTCTTCAGATCTCAAATTGTCCTACCTATAAAAATATTAACCCTTCACACCACTCTCAATTTCTTCCATTTAGTATATATTTCACTCTGGGATAATATTCCTTCTAAACGTATGAACAGCATTAGCATTTTAGTGTATATTTGAAAGTGACAGATTTGTGTGTGTGTGTGTGTGTGTGTGTGTGTGTGTGTGTGTGTGTGTGTGTGAAAGCATTTTTATTTTGTCTTCCTATGGGAGGATATTTTTGCTGGGAATAGAATTCTCACTGGTATTGTTTTTCAGCTCTTTGAAAAGGCCATTCCACTTTCTCCTGGACTGCTTTATTGCTGCTGCTACTTCCACTTTCAGACTTATTGTTGTCCTTTTGAAAATAATGCATCTTTGTATCAAAATGAATTGTCTTTCATTTTGTTTCACTACTATGTGCTTATTTAAACTCCCCTTTGTATGTATCCTTAGTGGGGCTTATACAGTTTCCTGAGTAGGATGCCTGCTATCCTTTTCAGTTTATTTTTTAATTATGGCAAATACTGCTTCCAGTAGTGCTGATGCCTTGCTTTCGCTCCTACATCGCCACACCTGGAGGAACTGCCATTTCACCTGTTTCAGATCCAATCACCACGTCCCACACGCTCCTTAGGGTCTATTTTCGCTCCATGTTGTGGTCTGGATATTATCTATTCACAATCCTCCCATTTAGTGATCTTCTTGTCTGCTGTATCTAACCTTGCATTAAATCACTCTATTTTCTTAATTTCACCTTTTATATTTTTCAGTTCTTGAACTTCAAATTGATTTGTAATAGATGGCATTTCTCTTTTCCTCCTCCTCTTCCTCCTTCTCCTCCTCCTCTTCCTCCTTTTCCTTTTCCCACTAATCCTCACCTGAGGATTTTTTCCACTGATTTTCAAAGAGTGGAAGGGAGGGAGGAGGGGGGAAGAGAGACAGAAGCATTGATGTGAGAGAGAGTGATTGATTGGTTGCCTTTCACACTCGACCAGATAGAGGCTGGGCATAGAACCTGCAAACCAGGTACATGCCCTTGACCAGGAATTGAACATGAGAACCCTGGAAGCATGGACCAATGCTCTAACCACTGAAAGCAACCAGCCAGGGTGCATTTCTCTTCTTAAATTCTTCATCATCTCATCTATTTTTTGACCATATTCATCACAATTGTTTTGAAAAACCCTTCTCTGATAACATCTATATTTCTATCAGCTGTTGCTGCTGTCGGATTTCTCTCTGGTCCCACCATTTATTCCTGCTCCAGCTACTCCAGGTAACATTTTACTGAACGCCAGGCCCCGTGGGTCGGAATGTAAACATCTTTATTTTGTTATGTTTCCCAAGTAGATTGACGTTTTTGAAGGGGCAGCTGAAAAAGAGCTGAATCCAGTCGGGCACTGATTTCAATGGAGTCTGATAGGCAGTCATGGTAGGTCCTAGCCGGTTTTGTTCTGTTTTTATTGCCAGGACGCAGCCCTTCAGGTGCCTCAGTTCACCGTTGAGTAGTCAGCAGGCCTCATTCTATTGGCTTGTTCTGAGCCCCAATTTTTGTCTTCCTGGCGCTGTGTAACAACCAACACTTCTGCTTAGGTGTTTCCTGTTTCTATTTGTTTGCTGGTATTTCTGATTCATGCAACTTAGAAACCGGCCGAGTTGTGGATGAGCAAACCACTGGGAGCTTGGGCTCCCCCGCCTGTGCTTTTCTCTTCTCCTGAGGGCGGTCCCACATGCTGCCAACACCATGGTTATGCTCAGGGTTCCTTCATTCTTTTATTTTTATTGATTATAGAAACATGTTAGCAGCATTTGTGGCTGACCACTGATGTGATGTTGTAGCGATAAAGCCGCTTCAACTGTCGGGAGAGAAGTTTCCCCTCATTAATGTTTAAGGACAGATTGTGTGTGGGGCTGGGAAAATCTAGGCCACGTATTAGTGGGGGGTTGGGGAACAGCTTGCAAGGATAATTGAAGCAGCTGGGGGAGGACATGAGGGTGACGTGGGTCAGAGGCAGAGATTCATGTCTGGAACCTCCCTCAGCCCCGAGGGTGCTGGCTGCTGGTCCTTTGCTCTTCAGGAAGGAAACTGGGGCTGTGGGGGAGGGGGGAACAGTTATCCTAAGGATCTGATAAGCCTAAGAATAAAGGCCTAAAGACAGTGTCCTTAAGAATTTCCCAAGGAACTATCCTGGTCCCAACATCTTAGCGTGAACCCCAATAGGTCAATAAACCCCCACACTTGTTCAACTTTTCATGAGATTTTAGCACCCCAACTATTCACATGAGCAAACAACTAAGGTTCACAAAGTATCTTTGTGCCTCCCCTAATAAAAATAGGGATTAAAACAAAAAAAGAAGAAAGCAGTGTGGGATAACAGAGACTGCAAGAAACAAAGTACAAAAGAAAAACTCAGCAATATTTTCTGAGAAAGAAACAGAACAGCAAGAAATTATATAAAGAGAGTGGGAAAATAAGAGAACACTGAAATTTTTTAAAAAATAGCAAAAGCAAAATTAAATAGAATGTCCGAAAGATACAGTTAAGAAAATCACCCAGAAGGAGAGCAGGAAGCTATAAAATGTACACAGGAAAGAGAAACACCTCTCTCTCTTGTCATCTATCTATAACCTATATTGATGTCTGTACTGTATATGTATCTAAATACATGAAATACAATAAATTACACACACAGATACATAGCTACGCACAGACAGACAACATAATCTAGAGTGCAGTTTAGGAAATCTCACTTTTAACTAGTATATCTCAGAAACAGAACTGGAGTCAATGACTAAGGTATTTAGGAAGAGAGTCCAGGACCAAGAAAGATGCGACCCCAGGTGACAAAGCACCAAGCAGACTTGCCGCGGGGCCCCTCGGCCCGTCACTGGAGCAGGAGAGCAGACTGTGCAGAGGAACCCAGCAGCGGTGCACACCGTGGGCCAAGAGCTGAGTGACAGCTGCAAACGCCTGAAGACTAATGACCCCAGCCTGGAGTTCTATCTCCACTAAACCAGCCAGCACCGGTAAGCATGGCATACAGACATGTGCTAACTTGAAGACTCTCAAAAAACGTGCATCTCTCTCAGATTCTTTCTCAAAAATCCACGGGAAGATGCATTCTACCAAACAGAGTGTTTACATCAAGAAAGAGAAGCCTGGCCCTAACTGGTTTGGCTCAGCGGATAGAGCGTCAGCCTGCAGACTGAAGGGTCCCAGGTTCGATTCCGGTCAAGGGCATGTGCCTTGGTTGCAGGCACATCCCCAGTAGGGGTGTGCAGAAGGCAGCTGATCCATGTTTCTCTCTCATCAATGTTTCTAACTCTCTCTCCCTCTCCCTTCTTCTCTGTAAAAAAATCAATAAAATATATTTAAAAAGAAAGAGAAGCCTGGTGTGCGGGCCACGGGCTCCCCCACCCCAGGAGGGCAGGTTGATATGGAGGGGACACAGTGAGATCGGTTTGAGGAGAGAGTTCATGTTAAGTCCATAGAAAAATAAGCCAACAAACCAAACAGGAAAATGACTAACTAGGGAAAGCAAACACAGGACATTGGAGCGAAGACTGAAATAAACTGCACAGAGAAGGCCAACAGGCGAGCAAATTGGTGGATGGAGACGCAGACTCAGTCCCTCTAGCAAGCGCGCCCCAGAGAGGTCGCTAATCTTTATTTAATATACTACTTTTCCTCTTTGTACAGATACTCGCATGAGGCCAGGATGTGCTGTATCCCTCAGCCACGTGCTAGGTTATCTTCTCGGCTTTTCACAGGTTAGACCCACCACCAGCACCTGGCGCCCACTCCACCTCGAGGCCAAGTAGAATTCAGTTCAGTTGCAAGGTCATCATGCTCAGTACTTTCCAGTTTACCCATTCACTCTCCACTGCAGGGTTTCAGTGATTTAGAACACACATTCAAAGACCAAAACCGCCCTAGGGTTTGGCTCAGTGGATGGACCACCAGTTGGCCTGCAGACTGAAAGGTCCCAGGTTCGATTTCGGTCAGGGGCCATTGCCCGGGTTGTGGGGGCTGAGTGGGAGGCAGCCAATCAATGATTCTCTCTCATCATTGTTTCTATCTATCTCCCTCTTCCTTCTGCTTTGAAATCAATCAATATATATATATTAAAAAAAAAAAAAAAAAGACCAAGAACCCCCGAGCAAAAGAAACAAACAACCTGGCGAGAGAAGGCAATTGTTCAAAATGCAAGGCATCTGAGTGAGAAAACATGTTTCGGGATCCTGCGAGGGAACATGACACCGTTCCCTGAGAGTCGTCGTGTGACATGTCGACGCAGATCTCCCGTGTTAACCAACGATCAAAACAGGGCCTGGCGTCTGAGGAAGACGGGCCGCGCTAGGGATCTGCTAATGAAGCCGACACGCCAACTCCTCATTTCTAGGCTGTTCACACACAATAGGCGATGACTATTTGCGGCACCCGCTTTAGATTTCTGATAAAGAGAACGCGTGCGCTCCGACAGGCTGTCACAACACCTGGGCTGAAGGAGTCTCTGGTTCGGCAGCAGATGGAGTGAGGAAACTCTTTTGTCCCCGGTGCAGGACACAGTAGGCAAAGGACGCTTTCTTCTGAGTTTGCGTGGGGGTGAGGGGAGACAAAATGAGATAATAAAAGCCAGAAGAGGAGACCCCAGGCGAGTTTCACTCATGGGATGATTTTCCCTCCCCCACCCCATTCCTCTTCGGGCCTGAAAGAACCTGCCACCTGCCTCCTGAGTTTTCAGGATCCAGACTGAAAACCATGACACACATTCCTCCTAAACAGCCCCGGAGAATAAGGGGTCACTTTGCCCTGTAGAATCGGAATCTCGCCCAGCCGGCGTGGATCAGTGGTTGAGCATCTACGTATGAACCAGGAGGTCACTGGTTTGATTCCTGGTCAGGGCACATGTCTAGGTTTCGGCTCCATCCCCAGTGGGAGGCATGCAGGAGGCAGCTGACCAAGGATGTTTCTCTTATCATTGATGATTCTATCCCTCTCTCTGAAATCAATAGAAATATGTATTTTAAAAAATAGAAACAGAATTGCACTAACACGGGAGCCTGAGTGTTTCTTCCAACCCCACCCAGTGCTCCGCAGGGAGGGGTGCAGGCTCCAGAGGGGACTGCGGACAGGGGCACGTGTCCTTCAGACACCTTCACTGCGGGGACTAAATGGGCAGCTGGCTAAATTTTTGTTCTTTTAATTGTTTATTTTTAAGTGGTGTTTGTTTTTTTTTTAAATCTAAGTATAGTTGGTCTACTTATCTTAAATTGGTTATACCTCACAGGTGTACTTCACAATGATTTGATGTTTTTATGCCTCACAATGTGGTTGCCCCTAAGTCTAGCAGTCACCCATCTACTTTTAATAAAACTAGGAAGTGGAGAGCTGGTATTTCTTGTCGAGTAGGCACTGCCAGACTGTGTATGAAATCCACAGAGGAGAAACCCTGAGAGTGGGCTGGGCTGGGAATTGGGTGGAGAATTCAGCCTTTTCAGGGCCGATGACTTCAGCGCTGGGAGACTTCTCTGGAAACTGTTTCCATCCATAACTTGGCGGGTGAATTCTTGTCATTTCCACGAAATTGTCCTTGTGATGGACTCGGAGCTGGACCTCACACTCCGGCCCTTAAGCCGCACTTGCCACCCACCTTGGAGTTTCTCTCCGTAACGGAGACCCCCGTTAGTGCCAGGCTCATGCTGCCGCCAAGTGTGGACAGCCGGCCTAGCGGGCGTCAGAAGGACTCTAGCACGAAGAATAAACAACTAAACGAACAGCAATAAACTTAATTCACACATTAGATATGCTTTTCCAAGTTCCAACGTCTCCGTTGATAATGCTGAGGCAATGAGGCCTATAATTGAACATCCCCAACTTGTCCGGAGGGGGAAGGCAAACAAATGCTGCCTGCAAACAAGGCCGTTTCACAGCCTGCTGTTCCTCTGCTTTTAATAATTTTCCAAATGCCAGATCCAATAATTCCCCCTCTCGTGTGGGCTTCATAGACTCTCAGTGTATGTCGCCCCGTAATTCCAATCCAAGTTTTCCAGGACAAGAACACCAAGCTCCCTCTTCTCTGACTCCGTGTGTGTGCCGTGGAAGACGTCCCTGTATTCCAGGTCACTGTGTTCCACGCCCTGCCTTCCACACCTCCCTGTTCCACGCCCCCTGCCTTCCATGCCCCGGGAAGGCTGGTGCTAACGAAGCTCTGATGTCTGGGTGGAAATGGCCTCCTCCCGTGCATCAGGGAAACAGAAATCTCAGATATGCAGCTCAGACAACTTCCAAACCCTCTAAACACAGATAAGCCTTATCAGCTAAAAACTAAGCTGGAGAGCATCTCCCTCTTGTAACTATTATCTTCTTACAAGCTATCTAACAACAACATGTCTTGCATGACTGAGGCTGATAAAGAAATTCAAAGAGAGATGATTGTTTTGTCAGCTTTACTGAAATTTCTCATTTGCTCCTTACCACCCTGTAGGTCACTATGTGATGATTTGGGTTAGAGAAACATAATTATAGTTGACTGTGTAGTGACAATTAGATGGACATTGTAGATGAGACAACACACACACACACACACACACACACACACACACATGCACATACACTAAACCATTTTAACAAACAACCAGTTGACTACACTCTTAATAATCAAGAAAATGGTTGCACCAATGCGTACTATTATAATTCTTTCTCAGATTAAAACTTCATGTTTGTAGGTTGTAAAGTAATAATTCTTTGGCAGTGATACCTTCAACATTCTAACATGAAAGGGAATTACAGGTAGGAGTCTCATTGAGAGGGTATGACAATAAGAGACTTTTCTTCCTTTTTTTTTTTTTTTTCTATTCTCACCCAAAGATATGTTTACTGATTTGAGAGAGAAAGAAGAAGAGAGAGATGGGGAGAGAGAAACATCAATCAGTTGCCTCCTATACACACCCCTACTGGGTGGGGACTGAACCTGCAACCTATGTACGTGCCCTGACTGGGAATCGAACCCCATGATCTTTTGGATTATGGGATGATACTCCAACCAACTGATCCACCAGCCATGGCTTGATGCCCTGTATTGCAAAGTATTCTAAGAAGCTTAAGCCCTGAAACATTGAAATCTTTAAGATTCCAGAGCCAAGAAATTATGTGAAGGAAGGGGTGGGAAGTGGGACTCTTGCAGTCCATCAATCAATAGTTATTGGACACATACAGTCCCCAGGACCTTCCCTGCCTTCCTCCTGCTTCTCTAATAGAGGAAGGAAAAGATAGAGGAAAAATAGTTGACCTAGTAAATAAGAGAACTGTTAGTTTGTTAGAAGAAGAAAAAATCTCCAGAAGAAGAAAGAGTGGAGAAGATGAAGGCGACCAGGAATCATTTATTTGGATCATTTGTTTCCACAGCCCCAGGGAGAAACACCAGAAATAAGCAAAAAATGAGTCAGTTGTTTTTCCCCACCGAGCAATCCTGTTTAGCTATTTTCTCACAGAGAAAGAGGAGTCCTTGGGAATCTGGTGTAGACTGTGGGGCAGCCCCAAAGAAGATCACTGTCTCCACCCTAAGAGCTGAGAACCTCCTTGGCAGAAGCCTGGCCACATGGCTCATTGGAAACACCCACTTTCTGCCTCAGAACCAAGCACAGGCCTGCTGCCCCCAAGTTTCTCCATTAGTGAGTGTTCTCCTTTCCCTTCCTCCCGTTAATGACTCCCCACCAGCATCATGCCGAAGGCCCAAGAAACATCTGAGGAAGAGAAACTTTATTGGCTCAGTCTACCCAGGAGATGTTTTTCTCTTAATCTCTGGGGTGAACAGATCCTCAGCATTGCATTTTAGCAGCAAAACCATTGGTCCAGCTCCCCCACCTCCCCCCCCGCCCCCCGTATTTCACTGAAACTCAGAGAAATGACATTTCTTTGGCTGCCATCCCCCATCCTTCATCCTTCCTGTGCGACTCCCCCTGGATTTCTTGTCCTGGGAAGGTGAGCTGCAGTGACTTCTTACCCTCCCCAGGTTCCAACCTGCTGCTGGAAATGAACCAAGCCCAATCAATATATATATTGATTGATTTCAGAGAGAAAGGGAGAGGGAGAGGGAGAAATATCAATGATGAGAGAATCATTGATCGGCTGCCTCCTGTACACCCCACACTGGGAATCCAACCCACAGCCAGAGCATGTGCCGTGACCGGAAATTGAACCCTGACCTCCTGGTTCATAGGTATACACTCAACCACTGAGCCACACCGGCCGGGTTCCTTCTTAATTTGAATGAGGCAATAAGTCTTGTTTTCCCCTTAATGAACATGTTATTTTTTCCAACGGAGGGCACTTACACTTCTCAGCCCAGGGACACTACCAGACATTGGCTGGAGAAACCACCTTTTATTGAAGTAGCTAAAGACACTCCTTGAAACACTGTCCACTTCTGTCTTAGAAACCTTAAGACAATACAACATCAATGAAGTGACGTCCTCAGATCGCGCCCCCTGGTGGACACCAGCAACACTTCCCAAGTGTCTCAGACAAAGGCACAGGGTGTGAGGCAATGTGGGCAGAACCCCTGCCAGTGTTTCTGTAGGCAGCTTAAAGGATAGCGGGAGTATAGCAGCTAATTCCTTTCTATGGAATACATTTATTCTTAATAAAAATGATGATAAAGCACCAATGGCTGAGTTTAATCATTTGGGCTTAATTAGCTGCTCAAACTGCTTTATCAAGACCGTCATTTTTATCATCCGGGAGGCAGAGGAACCATGACAGCGACATGGTCCCAGTAAACATGCTGGTTTTATGAGCTGAGGCTCAACACAGTGAAATGGCAAAGTCGGGGAGTAGACACTTCTCCCCTAATTGTGTCCCTGGGCGATGAACGGGGTGCATTTGGAGTGACGCCAGGATGGAGGCTGAAGAATGGACTGTGTGAGTGTGTCTGTTTACCGTGATGGGACACAACAGCAACCTGCACCGACACCGATATTTTAATTGTCTCCCCTTTGAAAAACCTGCTCCTTAAGGTGTATGCCAGAGAGCCTGCGTTTCACTAGTTAACTACAGGGGTTAGAGAAATAACTGAACTGGCGATGCACCAAGCAGCCTCACGTGCAGGTAAAACTTTCATACAAAATGAGAGTTTCTGAAGGACATTTAACCAAGACAAATAGCATCCACTGACTTGATCAAAATGTCTCTCCCCCTCCCCCTCTTGCACTGAGGCATCTGTGGAAATTCCGATATTTCGGTGCAGGATTTAACTCTCATTACCCACTGAGAGCAGTTCCACTGCCAGCAAGCTCCCCTTGGCCATGGCCTGCCACTGGCAGAGAGCACGTTATTAATGAACATGGGACACAACTCAATAAATCGTGAAATCAAACGTCACCCATACACAATGGGACGTGGGTTTGACACGACTGAGGCTGCGTGTGCGCATGCGTCTCCAGTCTGCCCGCACAGCCAGGGACCACATACCTTTCACCACGAGGCCGCCCGTACTCCTTGCCACTCCGAATGGGTTCGTGGCCACGCAGGTGTAGGGCCCAGCGTCCGACCTACTGGCATTCTGGATCTTCAGGCTGCCGTCCTCCAAGACAAACACTCTAGAGAGAAAAGATGTGGTTGATGGGAGCGGGCTCTCTACAACGGGCGTCCTCACCGCTCACGTCCATCCATCCAACACTTTCCTGACCCGCACGGTGCTGGCGGCACTCGCCTCCCGGTACCGCGTCCTGGCTGTAGGCCTGCTGGCCTCCGCACACCGGAATAAATGCCATTGCTTTTGACCTGACACAGAGGTGATGCTTCTCGTGCCCTAACCTGGGAGGTCGTTGTTGACTTCCAGGCACATAGAAGCATCGGACAGGCTGTGGAACCTCAGAGCGGGGAGGGTGGGTAGGGAGTGGGGCGAGGTAGAGATCAACCAAAGAACTTGTGTGCATATATGCATAACCCATGGACACAGACAACAGGGGGGTGAAGGCCTGGGCCGGGGGGCGGGGCAGACTAGTAGAGGTCAATGGGGGAAAAAGGGGACATATGTAATACTTTCAACAATAAAGATTTTTGAAAAAGAATCAGAAGAGTGCTTGACGCTGCAATGCCCATTTGTTTGAAGAATAGCAAAAGCAACTATTCTCTGTGCATTTTGAAAAGGCGACTTTCTGGTGAAAAGTGAACGTGGTGTTAGCGAAATGGAAGCCAGTTCGCTGGCTTCGTAAACCTGCTCTAATTTATCACTTCCAGCCACCAGCCACCAGGGTGCTCCACCGTGACAAAGTTTGCCAGCGCTCGTGCCTTAGGGCCACCCACAGGGTTCTGTGCTGGAAGACCCCACCCCACCTCCACTGGTTATGTGGCCTAGTGGAGTGGAAAGATGAAGCCTTCATAAATCAGACCCAATTAAATGTCCTAAAATGCATATAATCATACAGTCACAATGGAAGGGTAGCTGTTTAAGAAGTCCCAATCGTTCATAAAGTGATTCTTATTATATCTTCGCTGAAACTCAGAAATACTCAAAAGCAAACATCAGATTGTTGTAATAGGGGAAACTCTGAAATTAGTTTCTTCCTTTCTTCCTTTCTTCTTCCCTTTCTTTCTTTCTTTTGGTTGATTTTAGAGAGAGGGAGAAAAGAAACATCAGATTGTTCCACTTATTTATCCACTTATTTACACATTCATTGGTTGATTCTTTTTTTTTTTTTTTTTAGTCCTCACCTGAGAATATGTTTTTATTGATTTTAGAGAGAGAGGAAGGGAGAAAAAGAGAGAGAGAAAAACATGTATCTGTTGCCTCCTGTACACTCCAGGCCCAGGATCAAACCTGCAACCTTTAGGTGTACAGAATGATGCTCCAACCAACTGCACCACCCAGCCAGGACTATGTAAACAAATTTTAATGCCAATAGTTTTGAAGGCAAGAAAGGTAAGAGGGTTGGTATGCATGTCACATCCATTAACATTAACAAAACAATATTTGTTGCATTGCAAACATATCATTGTTTCTAGTATGTGTATTACATGCAATGTAACTAATACAATTAATTACCCGATTTGAAACACAGCAAATATCAGCCAACTATAACTTTTATAAAACCAGCTGCTGCTATTGGGTTTATTACTAGTGACAGGTTCTGCTTTCTGTCCTTAGGTTAGTGGAAGGGACCACATCTGGGTTTAGGATAGTTCATGGTACATAGTCAGATTTGTTCCTAAGTCATTATCTTGGAATACTCCCCAACAACAGACATTAGATATCTTATTTAATTTCTGAAATGTCTAGTTTCTTGGTCCCAATTTGCATCAACAATTGAATCCTACAATTATTGACACAGTAACAACACTATTATACTATGCAGCACACATCTGGCCAAATACAATTTCTCTGATTTAATTAGAAGAGGTCAAAGTGAGAAGCATGTGGGTGCATGATCTACCGCCAAAATTTAGGAATAACTAAGAATGTTGAGCAACATAAAAACATTAAATTTTGGCTAATAAAACATTTTAAATGAATAAAAAATATATCTAAAGGCCTCAGACAAATTTCCCAACTGGTTATGCCAATGTTTAAATATCATATAATTTTTTTCCTTAACTTTCAGAAAGGAACAAGTCATGTTAACAGTAGTTTCATAATCACCCTTTGCAGGCTCCTAGCATTTGTTCAATAATGTTTGTTAAATTATATTAAAATTGTCATCATTGAAACTGTTTATTTCTTTTGGACTCTTAATCAATCGCTATTTTTCAAGTGCCTAGTGGTGTCTGAAATACTGAGAAGGCAGACTGACAAAACATTTAAAATCCGTCTACGACTAAATAGTGAATGTGTGTTAGAGAAGGGATGGAAGGCCATCTCTGATTATCTCTGGCATGCATGCTCTTTCTAGAATCACCTCACCTTACTCTCAGTAAACTAATTCTGCATGTTAACTATGACCCTCCAGAGTTCCTGCTGAATTATCATTAGATGTCCTAGAGTCTTATGTGTTTGAATCTCAGAATATGAATCAGAATTTGCATTTTATCAAGATAACCAGTGATTGGTATGCACAATAAAATTTGAGAAGAAAGGATCAATTCATTATGAATCAAACTTCAGTTTATAAAGATTATCTTTATTTCTAAGTAAGAAGCCATCTTGTTTTCATATGACCAGCATGCAAAAATGTATATAAGAATAAAAAAGTTAAATTTAAGTCATTTATGAAAGTAACCAAACTGATTTATAATTTATTTAAAAAATAGATGATTAAACAATCAATCTCCCTAGTGACCAAGGATATAGAAGCCAGATATTTACTTCTAAACTAAAATATTTCAATTTATCATTTAATGTTTTTTAATTAATAACAGATTTTAAAATATAGTAAGAAAACTTAATCTGTGACAATATACTAGTAGATAGAATCAAATGACTTAACCATAGCCCTACTTTTAAGCATAATAATTAAACAAAAAAATTAAAGAAAAGTGAGAATTTCCAGTTCAGTCACATATCATATCTGGCTTAGCAGAAATGATTTTAAAAAATCCAACTGAGATCAAATTGAACAAAGCAATTGCCATTTTCAGATAAGAAATAATCAATGCATGTGTAAAAATTAAAAGTTAAAAAAAACCTGAAACATGTTAATTGATGGTTTTGGTAACTTTCATAGAGAAAAATAAAGACAGGTTTTTCTATTCTTAGAATATTTAGAAGATATTTTAAATAGTATCTAAGGTTTGAAAAGGACTTATTAATATAATTTATCAAAATATTCTATCTTTATTTTATACAAGCTTCTCTGGCATTTAGAAACAACATGCCGCTACAATTACAGATAAGCTTGGTTACCTGAAAAAAAGGGGAAAATATTCTGGTGATAAAACTGGACATTTGTATAATAATTTCAATCTGAAGTGAGTCTTATAGGCAATATATATAAGGATCTTGTATTGTTATCCATTCCATTGCCCTGTGTGTTTTGACTAGAGCATTTAACCCATTTGCATTTAAAATAATTGTTGGTAGATATGTATTTATTGCCATTTAACATTTCTTATAATACTGGTTTGTTGGTGATGAACTTAATTTTTTATTGTCTAGGAAGCTATTTATCTGTCCTTTGATTCTAAGTGATAGCTTTGCTGGGTAGAGTAATCTTGATTGTAGGTCCTTGCTTTTTATCACTTTGAATATTTCATGCCATTCCCCTCTGGCCTGCAAAGTTTCTGTTGAGAAATCAACTGACAGTCTTATAGATAACTAACTGCTTTTCTCTTGCTGCTTTTAAAATTCTCTCTTTATTTTTAACCTCTGCCATTTCATTTCGATGTGTCTTGCTGTGGGTCTCTTTGGGTTCATCTTATTTGGGACTCTTTGAACTTCCTGGGCTTTTATGTCCATTTCCTTTGCCAGGTTAGGGAAGTTTTCTTTCATTTTTTTTTTCACATAGTTTTTCAATTTCTTGCTCTCTGTTCTCCTTCTAGCATCCCCATGATACAAATGTTGGTATGCTCAAAGTTGTCTGAGAGGCTCCTTATACTGTCTTCATTTGGTGGGGGGGGGGGGGGGGGGGGGATTTTTTCTTTTTACTGTTCTGATTTGGGTGTTTTCTGCTTCCTTATCTTTCAAATCACTGATCCGATCCTCTGATTCATCTACACCACTGTTGAATCCCTATAATGTGTTCTTCATTTCTAACTGGTTCTTTTTTATGTTTTTTACTTCCTTTTTTATATTTCCTTTCTCGTTGTTGATGTTCTCACGAAGTTCATTTACTCTTCCCCTAAGTTTATTGAGCATTTTTATAACCAGTGTTTTGAACTTTCCATCTGATAGATTGCTTGTCTCCATTTTGTTTAGTCTTTTTTTCTGCAGTTTTGTTCTGTTCTTTCTATAACCTAGAAATGTTCATATTATGTGTGTCACAGAGTAATGGGGAGTGAATGCTCTAAGCTGATTACATGCCTAGTACTCAGTCTGATTCCTAGTTAGCAGTCCCTCACTCAGTTTTTGATGAACTGGTTTCTGGTCCTGCTAAAGAATCAAAGCACTTTCCCAAGTACATGAACAGAAGCAACAAGGAAAAGGAGGGAGTTCTGGGTCACAGTTTACTTTGAACAGAGGGACCTGAAAGGTATGTTCCAAAGACCATTTGTTGAATGAATGCAACTTAGTCTCTGTGTACTTGGCATTTAACTTCACCATCCACAGTGCTCTCATTTTTATTTTGGGAATGGTACTAAGGTGGTTATGAGAACTGAATTAATTAGGTGCCAGTGATTAATTTTATTCTTATTCTTTCCTGAAACTAATATTTTGCCTTTGTTTCCTGCATGTCACAGACTAAAGTTTCTGACTCTCGCCTGGTTCTTACCCATGCCTGGTGTGTTCAAGCCCTGCATCTGACTGGACCCTGTAGGACGTCTGTGGCTTTAATTCACTCATGCTGATCAGCCCCTGGAATGTCTTAGTTTTGGCCTCTCTGAGCTGATACCTGCCTTACAAGGTATGTGTTTCCTCCACAATTCTTCCTCTATAATCATTCCACAGCTCAATGAGCATACCCTTTCTCTCCGGTCTCTTCTCAAATATCCACTTAATTAGCATAGTTCAATTGTTTACACAATGGAATAGAACAAAATTCCCCCAAATTACTAGAGCTTAGTATTCTATTTAGATGAATAAAACACAAATTAAGGCACTTGCATTTAAAATGTTCTGTAAATATTAGAATTTCAAGACATTTACATGTGCAAATGTATTATAACCATTTAACCACAGAAAATTAATAGTGAGTATGGTGAGGGACCACACTATTCCTTTAACTGCATTCTGAGCATAAAAAGGTAGAAATTCAGAAATATAAGCTGTGTCTGACAGTCAGGTGACCCTGGGAGATTTCACAGTGGCATAGAACATGTGGAAAACGGAGTCACCAACATGCGTACACATGTCAGTGTTAACCAAGGAGTTGAAAGCAGGCTCCATGGCATGACTGAACATACAACCCTGCAAGCTCCCCTGGTCGGAAATGTGAGGGACAGACCACGAGAACAAAATTGTGGCTCTGCCCATTTGCCTGACTTACACTGTTGCCTGCTTGAGGAGCTGTGGGGATGAAGCATTAGGAAGACAGATGACCTTAAGTGAACTCTCAGGACACTCATCTGGACCAGGTGTCAGATTTGTGTTCTAAGGAACTACCTGAAGACCAATAGGAAATCTTTTCACCCTTGCTTTGCTGGGTTGCATGTGATATCCATTCATTTAAACTTCATAAATATAATAGACTCTAGAGGCCCAGTGCATGAAAATTCATGCACTGGAGGGCAGGTCCCTCAGCCAGGACTTCCCTTCTGACAGTCTGGGAGCCTCAGGGGCGGGAGGCGACCCAGTGATCAGGGGAAGGCGATGCCCCCATCACACCTCTGCTGCTGCCACTGCCGGCAACGCAAGCCTTGGCTGGCCCTGGTTACTTGAGCCTCGGACAGCCCTGGGCACTGGGCAGCCGCCATCCGAGGCTTGCCTGTGCCTCAGGCCGGCCCTGGGCAGCTGGGGAGCTGAGGGGACTGGGGGACTCCAGAGGCAGGCATGCAAAGCAGCTGGACCCGCCTAGGGGCGGGCACGGCCATGCCATGACCTGCCACCCCTGCGGGGCTGAGGGGACTGGGCGCTGCCATCTTTGAGGGTGTGACAGTCAATTAGCATATTCCCTCCTTATTGGCTGGGGCGCCACCATCTTTGTGAGGGCATGATGGGAAATTAGCATATTCCCTTTTTATTAGATAGGATGAGCATTCACATCATCCATTTTATTGCAACAACTAATCATATACCTATCCAGTATGTACTTTGTCTACCTATAGAAAGTAGAGCTATCTATGTAGACTCCACTGTGGAACTAGAAAATGAGAAGGCTCTCATTTTTCATTTGTATCAACAACAGGCCACCATGAAGTTTGAGGATATGGAAGACTAGCAATAGCTAAATTTCTTAAACTACAAAAAATTAGGACATTGGGCAATTAAAATTTCTTATTCCTGAAACTAGAGCAATAGTGCTATTTTTATAGTTAGATTATTAACTAGAGTATTGCTTCCAGTTTTGTCTAAAGATAATACTCTGGACCATGAAATTTTAATTGACTGTCTAATTTTACTGATTTGTAGAAAATGTAAAATAAATTGAACTAAAATTAGTTATATAAGAAGTAGAAAAGTGTGTGTGAATTTTAACTCTGCACGACTTAGATTTTAGGTAAAATGTCCCACTGGAATCCATTTTAGATCAAATATTGATATTATATTTTTAATAATTTCAGCACCTGATTATCATAGTTAATGTGAAACATCTATGCAAATATCAGTTTCATTTAATAGGTTCTCTTTTAAAAATTCCTTATTTTAACAAGCTACAAGCAATAACAGACATGATCTACAAACAAGTAAATACCAAGCTTGCTCATGTAAATAAAAATAAAGGTTCTCCTTAATGTCAATGACTTTAAATGGCTCTATTCGCAATTAGACACACAAAATATTGCACACCCCTGGCCAGGGCAAATGTAAAGATATAATCAATGGCTTAATGAAAACCTACGTTGTTATTAGAAGACCAGAGTAATAAAAAAAAAGAGAGAGAGAGAGAGAGAGAGAGATAACCCAGAAAAAGAGACCAAAAAAGGGAGAAAGAGATAGAGAGAGAGAGTAAAAAGGACCTGCTATCTCAAGGGAGATGATTGAATGGGTCCCAGAAGATAAATTCTACAATCCACAGTACACCCCCCCGCAACATAAAGATCAGTTGTTTTTCCACATCAATAAAACATATTCTGGGGGTTTAATACTAAGGTAACCACAGCCGGGATTCAGTCTTCGAATCCTGAGTCTGTGCTCTTTCTACCGAATCATTATGCTGCCTTGTATTTTGAATTTGATTTTTGAGAGTTCAAAAAAGCACCACAATGTTAGGTTCTCAGAAAAGTTGAGAGAAAGATGCAGATTCCAATGTCCTCCAAAAGAAACATCCTCCCATTATCAATATTGCCCACCAGGTGGTCATTGGTCACAACTGATGAACCTACATTGATGCATTCTAGTCAACCAAATACCACAATTCATCTTAGGGTTCACCCTTGATGGTGTATATTCTAAGAGTTTGAAAAAATGTATAATGACTTGTATCCACCATTATAGCATCATGCAGTATTTTCACTGTCCTAAAAATTGTTTGTTCTCCACCTCTTCACCTTCCCTCCCTCATTCCTTGGCAACCACTGGTCTGTTTACTGTCTTCACAGTTTTGCCTTTTCCAGGAAGTCATAGAGTTGCAGTCCCTAGTTTGTAACCTTCCATATTGGCTTCTTTTGCTTAGTAATTTACATTTAAGGTTCTTCTAGGTCTTTCATGGCTTGGTAGCTCATTTCTTTTTCATGCTGAATAATATTCCAGTGTCTGGATGGACCACAGTTTATTCATTCACCTACTGAAGGACATCTTGGTTGCTTCTGAATTTTGGGCAATTATGAACAAAGCTGTTATAAACATCCATGTGTGAGTTTTTTGTGTGGACGTGTGTTTGGGTAAATATCCAGGAGTATGCTTGGTGGGTTGTATAGTGAAATTATATTTAGTTCTGTAGGAAACCGTCAAACCATCTTCCAGAGATTCTGTACCATCTGCATCCCCACCAGCAACGAGAGATTCCTGCTGCTCTCCCCCCACCCCCTCCTCCCAGCATTGAGTGTTGCCAGTGCCTGGGTTTGGGCCATTCTCACAGGTGTACAGTGCTGTCTCCTTGTTTTACTTTGTGTTTCCCTGACACCATATGTTGTGGAGCATCTTTTTGTGTGCTTATTTGCCGTCTGAGTATCTTTTCTGGTCATGTCTCTGCTAAGGTCTTTGGCTCATTATTCAATGGAGTTGTTTTCTTACCATTGAGCTTTAAGATTTGTTTATATATTTTAGGTTATTGTCCTTTGCAAATATTTTCTCCCAAACTGTGGCTTTCCTATTCATTCCATTGGCATCATCTCTCACAGGACACATGATTTTAATTGGAATGAAGTCTAGCTTATCATGCCTTTCTTTCCTGGATCTGCCCTCCTAGTGGTATCTAAAAGGTCATCACCACACCCAAGGTTGTCTCGGTTTCCTCCTATTATCTTCCTGGACTTTATAGTTTTCTGTTTCACTTTTAGGTCTGTAATTCAGTTTTGAGTGATTTGGGGGGAAGGGTGTAAGGTCTGTGTTTAGATCCTTTTATTTATTTACTAGAGGCCCAATGCACAAAATTTGTGCAAGGAGCTTGGCCCTCACAGCCCCGGCTTCATCTGGAAGGTCGTCTGGATGGTCGTTCTGCTGTTTGGTCTAATTAGCATATTAGCTCTTTATTATATAGGATTTATTTGGCATATGGTTGTCTAGGTGACCCAGCCCTATTTCTTGAAAAGATGACCTTTGCTCCATTTCACACTCTTAATCCTTTGTCATAATTTCCTGTTCAGACAAATCTTCACTCCCTCAGTTGATTGCAAGTTCTTGAGGGGAGTGATGGGTTCTGAGACTCTGGACTCTCTTTGACTCTCTGGCTCCCCTGTTGGCTGTGTCGCTTGGGATTGCTTGCTTGATTTCTATGTAAATTTTACATGCAAAATATGGATCACAGTAGCAATAACAACATATGTTTGTTTTTAAAATTAAGAAGGATGTTAAAATGCTGAGCATAAGTCTAGAGCATAAAAGGGGTAGGGAACCTTTTATCTGCCAAGGGTCATTTGGATACTTGTAACATCATTCTCGGGCCATACAGAATTATCAACATAAAAATTAAGTTGCTATATTTGGTCAAACATTTCATTAACTCACCCGAGGCCTTGGCAGGGCCAGACCAAATGATTTTTTGGACCTTATAGGACCTGAGGGCCAGACGTTCCCCACCCCTGGTCTAGAGGATAGGGTATCCCCAATATGGCAGCTCTCATTCTTTATCTCCTTGTATCTTCCAAGAATATGGACAGCTATAGGTAGTTAATTAATATGTGTTTTCTGTTTATATCTACTCCAAAATCATTGGCTTTTTCTTTCTAGGCCTGGATGTATGTTTATAAACATTATCAGCGAATTCCGTGAACTAACTGGAGGCCACTTAGACAAATAACCACTTTGCTTAAAAATGAGAGCTCGCTCTAGGTATGAACATGGTGGTGACTGGACTGAATGGCTGTTAGGTCTGTGCCGTGGGACGCAGGGTACGCATCCAGGTGGAGAAACTCATTCGGATCTGGCTGATCAGGAGTAAGACGTGCGGGTATTCTTTTGTAAACCTTAACTCATAAGCTGAAGGTCCAGGGAAGGCTGTCATGAAATTACTGATTATGTGAACGTGGGCCCTGCTGGCAGGCTCCTAGTTATTCAACTGGTTCACAGAAAACACGCAGTGCCACCTGTGGCGTGTCCTGAGCCTCTGTCCCAGGCCTCCATTGATCATAGTGCTGCATGGCCCCTCACACGGAGTCGCACCAGGCCAGGGTGTGACTGTGTCTGCGTGGAGGGGGTGGGCAGACGAAAAATTAAACCAAAATGGAAACCTACCCGAGTGGCCTCCCAAACAGGTAGCACATCAATTGAATTTTGCTACGTCTCCTCAGAAAGTGCGTGTTTCTCAGGTGTCTGGGGAAACCCGGGCAGCATGGGGCTCTGATTTGTCCTTTTTATAAAACATTCTCAACGCGCTGGAGGAATATATATTCTAACGAGATTCAATAGCTAACGCTATGCTTCCCAGAAACCCAGCAATCAGAGAAGATCCAGGCCATTATACAGCTAATGGGGTTAACCAGCCCAGGGCTGTGCAGAGGTGTTCCACGTGGGGAGTAGCAATGGACTCACACGATTTACATGAAATAAGAACATGACTGCCGCAGTGTCTGATGTTTTTAATCCCTAATATCTGCAGTTGTATTTTCTGTCTAAGGCGTAATTGCTGGTATAAACAGCCACACATCTCAAAGTCAAGTTTCTCATTCTACTGCCCTAAACTTTCAAGCCAACGCCAGGCACCAAACACTCGGAGCTCATAATTCCTCAGACTGTGTGTGACTCCGCGTTTAACACACGCAGATCATTCAGCGCCAGCTTTGTGGTGGCTGACACACCACACAAACACAGACTCGACCTGGGGTGACTGAGTTATGACAGATTCGGAGGTGGCAGGGGAGGGCAGTGCTCAATGATGTGGTTATGGGGTCGCGATGTGTCTGTGCCAATGGCCCACCAGGGTGTGTGGCTGATTACTAGCCCCTGTGAGGAAATCTGCTTGAACACAAACAGCAGCATCAGACGTGAGGTTGAGCTCCGTGAACCCGGGGTTTGGGGGTGGGGAGGATGGACAAGAGGAGCTCTGAGCTTGTGGGGAGACAAAGGGAAAGGTAAAGAAAAGCAACCTGTTTGCTGCATAGTCTCGGGTGCCTGAGACAGCGCAGGAGAGAATTAATGCAGATGCGTATGCTAACATGCCTTGTAGCTCAAGCAATCAAAAGACAGGAAATTAAGAAGTTGGCCAAGGACAAAAAGTTGTGAACACAGGACTTAAAAGCAAAAACTGGGGGAGAACCCACTGGAAAGATGGTGGGAGGGCCTGGCTGGTGTAAGTCAGTGGTTAAGCATCAACCTATGAACCAGGAGGTCACGTTTCCATTCCTGGTCAAGGGCACGTGCCCAGGTTTCGGGCTCCATTCCCAGGATGGGGCGTGTGGAAGGCAGCGGGTCAGTGATTCTCTCTCATCATTGATGTTTCTGTATCTGTCTCTCTCCCTCTCCCTTCCTCTCTGAAATCAATAAAAATATCTTTTAAAAAGTATGAATAAATGATACTCCCTTCATTACTATCTTGTGAAAACTAAAACCAATGATGTATCTAACATCTTAACACACTGTCTATCCATGACAGGGACTCCACAGATGGATGGTATTATTATCATTGTTATTACATGACTAGAGGCCCGATGCACAAAATTCGTGCAAGGGGCTCCGCCCTCACAGCCCCTCACAGCCTTGGCCAGCCCTCTCAGCTCTGGCTTCGTCCGGAAGGTCGTCCAGACAGTTATTCTGCTGTTCAGTCTAATTAGTATATTAGCTCTTTATTATATAGGATGAGACTCAGGATCAAGTCTGGATTGGTCAACTTAATCTGAAGTAGAATGAAAATGTATGAGCTAAGGATATGTGCGCATCCCTCACGTAGTCAGAGTCTCCTGTGGGCTGACTCATAAAATGAGTTCGTTTTTGGGGGGATCATGGAGAAATGTGTCCCTTACAGACAGGAAGGCGGCATGAACCTTGACCCGGCCGCATTCAGGAACCTGACCCTGCAGGAGCAGCCGAGTAAGGAACCTGACCCCACGCCCTCCTGTCCTGGAAGAGTCCTCAGTGACAGCTGGGTGGCTTCCCCTCTCCGGCGGCCTCTCTGGGCCTGCAGCCGAGGGAGGGACTGTGCCCCCGTCTCTGTCCCTGTTGACGGTGACGTGTGCCTACCTCCCCACCTCTCCCCGGAGACTGAGCGCATTCACATTTATAAACCCGGAACATTCTGCAAGCCTGTCAGCTGGGTTTGCAACTGTGCTTATAAATAAATGAGCAGTTTGACAAGTCACACTTGAGACTCTTCGAATTGTCACTCAAAGCAGTAATCCTCACACTGTTCTCTCAGGAGATCTGGGGTTCTTGGAGGCGGGAGGAGAGGCAGTGGGGCCTCCCGGACATTAGTTGATTACTTCAATTTAGAATATTTTCTGAAAGGGGTGCTTGCATAAATTTCACTGGGAAAAGAAACAAGTTCTACCGTGGAAAAAAGCAAAAAAAAATTTAAAAAATCCAGAAATAGGAAAATAATAGTGAGTCAGGAAATGCCCAGACTTGCTCTTCGTTGAAAAGATGTTGAAAGACTGGCTTCCACACAAAGGGTCTGCATTTTACTTTTTAAAAAATATGTTTTTATTTATTTCAAAGAGGAGAGGAGAGGGAGAGACAGAAACATCAATGATGAGAGAGAATCCTTGATTGGCTGCCTCCTGAGCGCCCCACACTGGGGAACGAGCCTGTGACCTGGGCATGTGCCCTGCAACCTGGGCATGTGCCCTGACCAGGGATCGAACCGTGACCTCTGGTTCAAAGGTCCACATAACCACTGAGCAACATTGGCCGGGCTACTTTTCCAGCTGGATCATAATCTGTCCAGCAGCAATCCTATTTCTATCTGGTTGCTTCTGTCATTTATGTTCTGCATGCCCGCCGCGTCTGTCCGCAGGTGTGGGTGTAACTGTACACCTGTCCTGAGTAAGGCCCATTTTCCTGTGAGCACACCAAGTAATCACTTCTTTAACCCAAATCAAACCAGGAACAAAAGGTTATTTGTCTAAACTGCAATAATAACTGACCTTTTGTGCCTCTGAAATCATTGCTATTGAATATTTATGTAAACTTTGGAAGATATAAATGTCACTCGGAAATTACCGAAGAGCAGGAAAGTGACTGGACATTGTGGCGAAGTGAATTGTATTCACATTTTGAAAAGGCATTGGCTGCAGGCTCCTCCCCAGCCCTGGTTGGGGCCTGTGAGGGAGGCAACCAATCGATGTTTCTCTCTGTCTCTCCCCCTCCCTTCTGCTCTCTCTAAAAATCAACGGAAAAATATCCTCAGGTGAGGATTAACCAAAAAGAAAATAAATAAATAAAAATGTAAGTGGGCCGAGCACTTGCGTCTCCTCAGCCATGCGTGGAGGAAGAGCTGGGTGTTTCAGTTCAGGGAGCCGAGCTCTGGAAGAAAAAGTGACTCGCCAAGGTTTGTAGCTTTTAAGTAATAGTTTGCACCAAACCGGTGTTTTCTCTTATCTCCCGAGCTTCTATTGGGAGCAGGGAGTGAGAGTTTATAAAATGCAATTCCCCGCCCTGCTCCCTCCAAAGGCCTCAGCCGTGGGCATGGCTCTGGGAGCTGCGTGCCCACCTGCTGCCTCCTGGGATCACATGTGAAACCCAGGGACATCTCCCACCTCCCAGCCACTTCCCAGGAGCTCACACCTTTCCATAGGATGCGGTGCAGGGACTGATTGGAGGAGCTGTGTGCTGGTGGAATTCTACTTTGTCCTCTCTGTCCTGGGTTGAAGCCACGGGATGCCATCTCCCATCACTAAGGATTGTAAAGTGGGGGCTCATCCAGGGTGGTCTAACCCAGGGCAGCGGGGGGTGGGGCAGGTGAGGGCAGGCGGGCCTTACAGCTTTCCTGAGCAGAGCTGCGGGAGCTCGCAGGCAGGTGGTGCTGCGGGCAGCCTGCCCACGGTCAGTGCCCAGTCCGGAGGCCAGGCTGGGGACAGAGCCGGGAATGCTGGGTGGCGAGAGGGAAAAGTGAGGGCAGACTGACGGGCACCCTCGGGATCTGGGCTCGTGACATCTTCGTGGGACGGAGGCAGCGGCGGCAGATGGCGGCTGACATCTCTCCTGACATCTTCGCTTGTGTTCCCTCCCAGGGCCTCGCCGTAACAAGGCTCTCAGGAGCCGTGTGTGAACGCTGTAAAATTTCATTACACAGAGGCAGCGCCGAGGGGAGGCGGGAATGAGCCAGGCATTATGCAGACTGTCACTCTCCCTCGAACACGGGGCATATGGTTCGTTTGCCTCCTTGATATCATGCTACCTGATGTACTAAGCACGATTGCATTAAGGAGCTGGTGACACAAAATACAATCAGGCTTATGTGCTGGTTATCAGGGAGCTCTGCCTGAGGTGAGAGGAAGGGGCGGGTGGCCGGCCTGCTGGTAGCCACATCCTGGCTACAGCTGCATGGAAGAGGCATGTGTGGACGGGGTCTTGATTAAGGCTGAGCACTTGGGGGTAAAGGCAAGAGAAAAAGGCATGGTGATGATTTAGAAAGGAAACATTGAGCGCTGGCCAGTTTGTCTCAGTGGATAGAGCACCGGCCTGCAGTCCCAGGTTTGATTCCGGTCAAGGGCACACACTTCAGTTGCAGGCTCAATCCCCAGTAGGGGCTGTGCGGGAGGCAGCTGATCGATGATGTTCCTCTCTCTTTGATGTTTCTATCTCTTTATCCCTCTCCCTCCTCTCTTTCTAAAAATCAATAAAAATGTATTTTTTTTTTTTTTTTTTTAAAAAGGAGACATTGAGAGACACACAGAGCAGGGTCAGGGGAAGGAAGCATGCAGTGCCAGCCCCTGGCATCTAGGCCGCCAGCATGCTGCCCACGGGGCAGGTGGGTCTGAGGCTCCGGGAGACAGTGGGGCAGCTCCATGCAGGGCAGCGGGCTCTGTAACTAAAGGAAGGACTGTCGGGTTGACCAAGTGGCAGGATGAAGACAAGCTAATTTATCCTGGTCCCTTTGTGTGTCTATGTCAAGTGCCTCCAGACAGGTCTGCCAAAGGCCTCTTCTACCCACGGCAGCGAGAAGAAAGATTGAATGCTCCCTCGATAACTACCACAGAGAATGCCCTGCTTGCCTCTCGTCCTCGTCTCCTTCCCCTCGTCTCTGCTTTCCCTCCACCCTTCCTGACTCCTCTCAATGCCCCTGCCCCCAGCCCTGTCCCACCACAGAACCTGGGCCTAAGAGGGCGTCTCCGGGCCGGAGTGCCCGGGGATGGAAGTAGAGAGGGCCCGCCAAGTTTTTTTGTTAATCTTCATCCAAGGATATTTTTTTCTTAGAGAGATTGGAAGGGAGGGGGAGAGAGGGACAGAGAAAGAGAGAGAGAAACATCTATGTGAGAGAGACACATTGACTGGTTGCCTCCTGCACATACCCCAACCGAAGCTGGGGATCCAGCCTGCAACCGAGGTACCTGCTCTTGACCCTTTAAGTCCACAGGCTGATGCTCCAACCCCTGAGCACACTGGCCAGGGCTGGGCCCTCCAAGTTTTGACCTTAAAGGCAAAAATACTAAATAAGCCCCATTATTAGATTCCATGCCACCTAACCGGGTCAGCTGTTCCCACGTGGTACATACGTTTGCTAAGGCCAGGGCCACGCAGGGTGTAAGGGTATCATTGATGTAGGGTGATCCAGGCTGAACCCCGATGGCAGATCTGGGTGCAACTACCCATAATACTCTCTGAGCCAGGGAGGTGGAGAGGAGTATGTTTAATGCAGTTGGTTCCTAGGTGTCCAGAGTCCGCTTGGTAAAGTCTGTGGCCAATGGTCCCTTTCTGAGACCAACAGCCAAGGGACTGGATCTCTGTCCTCCAGGGACCCCATTCTTGGGGAATGAGCTCGGCCTCATTCGTAAAGTTTTTGTACCTGGCTCTTTGGGGTAAACGTGGTACAAACATACCCATGTGCTCTGTGACAACTTGGTTTCTCAGAAATGCATCAGAATGTGAAAAAAAAGGTCCTTAAATTTTTTGGAATATTGAAAGTGTCTGGTATACTGCCTGGCATACAGGAAGCGCTTAAAATGGTTGTTTTCTTTATGAATGACAGTTTACCTGACATATTGCTGGATCTTATTTTATTTATTTTGAGAATTAGGGAGAACTGGAATAGAGTTGAGGAGTTTTTTTTTGTTTGTTTGTTTGTTTTTAGGAAAATGAGGAAGAAATGTGGTAGAGTACTTATGAATTCAATTATTATTCCTTCAACAATAGGAAACATCTCTCTCCCTCTCTCACTGCTGTCGTTCTGAGCTCGTATGCCCACTTGGTTAATGTCCCTTCAGAGGACACATCTGGGCTGTGTGTCCAGGGCGAACACTTCCCTGCCAATGCCCCAGGGATCACCGGGCAGACTTCACTCACTAAGTGGATCCACAAGGAAAAAAAGAGCCATTAATCAAACTTGGCAGGTGTGGGCTTGGTTCCCCGGTCACGTGCGAATGCCCCAGAGCTCAGCATCATCTGTGTCCTCTGACTTCCATGGGGGCGCTGCAGTGTCACCAGGCGGGCAGGTGAGGACCTGTCCTGGGGTTCGCATGAAGGCTGGACCCCAGCAGTAAACCCGCCCAATCACCCTGCTCCCCCCCCCCCCCCCCCGCCCACACACACACACACTACCCTGTCACCGAGTCTCATACAACCATCTGAGAGAAGCACGATATTCACCATTTTTCAAGTGACTCAGCCGAGGACCCATGAAGGGAAAGGACTGGCTAGGCCCGGCCTGTGTGGCTCAGTGGTTGAGCATTGACCTAGGAACCAGGAGGTCATAGTTTGATTCCCAGTCAGGGCACATGCCCAAGTTGCAGGCTCGATCCCCAGTAGGGAGCGTGCAGGAGGCAGCCAATCAATGATTCTCTCTCATCATTGATGTTTCTATCTCTCTTTCCCTTCCTCTCTGAAATCAATTTAAAAAAAAAGGACTTGCTGGAAGTTATCGACTGAGCGAGGAGCAGAGTTGGGACTTGAATGCAGATCCTCAGACTCCATTAACTTTACAGAAAACTCTTTCTTAGGAAAGGATGGTGTGTGTGGCATAGGTGGGCAGCTCCACACCTTACCCACAACATTTTCCCTGGTTTAGCAGTTGGTCTAGAATAGGAGCTCATTAAATACTTACAGGATGAATGAATGAATACATCATGGGCCTATTAATTATTAAATGAGTTTTGGGTTTCACTTTAAGGCATGTGGACACAGCAAAACAAAGTGAGTCCTAACATCCATTGATTTAGCGACCCAGCGAGTATCTACTGACTCTCCTCCATGCTCCAGGCTTGTGCTGGGGCTGGGCCTCAGGCAGTATACTGAAGAGGGGGCTCAGGACCCTGGGGGTGCTTACAGTCGGCTGCCAGGGCTCTGTCACCCCCGGCTTCATCCAGCCAGATCATGCCACCGGTTGTGACAATTCTCAGCAATGACCATGTTTGGCTCAGTCACTTGGCCACCTGGGCAAATTCAGGACCAGGGACACAATGATCACCCAGACAGAATGTGCCAGTACACCTGCCAGGTGAACGGCTGAGCTGATTTCGAATATGTGATCTCTGTTCGACATCACTGCCTAGGGAGAGTGGTTAATGCTTCTTAAAGGTGCTTTCCTACCCCTTCATCTTCAATAAATCCCGGAAACGGTGACCTCAGAGGGAACAAGTGGGCCAGTGCTTTTGCCCAAGGTCAGGCCACTGGCCAGTGATAGAACTGGGACCAGAACCCCTGGTTTCCCATCCCCCCCAGGGCTCTGTGTCGAACACCCCACGCTCTCCGAAGGAACACGCCTGGCCTCTCCTCCGTGTGGGTGTGTGTCTGCGATGCTGTCTACCTATTTCAGTGGGAGGAGAACTCGCGGCTCTGACAGCCGCCATGGGGACAGACCCCTAAGGCAGAGCTCCTGAAATAGCCCTGCTTCCGTCGTGCACACAGGCCGCTAAGAACACGTGAACCTCACTGAGAACTGTTGCTTGATGTGAAGCTTAGTTAAATCCTTTGATGACAGCCCTTCGGAACATATAGCGTTGAGTAGTTCCCATCATCCACACAGCAGGAAAGGCCTGCGTGGGGGACGGGAGACTGGGCCTCACACCGCGGCCTTGTCGCTTACTGGCTGTGGTGTGCACTGTCTGGGTTCACACAAGAGTGGAGGAAATTGCCTACCTATATCTATGGCACCATTTCTGTAAGTAGGCAATGCAGTGTGATTCCTTTAAATAGGCGTCTTTAGAGCCTTTTCAACCATCCCCAGGTAGTTACTCTTTATTGGAAGCAAGAGTTAGTGACAATGACATTTCAAAGTAGACAGGACCATGTAGAAATTTTATAACTGAGAGTAAAAAGGTACTTTTCCCTGTACACGCATTTCCAAGGTCAAGAACTAAAAATCCTCCCTCCCTCCCTCCTTTCCTTCCTTTCTCCCTTCCTCCCTCCCTCCTCCCCTCCCTCCCTCCCTCTTGTCCTCTTCCCTCCCTCCCTCCCTCCTTTCCTCCCTTTCTTCCTCCCTCCCTCCCTCCCTCCTTTCTTTCCTCCCTTCCTTCCTTCCTTCCTTCCTTCCTTCCTTCCTTCCTTCCTTCCTTCCTTCCTTCCTTCCTCCTGTCCTCCCTCCCTCCCTCCATCCCTCCCTCCATCCCTCCCTCCCTCCCTGTTCTCTCTGTCAAAACTCTCCGGGCAGGAATCTCCTCCAGGTTTTTTGGGAGGAAACCACTTCCTTCTCCTCGGGAACCTCTCTCCTTGGCTCAGGTGCGGAGCTAATGCTGTTAGGAGCGGATACCTGTGTGACCATTTGAAAGACACAGGCCAGGGGTGTGGGTGTGAGTGTCTCTCCCCTTGTGTGACATTCTTCTCCTCTGCAGGGGGTCAGGAAAAGTCTTCACGCAGGATAGCGGAAGAGGTCTTAAAGGAGGTTTGAAACTGTATATATTCCAAGCCCGTGCCCTGAATGTACGGCAGCCACATTACATAGCAGGTCTCAGCTCTGGGAGGTGCTTTAGTGTTTCAGCCATGTGGGCACTTCTGAATCCCTGGATAAGCAGTGGTGGGTTATCACGTGGGAGGGTATTTGGAAAGACCTCACAAACCAGGCATTATATTCCCAGATATTTCAAATGGTGGAAACACACAAAGACCACTCACCTTCGGCTGCGCCCCAGGCCCTGCGCACCTCGGCTCCAGGAGACGGTGGCCCTGGGGAAGGCCCGCGGTCTGCACTCAATGGCAACATCCCCGCCAACTTGAACCACTGACGTTTTTTTAATGGGATTTTTGGAGAAATCAGGAGCTGACGCTAAAAAACAAAATGTTTAAAAACCTGTTGAATTGCTCACATAATTAACCTGCAGGAATGCGAGCCATAGGCAGCGGTCGTCAACCTTTCAGACCTCATGGACCAGCAATAATCCGCGGACCCTCGCTCGTCGACTGCTGCTCTAGAGGGACTGTGCTTAGCTTCCTCTCCCTGCAGCCCCAGGCTTGCATTGTGTAACTACTCGGTAAAGGTCTGCTGAGGGAATGAGCCACCAGGGTAAAAAGCAGGGCGACTTGTGGGAAACTTCACCAATCCTGCACCGACGTCCCTGGTTGGATTCTGGTCGCTGACGTAAAAGGGATGCTGCAAGGACTCGAGGTTTTGCTCTTCTAAGGAGAGGGAAGACATGTCGGTTCCATTGCCTCTCTCATTTACCTCAAGCAGGGACCTGATGTTGGTAGCTACAGCAGCCCTCCCAGAACCATGAGGCTGCAGCCTGAGGAACGTGTAAACAATGACACCCTGCCCAGATGGCGTGGCTCAGTGGTTGAGCATCGACCTATGCACCAGGAGGTCGCAGTTCAATTCCTGGTGAGGGCACATGCCCAGGTGGCAAGCTTGATCCCCAGTAGGGGGCTTGCAGGAGGCAGCCAATCAGTGATTCTCTCTCATCGTTCATGTTTCTATCTCTCTCTCCCTCTCCCTTCCTCTGTGAAATCAATACAAATATATTTTTAAAGAAGAATGACATCACCACGGTGCCGTGCCAGGCTCAGCCATCACCCTTGACCTTCTCCTTAAGAGAGAAAAGGAACCCCTGCTTGTGAAGTCACTGTAAACTGAGATTTCCTTTTCTTGGTTTTATTTTTATTTGCAGCTGAAAACATTCCTGATGGAACTTTCTGGATTATATTCAAAACCTCAGCTGGGACCAGCTTTGGAGGAGCCTGTTGGTTGGGTGGGCCCAGGGATGGCGCCTCTGGGAGCCCTAGCGGATTCCCCAACCAGAATAAGAATCACCTGCGTTTTTCAAAAGCTAACTTAGACATTTCCCCATTATTTCAAAGGAAAGCAATTTCTGACTCACAGAAGAATTGGGCTAACATTCTGTCTAATCACGGCTTGCTCAAATCTCATTCTGAATCTCATGGTTATACATGAAGGCCTTACCTAATACTCTCAGCTCCGCATTTGCATAGATTGTCTGGTGTTTGTTTTCAGCAGCACACTGGTAGACACCCGAGTCAGACACATTCAGCATAGTTATGGTGAGTGTCCCATTTTCTACTTGAATTCTTTCCTAATAAAAAAAGGAGTCATGTAAAGAGGCTGGGACGTTAATGCGGGCATTCTCTTCATCAGAGCCGATTATGAACCGTCTGTGCAATCGCTGTGCTATGATGCGAACTGATGCTTATGAAGATGAGCCGCATACACAGAGGGACCCCGAGCAGCTTCCTGAAGTTAAAAAAATGAAAATATGCCCAGTGTCATTTGAGTGTATTCTGTTACCTCATTCCTGTGGAAATTGGCATGATCTACATAGCGTGTATGTTACATTCCTTTATATAGAGTCTAATTTGGAACACGTCACCATGCAATTATTCCCATTATGGACTGTATTAGACACGGATATCAGAGTTAGAATAGTTCCTGGCCTTCTCCTCACAAGGTCTCAAAAAGACTTGGACAGATCACGTGGTAACTTTCTCATTGCATCATACAGAGCAGGGGCTGAATTTCTCTTCCGCAGCCAACTATAAAGTGAGCTTACCCAGCCCAGACCCATTACCGACTCCCATTTGGGGTGCAGAGTTACAGTTTTGAGTGCATATTATGAAATCATTTAACATTGCAAATACAACTCAAAACGAACTATTTCAAGGTCCCTAGTACCATCCTCTGGAGAGAAACAAGTCGGCTGAGGAAATAGAGGGTGTTCTGGGCGAAAGGCATGCAGGGAAGTCCCACCGAAGCCAGAACAAAGAGCGTCATTATGTTCGGCCTCTAAACAACAGATGTCTTTTTTTTTTCTTTCTTTTTTGTCTCTGGCTGTGCCTCCACGTGCAAAGCAAAAGGGAGAGTTAACACAATTATTTGGATAATTTGATGTGAAAGAAACAGCTCTGCCTCACTTTCTGTGGCTTGTAGAAGAATGTATGCGTGAGATTGGAAAATGCGGAAAAATGGGGTTAGACAGAGTCGTTGGTTATCACGAAAGTATGATACTGGGTAAGATGAAGACCTTGGGTCCCGGAACCAGGTGGACAAAGTTCAGAATACTGATCCCAACGTTCCCTAGCTGCTGCACGGCCTTGAACAGTGGCCAAACTTCTCTGAAGCCAATTTTCTTCACCTCTATAAAGAAATAATCATTGCGTCTCTCCTAAGGCTGTCATGAGGATATAATAAGATAAGGAGGGGAACATGTAACAGGGCCTGTCTCAGAGGAGAGTTCAGTCAACAGGAACAATGATGGTGATGATGGTGGTGGTGCCTGGATGTAAATCTATTGCTGACAGTATGGGACCTCTGCAAGTGATGGGTCTTCTCTCCCCTTAGTCTCCTCAATAGGAAAAATGGGGACATTATTAATAGCTCCTTTGAGTTTGTGTAAGGTTAAATGAATTAGTATATCTAGAGTCTGTTTTGTTCCCCAGCACCTACTGCACACTCCCTCAATGTCAGTTCTTGTCACTGTTTGTGACAGTGTCCCCACCAGAGTCGGTGAGTTCTAATGTAGGCACCTTTGCTTACCTCTGCGCTGAGGCGCTCACCATTCTTTAACCAGGTGTACCAAGGCCTGGGCTTTCCTCTGGCTTTGCATTCCCAAAACAAGCTGTCGTAAATGGACAGGTATGTGTCCTGGATTTTTTGTTCCCATTCTGGAGGGGCTGTTCCAAAGAGAGACAGAGCAACTGTTTGACAAGTCGGTTGGTTATTCAAGGCGCCCTGTTTTGTGCCGAGGTCGGCAGCTATCAATGGCAGCTGACCAGGTGTGGAAGCACCGGACAGGCGGGCCTCCGTGGGGGCCACAGAAATCATGCTGCAGCTCTCAGGGGGCCTCTGACAACTTGGGGGTGTAGGAAAGGGTCCAAGTGCAGAACAAGGCCAGATAATAATTCCAGGCCAAGTATTAGTGCGTGGGTCAGATTAGAAAATGTAGACGCAATCTGAACCCTTTGTGTGCAAAGACCACCGATTACACTTGACCTGAATTAACTAAAAGTAAGTGCATCTTTATCAGACATAATTCAACACAGTAGCTAGAAGTATAACTCCAATCTGAGCCTCATTGCATTTTAGTTGGAGGATAACCCTTTCCCTCCCCTGCCCGTCCCCTCCCCCCCCACCCTAGATAAAACCCATGCCAGGAATAAGGACTGTGGAGTGGCTATGGGTTCTGCATCTAACTTAGTCCTGGGCATGCGTTTTCCAAAAGCTTTTCTCTAACCAGAGGATGTTCTACATAGTCATGAGGCAGAGGTCACCTGGGGTCATTGATGTGAACGTGTTATTCAGGGGGAAGGTAGGGTTATCCTGGCTGTCATTCATGGAAACAGGTGGGCTATGAATTAATGTTTTGAAACTAATTTGGTTGTGGTGAGATCCCCGTGAAGGGGCGCAGGTGGCCGTGCTGAGGATGGAGAGCAGGGGGGAAGAGCCTGATTTTGGAAGATTGTTCACAGTTCTTATCTTAGACCTGACCAACGTGACCTGTGAGAGCTTGCTCAGTTCATCTAAGGCTTCCTACCTGTAATGTCACTGAAAATTATTTCTGCCTCTTATTGTGAGAATTACAGTAGCTTGTGTTTATGAAAACTTCTAGGTAAGCTAACAGCCACTGTATCCAGGTAGAAGGGATCACTTTACTATTGATTTCAAATTTATAGAGACCTCCATCTTCTGCTCAACCTCTTGGTTATATCTTTGTCTATTTAACAGAAAAATGAGAAATCTATTAAAAACCATGCTCAAAAGCCTGGTGCCACTCAAAAACTCCCAGTCACGTCCTCATTATTTTATTTACAAAAGATGCTAGATTCCAGAGACTTCCCTTTAAGATGAAGGAGCTATTGGGAAGAATAAATACAGAAGGGTAAATACACATATATACAGGCGTACAGAAATAATCACGAGGGAATCATGTTCTATATATAAAATGGTAGTTTTCATTCCAGGTTAAAATTGAAATCCAGGAGGAAATGGAAGCTAATATAACCAAGGCACATTACCTGGTCCCCACAGGACACTCGAGTGGCATGCCTATGAGCTGATATCAATGCTGCTGACATGGCTAGTTACCAAAAATGCATTTTTCTCCAATTACTTTATTGATGATTAGTAACATGTCATCTACAAACATGTCATAGAGAAAGGCATTTTGGGCCATGTGTAAATACAGTTTCCAAAAGTTTTCTAGTACAGAATTATTAAATTAAAGATATATTAAATTTAATACAGAAGGTGAGAGTACCATATTTTCCAGCGTATAAGACGACTTTTTAACCCAGGAAAATCTTCTCAAAAGTCAGGGGTCTTATACGCCGGAAAATACGGTATTTACAATTTAGAATTAAAGTGAGTTATTGCCAAATGATGGGTGGGTTACTGTATTTGAAAAGCACCCAACATTTTGACAATTCTGGGGCCTATTTTATAGTTTATTTGATGAAAAAATAAGTGACTTCAATGCAAATGTTGTATCTTGGCCGGATGGGAAAAACATAGACAGCCTTTAGGGAATATGTGTGTGTTTATCATCTCTCTTATGTGCACGAGAGATTCTGGTAACTAAGGCAAACCTATTTTTCAATGAAGTCGTGACTATGGTTTTCTATTACCTACATATGAGTAGGCAAAATCTGGGAAACAGAAATTGATATTGACAACTACACTCAGCATTATGCTCCTGTCGCTTTCTCCTTCTGTAATTAAGGACGTCACGGGCTACCGCGGACTGTCCTCTGGGAAGTAAGTGGATCCCATGGTGCTTCAGGTTATAAAGGTCTATGGCCTCCACAGGACATGGCTGATCTTGCCCGGCAATTAGACTAAGCAATGGCATGCACAGACCATGCTGAGACTCGCCTTGCATCCCAACCCAGACACGTGGCTTCCCCGCCAGCCCCAGGGCATGTCTCCACAACATGCTCATGACTACCACGGTTTACTACACAGGACAGCTCCAGATTACCCGCATGCACGTGCCATTCCATGAGCTCACCGTAGAAAACGAGCCGGCCCTTCGCCAGGTTCCTCCCTCGCAGGTTGCCTGCAGTGCATTCGTAGAAGCCTTCGTCTTCCTGTTGAAAGTTCGGGATTTCAAGGGTAGCCTGGGATTTGCTGTACTTGACTTTCCCTGGCAACGGGCTTCCGTCCAACCTCCTCCAACTAATATCGGGGACTGGACTGAACAGTTACACCTCGTTAGAACACGATCCGGCTCGGTCTTGTGACAACAGGGTTAAATGGGAGTGTCCTTAACATGAACTCTCAGGGAAACCATCCAATGAATCCCTCCCGGAGGCTCGAATGCCGGTCCTGAGACCACTTGCATTCACTCAGTCAGCGCTTGTAACACCTCATTAAGGGCCTGCCACGCACAGTCACGGCGCTCTGACCAGAGAATGAATGCTGAACAAAATAAACATGTTCTCTGGCCTCACACTGCTGACAGACTAGTGGAGTGACATGCCATAAGCAAATAATAAAAAATGAATCTATTTGTAAATTGCAAGAATGTAAACAAAGGGAATAGACTGCAGAGATGGCCCTGAGATGATAGCAATTTAAACACATTCGGGAAATTCCCCAAAGGACATGGCATCTCAGAGGAGGCAAGCTCTGTCTGTATTTGTGGAGTCTAAGAAAGAGGTAGATTCCTCTAAAGCTAAATTGGTCCCAGCAGGCAACTGAAGACGTGGGTGATGGGTGAGCTAGATTACCAAGGGGATCAGTGTTGTGATCAACGCATGTGAATTGGGAGAGCATGCTCCATGAGCCTCAAAAAATACTCATCACCCTGTTTTACAAAAAGCAAAACAACAGTAATCTATGAATGACTGCATGGTACCCTGTCTCCTGTTAGAATGTGCAAAGAGTTCCTTTATTTATAGGAATGTAGCTTAATATCATAGATCTGATATCTTCAGTCTAATATGATTATACTTTTAATATGTAAACTTAATGTCTGACAATGAAGAGTGAATTTAGAAATCTGTGGCTTAGAAGACCCCACTTTTACATGTTTAATATAAAGTCGCAACAGGACCACATTCTCTAACAAGCTATCTATAATAATAAAAGCATAATATGCTAATTAGACCGGACATCCTTTCGGATGTCCTTCTACGTTGAACACAGGGCTGCGAGGGAAGTCCGGGTCCTAGGTGCCAGAGGGAAGCCCGGGTCCTGGGTGCCAGAGGGAAGCCTGGGTCCTGGGTGCCAGAGGGAAGCCGGTGCCGGCAGCTGGGGGAAGGAAGGCCTACTCTTACATGAATTTCATGCATCGGGCCCCTAGTCATTTATAAAACCAATCCCCATCCATTTACATTAACATCTCTCCCTCCCTCCAAGCATGTCCCTCTTCATTCCCTTGGAGATCGTCAGGTGAACTAAATATTTATATTTGATATGTTGTGAGTTAATATAATTATTTTGCAAAGCCCAAGTGTCAACTTTGTAGAAGAAGCAGGATTTTTTTCAAGTTGACAAAAGTGATGCGGGAGAAACTTCCAACCACATGACAAGTGGTGGCAAGAGTGTATGGAGTTTGAGTGGTGAGCCCACTGCCAAAAGTGGGTGGTGAAGACCCAGGGAGGCCCCAAGAAAGCAAGGACCTGCTGCAGGTGCTGTCAGTGTAGAAAGTGACACAGGGGCTCACATATTGTCAGAAAACCTACCCCGAGTCCATGTTTGATTTCATCTATTGTTTCAGAATTACCAGATAGTGACAAACCTTGAATTTTAACACAAAATAAAATCACTATTATCATAAATTTAGTTTCTGTCTTTTTGAAAAGCCTTGCCCACTTAGCACAAAATGAGGTTGACATTTTAGTAAAATGGCATTTTCCTGCCACAATTAACCTCAGATAACTGGTTTTCTGTCCCCTCACTGTACGGAATACCAAACTGGCACACATGAAAATGGATTTCTGCAGGAGAATTTGTTCACACAGAAGCATCGTCCCCAGGTCTGAACTCTGTGCTATATGCAGAGCTGTCCAGTTTTTCAACACACATCATGCATCTGTGAACGTGCGAGAAGTTATTACCCCTGGGTTGGGAGGCCTTGGATGTCTTTCATTCTCCACTTTCTGTTTACCTCCATTTTCCGTTATTTTCCTACAATGAGCATGCATTACCCATGCAATAAAAACATTCTAAGAATGTTTACTTACAAAGGGAAATAATAGAGGCTATGATATTTGTGTAAATGCCTGGCCTTTTATCTCTTTGTGACAGCGTATCTCTGAGGTTTATGACCAAGACAAGCACAGTATCCAACTAGAAACGGTTGTGATCACTGGCATTCAGACAAAAAATAACTTCAGTAGAGAGTACTTTCCATGCTTATATCATAGTCCATTAGTTTGATTGTGAAGACAGAGCTCAACTTTTCACCTAACTAAATATCTAAATCTCTGAGCCAGTAACGGAAGGGTTTGATATTTAATGATAATGATCGTAACACTGTCACAACCAATAGCTACTGATTACTAGTACGGTGTGCTAGGTACTATGTATGTGGATGACCTGTACATATGATTTCACTAGCTCTCCCTGTAACTAAAGGCAGTGGAGCTGGGGTTTGTGTCCCGGCTTCTTTGCCTCACACCTCCCAAAGCTATTGTAAGACCCTCCTCTGGTAGCTCTGACATCTGTGGATTTGCAGAAGGTGAGTCTCCATGTTGCATGGGGGCAAAAAGAACAAGTCCCACCAACCTCAGCTATTTAGACTTCCCTCTGCCACAAGGAACTCAGTGATGCCACCAAAGTCTCTCTGGATGAGCATCACTCCCTGGATGGATGAAGTGCTGTCCTCTACAGCAGGGGTGGGGAACGTCTGGCCCACGGACCATATGAGGCCTGAAAAATCATTTGGTCTGTCCCTGCCAAGGCATGAGGGATGAGTAAATTAAATGTTTGATCTAATACAGCAGGTTAATTTTTAGGTTGATAATTTTGTATGGCCCATGAATTATGTCATAAATATCCAAATGGCCCTTGGCAGAAAAGGGTTCCCCACCCCTGCTCCATAGGGACCCCATTCCAAGGGGAACAGTGCAGGAGGAAATGTCGGTGCCCCTTCAGGTCCCGGAGCCTCCCAGATCCCAATGGCTCCCACCCTCAAGGTCAGCACCCACCCCTCTTCCTGAAAATCCCCTTCCAGCTGCCTCAACTGACAGAGCACGTGATTCAGGTCCTGCATCAGAGACTTCTGCGCTGTGGCCACTGTCATTGGTCTACCAGGGAGCCACGGCCACCCAGTCAGAGGCAGCCAGACACGGTTCTGGGATGGCTTTCGGAAGAGCAAATCTTTTTTCATGGGAATTTGTTCAGACTGTGGGATATAAGCATGGAGCTTTTCCCCACATGGAGAGAGGATCCGTGAAAGCCAAAGCTCAGGCAAAGGGAAAGGAATAACTTAGAATTCTTCACATGCGTCGATCATGCTATGCCCCGGCCAAAAATCTCCCTCGGAGCATTTCAGTTTGTCAATGGTTCTCTTTTTGGCCTAAGCCTGTGTGAGTTATAATCCTGCTGATTTCTGTCAACAAGGACTTGATGGGTAGATTCTGAACACCTGGGTCCTACACCTGCCCAGCTCATGTCTGTCTGTGAGATAAAACTACAGGATTTGGTGCATTCCTTCTGGATATCCCGTTTTATAGTTGAGATAGTTGAGAATTCTCAAAGCAGCTCCACTATCCAAAAGTAATCACTCAAACAGTAAAAAAAACCACGTTTTTTTTTTTTTTTTCAATTTAAGCCTTATCAAGTGCATACTGTGTCCACATTTCAGGTTAACTAGTTTCTAGTGTGGAAAAAATCAAGCAGTTTTGTAAGATCCATAGATACTATTTAAATGTTGAAATTGTGGTCAGATTTGTTATGTCACTGCTAAGCAAGAAGGCTGAGATTCTGTTATTACTGGTAATGGGACTATATATATAGAGTCAGAGAGAATAAATGCAAAATCAGAGGCAACTTAAACACACATATGCATTCTAAGGACAAGTCCCCATTTTGGGGAGAACTTCAGATGAAGACACTAAATAAACTGCTTAGATTTCACCCTCTCTCTTTTCTGAAGCCACGTGAAAAATGCACCCAGGAGTGGAGACCCTTGAGGGACCTTCAGGAGAGATTACTGTGAAATCTCTTGAAACTTTGCCATCCTATCTAATAGAGGGAATGTGCAAATTGACCATCACACCATCACAAAGATGGCGGCGCCCACAGCAGAGGCCAAGTTCCCCTAACTAGCCTTAGGAGCAATCAGCAGGGACCTGAGGCTGTGTGGTGCTGGGCCAGGGCAGGTGACCTGAGCCTGGGCCCCCTACCTGGTGGGGCTTGACACGGGACCTCAGACCGCACCCCCTGCCCCAGCGCCAGGCCAGGGGACCTCAGGCCACGCCCTCGTCCTGGCACCAGTCCAGGGAACTTGAGGCCGTGCCCAGTGCCGGGCCGTGGGACTTGAGGCCATGCCCCCACCCAGTGGTACTTGATGGGGGACCTCAGGCCATGCCCCCTGCCCCAGTGATGGGTTGGGGGACCTCAGGCCACGCCCCCCGCCCAGCGGGGCTTGACGGGGGACCTGAGGCTGCGCTGCCTGCCCAGTGCTGGGCCAGGGGACCTGAAGCTATGCCCAACCCCACCCAGCAGGGCTTGACGGGGGTAGGGCCGGCTGGGTCTGGGTCTCGCGCAATTTTGAGGTACCTCGGGTGGACAGGGACTTGATTCTGGGTCCCACGGCGTGCCCCAAACTTTGACAGGAGGAAAATTTTCATATACATTTTACTAATTTTCTTTCATCTCTGACACTTCTATTATAGAGAAAGGGCAAATAGCAATATTAAAATATTTCCTCTAATTAGTCCCCTTTAATGTGCACGAATTTCATGCACTGGGTCACTAGTTAGAAGGTAAGTCACAATAAATGGTGCTCTCATCCTAACTATAGACATTTGCTGCCCACATCTCCCTTTCAGCTACAGCCTCCCCCGCCCCCCCCCCCCTTTTTATTATCTTCACAAATATGAGGTAGAAGTCGAGCTTGGATACAAACCTCAGCAAAGAAAACCAATCTGAAGCAAGTCTCTCATGCGGAGACTTCTTGGCCGAGAGATGAGCCCCTTACGGACCTTGGATGGGAAAGGGAGAGTTGCCAAAGCCTTTTCTCATTTCCTCCCTATTTTCTAAACCAAGTCGGCCTGAACCGGGGCTCCTCATGTGAAAATGACCAGATTATAAAAGCAAAGTCCTCCAATCATTTCCTCCTCCTCCCTCCCTCCCTCCCTCCCTCCCTCCCTCCCTCCCTCCCTCCCTCCCTCCCTCCCTCCCTCCCTCCCTCCCTCCCTCCCTCCTCCCCTCCCTCCCTTCCTCCCTTGCTCCCTTTCTTTCTTTCTTTCTTTCTTTCTTTCTTTCTTTCTTTCTTTCTTTCTTTCTTTCTTTCTTTCTTTCCTTCCTTCCTTCCTTCCTTCCTTCCTTCCTTCCTTCCTCCCTTCCTTCCTTCCTTCCTTCCTTTCTTTCTTCCTCTCTTTCTTCCTTTCTTTCTTCCTTTCTTTCTTCCTTTCTGTCTTTCTTTCTCTCCTCCCCACCCCTCTGGTTTCCTGCTTCTTAAATAAGTGTCACCCTAAACAGGGACAGACACTCCATTCTCTCTTCCGTATGCTTTTCCTGAGTGAGCATTCTAGTAATTATATCAAAGATGGAGATACATTCGTTAACCATCTGGCCGAACTCAACCTTAATTGGAAGTTAAATGAAAGCTCTCCACACAGTCATAGGAACTGTGTTTCGATTCCATACTTTCAGCCCATAAATAGAATTTTCATTACTGGTGCCATTTGAGAAAGCTTCTATTTCTCGCCTGGATTTCTTAAACCTCATTATCCACAGCTTAAATCCAGGCCATACCGAGTTTGTAAGTAGAAGCTGGTCCAGAGAACCCGTTCTCAGAGATGCTTACGTTGGGATTATTCTGAACTCGAACCTCATTTCAGAAAATCCCGTCAGTGGCCATTTTTAATCGAAGGGACTGAAGCGGAGAAAGGAAACGGGCAAAGAGCCTTTGTTAACATTTCAGGCTGCTGGGCCAGCTGCTCTCGTTTCCCCGACTTGAAATATTCATACAGAGCCTGGAGTGGAGGGCTGTCCTGTGGTGACACAATAGGGATAAATCCGCGAGCTCTGCAGAAAAGTAAGCTCAGTGCACGGAGGGAGGAGACGTTTCTGCCGGGGGATCACATGTCATAGGGATCCTGGGGGCGGTCAGTGTCCACCCAGGTCCCTTGGGAAGAGGCTGCTGGTCGACAGGCACTGGTCTGCCCTTCCACCGAGGCTGCCCCTGGGACTGAGGAGCCACAGCCATTTGCTCCTGATCACGGTGGCACTGACACAGGGTAAGGAGACATGGGCAGATTCTGTGACAGAGTGTAGATCCCTAACCTTTGCAGCCTCAGCTGGATCCTCACCTGCAACCAGAGATGATGGGCACCTGGCAGGCTTTGGAAGAGGTCAAAGGAGGGATATCACTGAGAATGTGAGGCCTGAACCTAAAGGAGGCTCCTTCATTGCTTATTGTCATGATTATGAGATAGGGACAGGGCCTGGTCGTTGTGGCTCTGTGGCTGAGCGTCGACCCATGAACCAGGAGGTGCTGGTTCAATTCTGGGTCAGGGCACATGCCAAGGTTGCAGGCTTGGTCCCCAGTGTGGGGCGTGCAGGAGGCAGCCAATCCACAATTCTCTCTCTTCCTTGATGTTTCTGTCTCTCTCTCCCTCTCCCTTCCTCTCTGAAATCAATAAAAACATGTATTTTAAAAGTAGTAAAAGAAAGACTAGGCTTCGGTGAACGTTCCGGGACATGTGGGGCAAATATGTCTGGGGAAATATTCTGCTCTCTAGCTACTCAACACAATGAGCCAAATAGATGTTCAATTAGGGAATTTTAAGATACCTTGCCGATGATTTTACACCAATCATTATAGGCCTAAAAAGTCTGAATGTACATTAGTTTAACTCAACAACCCTGTGGTCACCCTGGTGTCCTGAGGACTCTCAGGGACTTCTCTGGGCTGCCTCCTGCAGGATGTCCCCTGCGTGAGAAAAAGAGCAAACTTCAGACGCCTGCTCAGGCCTCTGAAAGTCCTAGAACACCTAGAAACACCTTGGCGAGGCTTCAGATTTACTGCTTGATATTAATAGCCAAGCTGGGTATTTTCCCCCCATAATTTAGAAAAAAAAATATATCTACATAAGATATACATGTTTACATAAATACAGTCCTCTGTGCGAAGGCTCTGGGGCATGGGAACATGCAGTGGGGCTATGGATTTTATTTACCTCTCAGCGCACTGACAGCCAAGTTCCTAAATTAAGAAGGAGAAGAAAGGAAATCCATGGGGTTGTTTACCAGTGGCGGGAGAGTTACGAGGGACATCGGTTTCATTTCTGCACCCAGAGCACAGACCTGTGTTTGCTTCCAAGGAGACAGGTGTGCCAGCCAATCTGCCTGCCTTTGCACAGCACCCACACCCTGAGCCTCTCAGGGTGCCTCACAATGCAATTAATTTGCAGCTCAGATAATTAAGAGTCTGCCACGTGAAACAAATGAGAAGAGTTGAGAGTTAAATCTGCGATCACGACAGCTTTGAAGCTGCAGCACAGAAAGTAAGTGACATGCCCCAGAAGTCAAAGCCACTGAAGGTCAGGCAGGTATCTGAAGTTTGGTATAATCCTATCTAATAAAGAGGGAATATGCTAATTGACCACCACACCCTCACAATGATGGCGGCGCCCACAGCTAATAAGGAGGGAATATGCTAATTGACTGCCACACCCTCAAAGATGGCTGTGCCCACAGCCACAAGATGGCAGTGCCCAGTCCCCTCAGCCCCGCCAGGGTGGCAGGCATGCAGCACAGCCAGGCCTGCCCCCAGGCAGGTCTAGCTGCTTCGCACGCCTGCCTCTGGAGTCCCCTAGCTGCCCAGGGCCACCCGAGGCTCAGGTAACCAGGGCTGGCTGAGGCTTGTGTTGCCGCCAGTGGCAACAGCAGAGGTACGATGGGGGTGTTGCCTTACCCCATCACTGGATCACCTCCTGCCCCTGCGGGCTCCCGGACTGTGAGAGGGGGCAAGCTGTGCTGAGGGACCGCCCCCCTCCAGTGCATGAGTTTTCATGTACCAGGCCTTTAGTCACTCTATACTCAGGGTAGCCTGCGCTGGTTGAAGATCATTAGACTTGGTGCATACACGCTCTCTCCATCCTCCCTGCCTGCACATTAGCAGCTGCCTCCTAAGGTGGTGGCTGGGAAGGAAGCTGTGCTTCCTCTCTAATCCTCTATACCAGATTTAAACAAATAAGTTAATTTTTTTATTGATTTTAAAAAGAGGAAGGGAGAGGGATAAAGAGATAGAAACATCAATGAGAAAGAAAGATCATCAATTTACTGCCTACTACTAGGGATTGAGCCAGGAACCCTGGCATGTGCCCTGACCAGACTCTAACAGTGACCTCCTGGTTCATGGGCTGATGCTCAACCACTGAGCCATACCCACTGGTCTATACCAGGTTATTACAGATGGTAGATATTGATATCATCATACATAAAATGATAGGACATGTGCTCCTCAATAGCCCTGATTGATTTTTTGGGAATCCCTTATTTCTTCTTATTAAAAAAAAAGGGGGGTTGAATTTGAAAAAGGTTATCTTTTGAAAAATTTAAAATCATTACTATATAAAATTAAAATTTACTGGTTGCTGATATAGTAGTAATTGCAGAGGATATAAATAGAAAGTATCTCCATGGTTCCATTCCCCAGATAAAATCTTTTTAACATTTTTCTGAAAATTTTCAAGACTTTTTGTAAGGGAAACATGTACAGAATTGGGGGCTAGCTTTATCTGCACATGAGGAATTTATTTACATGTTAAAATTTGACATAAATACCATGGCTATGGGTGTGGGTTTTGAAGTCAGAACCAGTGAGATTTAGATTTCAACACCTGGTCTACATTTTCCTAAACATCACTGTGTTAATCAACCCCAGGCTTCAATTTGTGTTGGTGTAACAGGGACTGCATTTACCCTCCTGCTGCAAACATTAGGAAACTGGATAAATGTATGGAAACAAACCCAACTCTAGAAATGTAACAATGAGGGGGCACAAAACCGTGGTCCCCGAAGGGAGCATGTGGTGTCCCTGGTTTCTCTCCCCAGGCACTTCCCAGGGCAGAGAATATGGAGGGAGGATAGACATGGGACATGCCTGCTTCATTGAAGTGAGGAGGCATGGAGGACTGAGGAGCTGGGGTTGTAGGTATCGGAGAGGATGGGACCACAAATGGAACGAGCTCCAGATGTCTACCTAAGAGGGACATGCCAGGCGAGGCAAAGAATAATTCTCAGCGCACAGACAGAGATGGAAGACGGCCTCCCTCCATCCACAGGAGAGACTCAGTGAGCCCTGGGAGCATTCAGCTGAAGGTGCATCTCAGTCTTAAACCAGCCTGCAGTGAATGTTGACTCTGAATCTACTTGAAGGAAGCTTACTCACAGGCCACAGAAAGATCACCCAGATTCCTAGTAACTTAACTCTGATCAATAAAATCTAACACCTGGAATAAATACACCACAGTCCAGCATTCAACAACATAATATTCATGTCTACAATTCAATTGAAAATTACTAGATGACCTACCAATAAGAAACATGATTAGGAGAAAAAGCAGTCAATAGAAACAGACCCACAGGTGACAGGGATGATGGAATGAGCAAACAGGGACTCTCACATCCTCAGGGGGACTCCATAGCAGAGTGGAGATTGCAGCAGGAAGAACAGCAGACCTGACTCACACAGACGAATAGCCTCTAGAGAAACCCAAATAGGACAGGGAAACGATGGAAACCCGCAGACAGCAGGGAAATGCCAGCCTCTGGTGCAGCAGCCACCACACACTGTAAGCACAGCCCACGTATTACTAGTAGCTGAATAAACATAAACCTCACTCTAAAATCTAGTTACCTAGTTCCTTTTACCCAAGACAGCATGTCTAGGTTTCAATAAGAAGTGCATAAAAGCAGTCTGCAGAGACAAAGCAAGCATTGGGGCCAGACCCAAACATGGCAATACTCTGGATTATGAGCCTGTGAATTTAAAATAATTACTCTGGTGACTATGCCAAGGGCTCCAATGGAAAAGGCAGGTGGCACGCAGGGGCACAGGACTGATATGAGCAGAATGGGACATTCTAGGAAGGACCAAAAGGAATGCTGGGGAAAGGAGACAGTTTAATACGAAGGAACAAGCCTTCAGAAGGCTCATCTGTGGACTGAACCCAGAAAAGAGTGACCTGGAAGGACCAGCGATAGAAACCTCTTGAACTAAAATGTTAATACAGAACAGAATGAAAACAAGAACAACAACAACAAATAAAAACAGAACAGAACATCCCAAAACTGGGCAACAGTTCAACTGGAGCAATAGACGTGTACTGGGAATACCAGAAGGGCACAGAGGGAAATGGACAGAAGAAATAGAGGGTGTCCCCCAAAAATGTGTATGCACTTTAAATAATTACCAATTAAATCTGGAAAGTGAAGACAAACGACAAACTCTAAATAAGATGGGCGAAATTTCCTGACTCCGCCTTTTTCCTCACCCCACCCCTCAATTTCATAGCAAAACATGCCCCAAAAGGCAGCCTGTCATTACTCATCGCCCATCTCTTACCATGTATGGCTTGCATGTTTGTGTGTGCGTATGGTGCGTGTGTGTGGACGGATGGCGGGCAGGCGGCAAATATTTACACCTGGTCAATTCAGGTGAGAGGTAATGTGATTGACATGATTATCTAGGTCTTGCTCTTTCAACATCTCTGTGGGTTTGAAGTTTTTAAAAGTAAAATATAGAAATAAGGAAAGTTAGTAACTCTGAGAGGTGAGCAATTCAGACCATGTTAATTAACCACGCGGGCCCCTTGTCTGCTCACCTTTCTACCTGAGAGCAGACCCTGCTTCTTCAGCTGTGGAGAGAGCTGAAAGGGCCCCCCGCGGAGAGGAGGGGCTTTGTCTCCTCCCTGAGACCCCACTTCTAGGTTGCCACCCCCACTGACTCTGGCACTGGTTGCACAGAAAGAGAACGGAGTTGGCATTTTGGGCGAGAACTCGGTGAGCATTTACTGCCTCCAAGCCCAGCCCGTGCCGTGTTTCCTGCGTGCATTATGCACCCTCTTCTCCAAACAATCTTGGGGCAGGTGTCCCTGAATCTCCTCTTGGACAAGAACTGGGACATTCACAGAGATCCTGAGTGTGTGTGCTGATGGCCCCATAAACTCTTGAGAAAATTGGGGACTGAATCCGCCTCCCCTGACTTTACGAGCAGTTATCTGAAACATCGACTCGGATGCTTGAATGCTCACAGCCCAGAGCCTAAAGCCAGGTGGGAGTGGGATCCTTGCCCTGCCTTCCTCACGGAAGCTGAAACCGAACAGGTGGCTCATTCAATGGAAGCCTCACGCTCTCACACGTCAAAAGCTAGGGTCCACCCTGCACAATTCTGAGGATAATATATAGCAGATACGTTCTTAGTTAGACATGCCTAACAAATAACATTTATTTGTGTGGGATTCTTGAGAACTAGCCTCAATAATTTTTATTTATGATGGAAGAGTATTTTTTTAAATTTCAGGAATCCACATTTCCTGATGTTCAGTGTCATAGAATAAGCTATTGATATCTGTTTCGGATGCTATCTCTCACTGGTTTTCTTTTTTACATAAATCACCTAATTTTCAAAGTATTCTAACAAACAGTTAATGTATTTTTTGGGTAACTTTAAATTCTGAGAAAGTTTGAAAATGGTCGAAGTCCATAATATCTTCCTAAAAGGCAGGCAAACAAAAACTGACATGAAGTCCCCGTTTTTCCCTTCCTTAAGTTAATCAATCAGTTACCAGTAATCATTAGACAAATACTATGGGATCAATACTGAGTAAAATTAAAATAGAATCTTTTAAATTCATGAAAAACACATAGGCTGAAAACTTTAAATATCTACAGAATTCCACATATAGGAAGGAACCTAGCGGCTTTATGAACCAGCACTGTTTGGGTCGCTCACTATATTTACCTAAGAACAAGATGGGCACTTTAAGTGATGGCTTCCCCAGTTCGGACTGTTAAGCACCGTTTCTAAATGTGCTGACCCCCTTAGCATAGACGGCATTCAGAGGGAGCCCTCACTCGGCTGGTGAGAGCCTGTGCCCGACAGTGTGGTCTGTGGACAGGAGTGGCCCTGCCTGGGAGCTCTCGGGGACAGAGACGTGGGACCTACACCTACAACATCTCACTTTAAGCACGTCCCCGGTGCATTGCACACTCATGTTTAGAAACAGCGGATCTAGACCCTGTTTACCCCTTTGTTCTTGGGCTACTGGTGTCCACAGGCATAAAAATGAAGTTGGCCCATCCCCCAAAGGTAAAGAGGTGTCTGAGTGTTACGTGCAAAAAAGCAAGTCTTTGGCCACCTTAAAAGCATCCCAATCCTGTTGGCTGACACACAGGTATCTGAGTCTCACAAAGCACGCCCACTCCCGGCAGGTGTGACTCAATCTAATTGTCCACCGTGAACAATGGCCCTTAATTAGTCTTATTTTGGGAACTACAGTGCAGGCTTTTCATTTATAATTATTGCTGGTTAATTCAGCAGGGCGACCCCGCGGGCCGTGGATGTGGGACAGGATGCAGGCGGGGTGTGTGGAGGGCTCGGTGACACACCAGCGCACTTACTCTCATGCAGCTGCTGCCTAAGTGGGTCAAACTGGCAGAAATAACAGCGAGTTAGGAGAGAACTGCAGCCCCATCATTTTCAGAGTATTCACATTTTGCTTAAATTCCAATCAGAAACTTTCTCGTTCCCCCAGCATTTGAAATCTGTTTGGTAATCTACCTTAGAGCAATGTTTGAATAATAAAAAGTTTTGTGGGTTGTTTTTTTTTTAATTAAAACACCAGGAAACAAAACAAAACAACCTTACTTTCCAAGGGCAAAGCATTCCAGTTTTACAGACGAGTCCTTTGTGGCTTGTACAGTGTCAGGAAAGCGCACTTCCATCTTTGGTTCATATTCCCCCATCACACCTGTTAAACATCAAAAGAGCTAGCAGCATTCTGGAGAACAGAAAACAGAGGTTTCCCATGAAGTCGATGCTTCAGTAACCAAAATCGGATGTCTTGTCCTTCAATTAACAGTACTTTTCTATACTTTCATGACTGACAGGGAGCAAGAGGTCATGATACCGTTTAAGGGGTTTGGCATCTCCCCTTCCCTGAAAATCAAATGCCCAGGACATGGAAGTGTCAGAAAAGAGGCATCCACTTCCCTGGGTCCCACATCAACATCGTAAGAAGAATTAACGTCACCGCCAGAGAACTGAACACAGCATCTAAGATTCTCCTGGGTTACCAAGATGTCGCTCTCAGTGAGACCCAGCTCTGTCTCCCTTGGTGGGACTCCTGAGGACCAGGTCGGTTCAGGAATAGGAAATTCTCAGCTAACAAGGTGAGAGGTCTGAGACAGCACCCCTTAATCCAAAATATCAGCATTTCTGCAACAAAACCTGTGCAGTGATCACGCTAGTTGGGATAAACAAAGATATAAATATTCTTATGTCACTTTATTAAGCGTTTACTGCTCAATAGGTTTGCTATACACATACAAGAATATTTTGCTTTGATAGTTTTTGAATGTCCAATAAGGCGTTGTGGGCATGGGATAGGATGAGCGTGAGACCACAGTCTGATTGTTGTAAATATGCCAGCTGCCAGGTGAGCTGTGACCAGCAGCAACGTGTCTCTGCTCAACCCTCATTGGCTTCGTTCATTTAACTGAAGACACATAGAGGTTCTTTAAAAGTTTGGTTATTGTTTTACTGGAGTGATAGGTTCCTAAAATAAGCAGTTATTGGTGGCCAGAACAATTGCACCAAAGGCAAAAATTACAAAACACGTGGAAATAGAAATACCTCATTTTTAAGACCTTGATCATTCTGAACATTCAAAAGGGTCATGGGTAGAGTACTATGTCATTTACCTAAATGGGGGTGGGGGGAGGCGGTGTCACACTTTCCATTCTCTTGACATCTGATATTTCTTGAGTGACAACTTTTACGATATACAATGCACCTGATCTCTTGTTATCATGAATGTGTTGAAGGGAGAGAGGGGTGAGAGAAGAAGGGAAGTATGAAGGGAAGTATGAAGGGAAACAGAAAAAAGTGGGGAAACACAGTAGAATTTCTATTCATGTTGTTGACCTTAAGCTCCTCCCTCCAGGAACGGGGCGCTCCCTGAAGGGAGACATTGGACTCACGGATAAATCTAGTGGTTGCTAAGTTCTGAATCGAGACCATGCAAACCTGTTGGGTGGTCAGTGATTATAAAAGATCTCTCATGAGAGCTCCCTGCATGCAGCCAGTTTCATCACCAGGTAGCCATCATTAGCATTATCTTCTTGCTTTTGCTAAACTCCTCTGAGAGGAGATAAACTCTGTCAATTCCAGAATCTGAACATAAAATGCACCAGCCGACTTTCTGTGGGCACGTCTCCCACTGTGCATGTTTAATTAAAGAATCTGCTGGGGATTTTTCCACTTGGATGACTTCCTTACGTTTTCTGTCCTCTCAGTCTTGCACCGGCGATGACTTGATTAAGCTACACAGCTCATCTGAAGTGTGTTCCTGGGCAGACAAGAGTTAGCATGCATCTTGCTTCTCATTCCTCTTTGCAATGCTCATAACTAATGTTGGCTCTCTCTCTTCCCTGGGATGTGAATTTTCCCCCGTTTTGTCAGTCAGGTTAATAAAGGGTGAACAAAAGAGACGAATATGGAAAAGAAAGGCACCAAAGGAAAGCTGTGGCCCATGTTCATTAAAAAATATAACAATTCAATTAGTAAGTTTGGCAGTACCCACGCATGCACACACACCTACTCCCCAAATAGCATTTTTGACAAAATACTCCCTAAGCAAAGCAAAGCAGATCGATTCCAATGCTGGAGAAGAGATGGCGTGGTATACCCAGAATCATGTACACGGCATCACTGGGTGAGTTACAGAATCTTTTTGTTATGTTTGTGATGGTCATCATATTTGTGAATGGACCCTGGGCTCCTAGATGGTGTGGCTGCTCTGAACCAGAGGGAAGCGGAGCGCTCACAGACCTCCCAGGCTTAGCCACAGACCCAGCACCCCCCCAAGAGAACTCATCCCCTTACCATCGGGCCGCTGCACCAGCGGCGTGGGTGGGCCTTGCACGCTTCTCCGCGCTTCCCTGTTTGTTACGAAGCAGGTGTAGTTGCCCACATCGGATGGCTCCACTTTGGCGATGTACAGGTTGCCTGTCTCTTGAGAAACAAACCGCCTGTTGTCCTCTTGGACGTGCAAAGGGTTATCGTTGAAGGTCCATGCGTAAGATAAATCTGGAAAACAGGAAAAAGACCTCGTATCCTTACCAGGTTCCTCCTTCTCTGAAAGTTCTGTGCCCTATTTATCCATGATGAGAATAAGTTCCCGCCCCTGTTCGTCCAGTGTGTGTCTGGTCCTGGTGTAACGGTAACATTCTTTTGTATTCAGATGTAGCCCGGTTTGGATGCTACCTTCTATGGTCATCCTGCCCATGATGGTCAGAAGGCAAAGGCAGGAGCTGGAGCGGGCGGGGATATCAGAGTGCTGTTTGACTCCTAGTATAAGGAAGATCCATATAAAGGTCAGAGCTGCCGCTGAACTGTGAGCAGTGAGCTCTCCATCATTACTGGTGGCCAAGCAGAGGGCGGACTAGCATCGCTTGAGATGTTGCAAGATTTCTCTTGGCAGAGGTCAGAGGTCGGGAGGTTGAACCCATGTTTCTGTGAATGGCCTACTCTGCCTTCTGCATTCCTTTGAGCTCCCTAAGAGTCTGTGTTTCACCAAGAATGAACAAATGCAATTTGCTTCTTATTTTTTTTAAAACATGCTCTGAAATTCTCATCCATTCCCAGTTACCAAGTCTTTGTTTTCTTCTGCGAGTCCCTCCCGGGGTCCTTCATCATCCCAGGGGGTCTCTTGTTTCTTAAGTTTCTTTACCGATGCCTTTTGCTGCCTCACGCCCAAGCCTCTTGCTCCGTCTCCACCAAAAAGGGGTTCCAGGGATTTTGTTGGAAACCACAGAGCCATCTAGATCGTCAACTTTTCTTCAACATAAAGAGGAGGACAAATGTAGTTCAGATTCTCCAGGTCTCAAGGGCTCCTCATCTTTCGAACCTTTTGTGGAACAAAGATGCTCTTGAGCCCGTGTCCAGGCCGTGCTGAGCTGAGGGGTCTGCGGTCAGTGCCGCCGTGGGAGAGAAACCAGCGCCCGCTCACTGAAAGCCAAGGTGACCCTTTTCCCGTAACAGAAATGACAGGTTGCCTCTTCTTGTGCTTCCAAATCATTACTTTCTATACCCTGTAATCTTGGGATCTGAGGCCATAATTCCCATCTCTCCCTAGGGATTTCATTGTTACCTTAGCTGCTAAAACGTTTCGACCTGTTCCTATTTGTAGTATGTCCTTCAAGAGTGGAACTTGTAGGAGCTCCTGCAAGAATGTGGTCCAGGAATAGGGATGATTCCATAAAGAATAACAACCACAAACAGAGCTCTTTCATTGCATACCTGTTTCATCATCTTGACGATTTGTGTTGTGCGGCTGTTGCTCATACTCCCCTCGAATGAAAGGGTGTGGATGCCGCATTGTTGATACAAGGACTAGAACCTAGATCCTTCAGACGCCACATCCTTTGCTCCCTCCTCCAGTATCACCTCTCTTCCTTTCTTTATTTCTTCAAGATTCTCTTTTTGTCAGTGTTTGCCATAGCTACCCTCCCTCACCCTCAGGCTTCCTTCGAACCCCCAAGTTCCGGGCACATGTGGGACGACTATTCCTCACCTCCTACTCCTCCCCTCAACACTGCCTGCCCTGAGCTCAGTGTCTCAGAATCTGATGGGATCGAAGGTTAACCTGTCACTCAAAATGACGGGTCTATAGCCAATATTAGCAGGGGATGGAACACATCTGTGAAACCCCTAACAACTAATTCTCTCCAAAACGGCCTGTCTAGAGCAGAGATTCTAAAACTTGAGTGTGCGTCGGAATGGCCAGGAGGACTTGGTAAAACCCAGACTTCTGGGCCCCGCCCCATGAGGGCTCTGTCAGTGGGAGGAGCCAGAGTGTTAGGTTGGATCAAATGATTGAATGGATAACCCTCTGTTGGGACCTGACCTTTAGACCACTTCACAACCGACATTCCCTTTTGCTTAGACAAGTGGTCAGCAAACTGCGGCTCTTTGTCCCCTTGAGTGTGGCTCTTCCACAAAATACCACGGCCTGGGTGAGTCTATTTTGAAGAAGTGGCGTTAGAAGAAGTTTAAGTTAAAAAAATTTGGCTCTCAAAAGAAATTTCAATCGTTGTACTGTTGATATTTGGCTCTGTTGACTAATGAGTTTGCCGATCACTGACTTAGAGCACATTCCACTTGCTGAGACCAGCATCTTTCCCTTCAGGACTCACCCAGAGTCTGATCTCCGCCCACCAACACCCGCCTAGAGTCCTTTAAAATCTCTGACTCCCCGTCCCTGGGGGCTGTCGCCATTTTGGGGCTCAGCCCATCTGGTCTCCAGATGACCTACTAAATTCATAATTCTTTACCCCTCTTGGCCTCGTGCATTCCTCCTTCTGTGACCCTAACACAGATAATTCCACTGCTGACCATTCCCAGGGGGCTGCTGGCCTGGGCCCAGGTCTCCACGTTGAAAACTGCCTACATCAAGGTCAAACTCCATCTCCCCTGCAGGAGCACACCCGGAGGGGAGCCCAGGACTTGTGGAGAATGGGGGACCCCGTGGTCCTGCCTCTGTGGAGCCTGGAGAACAGCGTGTTCTCAATGCAGAGGTTCAGGGACTGTCTGGGACGGAGGCGGCCTGAGAGGTCTCCCCCCAGCCTCCGCGTGGTCCAGGTGAGCAGGCCGAGGGGCGATGACAGTGCGCTCGGCAACTGCGACCCAGGGGCCCTTGCTGCCCTCTGTGATGGCTGATGCTGTCACACGGTCCCTCCCCCACTGCCTCTGCCCATCCATCCACACAGCCAGCCTTCAGGGGCCCTCGTCTGCTTGGTTTCATCAGCAGCCACTGCGCTTAATCTGTCTATTTTTTAATAGGGCAAGAAAAAAAACCCTCTGCAAATTGGAAGTTTAAAATCCTTCCCATTTGGCTTTCCTTAATTAAATGCATAATTCATGAGCCACTTTATTTGAAACCGTTGCATTTTTAAATATTTCCCCCCGTCCCCATCCTCGCCATCCCTGTTATTAACGGCCCCGGTGCCTGTCCAGGGATGACTCAGCAGGGGCAGTGGAGTCTGTTGGTGATCAGTCCACAGCGTCCCCCACAACAGCCTCCACAATCTTATGATTTGAAATGGCAGCTCCGCAGGAGGCAATAGCGGCCCCTCCCAGGCTGCGCTCTCAAGCATGCACCGGTCCTGTTTTCCCGCGCACCAGGGTGTTTTGACATCTTTTACAGCCTTATATCCTGTACTGTGATATTTAAAACACAAACACGGCAGGTATGTGCAATTATACCCATTACCGGGGACGCAGTTTTTATTAGCGGGGAAGCGTGGCGCGCGAAAGAGACCAAGAACGAGAAGCGCTGGCCCCGTGGCCTGCTCCTTGCTGCAGAAAACAAACGAGTCAACACTTGGAGGCACAGTGCTCAGATTCAGCGGAAGCCCCTCCCCCCTTTGGAATATTCCAGAATGAATGTACTTGACCGCAAACCTTGTGCACCGCTCCGGGGTTAGGCGTGACGGGCTTTGGGCGGTCCATCACGGTGATGCTAGCTCAGTCGGCAAAGACCTAACCCGAGAGAAAGGATCCCTCTTCTGGGCTGAAGCCGTTAATATCGGTGCTAACCCGGGAGACGGCCGCACCTTGACGACCACTCCGATCGGCATCCCCGTTTGTTCTGTAGTCACTGCCGGGCACCCGGACTTCACCCGCCGCGATGCACGGCCTCCTGGCTGCAGTGGAGACGGCTGTGCGGTCCACAGAGGGGCCTGCGGTTAAGGCCAAGGCCTCTGGGTCCAGGTTCCAGAGGCCCGATTCGGTGCTGGCTGGTCCTACTGGACAGGAAGGAAAACTCAGCCAGATTCTGGGAGCTGCTGGGAACCTCCAACTTGAGGAGGAAGAGGCCGGTCCTGGAAGGCAGGCCCTTGCTCCGGGGGAGGTCACTCCGGTGATGCGAGGGGGGCTCTGACAGGCGCTCCCAGCAGGGGTGATGTTCCCGCCAGGAAAGGCTCCGCAATGTCTTTAATGTCTTCACTCCTGCTCTTGAGACTGGGAGTGGTTAGGACATCGAGTGGGTAGTGGCCAGAGAGGCTGCTGAACACCCGCAGGTACAGGGCAGCCCCCACTGCGGGGTTACCGCCCTTCTAGTGGTCAACAGTGGCGTGTGGAGAAAGCCTGGGCTATGGGGTTGGTAACCGGCTATAAGGTGTGAGTTCTGTCCCATGTGCTGGGCAGTAAGGAAAACAGCCCTACTGGGAGTGAATGAGAGGCTGACAGTGGTAAACAGCCCTACTGGGAGAGAATGAGAGGCTGACAGTGGTAAACAGCCCTACTGGGAGCGAATGAGAGGCTGACAGTGGTAGAGGGGTCCAGAGCTCGGGGCCTGGAGAAGGAACTCCGGGTCATGGGTCGGCCACAGGGACGGGGAAGCCATGGTAAATTAGTCCATGTCTCTGGCAGTGTTTACATATTCCCCAGGAGGGATAAGAGCACTGGTTATCTCTCACATACTTTATGTAGCACATATGTGTCTGTGGGGGGCCGGGTCATGCCAGATGAATTAGGCAGTGGAATACATGTCGTGCTGTGCAGACAGGGGAACCTTGACCTCCAGACACGTGATTTTGATCACGATGACACTGACCTTTTTAACACAATTACTCAAGGTGTAGAATGGGGAAAACTTCCAAGAAGTGCTGCATGGGCCGAGGTATGCCCGGCGCTGTGCCCAGTGTACAGTGGGCACCCATTATTCCACCCAGTCACGTGGTGTTAAACATCACGTCTCTATGCTAACTTCCAAACCTAGTTCTCCAAACCGGACCTCGCTCACAGCCGTGTAAATCCAGCTGCCTGATCAAAAATGCCACTCAACCCACCTGACCTCTGAAAGTGAGCATGTCTCAAACAAATTCCCGATTTCCCCAGCCCCAAACCCGCTGCCCCTTTTTTGGGGCTCCTCTAGGTGAATGGCACTCCTCCTTCCAGCTGTTGACAGAATTCTGAGATGACCCATTGACCCCTGCCCCCACTGACTTGTGAACGGGGTCAGATGTCCCTTCTGTGAGCAGGTGATTAGGTTCGGTTCGGTTCCACGGCACAGGCAACATGGAGAAAGGGGCCTGACGTTTGGTGACCAGGATGCTGTCAGATGAGTCTGGCACAGGGCGAGGCTCCACCTTGCTAGAGATCTAAGTCACGGGAGGGGCGTGACGTCATGGAGAACCTCTGCTGGTCTTCGGGGTGGGGGGGCTGAGGCGAGAAACGTGGGAGCATCTGGAAGAGGACAGTGGCCCTGGACATCCGGCCACAGGACAGTGGGGACCTTAGTCTACAACTGCAGGGACTGAATCCAGCCAACAGAAGGAATGAGGGAATGAGCTCAGACGTGGCTTCTGAGTGCCGTCCAGTCGTGACCTTGGCTTTATCCTTGTGAGAACCTGAGCACTTGAGCCCAGCCCCATCCCGTGGCTTCTGACCACAGAACGACCTGTTCTAATAAGTGGGCGTTGCTTGAAGTGCTTGGTAGTTGTTTACATGGTGATGGAAAACTCTCACCCATCTGTCTATCTAGCAGCTGTCTGTCTATCTGTCTCTCTATCCATCCAACCTGACCTTCCTACTTGCTAACCCAAAGGCTAGAGTTGGCCCACTGTAAACCAGTTGTCTACTTATCCGATTGGAAGGTTACCCAGCCAACATGTTTCTCTTCCTTCTCGAAGCCTTTCTTGGCACAACTCCCCCTGCCACAGCGGTGAGAAAGGGAAAGGAAGGATAAGGAGCTGTTTTAAATGAGTCACTGAAAGACACTCCGGGCTCTCTGCGAGTCTGGAGGTGTGAGTGTGCGGATGGGATGAGCAATGAGGTCTATGTGCGAGACGGCGCCTCTCCCCTCCGGCATCGCTTGACGTCAGAAAGTCCCGGGTTGTAATCTTGCCTTATTTAAGGACTGAAAAACGATGTCCTTAGTTCATCTGAGTCTCAGTTTCCTCATTTAAAAATAATAATTATGAACTGTTGGAATAGTGGAATGAGGAAGTAAAAGCAGTGCCCTTCTAGAGCTTGCTCATGGGAACAATTGGCAGCTATTTTGATGATGATGGTGATGAATACTTTCTCCCTCTAACGAATGGGTGACTACTTGTATAGCTGGGTCAAGAGGTGTCTGTCCCTACCCCCTCAGTTTGAGCCCGGAGAGCTCAACAGAAGAGAAGAACACGGTCCCAGCTCCCTGCCTTGCTGACACCAGGAAGCCCAGGGCTGAAACTCCCTCAATTCCTGGGTGAGGCCAACATCGACACGTACGTGGGGAGTCCTGCTCCCGCCTTACAGAGGGCATGGTGGCATGGGGTACCAGGCAAGCTTGCCATCGGCTGCATGCACAGGGCTCAGTCACTCAGCTCTCAGCCTTCATCTAAGGTCGTCTGGGCAGGTCTGAGGTTTGGTCTCACGGCTTTGCGAGAGGGCGCCGTCCCCAGGAAGCCTGGCCTGCGTCCAAGGTCAACATGTTCTTTAACGTCCTTGGGGACGAGGTGGGAGGGGAGGCCTCTTGCTGGCTGCCTTTTTAAACTGTGACATTGACTTATGCACAGCTTACATGTCTGTTCTCCTTCTTTAAACAAAGTTGAAAATAATCTTTGATTCCTCCAAGACTCTGGCCAGAGTCAGAGCCTAAAGAGACCTGGGAGACAGATGTGACGAACAGATGTGATGTCCATATCCTGTCACCTTAGATTATGGCACTGGAAAATGTCCTCCTGCAGTTAAAAAGCAGCACCATCAGGGTTCTTTGTGCTCTGGAATAATGTTATTTCACCCCAGACAGTCTTAAAGACATTGTACGTGTCCCGTGATATTTCCGGTGAGTGGACTGCCACACGACTCAGTGATAATATTGAATTAAAACACTGTCAAGTTGTAATTAATTTCCTCTCCCTTTTATATCTACATTTCATTAGACTCCTTTAAGAATGTAAGAATGGAAATGATGGGGAAATCTCTTCAAGATTTTAAAGAAACACAATACGATTTGGTTTCATATTGAGGCGAGGGTTGCTTTCATTTCATTTTTAAATATCTGTCCCATCTGTTTTCCAGATTCTCTCGTTCCAGAGTGAACCCGCTGTAGGCGAGGCAGGTGGTCAGAGGCAGGTGGTGGGGACCTGCTGGGGCTGGGAGCCAGGCAGGCGGATCAGATGCTCGGCCTCGCTGCCCACCAGCTGCACGGTGACCTTGGAACAGGTACCTGACCCCCCTCTGCCTCTGGGTTCTCATCTGAAGAACAAGATGCCTCCCCGTCTCCTGAGATGGTGGCGAGGATGCCAGGAGGTCGTGCCTGCGCAGTGTTGGGAGCTGTGCTGTGAGTAGTCGCTGCTGTTCTTGCGCCAACTCTCACACCCTCAGCACGACCCGGGGCTATTCGAATGAGGTGACCCCGTGACATCTTTACATGCCTCCTCCGGGCTCACTGTGTCTTGAGAATCTACCAAGTCGTGTGGAGTTTGAGAAAATGCAGCCCCGGCGGAGGCAGAATCAGTGGGTGGCTTAGGTTTCTGGGATCCATTCCAGATAGAGTCTGGCATTTCCTGCTTCAGCGCCCATCGCTGGAAGATGCTCGGAGTCGGTGCCATCCAACACGGGCTGCCAGTGGTGGGGAACACTCCTCTCCCAGCAGCTACTGTAATGTGGCCAAAAGGACTGTCGGAATGTGCTTCTCCAGGGAGCCCACTAAGTAACATGACTTAACAACCTCAGCTTTCAGTCTTGAACGAAGCGCTGGTCCTTGCACTAATCAACTGGCACCCGTGAGCTCACTTACCATTTGCAACAGCACTGCTAGGGCGATGCCAGTTACAGAACCTGTTCTACTGCTGAGAGAGCTGAGCCTGAAGAGGTGGACGCAATGGTCCCTGTGGTGCGGGGGACAGGCAGCAGATCACAGTGAAGCTCCCTGCTCCCACTGGGTTCGTGCTGCCTCTTAAGGACCAATTTGTTGAGTGGCTGCTTAAATCATTATGTTTAAAGGAAAGATTTGGATGAGGACTATTTGGATGCCGGAGGATGAACCTAAAAGGCATCAAGGTCCTGGTAGGGGCAGAAATAGAATATTGGAGTCTGGCTATAATTGTAAGAAATATTAATCCTGCTCTGTTAACCATGATTGTTTTGTCTGATTAAAGAAGGCACATTCTAACCTGGCTGGTGGTTGCAGGTGGGACCTGGGAGCTCACCTGGAAATGCAGCCCACCCTCCCCATCAGGGAGCTGCCTATTATCATGGAAATAGAAACCACAGCAGCCCTTTGGAGGCCCCCAGCCCTTTGCACATCACTAGCCCTTTGAAGACCCCCAGCCTTTGCATACCTGTAGGTCTTTGCAAATCTCCAGTCCCCATTACCTGTAAGCTGCCCATTTGGCATACCTTTTGCCTACTTCCCCATGTAATCTTTGTCCTTCTGCCCAATATAAGCAGCTGGCTTTTGGTGGGGTGGAGAGAGCAGATTTTTGTGGATGCTGTCTCTGCTTAATTGGCTCCAGTAGTGACAGGCAGCACAGACCCATTGATTGTCTGGTTACAGTCCCTTCGGTCTGATGAAGGGCTACCACATCAGGCTCCAGGACCTGACGTGGCCAAGTGGACAGTGGGACCCCGGTCACCTCGCCGTACCTCCGAAGTGTGGTGGTGGCCCGCAGAGGAGCACCACGCCTTGACCTTCTCGGACGGACACCGCGCTTCTCGTTTTGGTCTCAAAGTCTTCAATATCTTGGAAAAGAAAGAAGAATAGGTTTAGAATTAGTTATTTTGTAGAAAGAAAAAAAAAACCATTATAAGGAAGAATCTTAAACTATTTTTATCATTAACATAACTAATGAACGCTCCTCGTTGACGGACCAGCAGATTTCATTGATGATCAAGTTAAGAACTCTGATTAAAGAGTCAGCAAGAAACACATGGATTGACATCACTCACTATCTCCCTGGCAGCCAGGAGCCCAGTGGGAATGGAGGTGAGATTTGGGAGAAAGAACGGGGGTTTGGAGGGTGAGGGTGCTCTACACAATCAAGGGAAGGACATGATGATTCAGGACCAGACGCAGGGGATGTCCTTGAAAACCCAGGAAAGTGGTGAGCAGTGCCCCTGGGAAGGCTGCCTTGTAAGGAAGGAGAAACCCAGACAAAAGCTGTCCCTGCTGATACACGATGGACCACAGATGCGTGTGCTGGGTAGATGGCATTGTTTTTGGCAGTAGTTTCCAATTTATCAGTGAAGCCAACAGAAGTGTTGGGTGGGTCATTTGAGGAGACTGGAGATGCAATAAGCAGACCTGCTTAGCAGAGCTGTTATGGGGATTAAAATGTTTAATTTTATCTGGAATCAGCAGGGAATAGAGTAAGTACTCGATACCTCAATACACGATAGCAACTTTGATTATGACATACCCAGTCATTAGGGCACCCCATTATATTTTTCTCTCACTGATAGGAACCTCAGATGCACAAATCCACAGATACAAGTTAAACAGCACACTTCAGTTCCAATAAGACATTTTGTAGGTGAGTGATTCCATTCGAAGAACCCACACTGTTTGTCTCTCATAAAATATAATTTCCCAAGTAAGTGTTCTTTCTGTACACTTTGCTTTCTATTCATGGAAAGTAAAAGCGTTGGTCCGGCCAGTGTGCCTCAGTGGTTGAGCATCCACCCATGAACCAGGAGATCACGGTTCTGTTCCAGGTCAGGGCACATGCCTGGGTTGCAGGCTCGATCCCTAAGTAGGGGGTGTGCAGGAGGCAGCCAATCCATGATTCTCTCTCATCATTAATGTTTCTATCTATCTCTCCCTCTCCCTTCTTCTCTGAAATCAATAAGAATGTATTTAAACAAGTAAGAGTTTGGTGAAATAGATGCAGTAGTTCTGATTTTGTGAATTTAATAACTCTTACATATACTCTACTTTTAATAATAAACGTACTTGACCAGAGGGGCTCCATTCCCCTCACCTACGCTCCCCGCCCTCCCACCTGCTCTTCACCCACTGCCACTTGGGTCACCCTAACTGAGGACCAGGCTTGCTCTGTGAGTGTTACAGAGGATTTCTAATCAAACGCGCCCCTTTCTCCTTGGCCAGAGGGGCGCTAAGTAAGCCCACCTCCAACGGCACTGTGGCCGGAACTGCTGCCTTAACCTGGGAGTCCTTTGGGACTTGGGTCTCCATCCCTTCAAATGTCACTCAGTAAGAGCCAGGCAAACAAACTGTGTTTAAAACAAAGAAGCCAAAACACTGAACTATTGTTTCTATGTCTAGTAGTAATACCAAGGAAGAATAGTAACGTCTTCTTTCTTACTCTCATCACGGGAAGGCTCCATGAAATTGTCATTACTTCTTAGTGGTCACAAGACCAAAAACTGTCACCGAGGAGCAATGAGCAGTTGGGTGATCCTATGAAACGAAGAAGCTGTGCAGGGACCTTCTCTAGACAGTGGTCCCCACGCCCAGTCACATCAGTCATGCTCCCTGCTCCTCGGAAGCCGGGAGTTTCGATGGCACCACCGATGCCTCCATGCGTTGTGCCCACTTCCATGGGAACAGCATCCACCTGCGCCCTCACTTCTCCGTGCCGTTGAGGGTTGTCGTGGGGTTTCCATTCGCTCCATGCAAGGAAACTCGCTTCTCTCCAGAGTCCCTCAGGCCTGTGAGCTGTCAAACAGCCATTCGAAATGGGGCTAGTTTGCAGGTTTTTGTTAATAATTCAGATTTCAAAGCTGTTTAATGGCACACAGAACAGAGACAAGATGTAATTTCGCCTTGCCTCCAGGAGGGGCTGTTTCCTGTGAATATGCTGCGAACAAGATCTATTTTAAGTGTCCGACCTGGTTTTCAGCTTCCCCGCTGCCAGCAGGAAACACGGTGTCATTCAGATCATTCTGAGGCAAGGGCCACTGAGTTAGGCAGCCACCGGGGCATCCAATGAAATTTTCCTTTGCTCTGTAAAATCGTTAAAGACTCTAGATATAAAAAATATATATACTGATATAATAGAGGAAGGGAGAGGGAGAGAGAGATAGAAACATCCATGATGAGAGAGATTCATGGATCGGCTGCCTCCTGCACGCCCCACACTGGGGATCGCGTGAGCCCCCAACCCAGGCATAAGCCCTGACAGGGAATCGAACCATGACCTCCTGGTTCATGGTCAATACTCAACCCCTGAGCCAAGCCGGCTGGGCTGAGGACTGTAGATTTGTTCTTCTATAAAGGTCAGGCCAGAGGGAGGCACTAGTTTCTATTTTTGTTCTGTCCTTGTTGGCTAAGAAAATACAGCTTAGGGTGAGCTCGTTGCCGGAGTTGGTCTCAAACTCTCTAATAGGTGGGAAGACTCCCATTACCCCCCAGGTGGCCTGCAGGCTATCCCTGTGCTTGCTCGGGTGCAGGTCCTGCAGTGCTGGTGGCTGTTCAAGTCCCCGATGGTCCAGGGGGCCCTTGTTCAGCCACCCTGATGACCAGGGCTTAGGGAACCCTTGGTTTTCTCTCTGGTTTTGGAGGAAGCCTTTGGAGGAAGCCTTTGGCAGGAGCAGAAGCAAAGTGCAGTCGCAAACAAGGCTTCTCTCCAAAGACCGGCAGGAAGTGCCCGACGAGGGCCCACAAAATGAGCCATTCAGAATCACCAGGCCATATGCTCTCTCCTGGCCACGGAGGTGCAGGGGAGGGCCGGGGGCTGCGGAAATGGCCTTAACACGAAGCCCAAGCACGCTGCGGACTGCGATGGCCAGTGGTAAGGAAAAACCATTTCCACAGCCGCCATGTGGGGGAATGAATCTCAGCATCATCCGAGGAGGGAAACTGAGTGTTCTCTGCGAAAGCCTGAGGACCACATCGGAGGATTTGCCCAGCGCCAGCCTGACACAGAGGAGGCACCTGCCGGCCAGCTCTCCCTCGTAAGCTGGGAGGAAGGCTCTGGGGACCCGGTTCACTGACCGGAACCAAGAGGGCGGTCGCTGAGCAGCCGGGGTAGGAGGTGCGCCCATGCCAAGGAGGACACGGGACTCTTAAGCTGTGCAAAATCTGCATCCTATTCATCGGCCCTTCCTCTATTTGCCAGGTTTGAATCACTTTATTTATGTTTTCAATCTTTTCTTAATAGATAGAGAATAACCACTACGTGCCAGACACTCATGAGGAGTTCCTTTCATCCTCAGGGAGACGCTGGGACTCAGGTGCCACTGTCACATCCATCCAGCAGAGGGGAGACTGGGTTCCCGAGGACCAGCAGCTGCCTGAGGACCACAGTCGCCGCAGGTCAGGACAGGAGGAGCGGAAAGCTGCATCTGGGTCAGAGCCCGCAGCCAGTCCAGCTGCTGCCGGGCCCTCCTGGCCGCACACCATAGAAAACTGCACCAGCTGTCACTCAGTGTCCAAAGGAACAAACAAAAATGCAAAAATTCAGGGCCTTTTCAAGCTCCCTGAGCCAGTGAATGCTGTATTTTTAGGTTTTAGAAATAGCTCTGTTTCTGATCTCCTCATTCCCCCAAATCCTTGGTTTTTCCTCTCCAGGTGTATTTCTCAGTTTATCCTGCAACCTGGCCTCTGTGTGGACAAGGTACTCAGTCTCTCAAGTTAAATATATATATATATATTTTATGAAAAGAAGGAGAGGGAGCGAGAGATAGAAACATCAATGAGGAGAGAGAATAATTGATTGGCTGCCTCTTACACGCCCCCTACTGGGGATTGAGCCAGCAACCCGGGCATGTGCCCTGACCAGGAATGGAACTGTGACCTCCTGGTTCATAGGTCAATGCTCAACCACTGGGCCTCAGTCTCTCAACTTGACCAACCTACAGAGACTGCCCCCCATACACACACAAACACACACATGCTGTTACTGCGCTTGTGCCTCTATCAGTCTTACCGATTCAGTAAGGTGCTGCCTGAACACTTTAAGCCCAGTATTAGATATTCAGGGCTCCCACACTCCAGCCCCTCCCCTGTCATTCAGATCTGAGAACCCCCTTCCCTACCCCCACCCAGTCTTCTACATCCCTGGATACCATCCTTTCTTATAGGAGCAGGGAAAGCAAAATGCCCCCACTTTCCTCTTCAAAGAGGCCCCCGCCTCCAGCTCTGGTTGCTGCCCTCAGAAATGGGTGGGTGTGCTCTAGTTCCCACAGCTTCTAAGTACAGGAAACAAAGTTTAATTCTGAACGCTGTGGCTCTTGGGGGCATTTGCTGAACCACCAGGCTAGATGAGAGGCTCTTAACCAGAGCTTCACCTAAGACGCACACCCTGGGAGCTGCCCCAAACCGGAGACGGTACTGTTTCTCTCTCTCCGCGTCTCAAAAGCAATTTCAATTATCTGTTACTTTGAGGACGTGGAGTCTCATTTTAAGCGCTAAGATTTTTTCAGCCCTCCTTCTGGCTTCCCACCCGCAGAATACCATGTCCCCTTCCTGGGTCTTTCTGAAGAAGGCTCAACATCCAAAGCTATGCTGAGTCCCCAGGACAGAGGAACCCCGGTCACCTTCAGCACGCAGGTCCCATGCAGAGCTATGGCCTGCGTTTGACCCACAGCAAAAGATTTTAGTGGGCGAGAAAGTGCTAGTACCCTGCACAGCAAAAGGGGATGGTGAAAGATGCCAAGAATCATTCTCTCGTTCTGGTTAGTGTCACGGAAGCCCAGGTACGTAAGCAGGTAACGTTAAATCAAAGCTCTCTTAAAGAACTGCAAGATGCAAGAGTACAGTTATTCCGATTCCTAGCTCTCCATCAGTTCTCTCCCTTGGAGAGGAGAAACTGACATTGTTCATGCCACAGTTTCCCAGGTCCTGGGTGGTTGGGAGGAAGCCGAAGTTCTTGGTGTTGTGATTAATTTCCCAGGCCTCTATGCAGTGGGCACACAAATTTGTCTCCACCCAGATCATTTCCATCTCCATCATCATTGTCAGGATGCCTGTGTTTGTTACAGTGTCTGTGACGCTCTCACATTGCAGGCATCACTCAGTAACCCAACATGATACAGCCTGATACAGCGCAAGGCTATAGTCAAATCCGGTAAAAGAGGATGTGGCTGAGTCTCTGAGGGGGACGCCAACTAGGAGCGCCGCTATCCCAGCAGGAAGGAAGAAGGTGTTCTAAGTTTCTGGTGTCACACCCATTTATCATCGAAGTCAGCACCCCAAAGTTTATTGGTGTAAAGGATTTTTATAAAAATTCATAAACAAGTGCGTTGCTTCTTGGTGTCCTGGGAATAATGAATTTACTGACACCATGTTCTTATGGGTTTTAGAAAAAAAAAAAAAGTAGAGCAATATGGGGGGTGGTACAATCTTTCCTGTGAACCCAGCATTTAGGTTTCCAGAGAGGCAAGCACTTGATAAATAAATTTAAAAAAATAAACAAATATGAAATTCTTAATTGGGGTATTAAAATACACACATAAAATGGCATTTGCGTTTTGATGGTCACATTTGTCTCGTGGTGATAAGAGCAGTGATGCCGTGACAGAGAAAGAGAAATACAGAGAAACGTGGCCGTCCCCAAGTCCCCACGCTGCTCCTCCTTTAGTCTCATATTTCCCATCCTTACACCAGTGAGAGAAGTAGCAGAGGGGACCATGGAATGAGGACAGACTGATGCCGGACATTTAACCAACACGTCAGAGTGGAGACGGTCAGTGCTTCTGAAGAGAAGAAATCTCATTGAGTACACGCATATCAGAGCACCCACTGGTGAACTCTGCACACGGTGTGCTGCTGGCATGGGGCGGGCAGGAACACAGGTGTAGGTCAGACTGGGCAAGGCGGCCTCCTGGGCACCAGCTGCTTGGGCAAAGTGAGCCTGACTTCCGATGCCCTCCTACAACGGACCTGCAAATTACTTGATCCTTGTCTGCTTCTACCTATTTATCTGCAAAATGGGTCTACAGTAACACCTACCTGTTAGTTTAGCTAAATGATATGAGATTTTTTAAAAATATAATTTTATTGATTTTGAGAGGAAGGGAAAGGGAGAGAGAGATAGCAACATCAATGATGAGAGAGAATCATGGATCGGCTGCCTCCTGCACACCACACACTGAAGATCTAGCCCGCATCCTGGGCATGTGCCCTGATCAGGAATCCAACTTTGATCTCCTGGTTCATAGGTCGATGCTCCACCACTGAGCCACACTGGCCGGCTGGACTGATAGGAGATTTTAAGCACATACTCAATAAACAATAAACGTTAGCGATCACCTTTGGCAGAACACAGCTAAAAGGTATTCTAAGTCTATGTGGAGGCTCTGCAGCCTAGGGCAACCCCTGAGCTATAAATCTAGCTCGCTGCCTGTTTTCGTAAATAAAGTTTTATTGGAACACTAGATGCCCGGTGCATGAAAATTCATGCACTGGAGGCGGGGGGGGGGGTGTCCCTCAGACCGGCCTACCCCCTCTCACAGTCTGGGAGCCCTCAGGGGCAGGAGGCAACCCGGCGATCAGTGGAGGGTGACACCCCATCACACCTCTGCTGCTGCCACTGCTGGCAGCGCAAGCCTCAGCCGGTCCTGGCTACCTGAGCCTTGGGCAGCCCTGGGCGACTGGGCAGCTGCCATCTGAGGCTTGCCTGTGCCTTGGGCCGGCCCTAAGGGGCTGGGGGGCTGAGGGGACTGGGCCCCTTCATCTTTGAGGGTGTGGCAGTCAATTAGCATATTCCCTCCTTATTGGCTGTGGGCACTGCCATCTTTGCAACGGCATGAGGGTCAATTAGCATATTCCCTCTTTATTAGATAGAATGTGTGGTTGCTTTCATCCTATGGCAGCAGTAACTTGGCCTGCCAATCAAAGATCTTCCTATGCGGCGGCTTTTTCCAGAACAGATTTGCTGACCCTGTTCTGCCCAGTCACTAACACCCCTGCAGACTAGCCCTCAATCACACCAGCCCAATGGATGCATGACACAGACTAAGAGGGGCTCTGAGCGGGAACGAAAGGTCCCCTTCCACCCAGGTGGGTGGCCATGAGCAGAGGGACCGGAGTCCAGCTGGCCTGTGAATCCTCAGGAGCCTGTGATATGCGAAGGGCAGAACAAGGGGAAAAGTCCAGAAAGTTGAGTTTTCATAGATCTAATCCCTGGGTACAAATGAAACTTCTTTTATTTGAAAAATAAAGGTATTTCTGAGTCCTCCTCTGATTGCTCCCACATAAACCATGCACCCAGGGCCCGGCCACCGCACACACATGCTTTGTGACTCCTCCAAAGAGAGATGTACCTGCACTACAGGAGCGACAGGGAAATAACCGTGCTGATTTCATTACTTTCTGTTCAATGAAACCCTTATTTTATTGCTAAGCGTTGACACTTCTACAACCTCCACTCCCTTTCCTCTGGCCCCCAAAGAGCCAGCGGCACCGGCCAAGCATCACCGGGACCGTGGCTACTCTATCCGACCATTTACTGTGATCTCGGTCACGCGCTACAATGAAAGTCAAGGAGATAAAAGGAACTTCGCCCACGCTGCAGATAAAGGAGTTGGAATAATAGCCTCTCTTTTTTCCACCTTTCAAAATATTAAACTTTATCCATCAGAACTTAACAGCTCTGGGACCAGAACTTGCTTTGTGGTTAACAATATCTCAATCACAGGTTCTGCTTTCCCAACACCACCTGCAGGGAGGGGTTTGGGATAGGCTGGTGTAGGAAATGGGGAGGGGCGCACACCAAGCCACATCGGGATAAAACGGAATGGATGGGACGGACTCACAGGCACCATCCCCTCACTGTTTCTCCTTAGACACCCCATTTGGTCCAAATGGCTGCCTTTGAAACCTCAGTATCTGACCTAGTCACAGGGACAAAAAGCACCAGAAACTGCTAAGGTCTAGACAGGGTTGCCATGTTGCAAGTCTGCCTTTAGTTGAAAAGTGGGCTTTCTGGCCTAGCCGATGTGGCTCCGTGATTGAGCATTGAGACATATGAACCAGGAGGTCACAGTTCGATTCTCTGGTCAGGGTTCATGCCGGGGTTGTGAGCTCGATCCCTGGGTTGCAGCTCATTCCCCAGTAGGGGGCGTGCAGGAGGCAGCTGATCCATGATTCTCATCATTGATGTTTCTATCTCTTTCTCCCTCTCCCTTCCTCTCTCTGAAATCAATAGAAATATATAAAAAACAAAGTAACACAAAGAAAACATTCACATTTAAAATGTAAAAACTATTTTTTCCCAGCAACTCAATTTCCTAGTATCTACTCTAAGGATATGATTGGTCAAATGAGTAAAGGGATATATAATGACACCATCCAGTGACGTCTCACAAAATCAATTACCAGCCAATATTTGGAATAATACAGGGAAGTCATAGAAGCAGAGGAGATTCTTGAAGGACACCTGCCCCGGGGACACTCCAGAAGGGCAAGGCACTCTAAGTTGGGCACCTGTGGATCAGTCAGAACCACTGCTCGTGTACTGCCCAATGCTGGGCTTACTGGACAGGGATTAACTTCATTAATATTCATGTTTATGTTAATAGCCATAGTCAGGGCCCTCAGTCAGCCAGACTTGCCAAGAAGCAATGTCACAAATCCTGATGTTGACTAGGCCGCGTTCCCTGTCCCTTTTAATGAAATCACTGGGATTACTTTCTAAATGAACAGTGAGAACAGTACAAAGGCGGAAGCAGAGAGCCTTCCAAATAGCCGAGAGGCACCTGGCACAAGCCCGATCCCGGGCCCAGCTGTTTACATTTCATACTTTTGCTTAAAACTGAAGGAATAATTAAAATAAATCCTTGGGCTCCAGGGAGAAAACCCTAGTAACAAGGACTCCAGGAGCGCTTATGGATGGGCTTTCTGGAAGAACTCCACGAGGGTTCTATAATCTCCATTCATAAAAACAGAATTTATTTATGCAAAACAGCTCATTAATATGCATGGAAGGTAGACCTCTCAAGTGGGTGATTCTAAAAAAGGGGAGGGGGGATCACCCTGCAATTGACTTGTTAAATCAGGTCTGTGGACGTGGACTCTTTCTCATTTGCATTTCCCAATGTCAGGAGCAGAAAGATTGCCTGGGAAAAATGTATTTCTGCCTGGGATCACTGTTGGAAAACTATTGCTCAACCGCATTCCTCCTTGTTCTTTATTCCAATGGAATTTGTTTTGTTTTTGTTCCAATACATTTGTTGTGCTTTTTTAAAAAAGTGCCTGCAGTTATATTTGAGCAGATGTGCACATGCAGAAAATAGACTGTACTTTGCTTCCTGCTTCCACATGTGTCTGGCACATATAGTAAGTGATCAATAAACATGCATTATTGGCCTGTGGGAATGGATAAGAGAATGGCCAAGTTAGAGTTTGGCACTGCAGATTAGCATCTGCATTTCCTCTGGAAAAAATGATTTCAGTGTTCTTTTTAAAGTGGGGAAGGGCTTGCAAGGAGCCAGGACACCTATAGGAAGGGGCTCTATTTTATTAGTTATCAGGAAACATAAATCACACTAAAATGAGATACTCTTATATATCCCCTCAAAATGCTAACATTTCAATAAGACTCATAATTGACTCAACAGAATTGCCCAGAAAACATTGCTGGTAAAAGAATAAATTAATTAAATCACTATGGACAACAATCAGTATTAGCCTCTAAAGTTGTAGATACTATTATGTATTCCCAAATAACTCATAATTCTATTCTACAGTACATGCGTGCATAAATGTTCCAAAAGACATATGTGAGATTAACAAAGTTATTCACCCTTGTCTCTACAAGTCATCTCAGCTTCCATAGACAGTAGAAGTCATTCATAAATTATAGTGTATAATATAATGTATAATAAATTACAGTATATACTATAGTATAATAAAATATTATATAAAATGGGACTGAATGAACTAAAGTTACCTATAACAACATGAATGAATCTCAGAAATACTGTTGGCTACAAAGGCAGACTTGGAGGAACATATCTTGTATTGTTCATATAAAATTAAAAAAGGCAGTATTGCCCTAGCCGGTTTGGCTCAGTGGATAGAGCGTCAGCCTGCAGACCAAAGGGTCCCAGTTTCGATTCCGGTCGAGGGCACGTATCTTGGTTTCAGGCTCCTCCCCGGCCTGGGCCCTGGTCTGGGCTCCTATTGAAGGCAACCAATCAATGTGTTTCTCTCTGTCTTTCCCTCTCTCTTCCATTCTCCCTAAAAATCAATAGAAAAAATATGCTCGGGTGAGGATTAACAAATTTATTTATTTATTTATTTTTTAAACAAATTTTTTTAAAAAGGCAGAATTGATTATAAATTTACAGGTCCAGGGAGTGGACGGGAGGGTGATGGGAGTGGAACCTGAAGAGGGCGCCAGGGAGGGCCTCTGGGTGGCGGCCACATCCTGTCTCTGGACCGGCTAAGTCATGCTTTGCTGTCTGTTGACCTGTCTTGTCATCTTCTCTCCGGCTGATGCTACTTGGTAAGCACAGTGCAAACCTTAATACCTTAAGCTGCGGTGAACCCTTCCAGAGCTTGCCACCCAAACCTCTTCATGATTTATAGGTACATCCAAGCCCGTGATTCTCATTTGCTCTTTAGGTAACATTGACTATCTATGGGTAGTTAATCCCAGAAGAGATGTCATTGGATTCTTTGGAGCAAATGAGAATTCTGCTGTCATTCCCAGCCCATTCTCTAAATCTCAGCAGCAAAATCTCTAAACACCACGTTCATACTTCCATACCATGTGTCCAACAGTATGGAGTCATCAACAAGGGTATCTGCTTTGTGTTTCTCTCTCAGCTCCACAAATTGGGATCTCTCCATCTCGATGGAACAGACCCTTCACCTCCCAACAACCTCCTCTCCCACCTCGGCCCAGCCTGTGCAGTGTGAATGTGCAATTTGATTCAAATAGACCCAAAAGATTAGGTCCTGCTGAATGTAAGTAGAGGTGGGAGGTGAGAAAAGGCCTGGGTTTTGAAAGAGTATCATTTCTGATGAGGCACATAAATAGATGCCCAGCGGTGATGATGAAGGAAAACGAAGATAAAGCGTTGGATGATCTACTTCCCTGTTGATTTCAAAAATAAATATAATAGCGGCTCGCTGTAATTCAGCCACGCTGCTGCTCAAAGTCCATTTGTTTGATAAGTGAATTATTCTTAAAAGCAAAGACAAAGCTTTCTCCTGGATAGGATACCAGTTGGGGGTCACGTTATTATTACATTAGGAGGCATTCAAATATTAAATTCATTACAATGTTGCTTGGTGCTATTTCCAAAAGAAGAGTGAAAAAGTGATACTTATTTTCAACTTTCCTTTACTTAAGAAACTCAAGAAAAAATATTCCTTTGCCTACTTCGTTTAGCTTCTTCTGTCCTGATGTACCAAAAAAAAAAAAAAAAAAAAAAGTTAGAAGCCACCTAGCATTTCCATTTATAATTAGATATGCGTTACCCACTCCACGATTAAAGTACATTTCCAGTTTCCAAATGTACTTTTAGGTGTTATTTTTAAAATTCTCCTGGGTCTTAATTTCTCTTTCAGATAAAAACGCAGTTTATCACCATATCATCAGGATCATGTTGAACTGGCTTTGCATTTCTCATAAAAAGTTAAGATATTCTACAGTGATCAGAGCCTACGAGGCTTTTAACGTTTATTTCTGAATGTGAGTGTTTTTCCTTCCTGTGAAGACCGTGGGCAAGAGAGTGGATTGAAAATACACCTCACCTTGAGTACATATGTTCGAAACCCAGCTAAGGGGGCAGAGAGGGCTCGAGGAGGACTTTCACCGCAGAACTATGCCACTGTCTGGGACCACGGTTTTTTATTCATGTGGATTCTGCTTTATTTCCTCCATCTACAATTACATGTGTATGACCACATGCGTACACATACGTACATGTGCATGCTTATCTATTTCTGAATATATATATTCACATATATGCAGGGTGTCACCAAAAATGTATACACACTTTGACAGCTGATTCTATTCCAATTGGAAATGAAATGTAATTTATTTAACACTGCCTCTATAATTATTCAAAGTGTGTATACATTTTTCAGAAACAAGGGCAGCCCCAAATGGCCACCATAAGGGGACCCTCCATGTGTGGAGCAGGGTCTGAGGGACATAAGACCTGCAGGGGAAACAGACCGGGTTATTAACCCACACACTGCCGAGAGCTGAAGTAATTCTACAAGGCGGACTCTGCCCATGTATTCTATTAGTGAGGTTTCAGAGTGATTACTTGTTCACGGTGATGGACAACAGGCCCTTTCCCTGAGCACTAGCCCCTGGGCCCCAATGGGTCCCCTGCAGGGCTGGGGCTGGGGGAGTGCTGCAGGGGTGGGGGTGGGGGAGTGCTGCAGGGGTGGGGCTGGGGGAGTGCTGCAGGGGTGAGGGTGGGGGAGTGCTGCAGGGGTGGGGGTGGGGGTGCTGCAGGGGTGGGGTGGGGATTGCTGCAGGGGTGGGGTGGGGGGTGCTGCAGGGGTGGGGTGGGGAGTGCTGCAGGGGTGGGCTGGGGGAGTGCTGCAGGGGTGGGTGTGGGGGAGTGCTGCAGGGGTGGGTGTGGGGGAGTGCTGCAGGGGTGGGGTGGGGGGGTGCTGCAGGGGTGGGGGTGAGGGCATGGCAGCCCGCCTCCTTCTCCACCCACCTCAGCAGTGAGAATTACCTGGATTCCACAGGGAACATTCCAGTCCCTGGCAGCACTGCCTATAAAGGACATGAGGCACTCTGTCTATTGCTCATCTGCTAATATCCCCAAATGTCACCAAGGTAATTACTTGGGTGACATTTATGTGGCGCCGCTGGGCAGTGTTCGGTTAATATAAAGTCCGCCTGCGACCACCACTGTATTTCCACCTGCATCGCACGGAGAGCAGCCATCTCCCCAGGCAGCCCTGCCCTCGGCCTCCCCGCCTCGGGCTCTGCACCCCAACATTCAACACAGAGGGCAAGGATGAGGAGTAACGGAGCCTGTGTCTTTGCCTGTATTTCCATCTGGAACGTTTAGAGCTGTTTCTAAATATGATCCCTGAGACGTAACAGCAGTGCGATGGTCTTCTTTTATTGAACCGGATTCCCTTGAACCCCGGGAGTCTGGATTCACAAAACAGGCCGTGAAAACGTTCGCCTCTGTAAATTCCTGTTTGTTCTCAGAGAGCAGTTGAGTGGCAAAGCCGGATTTTCTTCTTAAGTGAATGTCATAAAAATACTACATTTTCATCATCACAGCAACTACAGATTTCCCCCCACAAACTCACATGCAAATTGGAGCTTCGCCTTCCGACTCAGAGCCGTGCCCAGCGGGTTGGTGGCCAGGCACTGGTAGGTGCCCGCGTCCTGGTCCCAGCGCGGGCTGCTGATCGCCAAGTTGCCTCCATCCAACCTGTGGTGCGAACTCATGGAAAAAGCCAGGTCTGTGCCATTTCGCCTCCACCTTCAAGGGGAAAAATCACATTATGCTAATCATATAGAGCCGGTCACTATTTGTCATACACAGCCTTTGTCATTCCAGCATCAATTAGAAAGCCCAGGGTGGCTCCATGTGGAGACAGTCCTACCAGTTCCACCAAAGATAACTGTGCGCACAAGCTCAGCGAAATCAATAAGTAGGATATTTGAAAGATCTACTCTTGCCCGGCCAGCGTGGCTCAATGGTTGAGCATCGACCTATGAACCAGGAGGTCACGGTTTGATTCTGGCCAGGGCACGTGCCCGGGTTGTGGGCTTGATCCCCAATAAAGGGAGCGCAGGAGGCAGCTAGTCAATGATTCTCTCTCATCATTGATGCTTCTATCTCTCCCTCTCCCTTCTTCTCTGAAATCAAGACAAATATTTTTTAAACAAAGAAAACAAAGAGCTACGCATTATGAATTACAACCGTTCACCTAAATGAGTACAAAGAGGCAACAGAACCCTCAACATGAGAAAGAAAACAATCCGTCAAGAACGCGGACCATCTTACTCCTCGAGCAACTTTTCGAACAGCGTGACCATCCTGCTCACCCGGAGCTGACACCGCGAAATGAAACGTCAGGATGATTTAGGGAGAGACATGCGGACGAATGTGTTACAAATGGCCCAGGAAAGATGGCCGAGATCTCACAGCGCCGGGCGGAGGCTGATAACAACCCGACAACAGCCTGGTGGCCACGGAACACGCCTGTCCCTGCTGGTCTCTTCCTGGGAAAATCAATCACGCCGGAACCAGCTCCACGGTGCTTGGAAATGCCAAGCTGGCCTGATACTGGCACAGCACAGACGTGGCTCGAGAAGTTTTTACTTTAGACAGCAAAGCCTGCCGGCTTAGTTATTAGTGAGCAATCCTCTAGTCCCGTGGTCAGCAAACTGCGGCTCACGAGCCACATGCGGCTCTTTGGCCCCTTGAGTGTGGCTCTTCCACAAAAATACCACGGCCTGGGCGAATCTATTTTGAAGAAGTGGCGTTAAAAGAAGTTTAAGTTTAAAAAATTTGGCTCTCAAAAGAAATTTCAATTGTTGTACTGTTGATATTTGGCTCTGTTGACTAATGAGTTTGCCGGCCACTGGTCTAGTCCATGAATTAAGTGGGAGGAAGGCCTCGCCATGCTTTATTTTTAAGAACCGTAAGATGCTCTGGAAATGCCCTTCGGTCATTTGAAGAGGAGCGAATGCTCACTTTGCACCCCCTAAGTTTCGTCAACATATCCAGGCATGTAGAAGCGTGCATATTGCGCAGTTAATGAGATGCATTACAAAGACACACGTGTGCGTATTCATATAAGAATCATTTAGGAGCCTGGCCGTGGTGGCTGAGTGGTTGAGCATCGACCTATAAACCAGAGGGTCAGGGTTCGATTCCCGGTCAGGGCACATGCTAGGGTTGTGGGCTTGATCCCCCAGTAGGGGGCGTGCAGGAGGCAGCCGATCAATAATTCTCTCATCACTGATGTTTCTATCTCTCCTTCTCCCTTCCTCTGAGAAATCAATAAAAATATATTTAAAAATCGTTTAGGAAAACAGACATTTAAAGATGCTGAGTTTAGACAATCAGTCATTTAGAAAAACGAGTGGCTAGCCTTTCCCATGGGATAGAGCCAGTTTCCAAGGATTCCTCCGGTCACGCTAAGATCAGACTAAACAGGCACTGAGGGGCGGGGGCGGGGCGGGGGGGAAGGAGTGGTGAACTGTAAGAAAGGAATGACATTTTACAAAATTCTTCCAAACAGCACTGACCTTTTCAGGAGCATCCTAAAACACCCCATGGAGAGAGACGGCCAACGTCTACCGCAGTGAAAGACATACGGACATAGGTAACTCACCCTCCACCCCGGGAAAGTTCAGAGTAATTGACCCAACATCAAATCCATCCGAGCTTTGGGACCAACTCATCACTTTTAACTTACTGACACAATTCTGTGCACCTCCACTTCTTTTCAATAAAGAGAATTTGAAAGACAACAGTCAAAAATGCTACATTTCACTTTGCTGAACTTCCTGCCAAATGTGTGTTCTTTTTCTTGTCCTCAACGTTAGGAGAAGCAAGTGGTGAAAAGTGTCCTTTTCGGGAGAGTCTCCTGCCCCCACGGCCTCCCCTCCACGGGGGTCACACAGCCTCACAGGGGCTCCCGGCCACGTCCCGGGCCTCGAGCTCCCTTTCCTTTCAGAGCGAAGCAGACACGGCCTGGGCTCGCCAGGTCCCCTTCGTTTGGAAATCCATCACTGGAATAAGTGCTGTCATCCTTACATGCTCCTAATTAAGCTCCGTAATTGTTTCTCCACACAAATGCAAAGTGCTCGGCTTTGCTGCAGCCAATGAGTCTCTCGCAGTCGCCCCATAATCATTCCCATCACTCGGAGCAATGATTATTACCCTGGGCACATAGACCAGGGCCGCGCCTGGCGTGGGCGCCGTCCTAATTAATACGTCTGAATCGATGGAGAGAGAGGTGTATGAATGGATCCGCGTGGTGGTCGTGCACACGTTCCGGATAGGACTGCACACCCGGGAGAATGTTCCTACGATGCTGGTGAGGAAATGTGCTTTAGATGATTACTTTAAGCATCTAATTAATATCATACCAATCCCAGGAAACATAATGGATTCAAATTAAAATCTTGACCTTTTGCTGGAAACATTCTTCACTATTGAGACGTTAAGCCCTGAGTCAAGAATAGGATGGTTGGGGCCATGTCTGTCTGCTTTCTGCCTTAATGCAAATGTGTGCGTGCGTGTGTTTATAAGTGGGTGGGTGAGCATGTGTGCACATAAGTGCGTGTGTGTGCGTGTGTGGGTGGGGGCATATGTATGTGTGCATGTATGTTTCAGAACTGGGCCTTGCTTTCGAACCGGGGTGGGGAACGGCTGGCCTGCAGGCCGTATAAGACCCAGGAAATCACTGGGTCTGGCCCTGCTAAGGCAGTAGGGGTGAGTTCATTAAATGTTTGACCACATGATCAATCAAAAATGTTTGGCAAATTTTTAAGTGGATAATTGTGCGTGGCCCGCAAATGATGTGGTAAGTATCCAAATGGCCCTTGGCAGAGAAAGGTTCCCCACCCCTGCTTTAGGACACGGGGTGGAGTGCCTCTTCAAAGTGCCTGTTTCTGGGCTCATCCCTGCACCTCTGAAGAGAGCTCCACAAGCTGGGTGGTGAGCAGCCTCGCGGGGGCGGGGGGGGGGGGGGGGGGGAGGGCATAAGCCCTACCAGTATGTTTGAAAGCATTGCCTTGTGGGGAGAATCTTCGGTCTAGCGCAGTGGTCGGCAAACTCATTAGTCAACAGAGCCAAATATCAACAGTACAACGACTGAAATTTCTTTTGAGAGCCACATTTTTTAAACTTAAACTATAGAGGTAGGTACATTGTTATTAACTTACTTAGGGTACTCCTAAGCTGGCCTTTGCTAAAAACTCAAGGGGCCAAAGAGCCGCATGTGGCTCGCGAGCCGCGGTTTGCCGACCACTGGTCTAGTGTACCGTTGGACAAGTCATCCAATTTCCGCATAAGTCATCTCCATCGCTTCTAAAATGTGCACAGCAGCTTCCCTCCTGTTTCATGGGGGTCGTGGGAGGGGGTGACTGAGAAGGAGAGAAGCCCAGGGAGCACTAGGTGGTTTACTCCAAATCTGGGCCCCTCCGGACTCAGGAGTGCCTCTGTGAGCAGGTGGGGCAGGCGGAGCTGGAGAGAGGAGCCCCCTGCGGTGAGCAGGTCTAGAGCAGGTGGGGCACACATCCTCGGTGACCTTCAAAGACGTGTCTCTGATGAGAGTGGATGTGGCCCATGTAGCAACCTCTTATGTGTCGCCTCACTTTTCCAAATAAAACGCATCCTCTGAGCCGCGACTAAGCTTGCTGCTCTCAAGTATCCTAGACTTTCTAGGGATAAGGCATCCCACCCACATGCCATCTTTGGGGACCCCGTGCTCCTTCCCTTTGCAAAGCTCCCTGGCTAGACTTTGTAAAAAAATAGGAGGACCTTTCCATGGGAACGCTTCTGTCCCAACTTGCCTGACACGTCTACGTCTTCTTGCTTTCCCGGGATCTCGTTTGTAACGGTGCTTTTACTCTATCTGAAGTGACACTAGATAAGTTGCTTTTTTAAAATATATATATTTTATTGATTTTTTACAGAGAGGAAGGGAGAGGGATAGAAAGTTAGAAACATTGATGAGAGGGAAACATCCATCAGCTGCCTCCTGCAACACCCCCTACTGGGGATGTGCCCGCAACCAAGGTACATGCCCTTGACCGGAATCAAACCTGGGACCCTTCAGTCCGCAGGCCGACTCTCTATCCACTGAGCAAAACCGGTTAGGGCTAGATAAGTTGCTTTTACACTAGTTCCAAAGTTCTGCTTTAAATATCGCTTGTTTCCTCCATGAGATTTAATTTGCTAAAGGGAATTTACTAAAGAAATAAAATGAAATATCCACACATCTCAAAATCAACTGGATAAGGAAGCCAGTGTCAGGAGAGAGGAATGATTCTTCCAAGGTCACGCAAGGTCACACACAGGATGACAGAGTGGGGACTAGTGTCGCTGTCCTTCTTCATTCCAAGTCAACACCTCTTTCGTATGGCTTCCCACTATATCCATGTGACCTCAGATCATGTGAGGACCTGAACCCCAAAGATTTTCCTCCATCTCACACACACAACCTAAGGCGAAGGTGGTTATAGTGAGTTTGTTGCTATGAAATTTAAGTTAGAAAGGGTCATATTGAAACAACTTCACATGTTGTTGCTAATGGGCATTATCTGAGACAACCTCTGCCCTCTGCTTTATTATCAAGGAATTTGGGTCTGAGCCTGACATTTCAGCACTCCGAACCCATTCTTTCCTCCCTCCTTTCAAAGCCTCTTGCCTATAAGTCGTTTATGCTATAATATTAGAGATGGGCTAACCAGGTTATGGGATTGCAACTAAATTGCCTGTCTTTTAGCCTCCTAAGTTACAAGTATCTTAGAAACAAAAGCCATTTAACAATCCTGGGATTTGTAGTCTCTTCATTCTGTGTATTACTTTAGATAAAACTAATTGGTGAATTATCTTGAGAACCATTGTTTTATATTTTTTCTGCCTGTTGTAAACCCATAGATACCTTATATAAGTACCTGATTGATTGGTTGATAGACTGCTTCTTGTACTTAGCCAATAAGGATTCATCTTATAGCGACTCATATATTCTTTTCCTTCTTTAACAAACTCTGCCAACTCTTATGAGCAATCAAATTAGCTCTCAAAAATAAAATTACAACTTTAAGTATTAGGTGAAATGAAAAATGGGTTAGTCAGATATTTATAAATTTAACCTCATGTTAAATTAAATAAGACATCTCATTATTAAAAAAAAAGTCAACCAACAATACAAAATCCATTTGTTAAGTGAGTGATTTTTCACCTACAGCTGGGCTCATTGGTGTGGGGGGTAAGGACAGGCAGCCTGGGTCAGTGTACGAGAATTACGTGATGAGATATCAGCTTTCAGCTCTTTTGTTGTTGAAAAAAAAAAAAGAGATGCAGAAATTAGCTCAAAAAAACAAGCGACAGTTGTCTTTCTTTAGCTTTGTGCAGTGGAGTCATTTACGTAATTAATCTACATAATTTTATGATTAAAGTAGTTATACATATAAATATGGCATTTTTAATGCAACATCAAAAGTAGGCAAAACCAGTTTATTTTGCCTAATGGGCTGAAATTGTTACTTTCTGTGTGTGTTTATTCAACTTCCCCGATAAAAATTACGATTTTTGAAAAATGCTTTTCAAACCCAATGTTACAAGAGTCATACTAATATTTATTCTGTCTTTTCCTATATTCACTCTGCATATGCAATTCTCACCAATCAAATACCATTATTATTTACACAAGCATACTATACCCGTGCATATACTTTAAAATTTGCGCATTCCATCCACAGTGAGGATCACATTCTGCCTTCCCTGCAACCTTATAAGAACAAAATCATTCCTGACCCCTCCTACCCATTGTTCACAGGTTACATGTGGGAAACCACAATGAGTTCTCGTCTTTGCCCAGAATAAAAGCACTCACTGTGCTGCCTCAGAAGGCGCAGAGCTGTCTTTTAGGCATTTTCTAAAATCAATGCTTTTGGGTTGACGGGGCCTAGCCGTGGGGTCACAGGAATTTATCAGATACAAGGAGGCTTCCATCTTGATTAACTGCTTTTAGGGGAACCTTTACCGTCTTCATCACCATTGTGTGTCAGGCAAGGGAGGAGTAGACTCACCCTGGGAGGGGAGTACAGAATGGGCCAGCACTGTGGTCTTTTCATGTTAGGAAACATCTCTTCCTCTCCTTCCTGTCTTTTCCTTTAATCCTCCTCTTACTTCCTTCCTGTCCTTCTATGTTTCCTCCCTCCCCCCTCCCTCCCTCCCTCCCTTTTCCTCCCTCCCTCCCTCCCTCCCTCCCTCCCTTCCTTCCTTCCTTCCTTCCTTCCTTCCTTCCTTCCTTCCTTCCTTCCTTCCTTCCTTCCTCCCTTCCTTCCTTCCTTCTTTCCTCCCTTCCTTCCTTCCTTCCTCCCTCCCTTCTCTTTCTTTTTCCCCTTCTTTTCTTTCAGTTCTAACCTCAACATGACACTGCATGGCAACAATGTCAAGAATAACTCTTCTAAGCAAATCTGATCAGTAAACACAGTCCGAGTAGTGGCTGCCAGGGGTGAGGGGGGGAGGGGGTACTTGCTGCCTGGAGAGTGGGAAACTTAGGGAACTAAGGTATCATCTTGGAGCAGCGGGCACACAGTGGGACACTGAGCCCCTCACAGTAAATGGGGGTGCTCTGGGCACTTTTTTATGGGTATGTTTTACCGCAGAGACAAGGAGGAAACTCTCGTGGTGCCAAGAGGCAGGACCCTACCTGTAATGGGGTGGAGGGTAACCGGTCGCAGCACAGCTCAGGGTGACTTCCGATTGTGACGAAGCCAAAGGGAAAATGACGTCCTGCGGCTCCTGTGTGAAGACGGGGCGGCTGAACGGACCGTCACCCCGGTCACCTGGAGAAGGAAAGGAATCCGGCCCGGTGAGAAACCACAGGCTCTCAGCGAGGCCCCAGGCCCCGGGGGATGTCAGGTCAACACACACTTAGTAAAGGGCACGCACTTTGAAACAACCTCAGACACACAGAAAGCATTGGGAGAAGAGTGCAAAGGGATGTTTTGAGCCATTTAGAGTAATTTTGCAAACTGATGTCCATCCTCCCAAATAAATCGGCTTACATGTCCTGCAAGGGTAGTCTTGTGCATAACCACCACAAAGCCACCCAAATCAGCAAGTTAATGCCGATCTAGCACCAGCATCTAGTATTCAAGTCCCATGTCACCATTTTCCCAAATGAAATCCTTCAAGCCAACGGATCCCGAGCATCACCTGGTTCATCTCAATGAACGTGGGAAAACAGGGCATGCCGAGGGTAGACAAGTACCCATCCCAGAGGAAAATCAGCTCAAGGAATCCTAGGAAATTTCTCTAAGTTGGTTCGTGCTATAGACACAAAAAGGTGTTGTTGTTTTTTTAAAGAAAAATAAAAAAGAAAAAATAACATAATATCAACATTAAAAAAATTTTTGGTCTTAAATCATTTATTCAAAGTTCAAAATTCTCTTTATTTTTACTTATTTCAACTTAAAATTTAATTGCAATATTAAAAGTAGCATATATGGTATGATCCCATTTTAATGAAAGTATTCTTCTTTGTCTATGCATTAATCTGTCTACATGTTAATCTACCTCCTCTATATTTATATGCACAGAAAGATGGCTGCAATATTACCTAATTTTAATAATTATATGATGAAAAATAATTAAATTTGGGTAATTATTTTTTTTTTGCATAGCTTTCCATAGTTTGAATGGAAAATTAACACACATTGTCCTATCCTATATAATAAAACCCAGTATGCTAAGTGTCCAGTCAGCCGGTCCTCCGTTCAAACAATCAAAGCGTAATATGCTAATGATATGCTAAGGCCGCTCAACCACTTGCTATGATGTGCACTGATCACCAGGGGGCAGATGCATCGACTGGTAGGTTAGCTTGCTGCTGGGGTCCTGCTGATTGGGACTGAGCCAGACGGGCTGGACATACCCTGGAGCCTCCCCCCATGGTCCCTCCCTGGTTGGCCAACCTCCTGTGTCCTTCCCCAGCCCGATCATGCACCGGTGGGGTCTCTTGGCCTGGCCTGCGCCCTCTCACAATTCAGGACCCCTTGGGGGATGTCAGAGAGCAGGTTTTGGCCCGATCCCGCAGGCCAGGCCAATGTACCCCACTGGTGCATGAATTCGTGCACCGGGCCTCTACTGGTAAATAAAACAACTGATTTTTTTTTTAAATTATGGAAAGAAATTAGAAGCAAATATGTTGATATGGTAATCTAATTTTTGTCGGCCTGAATGGCTTGTCTGTTCTTTTTTGCACATTTGCTACAGCTTTAAAATTTCCAATTACGCTCTTCCCCCCAGAAAAGAAATCCTGGATGAAGTCATGTGTATTAAGTACAGAGCACAGTGCCCTGCACACGACAGGCACTCCACAGACATTCATTCATTTCCCTTCCTTCCCTCCCAGCACGGGAAGCGCTTGCAGACTTCGTGTCCTCTAAGTCGGGAGTGGAACCGGACTGAGTGATGTCTTATATTTGGAAGGTGATTTGTGGTTTTCAAAGGACATTACAGGCACCAATTAAGAGATGAAATCCCTGCGGTCCCCTTGGTGAGACACACATTTCCAATCTCATTTAATTGATGAATTTAAGGCTAATAGAATCGGGCATTCTCTAACTCACTGACTCACTTGAGAAGACTCAATAGCTTGGTGGTGGTGAGATATGACCTGTTGGTATCTTATTTATTTCTGGATATTTTTAAAAATATATTTTTATTGATTCCAGAGAGGAAGGGAGAGGGATAGGAGATAGAAACATCAATGATGAGAGAGAATCATGGATCGGCTGCCTCCTGCAGGTCCCCTACTGGGGATCAAGCCCACAACCCGGGCATGCACCTTGACCAGGAATTGAACTGTGACCTCTGGTTCATAGGTCAAAGCTCATCCACTGAACCATGCCAGCCAGGCAATTCCTGAATATTTGTGGTTATCAACACCTTAAAGCTTGATTCATAGCAGTGAAAAGTCTAGCTTGTGGGTTCATTGTCAGGTCTCTTGTGGTGAACTGTGAGATGATTCTCGGGCTGGAATGAAGTCAGTAAAGCATCGCAGAATTGCCTGGCTTCGTCACACTGTGAGAAAGCACGGGGAACATCGGTTTTCTGAACCAGCAAGCTGTGAGCTGTGTGGCTGACCCTGACTCAAACTGAGGGAAGGTCAGTGTTTGCTCCAGGTTGTACTGTGGGTGGTGTCCCCACCAGTCCTCAGCCAGGTTTGGGTCCAGGGATGCTCCCCCCGCAGCGCACCCCAGAGCCCTGCCTCTCCCGCTGGCTGTGTCTTCTAGGGCTGGCCTCTGCCTCTGTTTCCGGACCGCCTGCTATAGCTTGTCCAAGCCCCAGGCTGAGGTCAAGATGCCTGCCCTGCAGTTAGGTTCTAGCGAGATAATCAATCTCCTCTCTCTCTCCAATTTCCCTTTGTCTTCCCAGCAAGTTTCAAAAAAAAAAAAAAAAAAAAATCCCTCAGGGAGATACAATCTAATTTCCAGGGAAGGAAAAGTAGTTTCAGGAAGGCCCAGTGTGTTACTCCAGAATTAGAGGCAGACCGGTGTCTTACATTTTCTGATATGAGGATATTTGTGAAAAACGAAGTAAATAGATTTAAAGCTATTCCTTTATTATTTTTAAAAATATGTTTTCTAATTGACTTCACAGGGAAGGGGAGAGGGATAGGGAGGTATAGAAACATCAAAAATGAAAGAGAGCCCTAACCGGTTTGGCTCAGTGGATAGAGCATCGGCCTGGGGACTGAAAGGTCCCAGGTTCGATTCCGGTCAAGGGCATGTACCTTGGTTGTGGGCACATCACCGGTAGGAGGCGTGCAGGAGGCAGCTGATCAATGTTTCTCTCTCATTGATGTTTCTAACTCTCTATCCCTCTCCCTTCCGCTCCATAAAAAATCAATAAAATATATTTAAAAAATAAAAATAATTTTTAAAAATGAAAGAGAAATCATTGATTGGTTGCCTCCTGCACACCCCACACTGGGGACGAGCCTGCAAGCCAGGCATGTGCCCTGACTGGGAATTAAACCGTGACCTCCTGGTTCATAGGCCGACTCTCAACCACTGCTCCATGCTGGCCAGGCAAGCTCTCTTTTTTTATAAATATAGTTTTATTGATTTCAGAGAGGAAGGGAGAGGGAGAGAGTGATAGAAACATCCATGATGAGAGAGAATCATTGATCAGCTGCCTCCTGCACGCCCTCCCCCGGGCTCTCTTAATTGAGCCCATAACCCAGGCATGTGCCCTGACAGGGAATTGAATTGTGATCTCCTGGTTCCTAGGTCCATGCTCAACCACTGAGACACACTGGCCAGGAATCGTTCTGTATCATCATGTGACCTTCCCTCCGAAAGCACACGTTTCTCTCCTTTACCATGTGGTGGGTGTGCGTGTGTGCCCGCATTGGTGTAGGTGTGTGGGTGTGCTGGACTTGCATCAGGAAGTGTTGTAAACGCTGCTTTTTTTTTTTTTTTAATTTTAGGAGCTTTTCAGTTTTCATGAACTGTAATTGACTGGGAGATAAAACGTCCACCCCGCATAACCTCTCACCGAGAGTGGCTTGAACAGTTCAAGCAGCAGCCCCCTAGCCAATCACCAAGGCTGATTAGCAAGGCCCCAGGGCTGTGCTGGGGACGGCGGGCGCCTCTATCCTTCTCGAAGCCAGAAAATGGATGAGGTTGGAGAGACAATGGTCCAATTAACTGGGAGCTGCCTCAGCATCCTTAATGACCAGCCAGGGATGAATCGGAGAGCAGGACCTGGCTCTTCCCGCGGCTGATGGATGTTGCTGCCTTCCATGTCCATGGTCAATGGCTCTGACGTGACTCATAGCCAATTATGCTTCTAAGCCAAAACCGCCGGTGGGGAGATTCTCGGAGGCAGATGGGGGCGGTGAAGGGGGGGGGTTGAATAACCTCTTGTCTCCAAGACAATGCTTTTGTATCTTTGGAGCTGTAGAAAATCTGGCAGATGAAACAATGGGGAAAGTAATGAAGCTAATGATCTCAGCATGCGCCCTGATTTCATCAGTGTCCCACAGATTCTTCTCCCTGAGCCCTCAGTCCTCCACAGACATATGGGAATGGACCTGCCTGGGCTGCCAGAAAGGTTCGTGGATGTTCTTTATTTTGGGCTATTTTTGTTTCCCTCCGAATCCCCAAGACCTGCAATAGTGCATGTGATAATCCCTCGATTCATATTTAAGAAACAAATAAATAAATGACATACAGATCAGATTCTAATATTATAATTAATGAATTTCCTGTAAAAGCCCATCACCAGCCCAGCAGGTGTGGCTCCGTGGTTGAGCACTGACCCATGAACCAGGAGGTCATGGTTCGATTCCCGGTCAGGGCCCAGCCCAGGTTGTGGGCACGATTCCCAGTGTGGGGTGTGCTGGAGACAGCCAGTCCATGAGTCTCTCTCATCATTGATGTCTCTCTCATCATTGATGTCTCTATCTCTATCCCTTCCTCTCTGAAATCAATAAAAAAATATACTAAAAAACCCACAAACAAACAAGCAAAAAAAAAATCATCACCAAACTCTTCATTGAGTATAAAGAGTTTAACCTATTTGTGTCTTAACTGTATGTTTTTTAAATAGATATTTACTGAGAGCTAACCATGTCCCAGGTCTAAGGGCTTTGCATGAGTCATGTGAGTTTATCCTCAGCACAGCCCATTTTTTTGATCATCAACAAATATCTTCGAGTGATTCTAGGTACCAGTCCCTGTCAGAGACAGGGATGCAGCATGACACAGAACAAATAAAACCCCGACCTTCCCCTGGGTCTGAAAAGAAGAAAGTGGCATCTCCCTTCCCTCTCCACACTGTGGAGCAGAGCAGCCCAGCTGCTTGTCTGGGGTTCCAGGGAAACCCAGGCCCCTGACGCGGAGCCTCCGCTCTCACGTGAGTGCACCGCGGCTGCCCAGCCGGCCTTAGGGGTTGCCTGCACCACCTTCCAGGGAGCATTTCGGCGGCGATCACTAAAAAAGAAGGAGATGCTTGCTTCCCGGGTGCTGATCAGCCCCAGCAAGCGCCAGCTGCTGTTACTCAATGGCCGCCTCTGCGACACAGTCTTTCTGATGGAGGCGCCGAGGTTAAAGGGGAGATTTCCATAACCACAAGCAAATGCACTGGCAGTTTTGCATCCACAGTAATGAGATGGGGCCGTGAGAACCTAACCTTTCATGTGCCTTGTTGCTTTATGACGATGAGCACGCTTCTGGCTGGAAAAGGGAATGCGCTGCCTCATGCAACACCACCTTCTCCAGGGGCTGACATAACAGGCAGGTCCTTGGGTAGAACATGGGATGTTGCAGGGATGGGGCCCCAACAACGTGGAGGTAGGATTGCTCTAGAGGTGAGAAGAGTGAGATCCTATATAACGAATCGAACCGACCACCTGTGGAGTAGCCGGGGTGCCTAGAAAAATGTGCCCAGACAGGTCTGGAAACACCAGGGTGCTTCGGGGGGTAACCCAAGGAGGTGGAACTGGGTGGGTCCCACCGAAGGCTCTGTGTCTCACCAGGTCCATGTTACCTCGAATGACTCACATGTCTAACAGCACAGAGGTGTCTGCAGAGATGCGGCGAAGGGGAGTAAATGGAGGGGGAAGGTCTATGGGGGGAAAAAAGGGGATATATGTACTACTATATGTAATACTTTAAACAATAAAATTTAAAAAAAGAATGGGGCAGTGTTTTTATGGGGCTCCTCAGGGAGGTTAGGTCCCAGCAGGACCACTACCCCAATAACCCTCATGCTTATTGTGCGTTTAAGGGGTGTGACTAGTCCAAATGACGAATTAAACTGGCCCAAGGAAGTGTCTGCCCATTAGGGGGTAACCTCTGAGTCCTGGAGTGTCCTACCTGGTGAGAATGTTTGTTGATCTGGGGCCTTGGCCAGCCAGATCCCCTCTGCCAACTGGGATTCATGGTGTTGGGGTGGGGGGTTGTGGGGTAGGCCACAGGTGCAGTAACAAAGTCCCCATGACTGAGCCCCAATAAAGGTTGGCGGTGGGGCCTCCCCTTGGGACAGGATGGCTGGAGACTCTGCCCGCGGGACTCCCTGGACACCACCCTGGGTGCTTCTTCTCACAGCTGAATCCGTGTCCTTTCACTGAATAAACCATAGATGTGAGAACAATGAGGAATCCGTGAGTCCTTCCAGGGAATGACCAAGCCCGAGGGGCTCAGGGGCCTCCTAAACTTGCAGTTATATCGGAAGAGAAGGGAGGGTGGTCTTGGAGACTCCCCAATGTTGCAGCGTCTGACACATGTTGTCTAGTACTCCCAACAAGCCCAGGCTGTGTAGGGGGGATACTTATCGCGTCTTTCAGGCGGAAGATGAGGCACCAGGGACTTATTCTATATCACTTCGCTCAGAGGTAGCAAAATCAGGGTTTGGTCCCAAATAGTAGGACTGCCAAGGCCATACATCGATCCCTTTGCCATCCTCCCCACCAGAATAGAGATCACTAAGATTGCAAGGGACAGGGACACTCTATGGCCTGACCGTGCCTCTAACAAACATCTCTCAAAACTGCAGGATCCATGCCGGCCTGCCAGCTTCCTGATCCATTACGGTTATCCAAGTGCAGGGAGGACAGCAGGCTCAGGAGCTGGCTGCCTCTGAAAAGGGTGTTCGAGTCCCCAGGGGAGGGCCATGCCATGTCAGTCAGGGACACGGGGTGGAGGGATGCAGGCAGGAGGCTTCACTGTGGTTCCCAGGAGAAGGAACAGTCGGAGGATGGAGGGGGTGGGGGGTTTAGGGTACACTGGTTTGAATAATTGCAGCTGCCTTGGGTGTGAGGCTGTTGTTACCTGTCTGGTACCTGGCGCTGGGCTGATTAGGGCAGGGGATATAGACCCAGAGGGGAAGGACCTATGAGGAGGGCACAGGGGGAATGGGCCCTGGACTGGTTGGTTTGCCTGTGAAAGACGCACAGCGAGTCCTCTCCTGACCCTGGGAATTGGCTGCCCTGGAGGGTCAGTCTCTCCAAGGTCAACCAGGTCCCGGATGGCGAAGCATCAGAAATACAGAGCATAAGAAGGTGGGATCAGCCCTACCTGGTTTGGCTCAGTGGATAGAGCGTTGGCCTGGGGACTGAAGGGTCCCGGGTTCGATTCCGGTCGGGGGCATGTACCTTGGTTGCGGGCACATCCCCAGTAGGGGGTGTGCAGGAAGCAGCTGATCGATGTTTCTCTCTCATCGATGTTTCTAACTCTCTATCCCTCTCCCTTCCTCTCTGTAAAAAAATCAATAAAATATATTTTTTTAAAAAAAGAAGGTGGGATCCATGCAGGAACCCACTCGGTCAGGTAGCAGGACACAGGGAGTGGAGCACACGTTTCCCATAGGTCACTCCACCCCCAATGAGGTGACAGTGGGTGGGGAAAACAAAGGACTTGTTATGCCTCAAGCACAGATGTGGATGTTCCATAAACAGATGCTCGGATGGGCAGGGTGTTAACCCTTCATGGGCAGGAGCCAAGCGGGCTCCTTTCGGGGGAGATGATGAGGAAACGCAGGCTGAGAAAGACGGCATCCTGGACAAAGACGGCATTCTGGATATCCCAGAACCTGGGAACTGCAGAGAAAAGCTGTTGGAAGCCGCCCGTTGTCCTCACTGGCAGAGAGGCGTGGACGAGGAACCCGGAGGGCTGGTCAACCCTGAAGCTCTGAGAGGTCAGGGCCAAGCACCCACTGTCCAGTTGAGACAATGGGAGCGAAAGCAACCTCCACCTTTTAGTCTCCTGTAAATCCTTGCTGACGGCTATCAGGGAGCTGTTACTGGAATTGCCTGCCTAGGAGCTATGGGTGGATCCCAAACCTGAATAAAAGGGATCGCAAGGTGGAGTACTTCCCTTTGAGTTGGGCTCCCGCCTGGCCCCCAGTTCCCAAATTCATACTTTCTTGTCTAGTCTCTTTCATTTGTGTGCGGCCTCCTCCAGAGCCTGAGCCCTGAACCTGAACCCTGAACCACCCGGGACGTAGGGGGATGCGGGGGGCGACACTCATAACTGGCAGCCCAACATGGGGCACTCGCAAAAAGCAATCACTAAAATAAAAAATAAAAAATCTAAAAACAACCATCTCAATAATGACATAGTCAATTCATGAGCACAAACTAATATGAGGTCCCCCAAAACACGTGTGCACACTGGAACAGCTGGTAGCTCACTGATGCTTCTTTCTTTCCAGCCAGACTGAGCTTTGAACAAAGGAAATTCATCCTCAAATGCCACTGGAAGTGTGAGAACGGAGTTGACAAACAAACACTGCCTTTATCATTATTCCAAGTGTGTGCACATTTGGGGGGGGGCACCCTATTTTTCTGATTGATACAAAAATGTTACATACATTTGCTTAGCAAGGGCTCCTCCATAAAGATCTGGCCCATTTGGTGCTGGGAGAGCCCAGACCCTCACTCCACAGAGAGGCAGATGCCGAGTGTGGCGCCCGCATGCCCGCATGCTGCCTGGGCACCCCCACTTCTGTGAGAGGTGTCCCTCCTTTCCGAAGTCATCAGCAAACTTAGCAAATGCTTCATAAAGTGCAGATTCCCACCTTCAAACAGTCTTGGGGGGCGGGGGTGCTCGCCCGGGTTGGCTGATCTTAAATGGCCTCCGCAGTGTTCCTGGGTTCACTGTTCTTTCCTCTTTGTCACACTTTCTGCTGAGCTGAGGGAAGGAGGCCGGCGATGGGCACACCCTGGCTGGAGCCCAGGTTGGCAGAATGAAGCCTAGAGAAGGTTAGCACGGAGCTTCTGTAGGAGAACATGTGTTTTTGAGGCATTATCTTTTTTTTATTTTTATTTTTTAATTGAAAAAGGACATGAGAAACTTCCTGGGGCGATGGGAATGTTTATGTCTTGTTGTGAGTGGTGACATCCTGGTGAGTACATTCATTAAAACTCATTAAACAGGACGCTCACAATCACTGTATTTTACTGAATGTTAATTCTGCATTGACTTTTTGACGTGAGTGCCCTGGGAAGGCTGATTGATGCTTTCAACCTGGGGATGAATGGAGCACTGACCGTAAGTGTATCTAACAGATGAAACCCACTGGAATATCACGTTCAACCATGGAGTTCTTGAGACGGAAATGGGAGCCCAGAGAGGAAATTGACTTTACAAATACAATCCGGAAGAAGAGAAATACCAGAGAAATACCCATCAAGATCACACATGGACAGCTTCCTGCATGAGCTTTGCAGATTTCCTATCGCATGCAATGGCTCGCCCCACCCCGCGAAGAAGGCACCACGGTGACTCCACTTTTCCCTTGCTGAGCTAGGTGAGTGTGCACAGGGTAAGTGACAGCAAATGGTAGAGCTGAGCCTGGAGCTCTATTTCTGACATCAAAGTCTGTATTTTTATTACAGTGCAGTTGACATACGACGTGTATTAGTGTTAGGCATCAACACAGTGGCGGACACCTACCCACCTTGGGATTTGACCGCGGTGACAAGCCATGCGCCCATCTGTCACGGAGCAGAGTTATTGTGACGTTATTGCCTTTGTTCCCTAGGCCGTGCGTGACATCCTGTGACATTTATGTTATGACTGTAAGTGTGTATCTCCTCATCTCCTTCGCTTTTTCAGTGTCCCCTCAGCTGCCGCTGAAAAGCACGGGTCTGTTCTCTGCATCGATGAGTCTGTTTCTGTTTTGTTTGTTATTTTGCTCTTTAGATTCCACATATAAGTGAAAAAAATACATTATTTGTCTCTCTCTGTCTAACTTATTTCACTAAGCATAATATCCTCACGCATGTTGTCACCACTGGCAGGCTTTCCTTCTTTTTCGTGGCTGAGTAATATTCCATTGTGCAATGGTACCATTTCTTCATCTGCTAGTCTCTTGATGGGCAATTGGGTTCCTTTCATACCTCGGCTATTGTAAGTAATGCCAGGATTAACGTAGAGGTGCATGCATATTTTTAAATAAGCGTTCTTGTTTTCTTTAGATAGATACCCGCGAATGGAATGGCTGGGTTGTTGGGTAGTTCTACTTTTTAAGTTTTTGAGGAGCCTCCATTCTGTTTTATTGTGACCTGGGTTGGGGGGTTACTTGATGGCTGAGGTGGTGGCCTATTTTCTGTTCTGTTGGCTTGGCAGGTGCTATTACTCAGTCACAGAGTTCTTTCCCAGTGAGTTCAGGTCCCTTAACGGCTCCCCCTGCAGCCAGTACCCAGTGCAGGTTGGAGTCAATGCCGAGGAGACGATGTACCATCAGCTCAGGCTGAGCTCGTCTGAGTGTCCTGCTCTACAGTCTATGACTGGCGGGATGATTCGTCCATCTATTCATTCGTTAAAGGACAATTTATTGAGTGGGCGTGGGAGAGACAGGTGAGTGTGGCAGGTACTTTCCCGGGTGCAGACTAGCCCTGACCTTGTAGGGCTTAAGGTCAGCTGCAGTCAAACCTGTATATTTATGCAAAGCAAGGTACACTGTGCTGACTGCGAAGAAGGACGTCCAGAAATGTTCGTGTGTGTGTGTGTCTTGCGTGCTTGCGTGTGTGTGTGTGTATATGTGTGTGCGTGCGTGCGTGTGTGTGTGTGTGTGTGTGTGTACTGGCAGGCAGAGTTCATGGGAGGAAGCCCACTGCTTTCTCTGAGGTAACTGGATGTTCCCTTTTTCTACGTTTACGTGGAGACGTCTAACGGTATTTGTGACCATTATTTATCTTGCTCATTGACAAGATTAATTTTTGATATTATAATGTAGAGTCATTTCCGATTTTAATCGAAAGCATTTTTAAAAGTTTAATTGATTTATTTGTATTTTTTTTAACCAAAATCCAGTCCTCAGAGGCCATAGGACAACCAAATGTACAATGAGGTGGCTCATTCTGTACATCCAGTCATCTTTTACAATTTTTCTAATGTTATTAAAATGTAAACTTAAAAAAAATGTTATTACTCTATCAACTTCTGCCAGTTCCAAAGGGATTCAATTCTTGCCAATTCCATAAGCCGGCATATAAATCTGTGACTCTTCAAAGTTTTCTATGTGAAGTCCCGTTCTTGCTGGGGGATGGAGTATAGAAAGCAGTGCCTCCTCTGAAGTCTGTCAGCCCCTTGGGGAGCAGGGGGGATGCCCAGGCGAGGAGATGGGAGCAGGGCCCTTGGTTCTGAGAGGACAGACAAGCCCCCGAGACCAGGAAGGCGGGTCCTGCCCTCCCCGAGGTATGGCTGCTGCTCTCCGTTGCTGGTGAGCATTGGCTTGACGTTTCACCTGGGGCTGTTGGGTCTCATTAAGGATTTTGCATGTGTGAGTGTGAGTGTGTGTGTGAGTGTGTGTGAGTGTGAGTGTGTGTGTGTGTGTGAGTGTGTGTGTGTGTGTGTGTGTGTGTGTGTGTGTGTGTGAGTGTGTGTGTGTGTGAGTGTGTGTGTGTGTGTGTGTGTGTGTGTGAGTGTGTGTGTGTGTGTGTGTGTGTGTGTGTGTGTGTGTGTGTGTGAGTGTGTGTGTGAGTGTGTGTGTGTGAGTGTGTGTGTGTGAGTGTGTGTGAGTGTGTGTGTGTGTGTGTGTGTGAGTGTGTGAGTGTGTGTGTGTGTGTGTGAGAGTGTGTGTGAGTGTGTGTGTGTGTGTGTGAGTGTGTGTGAGTGTGTGTGTGTGTAGGTTGATTGTGGATAAATGGCACTAAGACAGGGAGGTGAACCAGAGGCCCTAAATGGCCAGTGTCCCCTGGCCTCACAGATTAAGCAACCAACCCTGAGCAGGACAAAAATAAGTAACACCGAGGACCAAAACACACACACCCATTTGGACAATCAAAATCCTGGTCCTTGTGAAACAAAGCAGCCCCTGAAGAAAACATAGGATTGTGACTCAGCGCCGGGCACACCTCATCTGACCAACCCACGTCTTTTTTAATTGAAATTTTCACGTGGTATTTTTCCTACATTTAACATTACCAACGGGCTGACCATCAACGTTAAGCTGCAGCATCTTTCTGAATAAACGGGTGGCATTGTCGTTTCCTAGAAGAATGTACCACCTTCTCTGGTCAGACTCACAGTTCCTTGGCCTGCTCTCCTCTGACTGTGACAGCCCCTCCGTCCTGTGTCTAGGATGCTCGTTCTGTGAGAAGGACCCTCTTCCTTTGAGAGCGACACATTTCAGTATGACGCTAGCAGCATGGCATGAGCCTTTCAAAGTCAATGCCTGGGCATGTAGAATATTCCATCTCGGCCTTTTTAAAAATCGCAGCTTTAGCTCACCCATGAAAGAAGAAAAGGGAGCATGCCTGTGAGAATCACACCAACAATTTCAGGAAGTTACACAACAGTGCGATGAAAATAAGAGGATTGAGACCGCATTGGAGACCGTGGCTCCCGTGGCCCTGCTCTTCAGCCGCGCCTTGGACAGCGACGCCAGGCCTTCACTTCTCCAGGTCATGACTTAAAAAGGAAGACGTGACGCCGTCGAGGCACCACCATTACACAGCAAGAACAAGTTTTCACAGATGTGTGGTCCCCATTCCAGTCAGATTCCACGTGTAGAGCTGGGACTGAAGTACAATTGGATGCCACACGCATTCGGGCATAGCTCATCAATTTCCTGTTCTCTTATCCACAGGAGATGTGGGGCAGAGGCTATAAATACATGCACAGCTCATATAGGAGCTACATTTTTTTTTGAGGTTAAGAACAAAGAAAACCAGGCAAAATGGTAACAGGAGACAAGGGAGCGCTTGCTGTGATTTAAACTAAAAATCTCCACTCGGTGTACCTTGCATCCTCCTCTAGGATCATGCTCCCATTTTCAATTAGTAAAAACTCAATAAGACTTTCTCAGAATGAACTACTGAGTAAAGGCCCATGGACCTCGGAAAACACTACTGCCCGCCCTCCACGAGGTCCTCCTCCAGCTCTCTGGGAACAAACTTAGTGCCATGTCCTTGAACTCCAGGACCTCCTGGAAAACGGGGAAGGGAGATGCTCATTGCCTCACCCCCACCCTGATCTTGGCCCATATAGCTCCTGATCGCTCCTGTGTGGGCATGCCAGGCTGGCTTCATTTGTCTCCCTGGGATAAGACAATGAGTAGATTCTTCTACCATTTCTGAACACAAGTCTTAGAAGAGTAGCTGGAAATAGGAGATATTAATATAACAGGTGAATAGAAACATGTCTTGAAATCATTCCATATATAATGAGTGCCTTGAAAGTACAAAGCTTTGAAATGGAAGGAGAAGATCTTCCGGGTTGGTTTCTATGGTGACAGGAGTGATGCTGGCGGGGTGATTGGGGTGATGGCTGATGGTGGGCAGAGAGGGTATTTGCTATGGAGTGTGTGGAAAGAGCAGAGATGTGTGGAATAGATGAACATTGAACAGTCTAGTGAGTAGCCTTATAAATGTTATTACTGTTTGGATTCTTTGTAAAGAGTTACTCCAAATTAGCAGAATAACATGCTCTCAAATATCAATTTTCCACACCCAGGAATAGCCTTGATGCTTACGCCATGAGTACTTAACATGACACCAACAAATGACAAGGACAGAGGGCAAGTCCCCTGGTGGACACACCTAGTTAGAAAGACGTCACCTCGCAGACCAAAACTGCACACACATGACACCTGAGACACAGATGGGCACGCATGCTTAGGCGTGTACAGAACGTGTGTCCCGGTAAGGGGCAGCCCAGAAGTGTAGATGTCTGTATGATCAGAATGCTTTAAAAACACGTGAACAAAAATAAACTATATATTTCTCTTTTTTTACTTTTTGGTTGATTTTAGAGAAAGAAGAAGAGAGAGGGAGAGATAGATAGAAACATCAATGATGAGAGAGACTCATTGATCAGCTGCCTCCTGCACACCCCCTACTGGGGATTGAACCCACAACCTGGGCATCGAACCATGACCTCCTGAGCCACACTGGCCATGCAAAACTCTATATTTCTTGTTGTAAAAACATTTGTTTTCCAATTTTCTTTGTAAAACAAGAAGACATCGCAAAAGAGCAACGATTTGGAACAAATGAAGCAGCTTGCGTGACTTGAGGCTGCGCGGGTAACCACGTATTTGAGAGGTCAGCTCCACCTCCCCTGACCTCCGTCTAGAGAGCAGCTCCAAGCTCTCTGCCTTCGCGGTGTGGGTGGGTGAGGGTGTGGGGGGAGGAGTTTGACTCAGTGTGCCTCCCTGGAGAACATGGGGTCACCTTCAGTGATCTTATCAAAGAAAACAGCACTGCTCCCGCGAGCTGTGAAAATGGAAGGGAATTAGGATAAAAGGCTCTGGGCTGCCAGCATCCCAGGGGAGAAGGTCAGAGAGTGGGCGGCCGGTGGCCGGTCCTGAAGCTCCCGTTTTGATTCACACGGAGCTGCAAATGGCTACGACCCCGTGAGCAGTTGTGATAAAGCAAAGTAGCAAACGAAGGCAAGGACATTGTGGAAATGTAGAGGCGTCCATACAACAATTCTATCAAGTGGACGAGAATAATCAACCCGACATGATTATAATAACAGGCTTTGGGCTAGTTGTTTCTGATTCACAAAACATTCAGCAAATAGCAGGGAATTTAACCCTCACCAGGGAGGCAGGTGTTGTCATCCGTGCCTCACGGAGATGGAGACCAAGGTTACAATGGCATACATTTGGGCAAGTTCACAGAACGAGAGGCTACAGGGCTACTGCTGTCTCCCGTGCCTCTAAAGCCATCACTGGGAGCCTGGTCGGCGTGGCTCAGTGGTTGAGCGTCGGCCTGTGAACCAGGAGGTCATGGTTTGATTCTTGTTCAGGGAACATGCCTGGGTTTCGGGCTTCATCCCCAGTGTGGGGCGTACAGGAGGCAGCCAATCAATGATTCTCATCATTGATGTTTCCATCTCTCTCTCCCTCTCTCTTCCTCTCTGAAATCAATAAAAATACAAAAAGAAAATAAATGCTATTAAAAATAAATAAAGCCATCCCTAGGACACTATGGGACCTCCATAAACATTTGCTGAAGGCGTAGGCTGGCCCTTCAGCCTGTTTTTCCAATTCCAAGTCTGATGTTTTTACTGGCTCTCTCAAAAGCGATGGTTCACCCCCTGAAATCACTCCAGCGTGCTTCGCAGCTCTGTGGCTGCTCCTTCCTCCTCACCGGGACCTGCTCGGTAGTCTCCCCCAGCCACTCTCTTCACCTCACCGGCCGGACAGGTGTCTCTCCTCCCATCCATGCCACTGTCTTCTTCATACCGTGGCGGGAGGACTCCCCCTTCACCATGGCCCCAGCACAGCCTCATCCTCTCTGTTCCTCGGTGTCCACTTTTGTTCTAAACTCTTCTGCCCGAAGAAGGGGCTCATGGCCCGACCCCGGATCTAGTTCTCTTCCTCCTTCCCTGCAGGAAAGGGCCCCGATGAAGCCGAGGAAGCCTCACACGCCCGAAGCCCTCAGCATCTGCTTCCGCTCCCCTCCATGCACAGGGCCAGGCCAAGGCCCACGTCCCGCCTGCAGTCACATCCCAGATCGACGCCCATCTTGCATCGCGGCAGCCAGATCCCTGAACCAGGCATTGGCTTCTGTGCCTTGGTGACTGTGACGGCCGCTCACCTCCCATTCTGCCCGCAGGTTCACACTGAGCAGCCGGGCGTCTTTTCAGTTCACAGGTTCGTTCATGATTGCTGTTCCTCTCCCCCTTCTCCCCGCCTCCCCTTCCAGCTAGAGACCCTTTCATGTCTATCATGTCTATACGATCATTACCCAAAGGGGAAACGCCTTCCAATTTGTGAAGGGACTTCCCAAGTCCTTGTGTGTGGTCCCTCCCCCTCAGCCTCATCTGTCTTCTCCCTGTGACCATCTCCACTGCCCCCTGAGACCATCCCCACCGCCCCCTGTGACCTTCCCCATGCCCTCTGTGACCTTCCCCGCCGCCCTCTGTGACCTCCCCCACCGCCCTCTGTGACCTTCCCCACCGCCCTCTGTGACCTTCCCCAGGCTCTCTGTGACCTTCCCCATGCCCTCTGTGACCTTCCCCATGCCCTCTGTGACCTTCCCCACCGCCCTCTATGATCTTCCCAATACCCCCTGTGACCTTCCCCATCGCCTTCTGTGACCTTCCCCATGCCTTTTGGGACCTTTCCCACCGCTCTCTGTGACCTTCGCCATGCCCCCTGTGACCTTCCCCACCGCCCTCTGGGAGCCTGGGAAACCTGGGAAGTTCCTGAGTTACAGCTAATGATGTCCATCTGGGGCGGAGTCCGCCCTCCAGCATAGGAAACGGTTGAACCTGAAACTCTGTCCTCTGTCTGTGTACTGAGGGACACGATTCTTCTCCCGCCTCTGGGAGGGCACTGCGCAGGGTGGCAGGCCCATCACAGGCCATTCAGGGAATGGCTTTCATCGCGGTCACAGAAGAGATGCGCACACCTGCTAGCGCTACCTCTGGCCAGAGAAAACAAAACCTTTGTAAAAGGGAAGGTATCGTGTGGGTCCCAGCGAGATGCCCGAGGCCGAGATGGCAGAGGCCAGAGGACCCACTCGATAAAGGACCACGTCATCAGTCAGCGCTCGGGACCTGCGGGGCGGCACAGGGAGAGCCTCGAATGAGCACGAAGGGAGGCCGCAGGGATTGCAGAATTTCCTCTGACCCCCCTTTCCTCAGGTGCGTGTCATGAGCCTCTGGTGAGGCAGCAATGCCCTGTGCCCAGAGCATTGCAGACCATCCGACGTGAGAAGGAACTGAAAATGCCCAAGTCCAGCGTGTGTGCAGATGGAGGACCTGGAGTCTGAGACGGGACACGACGCCCCTGGTGGCAGAGAGCGAGGAGCAGGGAGGCTGAGAGGGCGATGCCGGCCCAGGTTTTTAGGAGACTTCCAGAGCCGCTTCCCTTCCAGTCCAGTGTCCAGGGCTTTGGAGATGCCACAGGTGCCTCCACTTTGTCAACCACAGAACAGAACGAAGCTGAAAGCAATCTAACCGATCACACAATAAAGGGGGCCCCCACGGAAACGCGCAGGCGGCCAGGGAGGTGATGGAACCACCTTGTTTTGGGGTTAGAGAGATCAGGGTTCAGATCCCATCGCTCTCATGTATCAGCCATGTGACCCTGGGCAGGAGCTTCACTTCCCTTGGCCGGGTTCCTGTGTCTGACATGGGATTACCCACCCCTGTTTCCCTGGGAGGTTTCTGAGAGTTAAATGGAAGATCCCTGTAAGGCGCCAGCACCTCACTGGGCGCAGGTTGGACAGTTTAAGGAAGGCGGCTGTTGCTGGTGCTGTCACACTGCGTCCATGCAGCCGGCCAGGTGATCTAATAGCATTTACCTAAGGGCTGGATTTCAGGATGAAAAAGCAGAGATGGCCAGGCCAGTGTGGCTCAGTGGATTGCGTTGCAACCTATGAACCAGGAGGTCACTGTTCAATTCCTGGTCAAGGGCACATGCCGTGTTTCTGGGCTTGATCTCCAGTAGGGGGTGTGCAGAAGGCAGCCAATCCATGATTCCCTCTCATCATTGATGTTCCTATTTCTCTCTCGCCCTCTTCCTCTCTGAAATCAATAAAAAAAAATATTAAGAAAACAAAACAGAAGCAGCGATGGGCAGGGATGGGCACACCTGGGGTGATGAGGGCCCACTGCAGAGAAGAGAGAAGACAGCATACAAGGACTGCCCACAACGACAGTGAGGAGTCCAACTCGTGGAGAGAAATTCTTAGCCACGTCCTCCCCTGAAGGTTTGCCGGGGGGGAGACGGCCCAGTGGGCAGGGAGGCCCGAGGGGAGGCCATCTCCAGGTGGGAAGAGCGGGAGGTTAAATGCGCAAGGGCACGGAGTCAATCCGAGTGTGATAGGCCTGGCCCCACGCCCTCTCTCCATCCCGCGAGCAGAGACCTTGGCCTGACCCACCCCGGCCGCAGATCTTCCCCTGGAAGATGCGCACCTTGTGTGATTGCTGCCTCTGATGATGGATGGCCAGCTGGGCGCTGGCAGACTCGCAGCCTGGAGGCCGGCGGCCTCTAAATCATCTACAAAGAGGCGGCTGGCTCCTGGCACTTCGGCAGAGAGAAACCTGCCTCACTCCGAGCGCAGGCGAGATGCTTACGGGAAAGTCTGACTGTGGTCTGTGACCCTCTGGGACACAGATGGTGCAGGTTTTCAGGGGGATGGTTCGCATTTCAAAAGCATGGATTACATGGTGAGATACACACACACACACACACACACACACACACACACACACATCAGGTCCCCGTGGGCTGTCCCCACCTCCCACAGGAATTCCTGAATGCCAGTGGAAAGGGTCCATGTAGGTGGGCAGAGTGTTGGCTCAGGTGGGACCATCTGGGAGATCTGTGTACCTACAGTACATGCTGCGACTTCATCCACCTCATCTCAGTTTCTTTTTTTAAAAAAAATATTTTTTTATTGATTCCAGAGAGGAAGGGAGAGGGAGAGAGAGATAGAAACATCAATGATGCGAGAGAATCATGGATCGATCAGCTGCCTCCTGTACGCCCCACACTGGGGATGGAGCCCGCAACCCTGGCATGTGCCCTGATGGGGAATTGAATCTCGACCTCCTGGTTCATACTTGGACGCTCAACCACTGAGCCACACCGGCCAGCCTCATCTCAGTTTCTTCATGGAAGAGTTTTGCTGTAAGGGTTAAATGAGATAATGCGTATAGGCTTCTTAGAGGCTGGTGCATGTAGATGCTTAATCATTGTTGTTTCCCCTTTGTCTTAGCTTCCTCCTTCCTAATACACGGTTTTTATGTTTAATGCCTGTCTTGGTTTTTAAGTTTTTATAACCAGTAGTAATTGCAGGAGCCAACATCAATCATCCTGCCGCTTTGGGAGACCCTCAGAAACCGCTGAAAGAGTGAATTAGGGTTCAGGGAAGTGAAACGTACCGTTTTTAAGCACCTCTGAGGAAGTGGGTGCAAAGTTAGGAAGGAGAGAAGCGGAAAGCTCGTGCAGTTACTGCTCCCAGAGCTCAGAAGCGGAGTGAGTCTGAGGGGAGATTGTCCTGAAGCTGCCGGCAATCTCCATGGAGACGAGGCCCACAGGGCAGGGTCCCCGGGTCAGAGGACGCCCGGCTGTAGGAGGTTTGGGTGATGGAACATCGCAGGCTGAGCCTTACTGGAAGGCAGAGCCTAACTTCAGGTTGCTTAGGGCCAGGGCGGGATCTGAAGTCAAGAGCATGCAGAGGGGTTCTCCCTGGGAGGTGCTCCTGCTCCCCGTGGACTTCATGCGTCTGGAGACATGTTTGATCCTCAGGCCTTGTGCGTGGGGTGGGTGTCTCTGGCATCGAATGGGTGGAGGCCAGGGATACTACCAAACATTCCACAAGGCCCCGGGAAGATCTGGTCCCAAATCTGATGAAGTATCAGGTGAGAACTATGAGGATGAGAAACTCGGGCTTATGGTAGGAGACTTGACTGATTCTATAGCCAAAGTTTTGAAACAAAATTCTGGGTGAATTCATCTGCATTTTTACACTCCTCTCCTTTCTTCCTGGCATCTATAATTACTCCTTCATTTAAATTTGGGGTTCGATCTGTGGTCATCACAGGCCAGTTATTCATTTACGATCATTGAGAAGGAACCTGACCCCCGACCCTTTCTAACATTGGGAATTTGACTCAGAGCAGTAAGAAGTGGCCACCCAGAACCCAGGGATCAAAAAAAGACAGACATCTCCCAGCAGATGGAGAGGACGGGCAGGCCCTGCCAGCTCTGAGCACCATCTAGCCGTGCTTGGCACTGGCCATGGCTGACGTGCCAACTGTTAACATTCACACGGCTCTCAGCTCTGCCCTTGCAGTGACCCCGGCAGCCACTCCCAGCTCCACGCTCAGCACTTTGCATTCTTGCATGTCTAGACCAGTGAGCAGTCAGGTGTGAAACTCACCCTGAGACACTGTCAACCCTGCTGTAAAGTGATGAGAGTGATGCTGAGAAATGTAGCAACTCACCAGGGGTGACCTTACCAGCCTAAAGGACAGAGATGGGAGTGGCCCCCACGTGTGTCCTTATGGGACTGCTCCCTCGTGTGTCCTTTGTGGGACTGGTCCCAGGTATGTCCTGTGTGGGACTGCTCTCCATGTGTGTCCTGTGTGAGGACTGCTCTCCACGTGTGTCCTGTGTGGGACTGGTCCCAGGTATGTCGTGGGAATGGGAAGAGTTGGGGCCCCCATGGTACAGGCCAGTACGTTTCAGTGGGCTACACGCTAGCTTGTGAACACCTGGTTTGTGTCCAGTTCCTTCATGCCACACAGAGTCACGGACAAGCACAGGACTCCGCTCCCTCGCAGTGACCTTAGGAGAAACTGAGAGCAGGGAGGCAATGAGGTGTGAGTTCCCTCCACCCTCCGTCCCCCTGCATCCTGGGAGCACTGTGTACGCTGCCCTGAAAAAGCGGCCTCCCTGCTCCTCGTCATGGCCAGCGCCTCCTGGACGGGCCTGTTTCTTTCTCTCTGGGGGTTAAAGCACTGCTCTCACCATCAAACCATCCACCCAGAGGCACGCCCATCTACCCCCCTCAGCCTTAGTTCTTGGGTGTGAATGGGCACCACCCCAGCTTAAGCAGGGCATCTGGGGAAATGAAGCCAGGCTGGCTTTCTGGGGTGGTGGGAGGTTCAAAGGGGTTAGGACAGCCCAGCTGGCGTGGCTCAGTGATTGAGCATCGACCTATGAACCAGGAGGTCATGGTTCGATTCCTGGTCAGGGCACATGCCCGGGTTGCAGGCTGGATCCCCAATAGGAGGCATGCAGGAGGCAGCCGATCAATGATTCTCTCTCATCATTGATGTTTCTCTCTCTCCCTCTCCTCTTCTCTCTAAAATCAATAAAAATATATTGAGGCTAGGATAGTGAGTAGGAACTGCTGTTGGAGAACAAGAGGGCCCAGGGAGACTGCAGGTTTCTATACACAGAAGCGGAGACAGAAAAACACAAAACGCCCGGCATTCTGCGTCCCTGATGTTTGCAAAGGATTCATTCACCACACCAGTCACACGTCACACGGAACATGGGGAACCAGGTCCCCAGGAACTTCCACATTCTCCAGGCACCGCCGGGGAAGCCGCAGTGCGGGGCTTTCGACATTGACCCCACCTGTGACAAACCCCAACTGTGCTGGTCTCAGTCAGGAAAGCAAACCCACCATGGGTAATGCGGGAGGTGTACTTTAGGAGGAAGGCCTGGGGCAGGGGTGCGAGGGGCTGGGGAACTGAGGTCCTAACGGGGAGCGCAGGGGCAGGGCGATGTCACCCACCAGCCCTCCTGGGCACCAGAGCCGGGGGGCCAGTCCAATCCAGCAAGGGGGTCTGAAGAGCAGGGAGCCCAGCGGCAGGGGGACGTGGGAAGGGGAGCCGGGTGGACTGAGGCCTCGGAGACTCGAGAGGCCTGGGGTGCCGTCGGCCATCGGTGCCGGTGGACGGGGCGAGAGCTGGACACAGAGGAGAAGACCGGAGGGCTCTCCGCTCCTCTCTCTCCACAGCCGTTTGCGCGGAGCTTTGAGAGGTCAGGGACTTTTTCCTTCTGCGTCACACCCCCTTTTTGGGTGAAATTGAACCCAGAACCGTACAGAGAAGGGAAATTTGGGGCACATGGCTCTCGCTAAGCCACGTTCCCGGGTCCTCCTGCTCCTGGTTCCTTTCCGCTGAGCGTCGTTCAGCCTCCTGGGACGAGGCCGCCGTGTGGATGGGAAGAGTGATCAATAACAGGTGGCTGTTCACCTTCTTGCACGCCGGCTGCTGGGTATCTGGTTCAGGCCGTCCCCCCACATTCGCTGTTGTTTGGAGAGTCTGAGCGACTCGCTGAGTTAACGGATTGACCGTTGTGAGGACAGGCAGGCTCATCCATGAGCCTGAAGGCGGGAACACGGGCCAGCCCTGGCCCCGGCCCTGCGCTGAGCGGTGAGTCCTGGCATTTAAAAGCATCCCCCGGCTTCCTTGTTCACTCCTCCTCCTCGGACACGTCCGTCCTCATCTCTCACCTCGTCGCCAATGAAGGCAGCTTGCTCCCAGAGGGCAAGCTGAGCCGCTCACGGGAGGGAAGAAAATGTTCCGAGTTCCATTCCTGTCTATGTTGCCTAATGTGTTCGTTGAGGCAAATGCTTTGCATTTTATACTGCATGTAACATACATGTAAGCATGTGGAGTTTACATGCTCACAGCTATTGCTCCTCGCTGCTGGTTACGGAATTTTGGAGACTAGCTCTAAGTCGCACCACACTCTGAGCAGAAGCTAGTCTTGAGGCACAGTCCACGCCGACTTTAAAAAGCCACCTGCTCACACGTCTGATCGGGGCCCAGCGGCGCCGTCTCGCATAAACATGGAAGGTTTCCACCGGAGCTTTGGCTTCTCATCATAACCTCAGCCGCATCCTGGTCCCGGGGACTCAAGGCAGGTCAGACGCTTTGTAAACCAGAAAGCACAAGGCGCGGGGTGTAGCTCATCAAACATGAAAGGCTAGTTTTTATTTTCCCTTTAGAATTGAGCACTGTGACTGTATAGCTTATTTATTTATTTGTTAATGCTCAACCCAGGATACTTTTTCCATTGAAGTTTAGAGAGTAGAAGGGAGGAGGGAGACAGAGAGAGACACACACAACGATGTGATAAGAACACAGCAATCAGTGGCCTCCTGCACTCGCCCTGGGATTGAGCCAACAACCCAGGTAAGTGCCCTTGACCGGGAATGGAACCCAAGTGCCATTGTCGCTCTAACCATTGAGCACACTGGCCAGGGCTAAACTTATTTTCAACAAAAATAGATAATCTATAGTCCTCAGAATGAGAATATGTTTGAGAAAAGGGACCTCTTCTTAAGCACAGGTGTGGGAAGGATAAAATTCCTCTTCATGGACGAGAGGTGAGGAGAAAGGGGACCTATTTGATGCTTGGAGGATTGTTGAGACTGGACTTTTGAACGTGGCTGAGAAAGGTTGGGCTTGGGTTCAGGAGGAGAACCCGGACCTGGAGCAGGTCAGTGCAGGTGCAGACATTCGTACGAACAGAGACGTGGGACCAAGACAGGCCGTGCGGGGGTCTCGCTAGGAGGACAGCCCGTGGTGAAGGACCCAGGATGGGAGGAGGAGGGACGACGTGGCTCAGGACGCAGGTTGGATTGAATTAACTGGCGAACTTTCAATGTTTGTGGAAGGAAATTGAATCTGGATGCTTGATTAGACGGTTTGAACAACGTCCCAGGAGACAGGATTTGTCACAGGACAATGACAACATCGGTGTCTTCCTGAAGGTTTGTCTGCGTGGGAGTCTGTGTCCATACGCCACGTCCTGGGAAGGACACAGAGGATGTCTCGGAACAGGGGATGCCTAGGACGCTTTTAGAAGAGTCTTGGGGACAGGGAATGGGGGTTGAGTTGACTGATAACCCTGAGGCTGGAAAGGAATGAACGGATACACCTTGAGATAAAATACAACCTGAACTACAACGTGAGCTCCCCACAGCCCATGTCCTCAGGAACACCTCATCTGCAGACACACACACACACACACACACATCACCTCCGGATGCTGACACAGCAGAACACGGTTCCCACGTTGTTCTCTGCCCCAAAACACAATGTCATTTAGGGGTTCAGGACCAATGGCTGGAGGAAGCATTGATGATCCTGGCACCACCTTCTCGGGAGGCGGTGCATGGAAAGGGCGTTGTCAGCGTTTCTGAAGCGGCCTCTCCATTAGACACGGCCAGGGTGTCACTTGACTTAAACAAACCGACGGGCGCCGCGGGCCTGCGGGCGCTGTGATGCGAACAATCCATCTGAAGGAGGCTGGCGGCGGAGTGCGGCTGCGTTGGCGCGTGTTCAATATTCACCCCACTCGTCCCGGGGGGACATCCGTTATGTGCCCCTGGGATCCTCAGCAGAGCGGCTTGATTAGGGCGCCAATCTGCAAGGTCGGCTGTGTGATCCATCACCTTCTTTTAAGAAAAATGGCCCCTTCTTGTGGCTTTCCCTCTCGGGGAGTTCATTTACTCTGGGGCTCAATCAGTACAAGGCTGTGTTTGAGGGAGGGACACCCAAGCCGCCCTGCGGACCGCCCATGCCCCCGCTCCCCAGTCCGCGGGCGGTGAGGATGGAGGAGGCAGGGTGGTGCCAGACTCCCTTTCTGGCTGGACCATCTGTGAAATGGCAAGCTGTGTCAGTGCGAGGACAAACAGGTTTTATCTATTTGTTCTTGATGGGTATACGCCCCCAAAGCGACTGCATTCGCGTCTTAAAAATCAATGGCTTTGGGAGACGTTCTGAAAGGAATGAAAGTGCTTCTGTCAATAGACGTGGCATTGCAAATGGTTCAGGAAAGTCTTCTTCTGATTCTAGGCTCCGTGTAGTCCGGGGAGTGATTAACATGGTGGGGAAACCGTCTCCGGAAGCCCTGACCAGGTCCCGCCCGGTCAGAACGCCCAGGGAGGACTGGGTGCTGCTCGGCCCCAGGATGCGCTGGGTCCACGGCCACTACCTTGAAGGAGTCGATTTATCTGGGAAAAAGCCAAGTCGCATCCCGAATCGCCAGAACTTCGGGACTGACCAGGGGCGTTCAGTCCCTAGTTTTACAGGATTCGTAGGGAGGGGCTCAGCCCATGCCAGAACAAATACCCTGATAATCCACTTACAAAACACGTGGGCCAACAGGGCTGTTTAAAACACTGCCATTTAGCCAGGCCAGTGTGGCTCAGTGGTTGAGCATCATCCCAGGCACCAAAAGGTCTCCAATTTCATTCCTGGTCAGGACACATGGCATGGTTTCAGGCTCGATCCCCAGGAGGGGGCGTGCAGGAGGCAGTCGATGAGTGTTTCACTCACATCCACGTTTCTATTTCTCTCTCCCTTTCCTCTCAACTGTCTTCTCTCTCTCTAAAAAAAAATAAATAAATCACTAAAAAACCCCACAAAACACATATTTTCAAAAACTACCATTTACACAATAGGGTTTTGTTAAAATAGTAAAGTTAAAAGCGAACATGTTAGGCAGGAATTCTTATGAATACAGAATGTCACTGAAGTAAAATCCATCGTTAACGAGTGATGTGCACCCTCTCTTATTATGTCTGAGTCTGTAACACCAGCCAGTGACCTTCAGGATGCCCTTAGGTTTGAACTCCTGCCATCTCTGAGCCTAGACACCTCATGACATGTACAGCACACGCCATAACATGGAGAGCATGTGATTTAGCTGACTATCATTTTACCTTATTAGTCAAGTGCTTAATTAACGTTTAGAAACTCACATTTTAAAAAATATATATATTTTTAATGATTTCAGAGAAGAAGGAAGAGAGAGAGAGATAGAAACATCAATGATGAGAGAGAACCATTGATCGGCTGCCTCATGCAAGCGCCCTACTGGGGTTCAAGCCCACAACCCGGGCATGTGTTCTTCACCAGAATCGAACCTGGGACCCTTCAATCCGAAGGCTGATGCTCTATCCACTGAGCCAAACCAGCTAGAGCAGAAACTCTAATGCTTTGAACTTGAAATCTGCCTCTAATGTCTCAAATTTTACATAAAACGTCAAAAATATAAAGAAAGAACAGCATCTGGACTATTCTGACCCTTTGTCCACGATGGGGAAATTGAACAGTTAACCACATCATTAAAGCTTGGGTTCCCCCCTACACCACCCCGGGTACCTTCTAACACCCACAGGATCCGACCCCGCATGTTGCCAGCCCCTGCTTCACACCCATCACGCCTGGGCCAGCCACTCTGGCTCGTGTTTATTTATGAGTAAAACTAGAAGCCTGGTGCATGAAATTTGTGCAAGGAGGGGGGTTTTCCCTCAGCCCAGCCTGTACCCTCTCCAATCTGGGACCCCTGGAGGGATGTCCGACTGCCCATTTAGGCCCGATCCCTGTGGGCAGTCGGACATCCCTCTCACAATCCAGGACTGCTGGCTCCCAACTGCTTGCCTGCCTGCCTTCCTGATTGCCTCTAACCGCTTCTGCCTGCCAGCCTGATCACCCCCTAACCACTCCGCTGCCAGCCTGGTTGATGCTTAACTGCTCCCCTGCCAGCCTGTTTGCCTCCAACTTCCCTCCTCTGCTGGCCTGGTCACCCCTAACTGCCCTCTCCTGCAGGGTTGATCACCTCCAACTGCCCTCCCCTGCTGGCCATCTTGTAGTGGCCATCTTGTGTCCACATGGGGGCAGGATCTTTGACCACATGGGGGCAGGCATATTGTGTGTTGGAGTGATGGTCAATCTGCATATTACTCTTTTATTAGATAGGATAGAGGCCTGGTGCAGGAGTGGGGGCCAGCTGGTTTGCCCTGAAGGGTGTCCCGGATCAGGGTGGGGGTTCCCTTGGGGCATGGGGCGGCCTGAGCAAGGGGCCTGTGGTGGTTTGCAGGCCGGCCACACCCCCTGGCAACCCAAGCTGAGGCCCTGGTATCTGGAATTTATTTTCCTTCTACAATTGAAACTTTGTAGCCTGGAGCAGAGCCAAGCTTGCTGCTCCCTCTGTGGCCGGCAGCCATTTCTGTGGCAGTTAATTCACCTTCTACAATTGAAATTTTGTAGCCTTAAGCGGGTAAGCCCGGCCAGGGTGTGCGGAAAGCTTTGCTTCCCCTGTTGCCGCCGGCAACCCTGGCTTACTCTCTCAAGCTCCGTTCTGCTCCCATTTCTGTTTGAATTTGTTTACCTTCTATAATTGAAACTTTGTAGCTTGAGTGGAGGCTTAGGCCTGCAACGGCTATGGAAAGCTTGGCTTGCTCTGTTACCTGGGAAACCTTGCTCTCTGTGGCTGTAGCCATCTTGGTTGGGTTAATTTGCATACTTGCTCTGATGGGCTGGTGGGCGTGGCTGGTGGGCGTGGCTTGTGGGTGTGTCGATGGCAGGTAAATTTGCATATTACCTTTTTATTAGGTAGGATATCTCTCCATGAACTCCCCCCATGCATTGTCTAAAAGGAATAAACAACAGCCTTCGCGTTGTACGTTTCCCTTCCCTGGCCACTGTGGTCCCTGTATTGTTCCACTAACACTGCGTGTTTCTCTCCTGAAGGCCTGTCGGTGGCTCAGAACCTCGGGGCTAACATCACCTGTCGGAGCCTCATTAAACCCCTGATGCTTTTTCTTCCTTCCAGTAGAAACTGCGCCTTTTTTCTCTCCTTTTTGCTCTGTTTCCCATTCCCAGCAGGGAGGAGATGCTGATCCCAGTTTCTATTTTAACTCAACCTCAGCATCCTCCAAAATTTGCATCAACAAATGTTCTGATGTATAGAAGACCGGATTCTTCCACCATGAGGGACAGTGTCTCAGCTGACATTAGCCTCCAGGGGACCAGGCCACCTGGTGGGCTTGGGTCACTTAAAGTCCCCAAGGTCAAGTCAGAAACGGTGCCTCGCCGCGCTCCCGAGTGAATTCCCCCTTCAGGCCGCCTCCCTGCGCTGGCCCTGGGTACCGCCTCCCGCTCCCTGGGACAGCACGCGGGGGTGCCTCTTTGTCATCTCGTTTTAGCAAAGTCCCCAGGTGTTTGCCCAGATAGAACACACCTGGAACCCATCAGTGTGGTGCGGGGGCGTCACCTGTCAGCCGGCTGACCCATGAGGTCGGTCCACCCCTGGGAGCCACAAAGCCTGACGGAAAAGAGTGGCCCCCCAATCACATTGAAGATTCTTCCCAGAAGCAAAAGGGACAGAGGGTTGCCGACAGCACAGCAGATGTCACCTGCTCCCCACTCTGCTACTCAAGCAGCAACTTGGATTTATTTCTCTGTTGCAATTATTCTTTTAAATATGTTTATATTGATTTTTCTTAGAGAGAAAGAGAGAAGGTGAGCGAGCGAGAGAGAAACATCAATGTGAGAGAGAAATATGGATCAGCTGCCTCCTGCACACCCTGCCCTGGAGACTGAGCCTGCAGTCCGGGCATGTGGCCCAACTGGGAATCGAACCTGCAACCTCCATGCACATGGGACGGCACCCAAGGAACCAATGCACACGGCCAGGGCTCTCTGTCTCCTTCTGGTCGCTGTGTTGAGGCTGCAAGGTGAAGAGGGAAGGGACCAAGGCCCCGCGTGGTTGCAGGCGAACACCTAGCTCCGTGCCTGGCCCGTCGGAGGTCCTGAAACTCACCCGCGGAACCGAGGAAACTGCTCTCTTTCATTTATTTGGTAAACATGTACAGCCCCTCTGCGGGGTGATGGAAAAGCAGCAGCGACTCCCGCAGGAGGAAGCCCCTGTCCTCATGGAGTTTACATTCAAATGGGCCTCGCTCGAAACTTTTAAATATCGCCACAGTCCCATCTCTGAAACCATCGCCCCATAACCCCGGGCAGTGGCGTAGGGCAGGCGGGACCCAGTCTTCCTCAGAAGAACTTATACGACTGACTGTGTTCTCGCTGACGAGAATCCAACTAAGACCAACGACACTGAGACTCATTCATTCACTCATTCATTCAACAGGTGTCTGTAATTCCGGCCCTGTGCCAGGAGAAGCACACCCCCTCCTGGTGTATACTCCAGTGAGGAAGAAACACAGTGTGCTAGTGCCCGTGGCTTCTGTAAAAAACGACCACAACTCGGTGGCTTAAAACAATACGCGTGTATTTGCTCACAGTTTAATTGGTCCGAAGGCCAAAAGGGGTTTCCCAGGTGGGAACCACTCTCTCCCCAGGGCCGCCCCCCTCCAGGTGCAGGGCGGGTGCACCTGCTCCCCTGCCTGGTCCACCATCTAGCTTCCGCCCCCCGCCCCCCCACTCCCAGCTCAGGGTCCCTTCCTCCACGTGAGGGTCAGCAGCCTGACCTCCCCATGTCCCTCTCGGCCTGGATTCACACGGCCTCTGCCGGCCTCTACCCGCCTCCCTCTGTGGGGTTCGCAGCCAGAAATCCCGGGCAACCTACCCAGCCCACGGTCTCTAGCGTCATCACCTCTGTCTACTCCGTGTGGCTGTTTTAGGTAAATTCACGGGGTCCCAGCGTTTAGGAGCTGGCTATTTTGGGGGGGCGATGACAGCCTATCACACACATTCATGAACTAATTAAAAAGTATATTATTCACAATAACACTTCTTAATGAAATGGGCTTTGGTTTTCTTCTAAAAGTCTAAAAATACCAAAATAAAATAATAAGACTTTTAAACACTGATCATTTGAAAACTGTCCCAGAATCATATGCCCGGATGATTAGGATTCTGAGTCAAGGCTCAAAGGCCCGTGTCTGTAGTAAAAGTGCCAGAGAAGTTGTACATTCATTTAAAAATTAAAACAGGAGGCGCGGCTGGGGGTAACATTTGAAGTGGTGATTTAGAGTGTGGGCAGATTGAAAAAGTCAACATTTTGAAGATTAGAGAGGGGAAAATAGGAAGAAAAAAGCACAATAGCAAAAAGACTCGGCCTTTCAGAATGAATAAAAAGTACGTTTGGGGAAATCAAAGGTATACATTTGCATAGAAGTAGGACTTTATCATCAGACAATATAATAAATGTGATTTTATAAACTAACGTAGTAACTGCAAGTAGGGAGCCAGCCTGGAACTCTCTAAATCAACAAACAGATGTAAAGGGATTCGCTTTGTGTCAGTCGCCGGTTTCCTCACCTTGGAGCAGCGTGCAGCTGAGAAGATCTTATTCAAAGAGCTGTGGTTTTAAAAAAAGGGCCCGACCTGTTCGCTCACAAGGAAATTATACACCAAGGATATACGATTATTTTTTTCCCTTTAGAATAAAGCAAAAGGACGCGTTGAATCACATTCGATTTGAATAAATAAAAATTAACAAAAGAACTGGAGAATGTCTCAGATCTGATATGTGTTCTGAGAACAGTAGTATATTTTAATTAAACACAAAAGGTCTTTTAGAGGTACTACGCTCATTCAATATAGATATTTAAAGGGCAACACGCTAAATTTTTACAGACGCTGAAACTGGAGTGTAGGAATAGAATTCTTATTCACACATGGACAATTGGCGACGCTGTCTTTTTGAATCAATTAACAAAAAAGGGCCATTATTCTTTGACTTTGGTTCTTTGTTGCAGCGTTGGAAGTGACATAATAACTTTGGATAAATAGGACTGTAGCCCTTCTGGCCACTGGGTTCTCAGTGGTAGAAAATACCTTTATTTGTAAGGTTTTCTGATTCCAATGATTGATTTCTGCATGTTTTAGCGTTTCCATAGCTTTTAAGATCAGTATATCTTTCCACTTCTTGGAAATGCTATTCAGTGGATTGGCTCTTACAATTACTGTGTTCCTGGTCTGTAAGTGATTGTTTGCTCCTGGGTTTCTCCCAAACTATCACTATCCTGTTATGAATACACTAGAGGCCCAGTGCACAAAATTCGTGCACTGGCGGGTGTCCCTCAGCCCGGCCTGCGCCCTCTCACAGTCCAGGAGCCCTTGGGGGATGTCCGACTGCCAGCTTAGGGACGCTTCTCTCGCAATCCAGGACCCCTCACTCCTTACTGCCCGCCTGTGCACTGCTCCTTACCACTCAGCTTGCTGCTCCTTAGCACGGCAGTGGGGGCAGAAGTGGCTCTGCCACCACTGCTCTGCTCGCCAGCTGCGATCCTGGCTTCTGGCTGAGTGGTGCTCCCCCTGTGGGAGCACACTGACCACCAAGGGGCAGCTCCTGCATTGAGTGTCTGCCCTGTGGTAGTCAGTGTACATCATAGCGACCAGTTGTCCCACTGGTTGTTCCTCCATTTGGTTGATTTGCATATTAGGGTTTTATTATATAGGATGGAAATCAACAGGGCTCAGGGCCCAGCTGGTGGGAAGCGCCCAGGGCCCAGCTGGCCCGATAGGAGGAGGGCTGTTCTGACACTCAGAGGACCCAGTCCATGCCCACACTTCGTGACAGCTCATGCAGGTAAGACAACTGAGGACAGAAGGCTATGATCTTCACAGACTGTGGCTGGCTAGTGACCAAGGCAGACGCTTTCACTCCCTTTACCGTTCCCGTGCCCCCTCTGCAGTGTCACTTTGCAGTTTCTGTCAAGGGATGGGACCCACGTCCCGATCCGTGAAGCTGGACTGGCCCTGTGACTTTCACTAGGTCCTAGTGACTAGGAGAAGGCAGCAGCAGCGACACTGCCTCAGTTACAAGGCTCGACATCAGGAGACCTTGCACACGTCTGCTTTCTATCAGAACCCTGAGCACGCACCGTGTGAAGGAGCGCAGGCTCACAGAGGATGGGGACGCTGGAACCAGGGCGGTGGCAGCACAGGTGTCTCAGCTGAGAATGTCCTAGACCAGCCAGGCCCCGGATGACCCAGTCGCTGACCGCAGACACAATGCACCCCAGCAAAACCAAAAGCACAGCCCCGTTGAGCCCATGTTAAATCGTCACTTTACAGACTTGTAAACTAAACACATGGTTATTTGTTCTTTTTATCCATGCAGATTTGGGGTGATTTGTTACAAAGCAAAAGCTAACTGATACACAGACATTGTTATATTTAGCTTGGACAAATCAATGTATCATTGAAATGGAAAGAAAAATTTCAAAAGTTAATTTAGTTCTGATATAACATTCTATGTCACTGTTTCTTCTATATAAACGTAGCTTTTTTTTTAACCACACCAAATTCTAAATATATATGCCAATTTTAACTTCTGAAAGAATTCAGTATAAAGGAAATGAAAAGGAGCTAGTCTTCATTGCTTATTGATGACAAAATTATTTAATCATATTCTTTACTATAAAATTTAATATTTGACCATTTATAATTAAAATAACCTTAGTTCTGTTTAAAAAATAACACTTCATACATTATTAAAGGATTAAACTCCCTGGATTATCCATAGAGATTCATTTCATAGTTTCATCACTTAGTCATTCAAATAATATGTTACACATTTGAAAACTGTGTCACTTATAGAAAAAAAAAATGAAACGCCAATAGATTATCAATCAAATTTTATAGCAATAGAACACGCTACCTGTGCAAGCATTGATGAGTGGCAGCAGAATTACCAGTTTCCATAGCAACCTCATTGCCACTTTCTGAAGTTGAAGTTTCTCATAAACTCAGCAGGAAAGAAGGCCTGCTTTCCAGTCAGAATCCCCAGAGTCTGAAAGAAACAGAACTGCCATGAAATGACAGACACACCAACACGTGTATTTTAAAATAGACATTAATTGTTGCATTTTTATGTAACATTAAAATGTCATTACTCAAAATAAAGCAACTAAAGCTCTATGTTTTACATATGTGTCTATTTGACAAAGTTTCATAATTTTGGTTCACACCTCAGATATACATTTCATTTGCCATCAAATTTGCTGTAGCAGTTAATGAATTGGAATGAAGTTATATTTATATTGAATGTATTCCATGTGGATTAAAACTTTTGTTAGTATAACTTTAAGTCCAGTGTTTTGGAAATGTTAAAGAAAATTAAAAACATAATCAAGCGACTACTGCAATTCTGTTGTTGGTTTTTATTTTTGATTTTACACCATTAGAAATGAGATAAAATATTGCTCATATATATATATATATATATATATATATATATATTAGAGGCCCAGTGCATGAATTTGTGCATGGGTGGGGTCCGGCCATCCTGGCCAGGGGGAGGGGACATGAGTGGTTGGCCGGCCTGCCTGTTGGTCAAACTCCTGGTCGAGGGGACAATTTGCATATTAGCCTTTTATTATATACTAGAGGCCCGGTGCACGAAATTCGTGCACGGAGGGGGGTTGTTCCTCAGCCCAGCCTGTACCCTCTCCAATCTGGGACCCCTGGAGGGATGTCCGACTGCCCGTTTAGGCCCGATCCTGGTGGGATCGGGCCTAAACGGGCAGTCGGACATCCCTCTCACAATCCAGGACTGCTGGCTCCCAACTGCTTGCCTGCCTGCCTTCCTGATTGCCACTAACCGCTTCTGCCTGCCAGCCTGATCACCCCCTAACCACTCTGCTGCCAGCCTGTTTGCCCCCAACTTCCCTCCTCTGCCGGCCTGGTCACCCCTAACTGCCCTCTCCTGCAGGGTTGATCACCTCCAACTGCCCTCCCTTGCAGGCCTGGTCCCTCTCAACTGCCCTCCCTTGCAGGCCGGGTGCCTCCCAACTGCCCTCTCCTGCTGGCCATCTTGTGGTGGCCATTTTGTGTTCACATGGGGGCAGGATCTTTGACCACATGGGGGCAGCTATATTGTGTGTTGCAGTGATGATCAATCTGCATATTACTCTTTTATTAGATAGGATAGAGGCCTGGTACAGGGGTGGGGGCCAGCTGGTTTGCCCTGAAGGGTGTCCCTGATCAGGTGGGGGTTCCCTTGGGGTGTGGGGCGGCCTGAGCGAGGGGCCTGTGGTGGTTTGCAGGCCAGCCACAGCCCATGGTAACCCAAGTGGAGGCCCTGGTATCTGGAATTTATTTTCCTTCTACAATTGAAACTTTGTAGCCTGGAGCGGAGCCAAGCCTGGGGCTCCCTCGGAGGCCCGTAGCCATTTCTGTTGGGGTTATAATTGAAACTTTGTTGCCTTAAGCGGGTGGGCCCGGCCAGGGTGTGCGGAAAGCTTTGCTTCCCCTGTTGCTGGCGGCAACCCTGGCCTGCTCTCTCAAGCTCCATTCTGCGGCCATTTGTTTGAATTTGTTTACCTTCTATAATTGAAACTTTGTAGCTTGAGTGGAGGCTTAGGCCTGGCCAGGGCAGGCGGAAAGCTTGGCTTCCTCTGTTACCTAGGAAACCTTACTCTCTGTGGCTGTAGCCATCTTGGTTAGGGTTAATTTGCATATTCGCTCTGATTGGATGGTGGGCGTGGCTTGTGGGCTTGTCGGAGTTATGGCCAATTTGCATATTTGTCTATTATTAGATAGGATAGGACCCCAACCATGCACAAATTCATGCACCGGGCTATATATATATAGAGTGGCCAGATTATTATGCGTTCAGAGATCATAATAATCTGGCCACTCAGTGTATATATACAGTGATTTTATACATTTCTTGTTTTTTTTAATATTTCTATCAACATAAATGAAAACAACATCAATAGTGTTTTTATCAATATTGTTGAGAATATGTTCATTAGAAAACATTAAACCTATTAACCAATGTCACCCCAATAAATTGAATAAACAAAAATAAATAAGATAAAAATACCCCTTTAATTAATGAAAAATAAAGAAATCATCTCTTTTCCTAAAATATAACTCATTATATTAGAACATTGTGTAATACTAGTGCCCTGATGCATGGATTCATGCACATTGAAAGGATATTAATTAGAAGGGGACTGGGCAAGACAGGCTGGACATGCGCTGGAGTCAACCTCCCAAAGTCCCTCCCTGGCCGGCCACTCCATGGCGGTGCTGCAGCTTGAAGGGTGTCTTCAGAGTGAGCGGGGTCCCTCCAGCAGGTGGGGTCCCTTGGCCTGGCCTGCGGGGATCGGGCCAAAACCGGCTCTCTGATATCCCCCGAGGGATCCCAGATTGCAAGAGGGCAGTTCTCGAGTGATGCACCCTTGAATCAGGCTTCCTCCTCTCAGGTTCCAGAGTGCGTCACCCAAGAACAACCACTGCCAAGTCACCACAGTTTGGCAGCTCCTGCACTGAGCGTCTGCCCCTGATGGTCATTGTGCATCATAGCTACCGGTTGGATGGTCGGATGGTTGCTTAGTCTTTTATATATATATATCACAGATATATAATATGCTCATTAGGAAACATTATTTTTCCTAATGTCACTAGAAGTCAAATTAATATAGTGCAGGACATCAATTTCTAGAAGTGTGATATTTCAAATATGGACATATTTTCCTATGGGAATATGTCCTAATTTCCTCTAATTCACTTTGACATTTATATTTTCCAATGATAAATGAACTCCAGATAAAGTGTTTGCTTGGCCTTTACTTCCAAAGACAAATATAGTAGGAGACTCATGAAACTCATAATCTCAAAAACGTACAGAATAAACTCAGCTAGGTCACATTTGATAAAATTATTATATATCAAACAATAGTACCCTTTGGTAACTTTTAACCTTAGTAGAAATATTTTCCTGTGACTTCAAATACTTTTGGAAATATGTGGATTTTAACTGTAAAACTAGTAAGTAATGACATTTTAATCATTTCCTGATATATTTTTAACTTTTAATGACCTTTCATTTCTTTCTGGTACTAATTACTCCAACTTAAACCGAAAAACAATGACCCTACTCAACTTTAAGTTTTTATAATGTCTAAGTTTAATGCTTTCAGATTTAAACAAGGAATAAAAATCAAAGGCCAAATAAACAGTATTTAGGTCAATATGTTATATTGAGTTGATATCATCCGTTCACAAATTCTCTCATATCTTACATCATCACCTTTCCATTTCATTTGACACCAAAAATTTTAACTTGGTACATTTAAATGAAATCACATTCCATATAGTCAATCATTTATAATTTTTTCAATAAATATTTATGTGTATATCTATGTATATATTTATATCCATTCTTGCTGTTTTATGAGAGACAAGGACATTTAATAAAACAGCAAAACCAATCACATACTCACACATTGCTAAATAGTTACATGAGGTAAATATGGTAATGCATTGAAGAAAAAATGAGGAATATGAGGAATAGAAGTAGCAGTCTCTGGAAAAAAGACCCTTCTAGGACCGTGGTCGGCAAACTGCGGCTCGCAAGCCACATGTGGCTCTTTGGCCCCTTGAGTGTGGCTCTTCCATAAAATACCACAGCCTGGGCGAGTCTATTTTGAAGAAGTGGCGTTAGAAGAAGTTTAAGTTTAAAAAATTTGGCTCTCAAAAGAAATTTCAATCATTGTACTGTTGGTAATTGGCTCTGTTGACTAATGAGTTTGCCAACCACTGTCCCAGGAGAATGGAAGGGTTTGACCTAGAGATGACCTTTAAATTCCTCCCAGCTCTAATAGTCTCAGATGGCTTGATTCAACCCAGTGTATAGGTTGATAGCAAATATCGCCCTTTACCATCTGATTGCTTCTCAGAGTCCATCATGCGGGCAAAGCCCAGGAGCCGTGCCCCGTGGCGATGCTCTGTAGAGAGAGCCTAAGAAGCTCATATCTATGTATCTGTCGCCATTTGTAAAAGTTCCATTTTTTAAAAGTTTCAATTGACCGGGCAAGGAGGACACTCTGGTTCCGTGAGAACAAACCAGATAAGAAGAGGCTGGTTATGTCCTCCCAGCAGAATAGGATGGAGGTCGTCAGCAGGTAAAATGCATGCTGGTCACTGACTCACCAAACAACAACAGGAATTCTTTCCCTTGAACCCTAAAACAGAGGAGGCCAGTTGGAAAACTTAAAAGAACTTCTGGAAGCTCTGAAAGAGTTTCCACCACACGTCCCCAGCACTCCCTATCAGGTGAGGTCTACGGGTCATGTGATATTCCCAGATCATTCTGGCCCCTAGAAGAGGGTGTCAACATCGTGGTTAAGTTCAACAGCTAAGGTCATTGTTCTGTTTTACTGGACATACTTTGTCCCCTTTAGACCACGCGTTTTCCTCTTTCTCTCATGGAATGTCTCCATGCAAACATGACCATTTCACACACGTCAACAAAAGAATATATGTCGCCCTGGCCAGTTTGGCTTAGTGGATAGAGTGTCGGCCTGCAGACTGAAGGGTCCTGGGTTTGATTCCAGTCAAGGGCAGGTACCTGGGTTCCAGGCTCAATGCCCCGCCCTGGTCGGGGCCTGTGTGGGAGGCATCCAATGGATGTGTCTCTCTCAGGTCTGTTTCTCTCTCTCTCTCTGTCTCTCCCCCTCCCTTCCACGCTCTCTGAAAATCAATGGAAAAATATCCTCGGGGGAGGATTAACAGCAACAACAAAGGATATGTATTGCTCCAAAATCGTCTCTGAAAGGTGTCAGACCTTTATAAGTTGGGTGACAAAGTTCATTTTGTGGTAAAACCGCCCTAAATCATTGTGATGTTCTTGGGTCCATTTCATTCATCTTAGTATGGATATTTCTCTGTTTTTCTGCTGAACCGAAAATGTTGGCTCACAGCAAGAGCCCTCGCCCACGGAAGGCGTCGTCTAAATTCATACCAGCGTGTACCACGTTGCTAAAGGCGAAGACAGGGATCCACACACTGCAGCTGAGCAGATCTGGTCCTCCGCTGGTTTTGTAACTAGATTCACAGGAACCCCATCTGACTCTATTTACAGACCGCCAATGGACTCTGTGCCAGACAGGCAGACGTGAACACAATGCGGCCTGGAAACTGAAGGTGTTCCCTCTCTGCCCCTAACAGACTGGGAGCTCCCGGGAGGTCTGTGCTGATCCCTGCTCGGACGCGTCCTAAACTCTCCCGCACACCTGCCTGCAACGACCTCGGGTGAAGGATGCTGGGACGGCGTTCCTCTAACCCAGGTATGCGCACTCAGCAAAAATACCCGGGGTCCAGCAGAAAATGGACCTCATTCTGGATTCCCCCAGCCTGGGAGTGTCCTGCCCTCAAATGACCTCTCCTTCCTTTGCAGCCTCAGCCAGCCTCTGACCCTAGAAGGCCTATGAGAGAATTCAGAGATGATTCCCGTGACTGACAGGTCATACCCAACCCCAGTTCTTCTCAACCCAGACAACACTAACAATTCCTTTGGGTCAGAATAAGCACTTAGTTAGGCATGGAAAGCCATTGCTCCGGTTATCCCCTGGCCATAAAACCACTTGGTGTGCACATGTGGTACAGTGGCCAGGAAGCCAGGGAGAATTAGGGAGGTCCCGCATTGGCTAGATAGACCTCAGGCAGGGGGAACTCGAGGAGGGGTTGCCACGATCCACTGTGGTCTGCCCAGCAGCCCTGGGGCACGGTGGGAGGGGCCAGAAGAGAGAGGGCGTCTCTGATTCTTTTCTTTTCTAAGAGAGTTTTCCAATCCTCTTGGCACTGGGACCGTGGGGCAGGTGGATGGCATGGGTAGCTCTGAATCCAACCTTGAGAGGAGCACAAAGAGTCCTAGCGGGTGCTCGCCAGCCACACCTCCACGGGGAACTCTCGCGGCGGGGCAGGGCGGGGGGGGGGGGGGGGGGACCAAGCCCTGTATGCTCAGTGACAAGGCAGGCGAGGGAAGCTATTCGTATCTGCGTCTCTCCACCTGAGGCCCTTCCCTGTCTGTAGGCGACAGCAGTGTGGTGATGGAGAGCTGTGCTCATGAACACATCAATTCCTTATGGACATCCCCACGCACACTCCAAACCACACCTGTGCCGTGGCCCCTCTGCTCTCTGAAATGATGGTCTCACTTTGGATGGAGGAAAAAGAAAGGGCCACGAAATGGCTTTGATAACACAGAGCGAGAGAAGGGCCGGTGGAGGGATGGTACGTAAGAGACTGGCCGTTCCTCGCCCTCCTGTCTTGCTTGTGTTGTGTCAGCACAGGAGGAAACCACGTTGCAGTCATGTCACTCGTGATGGCCTTCCTTCTTCCTCTACGTGGAGCCCCTTTGCTCGGACGTGGAAGAATTTCATCGCGGGATCCAGACCCATTCTCCGATGGCGTGTTCATCATCAGAACGAATGTGCTCAGTACTTATGGCCCTTTTATTTTTAATTGACCAGTTAATTAACTACATCAGATAAATTAAAAATCCCAAATCCATTTTCTCCAGGTAGCCCCGCTGTTCCATATCCATCGGATAAAGTAAGACAACGATCCAGGGCCAGACAGAGGAGGAGACTCGCCATAATTTTTACAACAGATTCCCCACCTCAGCATTCACGGAGTTATTTACTATTAAAGAAAATCAATAACAAATTTAAAAATGAAATATGTATGCTCTGAAAAAGCCTGCACTAGACTCGGAAACGCCAGCCGCCATGGAGTCAGGCGCGGGGGCGAGATGAATTGCGCCATTGCCTCTGTGAGTTCAGGATATAATGCTCTCGCGAAGGGGACCTGTTTTGCCAGCTCTCCAAACAGGCCGTCCAGGTAGAGGATGGATGAGCAGCCAGACAGGAGGCAGCAGCTCAATGCAATCACAGACGCAGCTCTGCTTCCTGGAGGAGGCGGCCTGATTACATGCTAAGTTGTTAACAACACGAAGCAAATGCAAATATATTTGTTATTTTAAAAGTTAGAGTCATTCCTACATTTTTTTTTTTTTTTTTAGCAGAGCCACCTAGCTGTAGTCATCAGAAATCCTACACTCTGGTCCAGGCAGTGTGGCTCAGTGGTTGAGCATCAACCTATGAACCAGGGGGTCACAGTTGGATTCCTGGTCAGGACACATGCCCAGGTTGCGGGCTCCGTCCCCAGTAGGGGCGTGCAGGAGGCAGCCGATCAATGATTCTCTCTCATCATTGATGTTTCTATCTCTCTCTCCCTCTTCCTCCCTCTCTGAAATCAATAAAAATGTATTTTAAAAAAAGAATGAGTAGATGCAGAGATGCCAAACATATATGTTAGACAACAGGGGGCAGACAGTTTTCTCTTCACTATTTTGGCTTCTTCATACATTTCAACAACAACAATAAAACACGCACAACTAAAATAAGAAGAGTTGCAGAACGATCCTATTACAATAAGCATGCATAGGAAACATTATTTTCTCTTGCTTTGTTTTGGGGGAAGGATAAACAGGTTTATCTGGGGAATATTCGAGCCAGAAAGGGGAAAAAAACCCTTTATTTCTTTATACGCTAAATAAAAAGTAGACTGGGGAATTGGTCTTTTTCTCCTGCTTTGCTACATTTGTCAAATTAAAGAGAAGCCAAAGAAAACAAACCAGTCCAGGCCAAAACAGTACCTAAATCTAATAACACGGTGTTTAATAAGACTATGGATTGTGTTGTACTTAGCTTGACAAAAGTGATCTCCTTAAATTATTCAGAAGAGGAGTGGATCCGGGGAAAGTGATTTTACATCAATTCAAGTTAAAGAAACACACACACACACACACACACACACATGAAACCCCCAGGTGATGTGAGGCCAGCGTTCAATATTGGCTTGTCTTTTCCGTAGTTGCCAACAATGCGGTCTGACCCGGTTATAGGAACACAAGTTACTCCCGCCTCTACCTGCACCGTGCAGACGCGTAGGGGTTATTCTCCCCCGAGTAGCCTGGTTTAAAGGGGGATTTTCACAAACTGGAACCCTGTCCAGGGCACAGGGCGAGGATGACGGAGTGGCTGGCGGCCCGGTCGGTGGGCAGAAATGAGTGTGTTTGGCCGCGGAGGGGAGGGCTCCCGGGGAGGGAGCTGTTAAAGGCTCTGGCGGAAGAACTCATTGTTTGTGTCTCCAGAGAGCGGACTTGGGCCGAAGGTGGACATTCCAGGGCAGCACATCCAGCTGCTGTCAGCCCGGAGCCTGTCCACACGTGGCGGGGTTCAGCCAGCGCCGAGGGCGGCTTTGAACCCAGATAGTCTGGTTTCTCTCTCAGAACCTACTTCGAAGCCTCCTGACCTCAGAGGATGTCCCATAGCCTCTGTGCCCCAGTTTCATGATAATCACAGTAGGAGAGGAAGCACCTGCTGCTCGGGGTTATATGAGGCATCAGGGGGACCGTGTGCCTATGGCCCCATCCCCTTCAGCTGAGCGCACGGTCCCCGCCCAGGGAGCATGGGATCTTCGCCTTCTCTCCCATCAGCCTGTCCCGGGGGTGAGCTCCCACCGGCAGCCCTGCCCTCACCGAATAGGAGGCGCCTGGGAGGACGATGCCGTGGCCCGCCAACCCTGTGGCTGCAGAATCCAGGGGATTCCTCTGCTATTGAGGGGCTGGGATCTCCAAAACAATACAACTAAAAAGGGGGAAGAGAAGAAAATAATGGGGGCACAGGGATTGCATTAGTTCACCCAGTGAATGGGTGATCGGTGGCTACTCATGAGAGACCACGTTCATCATTTCGGGGGGCTGTGAAAAAGCCACCCAGAAGCAAGAATAGTTGTAAGAGGCAGGACTCTCTGTCTTGATGGAATCAGTATCATCGCCTAGGACGGTCACACACTAGAGACTAGACCTTCTGAGCAAGGGAGCAGAGGCAGCACGCAGGCATAGCCCGAACTGACGGCCCTCCGGTGCCTCGTGTCCACAGTCCGGAGAATCAGCCAGATCAGCCCCGTCTGCCCCGGAGTGACTCCGGGTCCGCTGATGCCCCGCCCACCTCCTCACAGCTGTGCCCCCTGCACCCCAGGTGTGTCGCCCGTGGGGCCACGGTGCTGAACGCCCCAGAAATGGTGCCTACCCAGGGAAAGGCAGCGGCGATGGATTCTGCCACTAGGTCACCAAGGGCTGCCGCAGGGCCTCCCACGTGGAACGTGGTGCCTGGCACAACCCATTTTGGGGGGCTTGTTGGTTGCAAACAGACTTTGAAAAGATAGGAGTTTGCAAACATATTGGTCCTGTGTCAAGATGGGACTGAGAGGTTTCAGAGGAAAAGAAATAGAAGCACAACTGCCTATTGGAGACGCTTCGGGCCTAATCTGCCCGCCTATTCCCAGAACAACCGGCTCCGCGGCATGTGCACGTATAAATAAAGTGCACGCACAGCAGCGCCCATACATCTCCCCTTTCCAAACCGCCTCCCTTCACGCCGCCTGACACCAACTCCCTGCCGACCCGGCCTGAGCCGTATTTTTGGCCCAATATTGTTCCTGATTTCTCTATTGCCTCCTGGGGACCTGCCTTTCAAACATCGAATGGGGGTTTTCTCCTGAATGCCAATGATGGATGGCTGCGTTCTTCCTTCGAACGTTCCACCCTCCAGGCACACCGAGGCTCCGTGACACTTCCAAGACATCCATTGCGCGATGAATAGCAATTACTTGTAATAGAGGGGAGAGAAGGCAAAGGGCGTTTTTATTGGTTCTGGGAAGACTGAGCTGCGTCGATCCAGCATTCACTGAAATTCCCCATCCCCCCCAGAGCGTGATGAATGGCCGCCTCCAACCTTTCAGTCCCGGGAGGCCGCAGGGTGTGAAGGGCCTGCGGTTACCTCGCCGCGCAGAGAAGGTGGCCCCCATTCATTCTCGCCTGTTAGCTTCACTTGAGTCTAGTGAGCAGTGAACATTGTATTCATCCCTGACTCAAGTCAAAATAAAGGTTGAATTTGCTTGTCTGCCTTCGGGGACACCCCTCCCTTCATTGAGCACTCATGCTCCCAGGAACTCGGGGAGCACAGCCCCTGCAGCCTCAGGCAGACTGTGAGGCTGAATGGCTCCCCTGGAAGCCCACCCACCACACCCCGCCAGCACCAGCAAGACCCTCCCTCCTGCCAGGGCGGGACTGGGTGGGAGAGTGACCATCAGACTGGGCGGGACTACTTCTGAGCTCAAGTGCTGAATTCCTAGGCCAGATGTCATGCTGTTCCATTTCCCCTGCGGACACGCCATTTACAGGGAGGACCCAAGACAGCACCTCCTGAAGTGACAGGAACATCCATCACCAGGGTGATGGCAGAGCAGGTCTTCGCAGAAATTAGCTTTTGGGAACACCCCCAGGGTCTGCCTCGCCCCTTAAGGGGCCCACCTCCCAGGTGAGAAAAAGAAAGCGTTCTCAGTTCCTTTGCAGTTATAGACAGATTTCAAAGAGGAAGGGAGAAGGAGAGAGGGAGTGAGAGACAGCAACATCAATGATGAGAGAGATTCATTGATGAGCTGACTCCTGCACACCCCCTCTTGGGGATTGAGTCTGCAACCCGGGCATGCTCCATGACCAGGAATCTAACCATGACCTCCTGGTTCATGGGTCAATGCTCAACTACTGTTCTTTATATCCTATGATTTCAACTCTATTGTTTACATTCAAAGACTCTCCGCAGATGAAATACCGTAATAAGTCCCGTCTTCATTGAGAAAGGACTCACTGCCCCCTACTCTCAGCTGAGTCCGTGTGTAGCAGCTGCTATAAACCAGCTCAGAGAGAGACGAATGGTGTGCCTGTGGGCCCAGGGGCAGAGGCTCACCTGTCTAATGTGCATCTTTTCACACAGGTGGACTCCTCTATGTATCAAATGCTATTTCCTTGTTCTGAGTGGCCCCCAAAGTAGACAGTGAGTCAAGGACTTGAAAGCAAGGAGTTCCCTTGAGAGGTGATTCCATGCACCCTGGAAGGGAGGGGGCTTGTTCAGAGGGAGAAGGAAGCCATAAAGGTTTGCTCTCAGGCCAGTTGTCAGCGTGGTCCCGCGGGTCTCAGTCTCCATGGGGAGAACTGGGTACCCAACAATGTTCAGTTTTCCCAGCTAAAGATGGGGTTCTGTTTATCCATTCTCCATCCATTGTTGGCTGAGAGTTACTTCTGGGAGCATTAAACTCTCAGTCAAATCTAGGTTGTCCCACATGGAGAAAGGCGCATTTCCCAGGCCAGGAATCACCCAGAGGTGGACAGGATTTCATGGTATTAGTATCAGTTATCGGGGTTGTAGGGGGAATCCTGGATGGGGGTGGGGGTGGGAGGTAGGCAGAGCTGGAGAACACCTCTGTCTCAATCATTGAACCCTTGTGTCTGTTAGACAGAGGGTTACGCATTAGCCTTGAAATACCATCAGTGATGTCCCTAAATCTTCGCGGACCTCAGCAAAGATTTGTATTCCTGGAATACCGAGATTATTACCACTAACCAATCTTCTTGTTGTGCAATTGACTTTTTCATTAAGTGAAGGGAAGATAAGAGGGGACGGGACTTTGACCAGAGAAGTCGCACGAAAAGTTAACCTTGGCCTTTCAGTCCATTGTTCAACTCCACGTTCGGGAAACATGCCTCTACCTGTACATGGATGTGCGCATGTATTCAAAAGGGTTTATTATGTAATGTCAGGAATGGTAACAAGGTCAAGAAAGAAAACAACATTTATTTTATGCAAACAAATATTGCCTATTGTAAATAGATTTCAAAAGCATGAACTGGGACTTTAAATCAATGACTACTGCCTGGCTGGTGTGGTTCAGTGGTTGAGTGTCGACCTATGAACCAGGAGGTCATGGTTCAATTCCAGGTCAGGGCACATGCCCAGGTGGTGGGCTTGATCCTCAATGGGGGGCGTGCAGGAGGCAGCCGATCCATGATTCTCTCTCATCATTGATCTCTTCTTCCCTCTCCCTTCCTCTCTGAAATCCATAAAAATGTATTTTTTTAAAAAAAGAGCACACAGCTCATCTCTCAAGGTAGATAATGTTCTATAACTTCCCTTTTTACACAAATCGTTTTTTCCCTAGTGGTTCCCAAGAGTAGCACAAGTGACATGACTATTCTAATGTCCCTCCTGGAATTGGTTTTCCTCCTTTTCACATGTAACCATTTACATAAACACTAAAAGGAAAACCATGCAAATAAAAGGAAGTATCTCCCTGGTTGTTCCAATATTGAAATAAGTGTTGGACGAGATCAGAAATGAAAAAAACTACCTATGCAGATTAGCTTTATAGAACTTAATGGTACTCAGAAAGCCTGAAACAGTAAAAGCCCCATATCTTTCTGTTTACCACTTGAATACATTTGGATTGCTCAAGGGAAAATGAGAAGTTCTGATGTTGTCATTTATTTGACCAAAAATGTCAGAAACAAGCAGGTACCACACGCACGGTGCTCTCTGGTAACACGTGTGTGTACCCCTGGGAGGCTGTTGACATGCAGAAGAAAACGGAATTGGGTGTGGAGGTAGCGACTTCATCTCCTGAAAACAACATGAACATCCTCTCTTCTGAACCCTGTCATCTTGTCCCCTGAGGCCTCTCTGAGACTAGCCTTCATCTACACACCTGAGCTGTTGGTCTGGGCACTGTCTCTGATTTTCTGTGTGACTTCAGGCATGCATTTGGCTTGTTTGAATGCATTTCTCTGATACATCGTGGTGTGGGAGGCCGTCGGACAAGATGATCTGCAAATTCCCCAGAGGACACATTACACATTGCCTTGCCTGGGAATTGAACTGTGACCTCCTGGTTCTCAGGTCGACGCTTAACCATTGAGCTGATGACTGGGAACCCCCGAGCTATCCCCCAGTTAAGGGAGGAGCACGGGGTGGCCTCATCTGCCATCCTCGTCACCTAGGTGCCATCATGGGGGAATTCGTGCAGTAAAGTAAGCATCATGTTACAAAATGTCAAAACACATTTCTAGTGCGTATATGAGGTAGAAGGCTGGGGTCTGAAAAACTGTATTGTGATCTGAAAGAGGGAGAGAAGCAATTTCAAAAGAATGAGGTATGGATGCAGATAGGGCTATGGGTCTGTCATTCCACCAGTAAACAGATCACTCCGGGGAGGAGCTGGCAGTGGCTAAGGGAGGCCAATGATGTCAACCTGGTGGGGACATTTCTTGTAGGCAGCCATTCCCGGCTGCCAAACTTTGCATCTCTGGGCCCTGTAGGGTGTGCTCACTCGATTTTAAAGTCAGGCCTTTGCCCTCTACCTCTCCTAGGTGTTTTTCTGGGACAATCTATGTTTCATGTATCCACACACCCATGCAACATTGAACGGCTGTATCGGATACTGAAGAGTCGCATGCTGAGACTACCACTTCAACCACCACTTTAGCCTAATGGAAGGTCCTAAAAATTCTGGAAGAATAGAGAAGACCCTCTAGTTCTATGTTAGATTGTCTTTTCCCAGTGAGCAGGAATTCAATCAACAGGATATATTTAATACTGAGAACACGCGATATCAAAGTACCAGATTACAGTTAGAAAAATTCAATCAACCTATTATTTCTGTTTACAAGACACGAAGCTGGTTTATGGGCCCCATGGACATCCTCTGCTTGTGTCGCTGAATCGGGTGATTGCTTAGGGTTACTTAGCCATGACCCTGATTGAATCTCGCGACTGCGGGGGAATAAAATAGAGTCACTTAGAGAGGCCCATGTGTGTACATATATTGCCGACAATACATAGCAGTACAGAAACATCTGACTTACAAAGCTGAGAACTCAGACAATTTATGTAATTGAAAATGGATTTGGCTTACAATGCACAAGTACCAGTCGTATGAAATGTTTCTACTTGCAGCCTTCTAGAGCAGCGCTGTTAGCATATAGCAGGAACGTTTATATCAAGTCGTAACAGTCAAAGAAATGAATTTCCCTTTCTTGCGGTTGTTGTCTACTTACCACCGACTGTAATTAGGGTGTCTTTTAAACAACCACGTCTCCATATTCCTTAGTAGAGGAAAATGGGCATTTTTAACTTTTCTAGTTTACTTGCAAGTAAACAAATAAACGCTTTTCTAAGGCTATATAAATGGATGAAAAGTATGTACATTTATATAGTTTATATTATAGGTACATATAGAATTGCATGTTTGTATATGTATAACTGAAACTATTTAGTGTATATATCCCATATGTTTAATTACATAATCCTGAATTTATATATCTGTTATATATAACATATAATAAAATTATATGTTATATATATACTATAGAAATCCTAAGTTATATCTATATGCCAGGTGTATAGTTACATATACACCATGTATCTAATTATATATACACCAGGTATATAATTGTAAGCACATAGTTTAGGGTGGTTGAGGCACCAGTGATGTGGGGGTGACCGGTCAGATGGTGAGGGGATGAGGGGGTTCAGAACCCATGGGACAGGTGCTGCCTCCAGATGACTGTCCCTCTGTCCTTCCCACGTGGTGTTGGGAGGAGGCGGCAGGGGGAAGAAACAGGGGAAGAACATCTACATGTGAACATGATGCAATCATAGTAAAAGCCTTTCTCCTCTCCTCCGGCTTGACACAGGTAAAATGTGGTTTCTGCAACCAACACAAGGCATCACACTTAACCAGGATTGGTTGGTGGCCTCCTCAGAGCTCTTTGTGTCAGGGTCAGGACCTTGACCAAGGCACACCGGTCCCTGCCACCGGGAGCTGGTGTCCGGAGGTGCTGGTTTTGGAGACACAGGACAGCAGAGTCTTGAGGAATAAAGACGGTGATTAGCATGAAGGAGGACATAAACGGAGCAGTGATCACAGGGCAGTGCCCTGACTGGAATGAGGGAGGAGTCACTGCTGTACTTCAGGTCAACGGGTGAAGGTGGTCACTCTGGAAAATCCTCCCACTACCTGATGAGCCGGAAGTGGGGAATGAGTCTGGGCCCATCCCAGCCAGCATCCATAATTAACACACATGTGTATACATGGATAAACCTGCTTTCCTAAAGCCCAGTACTGATCCGCCTTTCTCTACAGTCAGAACACCTATCAGCGGAGTAAACTAATGAAATCTGAAACGTTCCCTAGTAGTTATGGATTTAAATATTTAGACAAGCATGGGAGAGAGAGGAGTATGCTGACTCCTGTGATTCTAGGGTTTTGCAGTGCCGTGGGTGGTCAGGGAGATGCTGGAATTTGGAAAATGCTATGACATAGAAGAGCAAACACACCGAAATCTACAATCCACCCCCCTTTCCCCCCCCACCCCGCCGCTGCAGAACACGCGTCGCTCGCCACACCCACGTGGTTTGCCTCTTGTCTTACATCCTTTCCCCTGGGATGACACTGTCTCAGAGCCTTGGGGCTGGTCAGATAGCCCTTCGGATGGAGCATCCGTCCTTGGATTAGATTACATGGAAGGGTGGGCTTTGATTTACAGAAATCCGCCTCCCAGCCAACTCTCACTTAAACACTTCTGGTCCTCAAGGCAGCGCCGAGGCTCCAGCCCCTGCTGACACTGTGACTTATTTGCTAATATTTGTAAAGGGCAATAAGGAAGAATGAGTTCCTCTATCATTTTACAAGCTGGCGGCTGCTTAGCAGTCATTTTCGTGCTGACCTGGCTTGAACCTGCCCAGCGCTCACGGTGCCTCTGGCATTTCACTGTTTCTTTCTCCGGAAATTGGACGCTGCCTGGGAAAGCCAGCAAGTCCCTGGAAATCCCGCGCCAAGCCTGGCGACTTCAAGGGCCGAGTTGAGCTGCTTTCCTCTGCCCCAGGTTCCACTCTCAAATCTTGCTTGCGGCCCTGATAACTTATTCAAGAGCCAATCTATAAATGAGTGCTCTACAACCCGGGGTCTGTGTCTCAGACTTCGCACAAATACTGGATCAATCATTGGATACTTTGAAAAAAACAGATATATTGATAGTTCAGTTATGAGTGAGGCAGGTGAGTAAAGATTTGGATAACCGAAATGAAAATATCTTAATTTGTTCTTTCCATTCCACAGACTTATCTGAGGAGGACCCCTACGAAGCATTAACTTACATTTTTTAACAACTCCATTTCCTGAAGGTTATAGATGAAGAAAAGGGCATTTCGGCTGAGCCATTCATTTATTCTTGAGTCATTCATTTATTCTTATGCATATATATTGCAGAAATGGCCAAGACCCAGGTTTTGGAGATATAACAATGAGCAAACAGAAAGGGTTGGGTATCATCTTCCAAGACCTTATAGAAATGAACCTGTGATTGTAATAAATTCTGAGACATGCTATGATAGAATCAGTGCAGACGTTGGGGGGAAATACTAAGAAAGTACCTCTCTTAGTCTAAGCAGAATCAGAACGCCTTTCCAAAGGAAGTAACTGAAAACTAAAAAAAAAGTAGAGGTTAAACCTAGAGACCAGGTTAGGAGTGAGGGAGGTTCCCTATAAGAACCTGATCAGAGGGAAGCACATGTGTGGAGGGTGAAAGCAAAAAATAACTTGCCTGACAAAAGACACTAAGTGAGGTCAGTATGGCTGGAGCATGAAAGGAAGGGGTGGGAGAGCGTGGGGTGCTATGGGAAAGCTGAGGGGAGAGAGCCCAGATGCCACATTAGAGAGAGAAGGGTGGCCTATCCAGGGGAATGGAAGGAGGCTTGGGGTCATTTAGAGTTTCTCAGCGTGAGCCATGTAGACACCTTGGGATGGTGAGTCCTTGGTTGTGGGGGAAGGGGCCCTGTCCTGTCCATCATAGACTATCTAGCAACATCCTGGCCTCCACACACCTATGCCACTGCCATCGTCCTCCAGTTGTCACCATTAATAATATCTGGGCTTTGTCGAATGTCCATCGAGGGAGAAAAAATCACTACTGACCCAACAGCTCATTAAAAGGCTTATACATCATGACCAACTGAGATCTATCCTGAAAATGTAAGGATGGTTCAACATAAGATAATCAACCACTGGAATACACCACATTAGGAAAGAAGGAAAAACATCCCAAGGTTATCTTAATTATTGCGTAAAAAGGGATTCTGACAAAATCCAACACTCTTTTATTATAAAAACACTTATAAGAAAGGAATTTCCTTAAAATGATAGAGTACTTAAGAAAAAACTATGGATAACATCATACTCAATAGGGAAATGCTGAAATCTTCCACCCTATGATCAGAATCCGATGCCTCTTTTCACCATTGCCATTCAATACTGTACTGGAAGGCCTAACCAATGCAATTAGGCAAGAAAACAAATTAAACAATATCCAAGATGAGAAGGAAAGAAAAGTCTCTGTTTGCAGATGGTATGATCCATTATGTAGAATCCTCAAAACTAAGCAACTAGAGCTAAGAAATTAATTCAGCGAAGTTACAGGGTATAAGATCAATACACAAAAATATACCAGCAATCAATGATCTGAAAAGCAAATGAATAAAACGATTCCTTTTAAACAGCATGCATAGGAAACGATTCCATCTATTCAGAGGAAAATGCCTAGAAATAAATTTACTAAAGAGGAGAAAGTTGTGGGCATTGAGAACTACAATACATTGCTAAAGCAAATTAAAAAAGACATAAGTGAAAAACAGCCCATGTTTATGGATTGGAAGACTTAATTTTGGTAAGTTGTCAATGTCACCTGCACAACGCAATCTACAAGTTCAAAGCAATTCCTATCTACACTCCAATGATCCTTTTGAGCAGCAATGGGAACTCTCAGCTATTGCTGGCAGAAATACACAATGCCACAACTACTTTGGGAAATAGCTGGGAAAAGTTCATTAAGTTAAACACATAAATATAGCTCTTTAGTTCCACTCTCAGGTATTACTTAAAGGCAAATAAGAACATATCTCTTCCTAAATAATTGCCCACCAGAGTTAGTAACAATATTTTTCATATCAGTTCCAAAATGGAAGCAACCCACATGTTTATCAGTAGGCAAAGAGGAAAACAAATGGTAGTATGTTCATATAATGGAATACTACTCGGCAAGAAAAAGGAACAAAGCTAGCGATACGTGTAATTACAGAATGAATTTCAAAGTGTTATCCTGAGCAGAATGTCAATCATGACAGAGTGCGATTCTCTTTATACACATTTCTAGAATCAGAAAGAAAAATAATTTGCAGGAATCAAAATCAGATCAGAGGCTGTGGGTTGGAGAAGTGGTAGGATTAGTTCTAGAAAAGCATGAAAGAACTTTTGTCGGACATAGAACTAGTCTATATTTGGATGGCAGTGGGTACATGGGCATATATGGTTTTCAAACTCATTGAACTTAAAACATGTATATTCATTATATGTGAATTACAGCTCAAGAAACTTGATTGAAAACATATTCTGCAGGGAAGTAAGATGGAGAAAGGGACATTTACACATGAAGAAAAGGTAGGAAAAGCAGTGGAAAGTATGCTTTGTAACACTTGACATTCACGTGTTTCTGCACATTCGCAATTCTCCTTACAGGTGGTTGATGGCTTTTGACCTTTTGCTACAAGCTGAACATTTTTTCAATGCACCATGTTCAACTGACAACGTTTTCAAAGTATCTCAAAGCCTGGTGCTAAGGCAGCTTAGCCTAACCATTTCTCAGAGCTTATATCTGAGTGTATATTAGATATGCCAATATCTGAAGATGTATTAGATATGCCAGTATCAGAATATATAGTAGATATGCCAGTATCTGAGTATGTATTAGATATGCCAGTATTTGAGTATGTATTAGATATGCCAGTATCTGAATATGTATTAGATATGCCAATATCTGAACATGTATTAGATATGCCAATATCTGAATATGTATTAGATATGCCAATATATGAATACATATTAGATATGCCAGTATCAGAATATATAGTAGATATGCCAGTATCTGAGTATGTATTAGATATGCCAGTATCTGAGTATGTAGTAGATATGCCAGTATCTGAATATGTATTAGATATGCCAGTATCTGAATATGTATTAGATATGCCAATATATGAATACATATTAGATATGCCAGTATCTGAATAAGTATTAGATATGCCAGGATCTGAATATGTAGTAGATATGCCAGTATCTGAGTATGTATTAGATATGCCAGTATTGGAATATGTATTAGTGAATATTGTGATCATGCAGTTGTTAAGTTGAAAGGATTCTAAGAGTTGAGCTTTGCCAAGAGGGCATAGTCCTTGGCTTTAACAATTTCCTATCACACACACATACAGACAGTCACACACACAGACACATACAGAAATGCAGACACACATGCACACACATACACACACATGTGCACACACAGACACTCACATGGTTTTCTAATGTTACTCTTCCTCTTTCTCCATTGCACCCAGACATTAATGTTCTAAGGGCTAAAATCAGACCATCAACAAATCTACACTAATAAAAGAGAAAGATGCAAATTGACTGTACCTTCATGACGCCCACCAGCCAATCAGGAGTGAATATGCAAATTAACCCAACAAAGCCATGGTGACGACACAGGCGTTCCACACCGCCTCAGCCGCTCAGGGCCTCTGGGCAGCATGGGAAGCAGGAAGGCAGAAAGGCGGCTCTGGGCCGGAACAAAAGCGGTGCCGGCAGCCAGGGGAAGGAAGGCCCATTCTTGCATGAATCTTTGTGCATCGGGCCTCTAGTGAGTAAAATAAGTCTTATTGTAATGTCCATCTACTGACATATGAGGGACTGAAATCCTCACTTTCCTGGTGGTTTGGCTTGGAGATCCAGGTCACCACTATTGGGCAGAGGGAACCTGCATGAGCCTGTGACACTTTCCGACCCGCGCCCCCCCTGCCCCATTTCATTCCCCACCAGGGGCTGCTCTTCAATCTCCTTCCCTAAGGGGTAGACAGCTGTGGGCTGGGTCAGTGACCGGACCCTTCCTGTGTGAGCCAATCATCACTCTCCCTTCGTGAATGTATGGATCACAGACCACATTTGTAAACAGAAGGGGAAGGAGACAGGGAAATGGTACTTTCTATAGAGGATGGAGAACAGCCATCGCATCAACACAAGGTCGCTGGCCGACGGAAATACTGACACAGCTAAGCTTCCCTCTCAGTGTCTCTGAGAGATGCAACATCATTGCCATCAAACCCTGAACTGCAGAGACGTCACCGTATGGGAGTCCCGGTGGCCGGGGCTGAGGAAAGCCATGGGAGCTGAGGGTGGGGATGGGGGGTGGGGGAGAGGGGAGTTGGGAGAGGAATAAACATTCGTCCTCTCGGGGGTCACGTTACCGGGTGACCACCTGTCCACTCCCCGTCACCGTGAGACAGGAGAGTAACCCAGGAGAGTGGGAGCGGAACAATGGTGGGAACCTGGGTGATTAGGGGTCTAGGCCTGTGGACCATGAGCTGAGAGACGGTGCACAAGCCGCCCGCCGCATCGTGTCCTGCTGGAGGCCACAGGATTGCACCCGAAGTCTGGCTCACTTGAGTGAGGAATTGGTTTCACCCTGACACCTGATTTTAAGCAAATCTTCCCCCTTTTCTTCGTTCAAACCTCTATCACGCAAATATGTAAATATCTCAGGAACATCCTCCTCCAGGCACTTTTAAGTGTTTACTTCTTTCTAAGAGGCAGTTTTACTGGGAACGGAGGGACCATTCCTCCCCTCTTCTTGTTTATTGGCATCGCTTGCTCCTTAATCAGATGAGTCAGATACTTGGGAGCCGTTCAGCCGCACCCTTCCCGCCCCCAGCCACTCGCGCCTTCACTTAGTCATCACGTCTTGTGGATGTGATTCCTGTTCTGTGGATGTGAGGAGCACGCAGGAGCTGGTGGTGAGGTGCGCCCTGGGAAATGGGCTCATACTGGTAACCACAAATTCAATCTCCCCTCCCTTTGTACTTCCCCTCCTGCCCTGCGCCATCTCTCAGGGCGACGGTGGGTGCTCATGGCACCTCCCACAACGCAGGAGTCTGTTCTTTGTACCTGGATCGTACACCGCCACCTCCTGGAAGACCGCCCTGGTTTCCCAGCCGAATCTGTAAGAGCACTGAGGCGGGCTGAGGGTACACACATCTCTACTGAATGGGCAATGAATGGATGGGGTTCGCATGTGGGGACAGGACTGATGTAGCGGTGGGTCCATACCACGGTCACAGAGAGATGTCTGGGAAGGATGGTTTCTGTGACCTGCTTCGTAGGTGAGGGCTCGGGGCCATGTGTTTTAACTATGGGATACCGTGGTAATTATTCATGAATGGCCGTGTGCAGCCCAGGATGGTCCACAGCTAACGGAGGTCCCCAGGTCACACGAGAGCGCTGGCCAGGATGGTTCAGATGACTGGGTTACCTCTGCTTCCCGACCTCCTGGGCCCGTCCCCCAGGCCCCAGGCAAAACACAGCCAGGAGTCTCGCTGTGCCGGAGCCCCTGGATTCCTCTCCTGAAGCTGAACACTGTCCTGCAGACCTTTTAATGATCTCTTAATTAATTTTTATTTATTTTTAAACCTCACCTGAGGATATTTTTCCATTGATTTTGATTTTTAGAGAGAATGGAAGGGAGGGGGAGAGACAGAGAGAGAAACATCCATGTGAGAGACACATCAGTTGGTTGCCTCCCACATTGAGCCTGCCACCGAGGTACATGCCCTTGACTGGTGTGATTCTGTCCTTAGGCCGATGCTCTATGTGCTGAGCCAAACCAGCCAGGGCTAATTCTCTCTTCATTTAATCCTTAATATTTCTTTGATGTTGTTACTTTTTTTTTTTCCCCCAGAAATCAAGCCCTTTTTTTCTAGAATTTGCAAGTTCATCCCAGATGAAGCAATCCATTTTATTGCATTAATTACTCCCAGGCTCATATTTTTCATATGATAATTTGTTATTTACTTATCTTCTCAACCAATAATTAGACCATAAACTGAATAAGTCATGATTCTGGAAAAATATACACATGCCTCTCCTGTATGCATCAGGGGCACAAACACCCGGCATCCTTTTCCGCTCGCTGAAGCTGATTTGAATAATGTCAATATTTGTGAATGCATTTGGCTATCAGTTAATCTGAAGCAATTAGGGCTGTGTTTATTATTCTAAGAGTCTCTCTTCTTTATTTTATTTATTTATTTATTTATTTATTTATTTATTTATTTATTTATTTTTGGTTAATCTTTACCCAAGGATATTTTTCCATTGATTTGTAGAGAGAGTGGAAGGGAAGTTGGAGAGGGAGAGAGAGAGAAACATGGATGTGAGAGGGACACATCCATTAGTTGCCTCCTGCACCTGCCCTGACCAGGGCCGGGGATGGAGCCTGCAACCGAGGTACATGACATGCCCTGGATCGGAATCGAACCCGGGACCCTTCAGTCTGTGGCCGACGCTCTATCCACTGAGCCAACCCAGCTAGAGCACCCCTGGGCTGTTTAGAAGTTAAAAGTCAGATACTACTTGCACCCCTATACTTCTTCCCAACCTCACCTCCTACTGCTCGCCTGAACGGGGGTCCCTTGTGGGGAACCGCCGGGATGCCTCAGCCGGAGGACCAGCTCCAACCTTCATCGCTGCACCTGATGTCGGGTCTTGAGGCCAAGTGTCTAAAAAGTGACAGTGTCCTTCGTGAACACTCCATTACTGCGTCCCGCCATTCCTCAACGCTGCTCATTCCCGTCTCTCCCCTCCCTCTCCTCCCGTGGCTGCTCCCCTCCCCGGAGAGCATCCTCTCCGCCCTCTGTGCCTGGCCGTCCTGAACCGACGTGATGGAGCACCCAGCGACCTCAAAGCTTTGACTTCCGTCACGGCCTCCACATTTCCTTCTAAAACGTCCCTGTTAAGAGATCTGTCATCGGAGGAGTTTTACCACCTGGAAGGAGGTAACACTTTTGGGGGCAGAACTTGAGGACGGGCTGTGGCTGGCGCTAACCGTGGCCCAGGTCAAATCTCTGGCAGGAACAGACATGCTGGCCCCGGATTCTGATTACATTTCTGACACAGCCGAGGACTCCACGTCTCAGCTCTCACACGCGGGTGGATTCTGACGCTCTGGGTACCTCCGTGTAATTCAATTTTGCAGCCCGGGACCCACGGCCCAGCTCAGTTCCTGCAGGTAACCCGGCAGCCCCATCGCTTCCGCACCCGCTTCCTGTTGTTCTCACGTGGCCAGGCCACCACCCTGCAGAGACCTTTGTCTGTCCTTGGGGTCCCGCCCCTCTGAAGTAACAAACACCCCGAAAAGAGCCGCTGAACAGGGACGGGCATCCTCTTGGGAATCCGCCACACACCTGGCCGGCCTTCCTACCCGACCCAGCCTTTCCCACCGGCACGGTTCACTTCGGGCCATTTCGTCTTGCTCCTCTGGAGCCTCTGCCATGATGAACACCACACGTGAAAAGCAATCTTGCTTTAAGCAGGAAGGTTATTTACTTGGCCCTTGCACAATACGCACAATAAAAAGTGCCATTTTTGACATCAACCTGAATGGCAACATCAAAGGAATGTTCTGGAAAGCGCTTTGAATGAATATGCAGACCTGTCGTCATTATCCAGAGAATGGAGTGGACATAACAAAGGCACAGGCCTCTCAGGAGAACGTGTACGCAATAATGATCATGTGACACCCAGTAACGAATGGGACGGCCATTTCTCAGGCAGCCATGTGAAAAGCCCCTCCCAGGTGAGTGCCTCTCGCCTGCAACTGTCATAACACCCCAGAACGCCACGGCTGTGCTCTTCTTCTTCTTCTCATTGGTGACCAGGAGGACATATGTGAGTGAAACAAAAGAAACAAGACAAAACCCCCTGTGACACTCATTGTCACAATGACGTTGCACTTCGCCATGTATTATAAATCGCCTCGGTTACATTTTCATCTCTAAATTGTTCTGGCTAACCACGAGCCCATAAAAATATATTGCACCCGATGGATAGACTTCTGACCAACAGTATTTATAACCTGGTATAAAAAGAGCACTCAAGCCCGCAGGGTATTAAAAAGTCACTTAAGAGATGTCTGAGGGTCCCCAAGGTTGAAAAGAAGTCATCTGTATTCTTGACGCCAAGTTGATGGGTGTCTGTCAGCCTTCTTCCCTCTTCTTCTTCCTGTTTCCCCCTCGAAGGCCCAAATCCACACGTCATCTTATATTCTGGTCTTGGTTCAAGTTCTGACCCACTCGGCACATGTAAGAGCCATGGATGGGAAAAGGAAGCTGACCGGGACCGCCTGTCCAGTTTTCCTTTTCCTCGTCTGGGTTGGCAGCTTATCGTTTCAAAGACTTGAAAGTCCAAAGTGAAGCTGAATCAACCTTCAGAGACATGTTTGTGCCCCGTGAGTCTTGCTATATTCCTTAAAATATACTTTTATTGATTTCAGAGAGGAAGGGAGAAGGGAGAGAGAGAAAGAAACATCCATGATGAGAGAGAATCATGGATCAGCTGCCTCCTGCACACCCCACGCTGGGGGTGGAGCCTGCACCACGGGCATGCGCCCTGCCTGACCAGGAATAGAACCATGACCTCCTGGTTCATTGGTAGATGCTCAGCCATGGAACCATACTGGCTGGGCTTAGATGGGAATGCATCCATGAGGAGTCGGCAATGAGCAAAATAGACGTGCAGGCCCTTCAGGGAATTGTATTTTCTTTGTGAAATTCGACCAAGTGCTTGTGATTGGTTCATTTCCATGATGCTCCGGAACAGACCTCATCAAAAAGCGGCGGTGAAACCAGTCACTCTTTTAGAAATTCTGGGAGTTCACTGGACAAGAATCTGTGAGTTCTTTGGGGCTGTGGGATGGCACGGGGTCCCTCACATCAAAACTGAAGGTCCCAGAAAACCTCCTCCTTCGGGGGGGTGGCCCAGACTCTCAGCTGCGGTGTCCCTTTCTCTCCTGGCAGCCGCTTGCTGGGGGGAGGGGAGCATGTCCCATCTTCCCCCGATGCTGGGGGGGGCGGGAAGAGATCAACCAACAGCAGTCTGCTCCAGGCCTCTGTGCCTCTGGACGTGTTTTATTGCTCGGTTTACGCTGTTCTGTGGATTCCACCTATGAGTGAGGCCACGCGATGCTTGTCTTTCTCTGCCTGGCTTGTTTCACTGAGCCTGATACTCTTCTAGGCCAGTGGTCGGCAAACTCATTAGTCAACAGAGCCAAATATCAACAGTACAACAATTGACATTTCTTTTGAGAGCCAAGTTTTTAAAACTTAAACTTCTTCTAACGCCACTTCTTCAAAATAGACTCGCCCAGGCCGTGGTATTTTGTGGAAGAGCCACACTCAAGGGGCCAAAGAGCGCATGTGGCTCGCGAGCCGCAGTTTGCCGACCACTGTCCTAGACCCTCACTTTACACATTAGTAAACTGTGGTTTTGGTTTTTGGTGTTGTTGTTTTTTTCTTTACTTCTTTATTTTATTTTTCAAATGTTTCCATTGACTATTGTGTGGAACAAGCAACAGAATTTGAGAATTTGTGAGATTCAGAACCTGTCCTGCCTCGTGGGGGGAGGAGAGGACCAGGCAGGAAGCTGCTCCGCCCTCAGTGCGCCGCCCTGACTCCCACACCCGCCCAGCCCACATGCCTGAGTGACGGGAGATGCGGCGTGGCACTGGGAGAGAGGATGAATATTTCATTGCCTGCGTCTGAGGGCACCGCTTCATTCTCAATAACCTTCAATAGCTCTTGTGTTTCCTTAGGAGGAAAATGCCAAGCCCAGCCCAGCTGCAGGGCCTCTCTCTCAGGCTCCAATCTACCCCTGGGGCTCGTGGGGCACCTGGACCCCAGCCCACTTGCCCTTCTACCTGGCCTCTCTCAGTCTCTCCTTCTTCCAATGCCCTATCGTGTATGCTCTTCTCTCTAACCCGTGAACTAATCTTATTACAGTCCTCATTTTGTAATAGAGACATGCATCCAATTATTATGTTATACACCTTGAACTTGCACCAGGTTATATGTTAATGGGGTGTGTGTCTCTCAGCCCAGCCTGCACCCTCTCCAATCTGGGACCCCCACAAGGGATGTCTGACTGCCCTACCTGGATCAGGCCTAAACAGACAGTTGGATATCCCTCTCACAATCCAGGACTGCTGGTTCCCAACTGCTTGCCTTCCTGCCTTCCTGATTGCCCCTAACCGCTTCTGCCTGCCAGCCTGATCACCCCCTAACCATTCCCCTGCCAGCCTGAATGATGCCTAACTGCACCCCTGCCAGCCTGTTTGCCCCTAACTGCCCTCCCCTGCAGACCTGGTCCCCCCCAACTGCTCTCCCCTGCAGGCCTGGGTCCCTCCCAACTGCCCTTCCCTGCAGGCCCAGTCGCCCCCAACTTCCCTCCTCTGCCAGCCTGGTCACCCCTAACTGCCCTCCCCTGGAGGCTTGATTGCCCCCAACTGCCCTCCCTTGCAGGCCTTGTCCCTCCCAACTGCCCTCCCCTGCTGGCCATCTTGTGGAGGCCATCTTGTGTCCACATGGGGGCAGTCATCTTTGACCACATGGGGGCAGCCATCTTGTGTGTTGGAGTGACGGTCAATTTGCATATTATCCTTTTATTAGATGGGATTCTATCTCAAGAAAGCCGGACCAAAAAAACGTGTGGTGCGAACACTCGGCAACAGGCGCCAATGCTGTTTGATTTCTCATTTGTGTCTGTGTCGTTTCCACTTAGATTATATTGACGTTTCCTGAATCTAAATCATTGAATAAGATGAGCAAGAGCTCTTGTTTAAAAACACAAACAAACGTTGCCAGGGTTGCTTGTTACTGCAGCGTAAGCTGGTTTATAGACATCAGGATTCTAAACGAGAGATGAAGTGGGCTTGTTTGATAGCTTCTGAAGGCTTCTGACTTTATTATCAAATCTGCCAACGTGGAAATCGAGTACGCAGGTCTCAGTCAAATGCAAACGCATTCCGGAAACGCAGTTACACAGAAACAAACACCTCACTTCATTATTTCCCTCCCAGAGCAAGAGAGCCTCCCCGCCATGTTCAATGCGGGTTAACACATGAACGAGCAGCTCTCCGGAGTCTCGAGGAGCAACGTGCGTCTCTCCCGTCCTCTGAGGCTCCCCAGAGGAGATTTCACACACCTCGCACATACTCCGCCTGTAATTTATAAATCGATTCTGAATCCAGAGGTGTTTCCAGTGACAGCTTTTACCCTGCAACCCATTGCTTGTCACCTGTTTCCACCTCCAGATTGTCCTATTACGCCAACATCTCTGAAAAGCCCGCCGCGTAGATCTCCAAAGCCAGGCCCGCTGCAATTTGTAGTGACGTTTACATAACTTCCTAAACGCCCCGCTTGCCTCGCCCTGGAGTGGATCCCGTGGCTGCCACGGGCAGGGGCGTAAATCTCCGCTCCACATTCATTCTCTTAATACGTGCGACTTTTTACTCCATTAGACCAGGACGGCGTTCTGATAGCGTGCTGGGAACAAGCCCAGATGTGTTTGAATTTATGTGTCTCTAGTATATTTACAACCGACATTCATGAAGCCAGCGCTTGTCCAGCGCCCATCACATGGCAGACACAGTGTTGGATTCAGACAAAAATTGCCCCTGAGCCTGGCTGGCATGGCTCAGTGGTTGAGCATCGACCTATGAACCAGGAGGCCGCGATTCCATTCCTGGTCATCGCACATTCCCCAGGTTGTGGGCTCGATTGCCAGTAGGGGTCGAGCAGGAGGCAGTTGATCAATGATTCTCTCTCATCATTGACGTTTCTCTCTCTCTCTCCTTCTCCCTTCCTCTCCCTGAATTAATAAGATAAAGTTGGAACCTCTGAGCAAGACATACATCATAATGGTGCTGACTTAAAGAGAACTCTTGAATCCACAATTCTGTGCTCATTTATGTGCAGTAATGTCAGAATTAGCATATCTGTCAGCACCATGGATTCACTATTAGGTGTGGTAAGAATTTGCTGACATTAAACGCCTGGAAAACATCTTCATGCTACACATTAAAAAATTAGACCTTATATCCACCTTTGACTGATTGTACCCCTTTTCATCCCCACAGAATGTTAAGGCCTCACTTTAATTTCCTCTTCTGTCAGCAGATAGGAAATTAGCAGCATCCCTGACCTCTGATCTCTTTCATCTCTTGCTCTTTGCTGACAAATTGGGTTCTTTTGTTAACAGTGTGATTCCAACAGGTATACTGCCTGGCTGATATTCACAGAGACACTGCGCACGCCTCCACACCCAGCGCGTTATGTGTCTGTTTAGTTAGATACATGTAAGACAACCCACTAAATTCATCTGTGAAATGATATGCAAATCAAAGCCTAAACAATAAAATGTGCACAAAGAGTGATAGATTACTAGGAACCTTGGAAGAAAAATTTTGTTTGAGTCCCTTATTCCTGCTTTGAAAGAAGACTTTACCAAAGGCTTTGCAAAAGTCCATCCAATGTTCTTACTTATAATCAGCAGAGGACAGGGGTCCGGCCAGTGCTCAGCTCCTGTGTATTGGGACCTGCTGTGCTAACAAACCTTTGCAATAATAGCCTCTGCATTTTGAGAATGTGCACACCATGAAACTGAGAGTTAATATACCTACGGCTCCCCACAAATGTGTGAACTGTGGTGCCCACCAGCCAGCTGGCTGCACCCTCGAGTGTTCCCTGGGACCCCCTTTCTTTGGAGGTACTGCGCTTTGACACAGCACATCATCGGCGCTTCAGGGAGTCACATCAGGGTGCGGGGAGCCAGTGGGAAGGCAGGTACAACTGGCTTTCACCGTTTCCTATTAGCTAATGTGATGGCGTGGTGAATTACTTAACAATGAAGACAGGTAACCATCTTTAATTTCTGTAAAACAAATCTGTTTCTAGCCCGGCCGGTGTGGCTCAGTGGTTGAGTGTCAACCTATGAACCAGTAGGTCACATTTCAATTCCCGGTCAGGGCACATGCCCTGGTTATGGGCTCAATCCCCAGTGTGGGGTGTGCAGGAGGCAGCCAATTGGTGATTCTCTCTCATCATGGATGTTTCTCTCTCCCTCTCCCTTGCTCTCAGAAATCAATTCAAACATATTTTAAAAATAAACTTTAAAAAAATCTGGTTTTAGACATAAGCATTGACTTTGGGGTCAGGATTTTGGAATGAGTGTCTCTACCCCTAAAGCACCATTGACCCAATAGGAAACATACCAAAAGAATGATATGAAAGGATGAGTTCCAGAGAAAATTACCAGCACACCAGGAATTTTGATGATTTCCTAAAAGATGAGAAAGGGATGAAGAAATTCCATCAATGTGGACACTGAGGATGGTATACAACAGGATGTGGGATACTATTCCCACCAGACAGGCAGCATGCTAGGGAGCACAAACACCCTTAGACATATACAGGCTAAGGCATGAGAAAGTGGACTGCTCAGGGGCCCAAGAGGAAGAGAAAATTTAAAGCTGACTGGTGAGGTGGTGGCTGAGCCCGAGTGACCTGGGAACCCTGCATGAAACAGCGCCGGAGTCCCCAACCAGCTGCCGCGACGCCAAGTTGGAGTCAAGCTTGGTCCTAGGACCCAAATTCATTCCATCTGTGTGGTAAGGTAAAGTGAGGCCAAAGGATGAACACAGAAACTAGCCCAAAATAGGGGAAATAACTGAGCCCGGCCAGAGGCAAAAGTGAGGCAGCCACGAGAAGCAGCTCAACTCGGACCAGCGAGTCTCCTGGAGGCGGAGCGTGAACCTGCCATCAGAGATCTCAGACCAGAGAGAGGGAACGGCATAAGGGAACCCCAGCGGGCACAGTAAGGAGGCAACTCATCCCTGAAAACTCAAAATAGGGCAACCCTCAGAACTCAACTTTAACATTAGCCTACGTAAAATTGGGAGGAGCTCAAGGATAAAAGAGAAAGTGTTAGGCCCAAACAGAACAGGAAGAGAATTTTAAAAGACCAGAAAATAAAGGTATTTTCTGAAAAGAACAATAAGTGTATGAAATATAGATCAGAGGAAATCATACAGAATGCAACTCAAAAGAGGCAGATCTAAAAAATATATAAAATCAGTCAAAGACAGAGCGTAAAGAAGACACAAATACTTAATGAAAACCCTGAAGAGGAAATCGAGATGGAAAGGAGGTGAGATTAAAGATACGGGAGCTGAGAACTCTCCAGAATGGAAGAAAGACAGACTTCGGAGCTTGCCTGGGAGCAATGGGATACATTTCAAACAGATGCGCACCTATAGACATGGTAGAGAACCCGAAGGCAGCAATTCCAAGAGAAATTCTTCACATCTACCAGGATGAGAGACAAATAAGTCTTGGAAGATGTGATCACCAGACTATGAACAGCCTTCGCATGAGCAAAATTACATCCCGGCAGATCGCGGAACGGACTAAGCGAAAAATGCCAAGAGAAAAACAGCCCTCAACATGGAGGTCTGGAACCAATGACAGGCTCGTTTAGAATGTAAGTAAAAGGAGTGATTTTCAGACAGACTTTAAGAGTTTACTACAGTTTCTGGAATGATCTTTAAGTGCTCTTTAGTACACAAGACATAAGCCCAGGAGGCATGTGTACGTAGCAAGAAAAAGTGGTACGTAACGAGCTCAGAAAAACAGGTTATCACTCCAACTAAACATGGACAAAACCTGGGGAGCCGGTTAGAGTAAAGTGAGAATTGAATAGTAGAGACATGGACGTGGGGAACAGTGGCTTGGAGAACATTTGAACAAGTCATTACTGTCCTGTTTGTGAAGAGGAGAGATGATCATTAGCTTTATGCAAAAATGTAGGTATGCTTTATTTTTAAAGAGTTCTGTTCTCTAAAGGGTAAAAACAAGGGAATGCCATTTTTAATCCAGGAACAGTTGGAAAAAGTGAGTAAAGATGGCCCGATGCGCCCCATGGATGCGGCCAACAAGACACGCAGTGAAAAGACCTGATGCCGGTGTTTGTGGGCGAGGAGGGAGCACATGGGGAAGACGCTCACTGTTCCTTTCAGCGCCTCTCCTGTAGGTTCAGACTTTATCATTGATTCCAGGTGCACGCCTTCCTTTTTCAGGACATTCACATTTTCCATTTAGAATACAGAGAGGAAAACGCCACAGGACATAGACACCAAGTGTGGTCAAAGATGAACACAGAAACTAGCCCAAAACAGGGGGGAAAATTGAGCTCGTCCAGAGGCAGAATTGAGGCAGCCACGGAGCAGCAGCCCAACTCAGACCAGGTGGTTTTCTTTGGTCTAACACGGTGATTGGCAAACTCATTAGCCAACAGAGCCAAATATCAACAATACAACGATTGAGATTTCTTTTGAGAGCCAATTTTTTTAAACTTAAACTTCTTCTAATGCCACTTCTTCAAAATAGACTTGCCCAGGCCGTGGTATTTTGTGGAAGAGCCACACTCAAGGGGCCAAAGAGCCGCATGTGGCTCGCGAGCCGCAGTTTGCCGTCCACGGGTCTAACGAATGGTGGTTCATTTTTCCTTATCTTTCTGTGCATTGTGTTTGTCATCACAACGTTAAATGGACATGAACCCTTTTCCTGGGCAGGGGCGCTGCAGACACCCCATGTCTGTGTTTCAGCTGCAGGGACCCAGTTCCGGCTCCTCTAGCTCCCCTCCCCATGTTCTCTGAGCTTCGTTCTCATATCTAGTCATGACTCACGCCTCCAAATTTAATTCTCGACTCCTGACACCTCATGTAATTAACTAGATGAAGATGATAATTTTCATTCTCTTCATTGTTTTCTATTAGTTTTCCCCAATTGATCCCAAGGCTCATAGAGCAACCTTGTCCCAATTACAAGCAGTAACACTAATATAAAAATGATTAAACTACTAATACAAAGAGTGCTTATTCATGTCAAGGCTTTCTTCCAAGGCATTTTCACCTCTGAACCCATTTAGTCCTTTTGCTAATACCATGAAGTTAGTACGATTAGGATCTCCACTGGGGATGGGGAAACTGAGGCAGAGGGAGGCTGAGTTACGGGCTTCTGGCAACAAGGAGAATCCATACTGGACCTAGAGACGCTGCCTGCCCCAGCCCCTGATCTCCCGCTTCCTTCACATGTGGAGAATGGGACAGTTCTCCCAGTAAGATCCTCATTCCTTCTGTACTTCAGAGCATACATCATTACTCTAGTTCTTCTTTGAACAATCTCTGTATCTCAGCCATTTCACTCATTTATTTATTCAATTAGAAACCTATCATGATTCACTTTCCTACCCACCCTACTGCCATGGAATATTTGAGCCTGCTAAAATTGATTTATGCTCCTAGGACCCAATCTCATTGCAAATTCCCTGAGGATTGATTGTAAGGTAGTTAATTAAGCCACAGCCTTCATCCTTAAAGACTTATCGGAGACCAAAAGCAGGTCCGAGGGCTCTGCTTTCTCAGTACATCCTGCCATGCCCTTGCCATAACAAATATTTAACATATGATTACCTGGTGCACCCTTACCTTTAACAACCCCTGCCCTTGTCAATGTGAATGATGAGAACAATTTAATTTTCCAACAAAAGTTCCATTGAGGAGAATTCTGCCAACAGAAAGGTTTTTACTTAAGGCTCCTTAAGAGATGCTAATTCCTCTCTTGTTCTGTAGAAACAACAAAGAGGAAGAGAAAGGGGGTGGGTGGGTAAAAAACGAAGCAAAACCCTCCATCTTCAACAAAAAGTGGGAGTGGACACAACCCTAAACACACACTCTGAGGCTTATCTCCATTGCAGCCAAGAGCTCAAAAGCACAAACATGTGTTTGGGCAGAGAGATCAGGGAGCACACACATGTTCTTTCTCTTTCTCATCATTGTCATCACAAAGTTAAATGAACCTTTGGAGGAGATAGCTGACCCCCAACCTGCCAGCTTCCACTCCCGGACCCCCACACATGCACAGCCTCCTCCACTAGCAACACACCTGTCACCTGGCACATGGTTCCTCCACTAACAACACACCGGTCACCTGGCACGTGGTTCCTCCAGTAACACACCTGTCACCTGGCACGTGGTTCCTCCACTAACAACACACCTGTCACCTGGCACGTGGTTCCTCCACTAACAACACACCTGTCACCTGGCACGTGGTTCCTCCAGTAACAACAAACCTGTCACCTGGCACGTGGTTCCTCCACTAACAACACACCTGTCACCTGGCACGTGGTTCCTCCACTAACAACACACCTGTCACCTGGCACGTGGTTCCTCCACTAACAACACACCTGTCACCTGGCACATGGTTCCTCCACTAACAACACACCTGTCACCTGGCACGTGGTTCCTCCACTAACAACACACCTGTCACCTGGCAGGTGGTTCCTCCACTAACAACACATCTGTCACCTGGCACGTGGTTCTACAGTTGGTTACAGTGATGAACCTACACAAATATGTCCCTGTCACCCCAAGTCCATAGTTTATATCAAGCTTTGCTCTTGGTGTTGTTCATTCTCTGGGTTCTGACAAATATGTACTGACATGTACCTATTGTGACAGTATCATACAAAATTGTTTCAATGCCCTCGGAATGTACTGTGTTCTGCCTATCCATCCCTTAGGCTTATTTTGAAAGCAAAAGGAAAATAAAGAAAAATGCAGTGGAAAGTCAAATCTAAAGGAGAATCAGCCACAGTTTGGGGAAAGTGCTTAGACACTTGCTCTGAGTTAACGTAGATATAATATCTCCGAAACACTACCTCTCCGTGCATACTTTTTAAAGGAAAAGTCATGCTGAAATAAAATATTGGGGGAAAGGGAACGAGATAATTAAAAAAGTAAAGCTACAGCCGAAACCGGTTTGGCTCAGTGGATAGAGCGTCGGCCTGCGGACTGGAAGTTCCCAGGTTCGATTCTGGTCAAGGGCATATACCTTGGTTGCGGGCACATTCCCAGTAAGGGGTGTGCAGGAGGCAGCTGGTCGATGTTTCTCTCTCTTCAATGTTTCTAGCTCTCTATCCCTCTCCCTTCCTCCCTGTAAAAATCAATAAAATATATTTTAAAAAAAAAGTAAAGCTACATTAGAAGCAATAATATTATAACACACATGGTTGGAAATCACTGTTAGGGAAGTGGAGAAACAGCTTCAGGAAATCAACCAAAATGAACGGGAAAGTATAAATTTAAAAGTAAATTTGGAAATATGATAGATGTGGATGACAGACAAATGAGATCCAACATGCCCACAATTGGTGATCCTAAAAGCAAAGCAAAAAGCAATAGAACAGCAACCCTCCCTCTAAAAAATTAATTGTATAATGCAACAACACACTTTTGGAATAAAAGAATCCATGGGGTGTACCATATTCAAGAAAAGTTGATAAAGACAGACTAATTCCAGAACATATTGCAGCCAAAATAAAACAAAGAATCACGTGGACATCCATCAGAGAAAAAGCAAGTTACTAGTACACCCAAGGATGGAAATCGTAGGCATAATAAAACACTGCTACAAGGTATCATTCAACACGGGAAGGATCCCCATCATCATTTACAAATACTTACTAATTCCTGAAGGGAAAAATAAGTTTGATTTAAGAAAGATGACTTACCTTCCGTGCAAAAGGCAAAAGAAAGCATGTTCTTCGTAAGCACACAGAAAACACGCATCTATGACTGTTTCTTTGGTGGTGGGGTACAACTTAGTAGAATTCAACAACCCAATGCATAATTAAAAATAAAAGACTCTAGAATGGCGAATGGAGCAGCGAACACCAGTTGGTAAGGACTGAATCCTTTCAAACACTAGAAAGTCAAAACCAAGACTCTGGGAATTAAGCCAGAAGATAAATACTGTAAACCCCGATCGTGTAAAACTGATAATAAACTTCAGGAGGTGCATGGAAGGGTGATGACCACAGAGCACGAGCGCTAACTTTTTAACCTTCAAGCACAAGGACTTGTCAGAGAGTGTTTAATGTCTAAACATGCATCCTGAAATGGACTTCCATTAACCTATAGTAATAAAGGCGTAATATGTGAATTAGACTGGGCATCCTTCTGGAGGAAGCCAGGGCTGCGAGAGAAGTCCAGGTCCCAGGTGCCAGAAGGATAGCCTACTCTTGCACGAATTTTGTGCACTAGGCCTCTAGTATTTTTATAAATGTTCTTGACTCTAGAGTTATTTTCTATAAGTAACATCTTCTTTGGGAAGAAACAAAGACCTGAGATCTAGCAATTTCTTCCATGTTATGCCACATCGTGTGTGTTTTTTCTTTTCCTGCTTAATCCAAACCCCAAATTAAACTCAATATGTTTTTGAAAGAGTAGGGTAAGCTTTCATTCTTTTAAAAGAACATCTACCTACCTATCCATCATTGATCATATTATCTAAGGATGTCTTATTTATATATAAAAATAGAAAGTTGTATGGTAGGAAACCAATTTTACTAAAGATCCCTCTCCCTCAATCTCTTTCACATGAACACACACACACACACATACTTTTTCGTATGTGAATTTAGCCACAGGATGTCTGCCATGAAAGCCTGGATGGGGGATGAGTTTCCTCTCATGAACTTTTGTGTTCAGTCTGAGTTATTTTTAACGAGGATGCCTGATGCCACCGCACTTCTAATTAATGTGATGTCAAAATAAATACATCAGTGAATAACGAAGCAAATCTTTTATAACGCTCCTCCTCCTGATGCAAGAATTAAAAAGGTACACATTTACTTTTATCCTACGGAGTATTTCTATCTTTCCATTAAAGCCAAAAATATGCAAACAGCTTCACATTCTTTTCACAAGATAATTGATCTTTGTTTTTTGGTCTAAGCTTAGAGCAAATATATAATAATTTTCTAAATGACAAAGTGCATTTGTTTTCATTAGGGAAAGTGCCATGGAGAATTCTAACACTCCAGCCTGGTCCTTCCCCACGCAGCAGTGTGGGGCATTTTGCTGAGAGGCAGTAAGTTATGCATTTATGTAACCTCACAGGAAGCCTCCTATAAAAATGTGCAGGTTCATATGTTTGACATCTTCGGCTTCACAGACATCGTTTCTGCCATCACACGTCGCTGAAGCCAAAGGCAAAATGACTCCGTGTTTCTGTTTTCAGACAAATCCTGTCGGCGTTTTTCGTGTGGAGGCTTGCTGTGTGCATCCCTGCCAGTTTCCCCACGTGTGGTGGGTGGGGGACAGGGTGCCGTGGGCTTAAATATCTTCTTTCTTATAAAACGAAATGCATGCAAATGGGTGAAATCCTTAACAACCACAATACAAAAAAAAAAAAAAAAGATGCTAAACCCATCAGATAAATGAAAATTGCTCGAAAGAAGCAATTCCACACTCGACATATGGCTCGTTCTCTGAGGAAGAGCTTTGACGAGCGTCGCCCGGCACTGTGGATAAAATTATGAATACCTCACTTTCCAAATGGATTCTGTGCACTTCTGCTCTCCCTACTTCCTCCTCTCACAATAACTTCTCTGTTAGTCACTCTGTGAACCGTTCTCGAAGGACAGCATCAGGACGCAGATGGTTGGAACCTCCGTAGTTTTACCTCGGAGAAGCAAGAACTAAGGACTCCAGTGTCCCCGACCCCCACGATGACAACATCCCACTAACATCCCAGCTTCTATGTGGCTCATCTAAGAGCCCTTGAAAGTTTGTTTCCAAGTCATCAACTTCTGAAACTTTCCATAAAGTATTACAGGTGCCTGAATACTGACAGGCGTAACGGTTGTCGAGGGCAACGCCAGAAGCTGTCATGGAGCAGATGAGGAAGAGGCACTGCCAGAGGAAATGTGGGGGGTGAGGAGGCGCGTGTGACCTCCAGTCCTGCTTTGCTGCCCTAAGCAAAACTCTCCCCCAGAAAACTTCTCCCCGCCTTTCCCTTCAATCACCCCTCGGCCACGTCACACCCCACCCCTCGACCCTTCTATGGAAATATATGTATGTAGATAGCAATCCCATTCCCCCCCCCCCCCCCGCGCCCTACAGGCAGGGCGAGAGGCCGTCAGGAAGTACAGAATCAGCAATGTCACCCGGCTCGCCCATCACTTCACTGCAGCACAGACAGTGAAACGCGGACAAATAGACCTGTTGTCTCTCCCCGGTTTGAACCCAGCCTCTCCCTGCATCCCCACCTCACCTCACCCCACCCCCAGTACAGATTCCCTGCATTTTCTCTGCCAGGAACCCGTGCCTCATAAGCACCACATCCCAGAAGTAGAGCCCACACCAGCGGTGCCTTCTCCAGCCCCGCCTTTGCCCGCGATGCTCACCCACAGCCGGGCGGGAGGGCTGCAGTCCCAGCACGCGGGTCACTGCAGCAAACAGCACGCCCTGGTACTCACAGAGGCTCCGGGGAGATGTCTGGGGGACGCTGCGGGCGATGTTGTGGGCGATGTCTCTGCAGAAGCCTCTCTCCAGCTCCGGCCGGGCGTGCAGAGCCGAGCATCCAGGCAGAAGGAGCCGCTGGACCCGCCGTCAGAGCGGCTGGGAGGCAGCGTCTCCCGCGGGGACCGCCAGCCCGCGCCCCGGGAGGATGCCTGCCGTCCCTCCTCTGGTCTTCAGCACCACACACTGCTCCTCTGCCTTCCTGCCGGAGCCCAGACTCCCAGCTCGGAGGGCGGCTCGCGGCCAAGCCCCTCTGCTCCGAGGATCTGACGGAGATGCCTCCCTCCTTCCCCAAAGCCAGCCGCCAGCTCAGCTTCGGCGCGTCTGCAGGCTCAGCACCCCCCCAGCCAGGCAGCGCCTAGCGGCTGCCATCCCCGCGTGGTGAGGCCCGAGGAAATCTCCTCCCTCCTCTGACGAGAGAGGCACTTCTGTCGGGTCATCAGAAAAATCTCCCCCGTGGAAACTGGGTCAGGCTAACCCCTCGCAGGCGGCGGCAGGCGGGGAGTCATTTCCCTCTGGCTGCCCTGTCCCTGCATTTCATGTGCAGGCAGAGATGGAGCAGGTCAAGGGTCCGCACTGACTGCCCTCCATCCGAACCTGAGCTTCCTGAAGCCGCCGCCTGGCTGCTGGCGGGAGCGGGGGGAGGGCCATGCGGCCCAGGAGCTCAGGCGCTGCCCCAGGCCTCTCCATCACAGGTCCCAGTGCTGCCCATGGCAGGCAAGTGCGGGAGGAGGAGCCCACCGTGTGCCAGGAGGGGGCCGGCCAGGGACCAGTCCCTCTCCCAGGCCCAGGGCGTGTGTGTGTGTGTGTGTGTGTGTGTGTGTGTGTGTCTGTGTGTCTATGTGTGTGTCTGTGTGTCTGTGTGTCTGTGTGTGTCTGTCTGTGTGTCTGTGTGTGTGTGTCTGTCTGTGTGTCTATGTGTGTGTGTCTGTGTGTGTGTCTGTGTATGTGTGTGTCTGTGTGTGTGTCTGTGTGTGTCTGTGTGTGTCTGTGTGTGTGTCTATGTGTGTGTGTCTGTGTGTGTGTCTATGTGTCTGTGTGTGTGTGTCTGTGTGTGTCTGTGTGTGTGTCTGTGTCTATGTGTGTCTGTGTCTGTGTGTGTCTGTGTGTGTCTGTGTGTGTGTCTGTGTGTGTGCCTGTGTGTGTGTCTATGTGTGTGTGTCTGTGTGTGTCTGTGTGTGTGTCTGTGTGTGTGTCTGTGTGTGTCTGTGTGTGTGTCTATGTGTGTGTGTCTGTGTCTGTGTGTGTGTCTGTGTGTCTTTGTGTGTGTGTGTGTCTTTGTGTGTGTGTCTGTGTGTGTGTCTGTGTGTGTCTGTGTGTGTGTCTATGTGTGTGTGTATGTGTGTCTGTGTGTGTGTGTGTGTCTGTGTGTGTCTGTGTGTGTGTCTGTGTGTGTGTGTCTGTGTGTGTCTGTGTGTGTCTGTGTGTGTCTGTGTGTGTCTGTGTGTGTGTCTGTGTGTGTGTGTCTGTGTGTGTCTGTGTGTGTCTGTGTGTGTGTCTATGTGTGTGTGTCTGTGTGTGTGTCTGTGTGTCTTTGTGTGTGTGTGTGTGTCTTTGTGTGTGTGTCTGTGTGTGTGTGTCTGTCTGTGTGTCTATGTGTGTGTCTGTGTGTGTGTCTGTGTATGTGTGTGTCTGTGTGTGTGTCTGTGTGCGTGTCTGTGTGTGTCTGTGTGTCTGTGTGTGTCTGTGTGTGTGTCTATGTGTGTGTGTCTGTGTGTGTCTGTGTGTGTCTGTGTGTGTCTGTGTGTGTGTCTGTGTGTGTGTCTGTGTGTGTGTGTCTGTGTGTGTCTGTGTGTGTCTGTGTGTGTCTGTGTGTGTGTCTGTGTGTGTGTCTGTGTGTGTGTGTCTGTGTGTGTCTGTGTGTGTCTGTGTGTGTCTGTGTGTGTGTCTATGTGTGTGTGTCTGTGTGTGTGTCTGTGTGTCTTTGTGTGTGTGTGTGTGTCTTTGTGTGTGTGTCTGTGTGTGTGTCTGTGTGTCTTTGTGTGTGTGTGTGTGTCTTTGTGTGTGTGTCTGTGTGTGTGTGTCTGTCTGTGTGTCTATGTGTGTGTCTGTGTGTGTGTCTGTGTATGTGTGTGTCTGTGTGTGTGTCTGTGTGCGTGTCTGTGTGTGTCTGTGTGTGTCTGTGTGTGTGTCTGTGTGTGTGTCTATGTGTGTGTGTCTGTGTGTGTGTGTCTATGTGTCTGTGTGTGTGTCTGTGTGTGTCTGTGTGTGTGTCTGTGTCTATGTGTGTCTGTGTCTATGTGTGTCTGTGTGTGTCTGTGTGTGTGTCTGTGTGTGTGTCTGTGTGTGTCTGTGTGTGTGTCTGTGTGTGTGTCTGTGTGTGTCTGTGTGTGTGTCTATGTGTGTGTGTCTGTGTCTGTGTGTGTGTCTGTGTATGTGTGTGTCTGTGTGTGTGTCTGTGTGTGTGTCTGTGTGTGTGTCTGTGTGTGTCTGTGTGTGTCTGTGTGTGTGTCTATGTGTGTGTGTCTGTGTGTGTGTCTGTGTGTCTTTGTGTGTGTGTGTGTGTCTTTGTGTGTGTGTCTGTGTGTGTGTCTATGTGTGTGTCTGTGTGTGTGTGTCTATGTGTGTGTGTCTGTGTGTGTGTGTCTGTGTGTGTGTCTGTGTGTCTGTGTGTGTGTGTGTGTGTGTGTGTGTGTGTGTGTGTGCCAGCTCTGTCCGTCACAGGCGCTGTTTGTGGTGAACGCCAGCCCCACGTGAACTGTGCAGTCTGCTCAGGTTCGGACACTGAGTTTGAGGAGGCGAACTGCGCGTTGAATGGAAGCTAAGAACGAGGAGCGGCCCCACAGGCACCCGGACAGTGACAGGTCCGCACTGGGCTCGGCCTTGAGGGTAGGAGGCGGGCGGGCTCAGACGTGACTTCGCGTTGCAGGAGAAAGAAATGGCGCCCAGCATCTCAAAGCAAACCGCACTGGGGAGACGGGAGCCCCGTGGAGCGTGCTGAGTGGGAAGGCCTCCGTGGGACTCCGCTCGCTGCTCTCTGATGAGCCGGGGCTCCTCCGGCGGCGTTCTCCGAGCCCTTCTGGACTCTCTGCTTGCGTTCTCGTGTGGCTACATCGGTCACGCACCTCGTTTCTCTATCAGCTCCCACCACCATGCCGAGGGATTTCATTTAGGGAGGAGTCCATGCTTCTTAACAGTCAACTCACACGGGCTAAGACCATTCCCCCTCCCCCCACCCCCCCACCAGGAGGAACCCACAGAGCAGGGCACTGATCCACAGGAAGGGCTGGTCTGCCCTGAGCCTCTACGTCTTTAACTTCAAGGGCCCTCTCCCTCTTTTGAAGTCAAGATATAATTTATTCATAAAAATATCAACATGATGGATTTTCATGCCGAGGTGTGAGGAACATGGCCCAGCGCAGTGACTTCAGGCGAAGAGGAATTCCTTCGCTCTAAGGGCCCCTATTCCCTCCTCCAGCAGCCCGCCGGGGTGCAGGACGGCTGACGGCTCTGTCCCCGGTTCCTGAGAAGGGCGAGACTCCAAAGAGGACTTCAGGGCTCCACACACCGCACACTGTCACACACCTGCCCCTCTCACACACCTGCCCCTCTCACACACCTGCCCCTCTCACACACCTGCCCCTCTCACACCTGCCCCTCACACACCTGCCCCTCACACACCTGCCCCTCACACACCTGCCCCTCACACACCTGCCCATCACACAACTGCCTCTCTCACACACCTGCCCCTCACACACCTGCCCCTCACACACCTGCCCATCACACACCTGCCTCTCTCACACACCTGCCCCTCACACACCTGCCCCTCACACACCTGCCCATCACACACCTGCCTCTCTCACACACCTGCCCCTCACACACCTGCCCCTCAGACACCTGCCCCTCACACACCTGTCTCCCCCACACCTGCCCCTCTCCACACACATTGCTTTCCCTCTGGTGCAGCCTGCTCCTGCCTTAGGCGGAGCCCTCACTGAGCTCTGGTGACTGTGTCCCAGCTCCCGTCCCTCCCTCAGCACATCAGTCGGCCTGCCTTCTGCATCGTTACAGCAGAGACCTGCAGCTACTTTGCCATCTCAAAAACCAACATTGTCCCCCTCCCCGCCCCCCCACACCTCCCTTCCTCCAGCTCCTGCTCGGCCTCCCTGCCTCTTTGTACAGAAAACAGCATGTCCACTCTACCTTGAATTCACTCTCATTGGTCTGTGTCCCCACTTGTCCCATCTAAGTTTCTCTTCATGGTTAAGACTAAATCACCCACCGAGAAGTCCAGGGCGCACCCTCCGTCCTCATTCGACCTGCTCTATCGGGAACATTTAACTCAGTTAATCACCCTCCTGTGGACACTGCCTTCCCCTGGCTTTCTGGTTTTCTTTCCATCTTACTGCCTTTTTCTCATTTTCTTAATCTTCAGTCACTGAGGTGCACAAAGGACCTAAAATAAGGTCTATACCCTAAGATGTACAAGAATTGCTGAGAGAAATAAGAACACCTGAATAAATGAAGCACAGCATGTTCGTGGACCAGAAAACTCAATATTTCTAAGAGGTCAATGATCTCCGCGAAGGTCAGTAGATTGAAAATAATTCCAATCAGTGTCTCAGCAGGTTTTCTTATGGCATTTTTTCAAGTGATGCTAAAATGTATATGGAAATAAAAAATAACCAAGAACAGTAAAATCAAAATGGGAAAAAAAACAAAGTTCTGAACAAGAAGGTGGCAGCAGTAAACATGGTACTCAAACCCTCCCACAACTACATCAGACTTAGAACTAAACTATGGAACCACCTCGCTCGGAACCACCTGAAATCTAGCCTAATGAAGTCCTACCACTAAAGACTTAGAGAAGGAGCCGCAGGGAAGGCCAGGGCCGATAAAGAGCTTCCCAGGCAAGGAAAGCTAAAGGATTTCATTACCACTGAGAATTACAAGAAACGTGAAAGGGTCTTCTTCACGAAGCAGCAGAAATAAATGCATGATCCTGGCTCGGTCATGTCCTTCTCATGTGAACTTGGGAAGCTTACCTCTTTGTTCTTCTTTGCCTCACTTTCCTCAGAGATAAAATATCAATAATAACAGAACCTACCTTCATTGAATGAAGTTAAAGATGAAATAAAGGGCTCAGAAAAAAATGCCTGCCACAAAGTAAATGTGAATAAATATTGGTTATACTGGTAGTTGTAATTAAAAGTATATATATGAACAATAAAATGACAATGAATGCATATGTATCATCCGTATCTTCATGGCAGCACTATTTACAATAGCCAAAATATGGAAGCAACCGAAGTGTCCATCAATAGATGAATGGATAAAGAAGAAATGGTGCAGGGATGCAATGGAATATGTCTCAGCCATAAAAACGGGTGAAACCTTGCCATCTGCAAAAACATGGGTGAACCTAGAGGGCACTGTGCTGAGTGAAATATGTCAGACAGAGAAAGACAAATGCCACAGGATGTCACTTACATGTGGAATCTAAAAACAAGGTAAGTGAACAAGCAGAACAGAAACAGACTCATAGACACTGAGAATATTTTGATGGCTGCCAGATGGGAGAGGGATTGGGGGCAAAGAGTAAAAAAAGGTGAAGGAATTGAGAAGAACAAGTTGCTTGTTACAGTCATGGAGATGTGAAATACAACATCGGAAACACAGCAATAATATGGCAATTCCTATGTATGGTGTCATATGGATACTAGATTTATCAGGGCAATCACTTCATAAGTTACATAATGTCTAATCACTGGGTTTCATACCTGATGTGGATATAATATTTACATCAACTGTAATTGAAAATTGAAAAAATTATTTTGAAAAATGATTAAAAAAAAAGTTTGAGGAATGATACTCTCATTTTATCACTTACTTCTAACCTAAAGCAATCATCAGGTTGGTATTAGCAAGAGAGATCAAGACAACATGTTGGAGCATCTAAAAGAAGATCATGACACGTTTGTGATCAATTGGTTTAGACAAAGGAATCAAGATAATTCAATGATAAAAGCATCATATTTCAAGAAATGGCACTTGGACAAGTGGATCTTCATTTGGAATACGTTAACTTTGACCCTTGCCTCATACCATACACAAAAATTTCATTTGGAATGGATCACAAATATAAAGGCAGCACTTTAAAACTTATAGAAGAAAATATATGAGACCCTGAGGTAGGCAAAATTCTTTGAGGACATCCACACACATTTGTACAAACACAGAACAAAAGGAATAATAGAAATATGGAGCTCCATTAACATGAAAAATGGTTGATCTTTGACATACATCATTAACAATGTCTTACAACTCAGTAACAAAAAGACAAACAACCAATACAAAAATTAACACAAGATACAAACAGGCATTTCACCAAAGGTATTTGAAGGGATGGTCTGATAGTAAATATTTGGCCCCACTCTCCATGGTGCTTTGAGAAGAACAGAGAGTTAAATGGTCCCCATGAGAGGAGTTGGGCCAAATATTTAGTATCTAGGCAGAAAGGGACAGAGGTCAGGTAGAAAATAACCAGCAAGTAACTTCGGATGGAAAATAACTAGCAGACAGGTTGGCCAAACCACAAAGGCCACACATCCAGGTACAGCAGGATGTCCTCAGAATTCTAAGAGCCAGAGGGGTATGCAAACTGGGGGGAATAACAGGAAAGGGGGAGTTACTTAGCAAGTGGCCAGAATAGGAGTGAAGGAAGGAGGTGGGCAGGGTGGGGACTTGAGAACCTAGAGAGACTTATTGGTTCACAGATATATATCCCTAGACCTAGGAGCCCCATGGGCAACCCTTTTTGGGCCCCCTCCCTCTGGGGAGCTTTGTAAGCTGTGTGCTTGCTTGCAAATAGACCAGCTTCAAGGGCACAATCTCACTTGGTCCGTGATCTCAATCATCGACTTCAAAGGACACAACCCCGGCAACAAACAATCACTTCTGAGACGCCCGTCCTGAATCACCAGGACGTCTAAGCCGTTTTCCCCTTTCCTGTTCTTTTCCATGCTGCAGAGGGAGAGATAGGGCCTGGAGTGTCACCATGAGAAATTCCACATTTACATCCCCTCAGGAGAAGGCACGTGGAAGGACCATGGCAACAACTGTCCTCGTCTTCTGGCCCAACACAAACATGTTGGTTTTTCACTTTATACCACATCTGTAAAACGTAACAGATATGCCAACATTGACTTCCCTCTGGGTAAAAGGACCAGCGTTTGGCCTTGACAGGTGGTACTTCTCAAAGGGAAACTGTCGCTGAAAAACACCTATTCTCTTCCTATCTCGTGGGAAGGAAATGGGTATTTCAGGAAACTATTGCTATAACTCTGTGCAAATACCCCGAGTCTAATCACCCAAAAGCAGGCGTTCCATGTGGTGACTTCCAGCAGGGAGGGGGAAGGTCTGGGGTCTGTGACAGGATTTGTTTGCTGCAACCCTCGGACAGGGAAATTGATCCACGGCGCTGCCCGCCACCTGTGGCTTCCCACACTGAATGTTAATGAGCACGGATGGCTCAGCAGGACGGCAGGATGCTGGCTATTTCAGGAGCATTACCTACCACCAGGCCCTGCATCACCTTTCTAAATTATAGGGTAAATTGCTTGGGCTCCCGTGAAAGGAAATGCATTTCATTAATGCAGCTTCTCTTCTTTGCTAATATTTTTAACCCTGAAGACGGAGAGACTTTTTTTCATGCATAATAATTATGACTGCATCCTATTCCCTAGACACAATGAAGAGGTTGTGGTTGCCGTGCCAGCTCTAAAGTCTGGATATTCGTCCACAGTTGAGCTGCCAACATCACAGTTGAGATGACAATTCTGCCATCCCCACTCCTGCCCCTCATTTAGAAAATGTACAAACTATCACATTGGGTGTTCAAGGAGGTTGGACAGAGAAAACATGAGTTACTAATGGCAGTTTCCATTACATAGAATCGCCTGTCAGGCCATTGACATAATGGGCAGAAATACCACAGGTGCTTGCTTTTCTTTCTCAGACAAGGTCTTGGGATTTCTTCCCCAATCATGTGACAGTTTGGTTTATTAGCTATGATCCTTTTCCCTTTCTTCACTGGACAGACCCTGTTCTATTTTTTAAAAGACATTCCACTTAGATCTTCTTAGGATTTCCTGGCATAATTTGGACCCTTCTCAGCCACCATCATGCAAGCTTATTTTCACTTAACTTGGACTTGATTTCTGTTCTTATAGCAAATCTTCCTCTCTCTTGGTTTTCACCTTCGCTTTTTTTCTGGCACGTACCCACATATATTCTGTGAGAAATATTTATTATGACATTGGGTTTTTTTCCTGGCATGGGAGTTACAGTCAAAATAATTCTCCCACCAACTCTGAAAGCATTATCTCCTAGAAACTGGTTTTACTGATGAAATATCCGAGGCCAGCCAGAGTCTCAATGTTCATGCATTATTTTATTTTCTGCAACTTTTAGCACTTTCTCTGGCGTTTTGAGATTTTATGACAGGATGTGTAGGCATTTCAGTCTTAAAAATCCCCCTCACTTGTCAGTTTAGATTTTTTAAAAAGCTCTAAATGTGTATTTCTTGTGTGCTGGGGAATGTTTTGTATTATTTCTGGGTAACTTCTCCCCCTCCCTTTACTCTGCTCTTTTTTTTTCTTTCTTCTAAAAAACAAATATGTTCTTTTTCATCTCCATGTTATTCCACTCAATGTTTTTGTGTGAACATCTAATTGTATTTTTAATACTTTCAATTTTAATAATTTCTATTTTATAATTTAGCTCAACATTTGATGTGACTGAGAAACCCACCTTCTCTCTGGAAGCATGAATCCTGTTTTCATGAGTCTAAATACCAGGCTTAATTCCTAATTCTAGGAAAATACTGCTTTAGACTGAATTGTTCCTCCCCAATTCATATGCTGATGCGCCCCCCCCTCCCACCCACACCACACACACACTGTGAAGTATCCAGATGGGCAGTTAGGAGGTAAGTGCATGGCTCTAAAGTTCTGAGGATCTAAAGGTGGGCCTCCATCTAAAAGGACTGTGAGAGCCCAGCCGGTGTGGCTCAGTGGTTGAACATCCGCCTATGAACCAGGAGGTCACAGTTTGCTTCCTAATCAGGGCACATGCCCGGTTTGTGGGCTTGATCCCCAGTAGGTGGCATGCAGGAGGCAGCCAATCCATGATTCTTTCTCTTTATTGATGTTTCTATCTCTCTCTCTCTCTCTCCCTTCCTCCCTGAAATAAATTAATGTGTGTGTGTGTATGTGTGTGTGTGTGTGTATATATATATATATATATATATATATATATATAGTCTCAAGTCATCAAGACCACTTTATGAAGAGCAACAAGTGGGGTTCACCAGCCCCAGGATCTGTGACTTTACTTCCCTTGAAGTCAGTTCTGACATGAGCTTTAGTATAAAATGTATTCCTCAACATTCCGTACAATTATTTTTTCTCATTTAATTAAAATGTTTTTCAATCAAATCTAAAAATAGCAGAAATAGAGACGTAGCTATAAATGTCTAGGTCACTGTACAGTAAAAGCAAAATACATTTCAAATACCTCATATAGCTAATGCCTTGCTTCTCCAGCAGAAATAATACTAAAAATTTCCATATTATCTGATCGCTCAATACAGCCAATATTGTTCTGATTATCTTAGATAGGTTAGGTGAGTGGAGTCATTGGCAGAAATTTAATATCAGTTAAACCAATTTAAAGGAAAAATACAAATGACTTCAAGGTGGTTTATCCAATTAGTAGTTCCCAGTGTTGGAATTCATTACACAATTATTCCATGTTTACTTCAACAGTCATAAGGCCACTTAATTAATGATAAAACTGAAGTTTTCAAGTCAGTCTCTTATCAAATAAAAAACACCTAAAATCACATTAAAATAATTGGTAGAAAGTAAACAAAATGATTATGAAAACTGGAGTTCGGGGAAAACTCCCCTAAGAGCTAAAATGTTGGATCCTGAGTCAGAAAGGAAGAATTGGGCATTCACAAATTCCAAGGAGCCCGAGGGCGAGGGGCAGGAGCTGGCATGCCTCCCAACATTGCCACCCTCCCACATGCCAAGCAAATACTTGTAATTGTTCTCAGCGTCTCGCTCACTCACCCTCACACGCAGTCACTCACTGAGCATTTTCTCACTCTTCACTATGACATAGGTTTCTGAGGCTGAGGGTAAAGAGACACAGAGGATGAGTTTTCCTTCCGATGTTCGTTTTACCCCTAGGAGCTCCCATTAAATCTTCCCCAGGACACACTCAGTAATCTGGGTGCCTGCACCCCAGGCGGTGTGGGTTCTGTTCCGCTGACTGCCCTCGTGTCTGCACGGTGCTGGGACCCCTCTCAGCCACCTGGCGCCACGCCCTCCACGCGTGTCCCCCGAACACCGAGGGTCCCGGCTCAGCTCGATGCGCAACCCTGTGCACATCCTTCTCCTCGGACCAGCGGGGACCAGCCTGCACAGACTGTGCTGGGAAAGCAGACTTGAGTGAACTGTTTTGTGTAAGTAGCAGAGACCTGCCTTTGGCTGGGGCCCTTCCTTTTCTGCCCGCTCCGCCGCACCATTACATCTCACACCAGGGAAAGAAAGGGTACGCGTCCTGACCGGTTTGGCTCAGTGGACAGAGCATTGGCCTGTGGACCAAAGGGCCCCGGGTTTGATTCCAGTCAAGGGCAGGTACCTTGTTTGCAGGCTCCTCCCCGGCCCAGGCCCTGGTCGAGGTGTGTGCAGGAGGCAACCAATCGACGTGTTTCTCTCTGTCTTTCCCTCTCTCTTCCACTCTCTAACAATCAATGGAAAAATATCCTAGGGTGAGGAATAACAAAAAAAAAAAAAAAAAAGAAAAAAGAAAGGGTACCCAATTATCAGAGTTGTCTGCGATGGAAATGTAAGCTCCCTGACTCCTCGCTGGCTGCGGGGCTGATGGCAGAGCCCGGCCGTGTTTGGAGGGAAGACAGGAAGCCCTGAAGCAGGCTGCGTTTCCATGCAGGGTTCCCAGCGAACAGTCCTGTGTGAATTATGAGCCCCCTGGGACTCGTGCGTCCTGCGCTGTGCCCGCATCTCACAGAAGCCCTGTGGCCAATCCGCTCCCGGTTTATTCGCTGCAGGGATTTCACAGCTTTCCTCTTAATGAGCCTCCTGAACATCCATCCACTTTGTGTCTTGGATTCTTTTTTGGTGATGGCTATTACTGCTTCACCGAATCCGGGCAGATCTGTTGGCTACCCCTGAAACCGACTTTCTCCCATGGAGAAAAACCTGAGAAAACTCGATGGATGTGCAATGCCGGGCTTCATGTGCCCCAGGAATGGTCGTTACAATCATTTCCTTTCTAGGCCAGCCGGCGTGGCTCCGTGGTTGAGCGTTGACCTATGAACCAGGAGGTCACGGTTCGATTCCCGGTCAAGGCACAGCCCCAGGTTGTGGGCTTGATCCCCAGTGTGGGGCGTTCAGGAGGCAGCCGATCCATGGTTCTCCCTCATTGTTGATGCTTCTATCACTCTCTCTCCCTCTTGCTTCCTCTGTGGAATCAATAAAAATATATATTTTTGAAAACTATTTTCTTTCTCCGTGTTGTGGTGTAAAGAGCACCGACCACAGTGAATCAGGAGTCTCTTCATGGCTCAGGACAAATGCAAACGTCCAGTGCTCAGGCATTGTCACTGACTGGTTGACACCTGTCGGTCCTGGGCCGGGTAGAGGACAGAGGCTCCCAGATGCCAGATGCGCTGGTTTCCTAGGAGAAAGTGCGAGGTGGGGATTCTTGTGTGAGTAGTTTGGGGGCTGGGGGCTGTCTGGGTAAAGGGGGTGAGGGAGGCAGGCAGGTGGGGGCTAAGTCGCTGTGAGCTGGCCACTGCCTGTCTCGGTGGAAAGCTCTGGAGTGTGAACTGACCACAGAGCTGGTTCTATGTGGTGTTGGCACCCACAACCTCAGTGTCTCCGTGTCGGCTGGTGTGGGCGTGGATGCGGGCTTTGGAAGGTGAGGGGTGAGGGGTGCCCTCTGACTGCAGGGAGCCTGGGGACTTCTCAGAGGAGAGGCCCCCGGAGCCCTGGCAGCCCCTCCTGCCGCAGCGGAGGCGCATCGCTGGCTGGAATGGCATCTGGGCCACAACAGTCGCGTCCACCGAGGATGCCCAGTCACCACGTGGCTGCAGGAGACTCCACCCTAACCACACAGAGGTACCCAGGGTGGCCACATTATCGCAGTGGCAAACCCTTGATAGGAAGGCCTGGGGACAGTACGCCAACAAGTACACGCTGAGAATAAAACAAAAGTTGCCATTAGTATTTTTCAGAGCTTCTCCTAAAAAACACTCCTAGGAACTCTCCTCCAATGTTGCCTTGTTTCCCCATCTAAGTCGTTCATTCAAAGCAAACCACAGGCACATGTAGAAACACACATTTGTTGTCCCTTAAAAGATGCTGGTAAATATTTACCTTTCCCCCATTTGTTCTCTAATTAGCATCATCTGACTTCTATTCATACTTCAGCAAACACGAATGAACTCTAATACGCCCCTCTACTTAATGCAGGAATTGTATGTCATTTTTCCTCTCACAGTGCTTTCCCGCGTTCTCCTGCTTTGCTAGCATGTGGACGACTCCGATATTAAATTGTGCAGCTTTTTACTGTGGTGTGTGTGCCACTGAGGCAGTGCGCTCCTGGCAGGACAGTGTCTGACTCTGCCAGATTCTCTGGGGCGGGGCCTCGCACACAGCAGGTGCTCAGCAAACACTGGTGACTGGCAAAGAGACTGGCCCTTACATTTGTGAGGTAGTCAGGGTCCAGAGAGAGTGCGGACAGACACAATCCCAAAGCCTTTTTTTTTTTTTTTTTTTTTTTTTTGTATGGGTCCTGGGAGGGCAGTTCGAACCACGGAGGGAGGTATGGCCTCCGGAGAGGTCTGGGGCCTGAGAAGGACATATGGGTTATGGAATGGAGTTCTGGATACTGATGGAGATCTAGTCCTCTGATACAAGACTGGATTCTGTGTTTGAGGACTGGGCCCCGGGTTGGTCTTCTCAGATACGCCATTAAGGCCTGGGACCCGGATGTAGGTCTGGGTGCTGGGAGAGAGGTGTGGTCACTAGGGGGCTCTATGGGCCCAGGAGGGAGGTTTGGGTCAAGGGCAGGACCTCGGGATGATGAAATGCTGGTCTGGACTAGCCTGGATATTTAGACTATAATAAAGGAAAGCACTGTGTTCTACTCTGGGTCCCCGGAATGGCCCTCTGGTCCTAGCCATAAAGGTCGGGGACAAGGATGTACGTCTCAGCCTCGGATGGATGTCTGGATCCTGGGAGGGCAGTTCAGGCCACGGAGGGAGGTCTGGGCCTGAGGGGCGGTCTGATACCTCACCTGGACATCAGTGTTATGGAATGGTGGTCTGAATACCGATGGAGATCTGGTCCCCAATTCCAGACTGTATTCTGTGCTTAAGGCCTGGGCTCCGGAGAGGCCTTCTGGGCCCTGCCATGAATGTCTGGGTCCCCGATGTAGGTCTGAACCCCAGGAGGAGGTCTGGGCCCCGGGGGTTGATCTGGTACCTCAACTGGACATCTGGGTTATGGAATGGTGGCCTGGCTTACAGATGGAGATCCAGTCTCCTGATACAAGACTGGATTCTGTGTTTGAGACCTGGGCCCTGGGATGGCCTTCTCTGCCCCACCATGAAGGTCTGGGACCCGGATGTTAGGTCTGGGTCCTGAGAGGGCATTTCGGGCTAGGGAGGGAGGTGTGGGCCACAGGGGACGGTCTATTACCTCACATAGAAATCTGGGTTATGGAATGGTGGTCTGGATTACGGATGGAGATCTAGTCCCCTGATAAAAGACTGGATTCTGTGTTTGAGGCTTCGGCCCCGGTTTGGCCTTCTCGGACCCGCCATGATGGTCTGGGACCCGGATATAGGTCTGAGCCCCGGATGTAGGTCTGAGCCCCGGATGGGGGTCTGGGTCCTGGGAGGGCAGTTAGGGACAGGGAAGAAGGTCTGGGCCCCAGAGGACAGTCTGGTAACTCACCTGGAATTCTGGTTTATGGAATGTTGGTCTGGCTTACGGATGGAGGTCCCCTGATACAAGACTGGATTCTGTGTTGAGGCCTGGGTCCCGGGTTGGCCTTCTCGGTCCTGCCATGATGGTCTGGGACCCGGATATAGGTCTGAGCCCTCGATGTCGGTCTGAGCCCTGGATGTGGGTCTGGGTCCTGGGAGGACTGTTAGGGCCAGGGAAGAAGGTCTGGGCCCCAGAGGGTGGTCTGGTACCTCACCTGGACATCTGGGTTATGGAATTGAGGTCTGGCTTACGGATGGAGATCTAGTCCCCTAATACAATACTGGATTCTGTGTTTGAGTCCTGGGCCCGGTATTGGCCTTCTCGGCCCCGCCATGATAGTCTGGGGCCCGGATGTAGGTCTGAGCCCCGGAAGTAGGTCTAGGTTCTGGGAGAGAGGTGTGGTCACTAGGGGGTGCGATGGGCCGAGGATGGAGGTTTGGGTCAAGGGCAGGACCTCGGGATATCGAAATGGTGGTCTGGACTCGCCTGGATATTTAGACTCCAATAAAGGAATAGGCTCTGGGTGCTAGTCTGGGTCCCCTGAATGGCCGTCAGGTCCACGCCATAAAGGTGTGGGACCCAGATGTAGGTCTCTGTCCCAGATGGATTTGGGGATCCTGGCAGGGCAGTCGGGCCTCGGCGCGAGGCCTGAGCCCGAGGGGCGGTCTGGTACCTCACCTGAACATCTGGGTTATGGAATGGAGTTCTGAGTTATTGATGGAGATCTAGCCCCTAATACAAGACTGGATAATGTGTTTGAGGTTTGGGGCCCATGTTGGCCTTCTTGGCCGCGCATGATGGTCTGGGACCCGGATATAGGTCTGAGTCCCGGATGTAGATATGGGTGCTGGGAGAAAGGTATGGTCTTTAGGGGGCGCTATGGGCCCAGGATGGAGGTTTGGTCAAGGGCAGGACTTCGGAATGATGAAATGGTGGTCTGGACTCGCCTGGATATTTAGACTCCAAGAAAGGAATAGGCACTGTGTTCTAGTCTAGGTCCCTGGAATGGCCCTCTGGTCCTCGCCATAAAGGACTTTGACCTGGATGGAGGTCTCAGTCCCTGATGGGTGATTGGATCCTGGCAGGACAGTACGGGCCAGGGAGGGATATCTGGTAACTCACCTGGACCTCTGTGTTATGGAATGGTGGTCTGGATACGGATGGAGATCTGGTTCCCGATTCAAGACTGCATTCTGTGCTTGAGGCCTGGGCCCCGAGGAGGTCTTCTGGGTCCTGCCATGACAGTCTGGGTCACAGATGTAGGTCTGAAATGCCGAAGGAGGTCTGGGCACGCGGTGGCGGTCCGGTAACTCACCTGGAATTCTGGGTTATGGAATGTTGGTCTGGCTTACGGATGGAGGTCCCCTGATACAAGACTGGATTCTGTGTTGAGGCATGGGTCCCAGGTTGGCCATCTCGGCCCCGCCATGATGGTCTGGGACCCGGATGTAGGTCTGAGCCCCGGTTGGGGTCTGCGTTCTGGGAGTGCATTAAGGACCAGGGAGGAAGGTCTGGGCCGCAGAGGGCGGTCTGATACCTCACCTGGACATCTGGGTTATGGAATGGAGGTCTGGCTTTCGGATGGAGATCTAGTCCCCTAATACAAGTCTGGATTCTGTGTTTGAGTCCTGGGCCCGGTACTGGCCTTCTCGGCCCCGCCATGATATTCTGGGGCCCGGATGTAGGTCTGAGCCCCGGATGTAGGTCTGGGTTCTGGGAGAGAGATGTGGTCACTAGGGGGCGCGATGGGCTCAGGATGGAGGTTTGGGTCAAGGGCAGGACCTCGGGATAATGAAATGGTGGTCTGGACTAGCCTGGATATTTAGACTCCAATAAATGTATAGGCACTGTGTTCCATTCTGGGTCCCTGGAATGGCCCTCTAGTCCTCGCCAGAAAGGTCTGGGACCCAGATGTAGGTCTCAGATCCCAGATGGATGTGGGGATCCTGGGAGGGCATTTCAGGCCAAGGAGGGAGGTCTGGGCCTGAGGGGCGGTCTGATACCTCAACTGGACATCAGTGTTATGGAATGGTTGTCTAGATACCGATGGAGATCTGGTCCCTGATTACAGACTGTATTCTGTGCTTAAGGCCTGGGCTCCGGGGAGGCCTTCTGGGCCCTGCCATGAATGTGTGGGTCCCCGATATAGGTCTGAGCCCCACGAGGAGGTCTGGGCCCGGAGGGTCGTCTGGTACCTCACCTGGACATCTGGGTTATGGAATGGTGGCCTGGCTTACAGACGGAGATCCAGTCCCCTGATACAAGACTGGATTCTGTGTTTGATACCTGGGCACTGGGATGGACTTCTCGGCCCCACCAACACAGTGTGGGACCCAGATGTTAGGTCTGGGTCCTGAGAGGGCATTTCGGGCTAGGGTTGAGGTCTTGTCCACTGGGGGCGGTCTGATACCTCACATGGATATCTGGGTTATGGAATGGTGGTCTGTGTTATGGATGGAGATCTAGTCCCAATACAAGACTGGATTCTGTGTTTGAGGCTTGGGCCCCGGGTTGGCCTCTCGGCCCCGCCATGATGGTCTGGGACCCGGATGTAGGTTTGAGCCCCGGATGGGGGTCTGGGTCCTGGGAGGGCAGTTAGGGCCAGAGAGGAAATTCTGGGCCCCAGAGGGCGATCTGGTACCTCACCTGGACGTCTGGGTTATGTAATGGAGGTCTGGCTTACGGATGGAGATCTAGTCCCCTATTACAAGACTGGATTCTGTGTTTGAGGACTGGGCCCCTGGATAATCTTCTTGGCCCCACCATGAAGGTCAGGGACCAGATGGAAGTCTGAGCCTCGGATGGAAGTCTAGTTCTTGGGAGGGCATTTAGGGCCAAGGAGGGAGGTCTGGGTCCCGGCGAGCCTGAGAAGGACATCGGGTTTATGGCATGGTGGTCTGAATACAGATGGAGATCTGGTCCCTGAATCAAGACTGTATTCTGTGCTTCAGGCTGGGCCCCAGGGAGGACTTCTGGGCCCCGCCAAGAAGGTCTGGGTTCCCGATGTAGGTGTGAGCCCCGGAAGGAGGTCTGGGCCCTATGGGGTGGTCGGGTACCTCACCTGGACATCTGGGTTATTGAATAGTGGTCTCGATTACGGATGGAGATCTAGTCCCCTGATAAAAGACTGGATTCTGTGTTTGAGGCCTGGGACCCGGGATGGCCTTCTCGGCCCCGCCATGATGGTCTGGGACCGGGATGTAGGTCTGAGTCCCGGATGTAAGTCTGGGTGTTGGGAGAGAGGTGAGTTCACTAGTGGGGCGCTATGCGCCTAGGACCGAGGTTTGCGTCAAGGGCAGGACCTCAGGATGATGAAATGCTGGTCTGGACTAGCCTGGATATTTAGACTCCAATAAAGGAATAGGCACTGTGTTCTAGTCTGGATCCCTGCAATGGCCCTCTGGTCCTCGCCATAAAGGTCTGGGACCTGGATGGAGGTCTCAGCCCCTGATGGATGATTGGATCCTGGCAGGCCAGTATGGACCACGGAGTTATCTGGTAACTCACCTGGACCTCTGTGTTATGGAATGGAGGTCTGGATACGGATGGACATCTGGTTCCCGATTCAAGACTGCATTGTGTGCTTGAGGCCTGGGCCCCGAGGAGGCCTTCTGGGTCCTGCCATGACAGTCTGGGTCCCAGATGTAAGTCTGAAATACCGAAGGAGGTCTGGGCACCCGGGGGCGGTCTGGTAACCCACCTGGAATTCTGGGTTATGGAATGTTGGTCTGGCTTACGGATGGAGTTCCCCTGATACAAGACTGGATTCTGTGCTTAGGCCTGGGTCCCGGGTTGGCCTTCTCGGCCCCGCCATGATGGTCTGGGACCCGGATGTAGGTCTGAGCCCCGGATGGGGGTCTGGGTCCTGGGAGAGAGGTGTGGTCACTAGGGGGCGCGATGGGCCCAGGATGGAGGTTTGGATCAAGGGCAGGACCTCGGGATAATGAATTGGTGGTCTGGACTAGCCTGGATATTTAGACTCCAATAAAGGAATAGGCTCTGGGTGCTAGTCTGGGTCCCCTGAATGGCCGTCAGGTCCACGCCATAAAGGTGTGGGACCCAGATGTAGGTCTCAGCCCCAGATGGATGTGGGGATCCTGGGACGGCCGATCAGGCCATGGAGGTATGTCTGAGCCCGAAGGGCGGTCTGATACCTCACCTGGACATCAATGTTATGGAATGGTGGTCTGGATACCGATGGAGATCTGGTCCCCAATTCCAGACTGTATTCTGTGCTTAAGGCCTGGGCTCCGGGGAGGCCTTCTGGGCTCTGCCATGAATGTCTGGGTCCCAGATGTAGGTCTGATTCCTAGGAGGAGGTCTGGGCCCCGGGGGGTGTTCTGGTACCTCAACTGGACATCTGGGTTATGGAATGGTGGCCTGGCTTACAGACGGAGATCCAGTCTCCTGATCCAAGACTGGATTCTGTGTTTGAGACCTGGGCCCTGGGATGGCCTTCTCTGCCCCAGCATGAAGGTCTGGGACACGGATGTTAGGTCTGGGTCCTGAGAGGGTATTTCGGGCTAGGGAGGGAGGTCTGGGCCACGGGGGGGGGGGTGGGGCGGGGGGGGCTGTCTGATACCTCACATAGAAATATGGGTTATGGAATGGTGGTCTGGGTTATGGGTGGAGATCTATTCCCCTAATACATGACTGGATTCTGTGTTTGAGGCTTGGGCCCCAGGTTGGCCTCTCAGCCCCGCCATGTTGGTTTGGGACCCGGATGTAGGTCTGAGCACCTGATGTAGGTCTGGGTGCTGGGAGAGAGGTGTGATCACTAGGGGCCGCTATGGGCCCAGGATGGAGGTTTGGGTCAAGGGCAGGACCTCAGGATGATGAAATGGTGGTCTGGACTAGCCTGGATATTTAGACTGCAATAAAGGAATAGGCACTGTGTTCTAGTCTGGGTCCCCGCAATGGCCCTGTGGTCCTCGCCATAAAGGTCTGTGACCCGAATGTAGGTCTCAGCCCCAGAAGGATGTCTGGATCCTGGGAATGCAGTTTGGGCCACGGAGGGAGGTCTGGCCCTTTGGGGGAGGTCTGGTACCTCACTTGGACATCTGGGTTATGGAATGGTGGTCTTGGTTTCAGAAGGAGAATTACTGCCCTGATACAAGACTAGATTCTGTGTTTGAGGCCTGGGCCCCAGGTTGGCCTTCTCAGCCCCGTCATGATGGTCTGGGACCCAGAGGTAGGTCTGAGCCCGGGATGGGATTCTGGGTCCTGGGAGGGCATTTAGGGCCAGGGAGGTAGGTCTGGGCCCCAGAGAGAGGTCTGGTACCACACTTGGACATCTCAGTTATGGAATTGAGGTCTGGGTTTTGGATGGAGATCTAGTCCCCTGATAGAAGACTGAATTCTGTGTTTGAGGCTTGGGCCCCGGTTTTCCCTTCTTGGCCCCGCCATTATAGTCCGGGGCCCGGAAGTAGCTCTGAGCCCAGGATGTAGGTCTGGGTGGTGGGAGAGAGGTGTGGTCACTAGGGGGCGCTATGGGCCGAGGAGGGAGTTTTGGGTCAAGGGCAGGACCTTGGGATGATGAAATGGTGGTCTAGACTAGCCTGGATATTTAGAATCCAATAAAAGAATAGGCACTGTGTTCCAATATGGGTCCCCGCAATGGCCCTCTGGTCCTCACCATAAAAGTCTAGGACCCAGATGTAGGTCTGAGCCCCGGATGGAGGTCTGGGTCCTGGGAGGGCAGTTAGGGCCAGGGAGGGAGGTCTGGGTCCTGGGGTGGTCTGGTGCCTGAGAAGAACGTCTGGTGTATGGAATGGTGGTCTGGATACCTAAGGAGATCTGTTCCTCGATTCAAGACTGTATTCTGGGCTTAAGGTCAGGGCCCCGGGGAGAAATTCTGGGCCCCGCCATGAATGTCTGGGTTCCTAATGTAGGTCTGAGCCCCGGAAGGATGTCTGGGCCCTGGCGGATGGCCTAGTACCTCACCTGGACATCTGGGTTATGGAATGGTGGTCTGGCTTACAAATAGAGATCCAGTTCCCTGATACAAGACTGGATTCTGTGTTTGAGGCCTGGGACTCGGATGGCATTCTCGGCTCCACCATAAAGATCTGGGACCAGTATGATAGGTCTGGGTCCTGGGAGGGCATTTTGGGCCAGGGAGGGAGGTCTGGGCCCCAGTGGGCTGTCTGGTACCTCACCTAGACATCTCGGTTATGGAATGGTGGTCTTTGTTATGAATGGAGATCTAGTCCCCTAATACAAGACTGGGTTCTGTGTTTGAGGCTTGGGCCCCCGGTTGGCCTCTCGGCCCCTCCATGATGGTCTGGGACCCGGATGTAGGTCTGAGCGCCTGATGTAGGTCTGGGTGCTGGGAGAGAGGTGTGGTCACTAGGGTGCGCTATGGGCCCAGGATGGAGGTTTGGGTCAAGGGCAGGACCTCGGGATGATGAAATGGTGGTCTGGACAAGCCAGGATATTTAGACTGCAATAAAGGAATAGGCACTGTGATCTAGTCTGGGTACCCGCAATGGCCCCCTGGTCCTCGCCATAAAGGTCTGGGACCTGGATGGAAGTCTCAGCCCCGGATGGATGTCTGGATCCTGGAAGGGCAGTTGGGCCACGGAGGGAGATCTGGACCCGGGGACGGTCTGGTACCTCACCAGGACATCTGGGTTATGGAATGGTGGTCTGGGTCACAGAAGGACAACTACTGCTCTGATACAAGACTGGATTCTGTGTTTGAGGCCTGGGCCCAACAGGCGGTCTGGTACCTCACCTGAACATCTGGGTTATGGAATGGAGTTCTGGGTTATTGATGGAGATCTAGCCCCTAATACAAGACTGGATAATGTGTTTGAGGCTTGGGGCCCATGTTGGCCTTCTTGGCCCCGCATGATGGTCTGGGACCCAGATGTACGTCTGAGTCCCGGATGTAGGTCTGGGTGCTGGGAGAAAGGTATGGTCTCTAGGGGGCGCTATGGGCCAAGGAGGGAGGTTTGGGTCAAGGTCAGGTCCTCGGGATGATGAAATGGTGGTCTGGACTAGCCTGGATATTTAGACTCCAGTTATGGAATAGGCACTAGGTTCTAGTCTGGGTCCCCTGAAAGACCGTCTGGTCCACACCATAACGATCTAGGACCCAGATGTAGGTCTCAGTCCCAGATGGATGTGGAGATCCTGGGAGGGCAGTTCAGGCCACGGAGCGAGTTCTGGGCCCGAGGGGCAGTCTGATACCTCACCTGGACATCAGTGTTATAGAATGGTTGTCTGGATACCAATGGAGATCTGGTCCCCGATTCCAGACTGTATTCTGTGCTTAAGGCCTGGGCTCCGGGGAGGCCTTCTGGGCCCTGCCATGAATGTGTGGGTCCCCGATGTAGGTCTGAGCCCCAGGAGGAGGTGTGGGCCCCGGGGGGAGGTCTGGTACCTCACCTGGACATCTGGGTTATGGAATGGTGGCCTGGCTTACCGATGGAGATCCAGTCCCCTGATCCAAGACTGGATTATGTGTTTGACACCTGGGCCCTGGGATGGCCTTCTTGGCCCCACCATGAAGGTCTGGGACCCGGATGTTAGGTCTGGGTCCTGAGAGGGCATTTCGGGCTAGGGAAGGAGGTCTGGCCCACTGGGGGGCGGTCTGATACCTCACATGGATATCTGGGTTATGGAATGGTGGTCTGGGTTACAGGTGGAGATCTATTCCCCTAATACAAGACTGGATTCTGTGTTTGAGGCTTGGGCCCCGGGTTGGCCTCTCGGCCCTGCCATGATGGTCTGTGACCCGGATGTAGGTCTGAGCGCCTGATGTAGGTCTGGGTGCTGGGAGAGAGGTGTGGTCACTAGGGGGCGCTATGGGCCCAGGATGGAGGTTTGGGTCAAGGGCAGGACCTCGGGATGATGAAATGCTGGTCTGGACTAGCCTGGATATTTAGACTCCAATAAAGGAATAGGCAGTGTGTTCCAGTCTGGGTCCCCGCAATGGCCCCCTGGTCCTCGCCATAAAGGTCTGGGACCCGGATGGAAGTCTCAGCCCCGGATGGATGTCTGGATCCTGGAAGGGCAGTTCGGGCCACGGAGGGAGGTCTGGACCCAGGGACGGTCTGGTACCTCACCAGGACATCTGGGTTATGGAATGGTGCTCTGGATATGGATGGAGATCTGGTTCCCGATTCAGGACTGCATTCTGTGCTTGCGGCCTAGGCCCCGAGGAGGCCTTCTGGGTCCTGCCATGACAGTCTGGGTCCCAGTGTAGGTCTGAAATGCCGAAGGAGATCTGGGCACCTGGAGGCGGTCTGGTAACTCACCTGGAATTCTGGGATTGGAATGTTGGTCTGGCTTACGGATGTATTAGCCCTGGTACAAGACTGGAATTAGTCTGGGTCCCCGGAATGGCCTTCTGGTTCTCGCCATAAAGGTCTGGGGCCTGAATGTAAGTCTCAGCCCTGGATGAAAGGTCTGGGTCTTGGGAGGACAATTCGGACAGGGAGGGAGGTCTGGCCCTTTGGGGGAGGTCTGGTACCTGAGGAGGCCATCTCAGTTATAGAATGGTGTTCCGGAGAGGGATAGAGTTCTATTCCCCTGATATAAGAGTGGATTCTGTTTTTGAGGCCTGGGCCCCGGGCTGGCCTTCTCTTTCCTGCTATGAATGTTTAGTTTTATTCTTGTTCTCTTTTTAAAAAATCTTTCTTGTTGAAATGTCCCCCATGAACCTCTTCCAGTCCCGCCTCCAGACTCTCACCATCCCATTTTCTGTGTCCTCGGGTTATGTATATATGCATACAAGTTCATGGGCTGGTCTCTCCCTTGCCTTCCTCTGAGGTTCACAGGTCTGTTCATGCTCAGACCCGGATGTAGGTCTGAGCTCCAGATGGAGGTCTGGTGTTTGGAGGGTCATTCGGGCCAGCGAGGGATGGCTGGGCCCCAGGGGGAGGTCTTGTACCTCACCTGGACATCTGGGTTATGAAATGGTGTTTGGGTTACGAATGCAGATCTAGTCCCCTGATACAAGACTGGATTCTCCCATAGCCTTTCCATGATCCTTGGACAGCTTGTAAAACCCCCATCAAGGGACATATGGGGTTTTGCGTCATGTGTATCCATGAATGTGCTCCACAAATTCCAGGAGTCAGCAGTTCTTTATGCTTCTCGCTGGTCCTCCATTTCTTCCTTGAGGATAGTGACAATGTATGACTGTGAACGCAAAGATCACTCATCCCATGCTTGGAATTCTTTTCCACTGTCAGGAAACCCTGATTCAACTTTCATACACTCTTGGCACAGGTTTCGATGGTTGGCATTGGCTGATTCTGGTGTGGTTACCCCCACTTACTAGCACAAGGAAATTAAGTACGTTAAAATAATTTGCATAAGTTAAAAGCATTAGTTATGCAATTTCATCGTATTGGTATTGTTTCTTAAGTGACAGTAACTGGCTCGTCAACTTTAAAAACAAATGCATCTCCCACTGATATCATTAAAACTTCCAAGTCCCTGATTTCACTTACAAGTGGAATCTTACAGAAGCATGAACAGACCTCTGAACCTCAGAGGAAGGCAAGGGAGAGACCAGCCCATGAACTTGTATGCATATATACATAACCCGAGGACACAGAAAATGGGATGGTGAGAGTCTGGAGGCGGGGCTGGAAGAGGTTCATGGGGGACATTTCAACAAGAAAGATTTTTTAAAAAGAGAACAAGAATAAAACAAAACAAACAAGAAAGTCCAAACAAAACAGAGAGCAACTCATAGTGAACTGAGAACAGAGAAAGTCACCAGAAGAAAGAGAGTGCGCGGCTGGGGGCAAAGGTGAAAGGGCTGAGAAGTGGTCATTGGCCGTTACACAGTGGGCACAGGGATGTGAAACACAGCATAGGAACCGTAATCAGCCACAGTGCAGTAACTGTGGAGGGTGCCAGGTGGCTACTGGAGGTATCAGGGGGACATGTGTAAGTTATACAAGCGTCCAACCCCTATGCTCTATGCCCGAAACTAATACAATAGTGAATGTCAGTGGTAACTGAAAAATAAACAGTGAAATGTCCTTTCTCTCACAGATTGTCCTCCTGGTGAAAAGGACGGGATGTGGTTTCCCTGGGACTTTGCCTCGAAGTCATAACCCAGAGCTACGGACTGGAGCCAGACCAGCCTGCCCCCTCTGGTCCCTTCAGTGAGACCATCTCTCCATGCAACCATCACACTGTTTACAGGATGGCTCCCAGCTGCTAATTATTGCCAACAGCGTCATGCTATATGTACCAACAACAGTAAACACTGTAATGACCAGCCACTCTCCTCACAGCCTTGTCTCTGAAGGGCTGTTCCCCAAAGCCAGCCGTGGATGAGAGTTGGACTACAAAGCGAGGGAGAGGGGAGATTTTGATTGCTAGGTTTTAGTGGTTTCAATTTGCTGAAAAAGTAAATCCCGGGCATAATAACATGCAAGAATGGGGAAGAAAAAGGCTCCATCACCACGCGGGCAGCTGTTTACATTTTCTTCCATCTGGCGCCCCAGTGAAAAGAATAAGATGTTGTTTGATTGGAGCCGCCCAGGTCAGGGAATCAAAAAAAGCCGTAGAATGCTAATGCAGGAAGGTCCACACACTGATTTCCCCGGAGCCACATGGCTCCTACTTCCCCAGAGCAGTCAGCACCCTGGACAGCGAGCAAGGCGGAGGAGGTCCAGAAGTTCTCTCTTCTCCCAACCTCCGAGGTCATTGTTTCTATCTGAGGCCTCAGGTCCCCCACAAGTCCCCTGCCAGGAGAGGTGGGATAGAACCTCCTCAGCCATAGGGACAACTCGGTGTGTGTTTCGGGAAATTCGAACAGGTTTTCTTTGTCTAATCTGACACAATTCGACACTGATTCCTGGCGAACAGCTTGAAACAAAATCACATGTAGAAGAGATATGTAACCGCCCAAGGAGAAACTAGTCACACTGCGTGTACGCCATGGGTGCAATGTTACTATGATTTGGAAAAGAAATCGAGGCTTCTCCAAGCACACGTACCATGCCAGCCGTCACAGAATTGACCTACAGAACAAAGAGTCAACTTGTAGAGGAGCTGGAATCTTGACCAGGAAGAGACTTTACCCATAAACAAAGTGACCAGTTTCCGACTGGGGACTGAAGTATGCCTATGATGGTTCCACGTCATATTATAAATGCCTCCGAGTATTTGTATACATGTTACTCTGGTTTCATTTCCTACTGCTGGAAAATGTGTCCAATGCAGCTTTGAAAATTATATAGTAATTCTGTATGTATGAAAAAAAAACTAATTGTGTTGCTTTTGTCATGAAAAGTATAACACATGTTGGCTTTCAACCTTCTCTGACTATTGAGTTCAATTATTGGATCCGTCATATTCAGTCTTCTTCCTTCATGTGATGCTCTCAAAACCTGGGTATGTGTAATCCATAACCATTTTCTACTGCGTCTGTCACAAACCACCTCAATCTCAATAGTTTAAAGCAGCGATTTTCAACAGGTGTGTTAGAAGGTAACTCTCAGGCACTTAATTCTGGTAGGTACCAGAACTACAGATGATGATAAAATAATGAAATGTGAGTTTTACAGAAATTTTGAAAATAATTGCTGGGGCTTGGTGCTGAATGAATTTCTAACGGTGTCTTTCTAATCTTTCTTTTGATTTTCAATGTATGTTCACCATGCCCCTGATACAACGTTGCACTGTATGTACGCCTGTTCAGTTGGGTTCACATCCTTAGGAACGTACACTGATGAGAAAACAGGAACACTCACCCTTGCTGGCATTTCTTGTCGGAAGACAGCAGGGCGGGCTGGACAGCACATCTCCGGGACCTGTTCGCCCAGTTCGATAGACACAGCGGTTACGTAACCTCTGCACTCAGCAACCGCACTTGCTCCCAGGGAAGTAAGTAGTCACGTTGTTAGAAAACCTGCAGACTGTTTCGTAAGAGCAGCAGTCAGTCAGCCGATTTTAATGATCTTAAAGTTGTGAAGTTAACATGTGTGGTCTCCACACTCTAAGGTGCCGGGTTCTCTTCGACAGGATTTTCCCTGCACAGTCTTCATGCAGCTGCACATCCTTATGCCGCAGCAAACACTGGCCCAGATGAATCATTTTTTTATGAATCCATGTTTTCATATCGAGAACTCGCTTAAGGCAAGGTAGACCTGCATAGGCAAACACCATTTTAATTTTACATTAAATTCCTTAAAGAAGAGGAATAGCTAACGGCATCCCTCCGGGGAGGGAGAATTATATTGGTTCACAGTCCAGCTACTGCAACGCCAGCAACTCACTGCACTGCTCTTTCCTTTCCCGGGAAAAGTCAGCGGGAATCTTCTTTCTTTTAAAGAAATATATTTTTATTCATTTCAGAGAGAAAGGGAGAGGGAGGCAGAGACGGAAACACACAACCACATACAGCCATACACACACAACCTTACACATGCACGAATGCAACCTCACGCGTGCACACACAGGCATGCATGCAGCCTCACGCATGCACACACAGGCATGCATGCAACCTCACACATGTACACACGGGCATACATGTAACCTCACACATGCACATACCGGCATGCATGCAACCTCACACATGCACATACGGGGACACACATACACACACCCAACCACACACGTGCACACATACAACTCTCAAATTTTTAATAAAAAGTACATACATAGGACCCTCCCCATTCGTGGGTCACACAGGGACGCACACAAAGGTCTTTAACTCTTTGGGCTTGAGTCCTACCCAGGTGCTTGCAGCTGGCCTGGTCCCCTCTCTGAACTGCAGACCGGGCTCCCTCAGTCCTCCCACTCATGCTGCTCTCGACGTGTCCAGAAACCCGTGGCCTTTTCACACCCCTGTCACCGAGGTGAGGAGCCAACTATTTTTCGGTGACAAATTATTTCCACTGAAAGGGAGCATTCTGAGGGGACGGACAGTTCGGAGCCGCGGGGTGTTGTTTGTTTTGTCTGTAAGCAGGGAACTGGGAGGCAACTCCACTTAAGGGTGTGCAAGCCGGGGCCCAGGAGACGGGACTCCAGTCCTGTCCCTCAGCGGACCCCGCGAGCCTGTGCGCAGAGCGGTAGCAAAGTCACCGGACACACAGAGCCTGCACAGTCCTACAGGTGAATGACACACACAGGTCACTCAGTCACACGCACAGATCACCAGCGGGATCACGGACTCATGACCCACGCACACGGATCACAGGTGTTTGGTCGGGTTCCCCCAGTGTACTGACCCTCTGATGACAGGAAGCAAACCTGCCTGCTGTCCCCGCAGAAGCCTGGCAGGCGCGTGGGTTCCGATGGAGCAGGAATGAGGCTGACGTTCGCCTGAGCACCTCGGAGAGGTCATTAAGTCTGAGCCACAGAACAAGCAGGATCGTGGTCACCTCCTCAGCCTCCTGCTCTTTGCCTATGGACGGTATATTCTGTTGCTCACCCACAACACGGAGCTCGCCCATCCCACGCTCACCCACAACACCGAGCTCGCCCATCCCATCCTCACCCACAGCACCGAGCTCGCCCATCCCACACTCACCCACAGCACCGAGCTCGCCCATCCCACACTCACCCACAACACCGAGCTCGCCCATCCCACACTCACCCACAGCACCGAGCTCGCCCATCCCACACTCACCCACAGCACCGAGCTCGCCCATCCCACACTCACCCACAACACCGAGCTCGCCCATCCCACACTCACCCACAGCACCGAGCTCGCCCATCCCACGCTCACCCACAACACCAAGCTCGCCCATTCCACGCTCACCCACAGCACTGAGTTCCTCAATCAAAGGCAAACTCCTTCTGAAACATTATTCCCTGAGTAAAAAAAAAAACCACAACACACAATAACTATCTCTATCTATATCTATCTATCATCTATCTATCTATCTATATCTATCTATCATCTATTATCTATATATCTAACATCTATATATATCTATCAGCTCTCTGTCTGTCTGTCTATACTAGTATCTGCTAGCTATCCATCTATCATCTATCTCTCATCATCATCACTATCCTACCTCTTAAATCTTCTCCACTGAGGTTTCATTACTTCAAGAAATCTGACTTAACACAACGTAACACTTGCCAGCGTCAGAGGTATAATTATAAAATTCCACGGCTCAAATCCTCTATTTCTAGAAAGTTCCATCAGATCTGTGTAAGCTGGGTGTATGGGTTTGCCAAGAAGCCCTAAGTGGCTCGGTAAACACTGTTGATGGATTGCCCTCCTGTCTTTTCATTTCCAGGGACTCAGTGTGGTGAGTGGCCACACGGTCAAGGCCCTGCTTCCCGCAGCCGGCACTCCTGTGTGTGCTAAACGCTCTCGTCACTGGCCTCAAGAGGCTAGACTCCTGATGCCCGGACTTGAACGTGATGTGGGACGTGATACCCAGAATTCCCAAGGGGATAACCTTGCTTCATTTTAGCCCATTGTTCCATTGTTCTATGGGTATCTTTGACCTTTCTCTTCGGCTTTAAAAGAGAAGGAAAAGCTATAATCTTTTAAAAACAAAGTATAAACAACACTTAGATGGAAGTCAAAGCAGCATATTTAAGGACACCTGGGTCAGATCCAAGTGGATCATAAGTTCATTCTTTAAAATGTACCTCAAATGTTTTACAAGTAACATATTATCAGGTTTGGCTCTGCCCGGATAGCAATACATGAAACCTATGTCCCATGGCATTTACATAGTAGTAGTAGCTGAAATTGTACCCATGTAACTTTACTGCAAAAAAAAAAAAAAAAAAAAAAAAAGAATGCAGTGATTTTGGGATCTCTATAGCGATAAACCTGTGCATGGATTTCTACAACGCTGAGTAAACTTGGATAAAATTAATGCATCAAATTTCCCCACATGGCTACTTTGATTATCTTTGAGAATATCATTCATTTGAGTGTTTTCATTTGAAATGGCAAATGTGAAGTAGAAAAGACTCGCTTTCTTTTGATTGATGTGGACAAATTAATGAAGCTAATATAAGGGGCCGACAGAAATCGTGGGAGGCACCTGCGAGGAGGCACTTGGCATGGAAATGTCCTTGTGCTGTGACGTTCTCCCGTCCCACTCTCTGACACGCTGGCACTTGTCAAGAATCGGTTTATTCGGTTGGCGGATACTTCCGGCTCTACTGGGTGGGAATCACTGAATTTTGTGAAGATGGAGCCGCGTCGCTGGCATTGGATGAATCTTTTGTCCCATTGACTCTCCTTTCTTTGGGACCCAGGGCTGGTGAAGAACGATGCTTCTTCGAGAGCTACCCCCCAGGATGGCTTCCCCACGGCCTTGTGGTTGGCTTGATGGCAATGTCTTTTTCTTGAACACAAGGACTACCTTCCCTGCTGCAATGACCGGCTCAGGCGTGACAGCCCTCTGGGCAGCCGGGGTTCAAGCCACAGGTGGTGAGAACTGACAACCCATGAAAGTCAACTTCTCGGGGCTGATCTCAAATCCAGGGGTGTCTGAACATGAGCTACTGAGGGAGCCTCGCTCCTCCCCGGTTCTCCTACCATTTCTTTAGCATGTCCAGTTTACACTATGGTGATGTTCCTTCCCGGTTGTGTCTGAGCATGAAAGTGGTCCAGGGATGCGGTGGGTGATGACTTCCTATTTAAAAAAATTATTAACTTTTTGGGCTGATATTGGCTAATAAAATTATATTGGTTTCAGGTCCACAAATCTCTAATAACATCATGTTTTATTGTATTGCGTGTTCACCGCCCAATGCCAAGTCTTTCTGTCGCCATTTACCACCACTTTACCCTCTTCTATCTCCCCCCAACCCCCTAATGGCAATTTTTGTTTTCTAAAATATGTCTTTATTGATTTTTAGAGAGAGAGGAAGGAAGAGGGATAGAGAGATAGAGAGAAACATCATTGACTGGCTGCCTCCTGCATGCCCCTTACTGGGGGTTGAGCCACAACCTGGGCATGTGCCTTGACCAGGAATTGAATGGGTTCCTGGGTCCAAGCTCTTGGTTCCTGGGTTGACCCTCAACCTCGGAGCAATGCCAGCCAGGGGACACATTTCCTAAAGGCACAGATAATACCTTAAATTCTCTTACAGTCATCCATTCAACATCATGACCTAAGATGCAATACCACTTTTGACCAATTGTTTTCCTGTTAATATTCATTCACACTCAACTCCTAGGGCCCAAGACACTATCTGGATAAAGAGGAACAACGTCTTACATTCAGGTAGGAACGGAGGGAGAGCCTCCACCCCAGGCCTCAGAGACTGTCTCCGAAGGGAGAAGCAAACTCTGGGGCACGTCTAGAAAGCAGCCTGCTGCCTGGCCTCACTTTTCCTTTTACACCTACCTTCCCCCTGACACCCAGAGCCCCCAAGCCCCAATGCCTTTCCCCGCACACTTCCATATGAGCACACGGAAGCTCCACAAACACCTTGGACACTCACGCCCACCCTCGCACACGCGCGTACTCCACACTCCACAGCCAATGCCACCGAGGTTTCACCTACCCGCTCACACCTAGGAAAAACATGAAGTCGTTTGTGAATTCCTGTCTGGTTGACTGAGGTACCACGTTTCCCTCCTTTATCTCCCATAATGTGTTGCTTAAAAAAAAAAAAAGTGTTAATCCTCACCCAAGAATATTTTTCCATTGAATTTTAGAGTGGGAGGGAGGGGGAGAGACAGGGAGAGAGAGGAACATCGATGTGAGAGAGACACATGGATTGGTTGCCTCCAGCACATGCTCTGATCAGGGCTGGGGATCGAGCCTGCAACCCAGGTACAAACCCGGGAACCTTCAGTCTGCAGGCTCTATCCACTGAGCCAACCCGGCCAGGGCGACACAATGCGTTCTATAAGCATCCATCTCGCATTGAATACATTTGACTGTGATTCTGTTTAGGTGTTTATCTCTTTCAATATTTGACAAGCTCTTCAATGGTGAGAGATGGATCTTGTTCATGGAATTATTCCCCTCACCTCTCTGCGGGCTGACCTCGACCTTGCAGATGCAACACAATGTTGGACAAACAGAAACGGGGTCCTGACCAAGAACTCTGACCTCCCAGACCAGGGGTCTTTCCAGGGCACCAACCTGACCTTCTGCACAGCAGACAGGGCAGTATTGTGTCCTGATCTACCTGAAAATCACGTGATTTCGTTTCACTTCCAATATATTCATGAGGAAACTGTGTAAGATTAGGAAGGGGGAACATTCACAATTATTCTGATGGGTTAGGCTCGACATTTTCTAATTCAAATATCTATATGTTTCAGCTGGGCCAGCAGGGCTCCGTGGTTGAGTGTCCACCTATGAACCAAGAGGTCACGGTTCAATTCCTGGTCAGGCCCATGCCTGGATTGTGGGCTCAGTTCTCCAGGAGGGGGCATGCAGGAGGCAGCCTATCAATGATTCTCTCTCATCAATGATGTTTCTATCTCTTTCTCCCTCTCTCTTCCTCTCTGAAATCAATAAAAATATATTTTTAAAAATATCTACATGTTTCAGAATATATAGATATTTGAATTAGAAACAGTTCATTATTCCACTTCTTCATTTTCCTTTGTGTTGCGTAACGTGTGAGCCTTAAGTTTGTCTTCATATCCTGGTTTATATTCACTCAGTCTCAATTATAAATGTAATCCAAACTGGATAAGCAAACGCATTTCCACCCTCCAGCTTTGCCCAGACGGAGTCGTATGGGATAAATGCAGCGTGCGACCCGGTGGAGTGGGTGAGGGGTGACATGTCGACTTGGTCCGTGTTCACTTGCCGGAGTGTCTTCCTCCTCAAGCCCTGGCTTCCATTAGACTTAATGGCACTCCCCTGCGACATTACACAGAGGGCACCCTCGCAACGAGGATCATGTCTATTAAATTTAATTACTTCCCTCTGTGGATCCAGCGCCTCAGATGCTGCTATTAAAAGGAGGTTGTTGTGAAGAGAGGCTGCTTATGAACTGGAACAAACATTTGTTAAACAACTGAAAAACTGCCAATTCCTCAGCAGCTCCTGCGTGAGGTCATTCTTTCTGGTCAATGTGTCTCATGGAGTCAACCCTCCCACGTGAAACGTGCACATCGCCTTCCCTCTGCATGGCCTCTGCACACTGACCACTTAGCGCTCCTTGATCAGTGTGTCCAGGGGGAGACGGTATTCCTAGCCTAATACGTTGGGGCTACTGCTACTGGCCCATGGACCTTGAGGCTATGGAGTCCTTTGCAGTAATTAATGAATGAGTCCTCACTCTGAGGGCGGGGTGACAGAAACTGGAAAGGGCACGGAAAGAAGGAACACACAACAGTGCACTGCACCAGCTGAGTGCGTCTACCTTGGATCACTGAACTCCAGGGGAAATCACGCCTGTGTTTTCGCTTTAGATTCATTCCCACTTGATTCCATCGATCCTTGGATGCATCTGTGAGCAACCTTAGCCCGGCGAATGTGTCTAAAGAATCGCCAGCTCCATTAGAGAAGTAGAGCAAATACATTGCGTGAGGTTCTCTTACTGAGAACCCCTAGGGTTTTGACCCCTGTAGACAGGCTGCGTCTGACATCTACTCACTGGGACGTAGAGCAAATTCCTGTGGGAAAATGAAAGTGGCCCTTATTATTCTTGCCTTACCTGTCGTTTGAGGAGGGAAGGATAACAAAACAAGAATTTCCATGTTAAATTCTTATGTGAAAATTAATGGGAGGTATCGCTATTCATAAAAGTATATAAACTCAAGCCCAGCCAGCATGGCTCAGTGTTTGAGCATCGGCCTTTGATTCCCGGTCAGGGTACATGCCCCGGTTGTGGGCTCCATCCCCATTGTGGGGTGTGCAGGAGGAGGCTGATCAATGATTCTTACTCATCATTGATATTTCTATCTCTCTCTCTCCCTTCCTTCATGAAATCAATAATATATATTTTAAAAGTATATAAACTCAAGACAGAAAACTAACATACAAAAAACAAGTAAGGATGTAGGCAACCTATTTGGCACATTCAGTGAAAAGTGCCCATAAAAAAAAAATGGTTTGCAAAATTCTGAGCTTGTTTGATGGAATTTTAGACCCAAGGGATGGGATGCTTTAGCGTCCTGAAGACATCAGTTAACATAGCAATTATTCTCTCACCTTTTATTACCTTCCCCCAGACAACAGCATCTGCTGCAAAACTAATTCTCAAACGCAGTTTTCATCATGAAAAACCAGGTGACCAAATTACTCGGGTCACTTCCTTCCCAGATAAGCGTGTCCCTCTCTGTGACCGCGTTATATCCACAAACTGTCGGCGCCCAGCTACCTGCTGCCATGGGCCCCACATCCCTGTCCTCTGCCTGCCTTTGGCTGCCCCTTGTAGACACGTGGTCACGTTGTGACATCTCCGGATTATAAATGATTCAAAGCACCATGCCAATGACAACGGTTCACCGCCGACATGGAGCACCTAGTTGGAGAGGCACTTCCTCTAACCTGCGAGAACGTGCTGAAGGCCTGGTTACCACAGAACAAAGAAACTAGGGTGAAGGGGGACGGGCGTGAAACAAAAATGATCTTTCTGTATTTTATTTTTTCAATATATATATATATATATATTTTTATTGATTTCAGAGAGGAAGGGAGAGGGAGAGAGATAGGAGCATCAAGGATGAGAGAGAATCATTGACCGGTTGCCTCTTGCACGCCCCCCTACTGGGCAACACAGGCATGTGCCCTGACCTGGAATTGAACCGTGACCTCCTGGTTCAGAGGTGGATGCTCAATCACTGAGCCACCCTGGCTGGGCAAAATGATCTTTAATTAAAAAGAGATTCTTTTATTCTGTCTGGCTCTTGAGAGCAGGACTAGCATCAGTTTTTGGAAATTAAAGAAAAATGAAAGCAGTGATAACTATGAGAGCAATGACTATATTTTTGCAGTGCTTGCATGTAGGAGGCACTTTGCCAAACACTTTGTATACACTTTCTAATGAAATCCTTTGAACAGTGGTACCAGGTAGTGCAATGACTACCCTGACTTTACAACTAAGGAGACAGAGAGAGAGAAAGAGACTGTGCTTATTGCTCAGGATCCATATCAGGAGTCAACCTCAGGGCCAGGTGACACGGGATACAGTCTTGACTCCTCCACTGCATTGTCAGGGAGGCAAATGCAGTAGCAATTCCTGCTCATCAACTGCACTTGATAGGACAACAAGCTTGAAGTTACCCTGTGGATGAGGACCTTGAGGTCCAGGGCTGCAGAGTGGTCTGCCTCCCTCCCTCCCTCCCTCCCTCCTTCCCTCCCTCCCTCCTTCCCTCCCTCCCTCCGTCCCTTCCTTTATTTTTTTTTTAATCCTCACCTAAGGATATTTTTCCATTGAATTTTAGAGAGAGTGGAAGGGGAGGGGAGAGACAGGGAGAGGGAAACATCAATGTGAGAGAGACACATGGACTGGTTGCCTCCCAAAGGTACCCTGACAGGATCCAGGGATGGAGTCTGCAACCAGGGTACATGCCCTTGACCGGAATCAAACCCGGTACCCATCAGTTGGCGGGCTGACGCTCTACCCACTGAGCCAAACCAGCCAGGGCTACAAAGTGGCTTTTCCTCCTCACCAGGCTGGTTAGGAGCAGAGAGGGGAGGGGCCCGGTCTCCCATTTCCCAGCCCAGGAGCACTTCACGGCCTGTGTGTTTCCAGCGGACTTGGAGGGGCACCTGCAGTGATGCCGTTGAGGCCTTTCTGCCGGGAACCCATTGGGCTGTGCCAGCTGCCTTTCTGTCTGTCCAGGTCGCTTCTCCATCCCGATTCCTACGGTGCGAGGCACCTCTCACCCACACCAGAGCAGTGTTACCGGACAGGACAGCCCCCTGAGCCAGTGGGAGAGGGCTGTCCCCAACCTCGATCCTTGTCTTCTCATATAAATGAATTTATATGAGAGACCTTGGCTGCGTAGTGAAAAGCCAATGTATTAAAGCCATGAAAGCATGCACCTTTACTGGAGAAGCAGGGCAAGCCAGCCTAAGCATCTGGCTGGTGACGCACAGACGGGTTCTCAGCTCATCTGAAGAGCAGGTTGGGTGGGGTCCGAGGTGCTATGCCCCCTCCTGTCCACAGCTCTCACCATTCCTCTGCTGACTGTTTTGGTGCAGATTCCTTCTCACAGTCCCTGTTTACTTTGTGGTGGCCTTCCCAGAATTCACGAGAAGCACCTGGCAACCTTATCTCGCCCAGCCTGAACCCGCTGGTCTCTCTGCTTAGGAAGTAAACTGGCCCTTTTTCCTCCCCCCACCCTCCCTCTCTGCATTCTCTCATTAGGGAGGGTTTTTTTTAACCCTTTGCTCTGTGTCCTTGGCTGGGGAAGATAATGGCTTGTTAGTTACCAGCTGGCTGCAAGTTGCCCACACTGTTTGACCTTGTTTTAAATTTCCTGCCTCAGTTTCCCTGTTCCTGCCTTGGAATCCTGTAACACTTCCACGGATGCTGCCCCCTAGGGGTGGGGGGGGAGCCATCAGGCCTGGCAGAGGTTGTAACCTATTTCCCAAGCAACCGTGATTGGCCCACAGGCTGGAGGAACCAGAGTCCTTCCCGGTATTAACCCACGGAGATTTAGAGGCGCCGGGTGCTTCTCCCTGGCAGTTGCTCACGTGTGGTTGTTGTTAGGAGGAAACATGGCAGGCGTGCAAAGCGAAACACAAAGGAGAGGTCACAGGGAACCCGGAGCCATGAGACCCCACGTTCCTTCCGAGTGAGTCCCTCTGACGTTGGATTCTTTGTTCGAGTCTACGAACTACCCCATGTCCCTCCTTGACCACGCGAGTCGATGAGTATCTTTTCTAAGTGACCCCGAGTTGGGTTTCAGTTTCCTGCGCTGACGTACGGGGACCTCAGGACCCAGGTTGGAGAGCGTGAACTGGGATCCCCTTAAGGTGTCTCTTGGAAGCCAACTCCCCGTGAGTCACGCATCCTCGCGTCTCATAAATTCCGTCCTGTGATGTCACCGCCAATTCAGGGCAGCATCCAGGCAGCCACCTGAGCCGCCCGCTGTGACACTAAGGGAAGACATCCCCAGCACATCACCCAGTTTCCAAAGGGCAGAATGAAGAGACTCGAAAAATAAATCCCAAGCTCCGAAGCTTCAGTGGGGGGAATTAAAAGCCCGTGGAAAGAGACCCTCCTGCTGCACCACGAAGAGAGGCACAGGAAGGAAGCTGTTAGGAGCAGAGTCTTGTTTTCGTGCAGAAGGCTGCCGTGACCCCACACGGGGTCACCTGCTCCCCAGCACCCGCTTATGATCCTGTACACTTGGGAGCCGGCGTGGCTGTGTTTGGTGCCTGAAATGCACTCGTAATTAATTCCCTGGCTGCCGCTCAGAAGCGAGTCTTGAGCATTCAGAAGCCAGTGCTCAACACGGCCACAAGGAACGGGAGCCTTTCAAAATCTGCAACCTTTCCTGCCCGAAACACTCGGCTACTTTGGAGCACAATCTGTGGGCAGGATGAGGACCACAGCGACTCAGACAAAAACAGCAACGCCAAGGAAACGGGATCGCAGGCAAACAACGACAGTGCTCTTAAAAACACCACCGTGGTGCTTTCGTCAAGTAGGAAATGATTAGACATTATTGTTGCCTGTGAATTCAAACACGCCAAACAGACGCTGCTAGTTCTACATCATTTTTTAATATATTTTTATAAAATATATTTTTATTGATTTCAAAGAGGGAGAGAGAGGGAGAGAGAGATAGAAACAAGAATGATGAGAGAGAATCACTGATCGGCTGCCCCCTGCACACTCCCTACTGGGGATTGAGCCTGCAACCCGGGCATGTGCCCTGACCGGGAATCGAACCGTGACCTTCTGAGTCATAGGTTGAAGCTCAACCACCGAGCCACGTGGACCGGGATCTGTATTATTTTTCATACTGAGCTGGAGAGAGAGTTTATGGGGGAAAGGCTGTCATTAGGGGCAGGAAAACCAGCTGAGACAGTAGAGTCAGCACAGATACCCTTTGTTAGTCTTCGTGTTGGTTGTGGTCAGAGTCACTCCATTTAAAACGGATCCCGAGTCTCTTATCTCTAATGGTTCTTGGAGAGGAGCAAGGGAAACAAATTTCCAGGAGCTGTCAGACACTCCAGGAGTGGCTGTCTGACACAGTGGGAGAATCGGAAGGTTTTCAAGGTCAAAGTATTGAAGAAGTGTCTAGTGGACAAATCTATCATGCCCTGGGCTTAGCCGGCTGTCGGTAACGCTGAATCACCAACTTCGTATCAAGACTTGTCAACAAGGGAGTGACCGAGGAGAGGTCACGGCTTGGCAAGAATTGTTGAATGCACTGATTACAATTCTGGTTCAGTGTAGGATTAGGTCTAATTTCCTTAAGTGCCACTTAGACAATAAATGGGCCTGGAAGAGACACACAACATGCTAAGTACCTAATAGTCTCTAGTCGGACTTCAAAACAGCGACAGTCATATAAAAACACTAATTATCTTAAGCCATGATTGGGGAACAAAATGCTAGCTGCAGTTTAGGCACCAATGTGACTTCCCCCCACCCTCTGTAAATAATTTAAACTTTTTTTTTTTAATCTATACACTGGAAAGAAAATTAAAATCTGCTCTGTCTCTCATGCATCCCTTGATGTTTAGTAATTAAAAACAAGATTCGGCACCAAATGTCAGCTGCACTTTCTCTGTGAATTTACAGTTTTAGAATCGTTCCCAAAAACATTATTCAAAATGACAAGGACAGGGTATCACTGGGCACAGAACCATTAACTTTCAACCTTTTCCACTGTCTCCAATGTTTCGTGAGAATATGGTAGCAACAGATAACTGGCCTGCCTGGCCTTAGGCAGTCCTCACAGGCAGTCACCCCTGGGAACCCCTCCTCCCCCCTCCACACTTGCACATCTTCCAGGCGTGGGGCATCCTTCAACTTTAAAGACAAGAAAAACATTTTCTTAAATTATCTATGTTTTTTTGGTTTGTTTTTATTTTTATACTAGAGGCCCGGTGCATGAATTTTGTGCAGGGGGGGGGGAAATGTCCTCAGCCCAGCCTGCACCCTCTCCAATCTGGGACCCCTTGAGGGATGTCCGACTGCCCTCTCACAATCCAGGACTGCTGGATCCCAACTGCTCACCTGCCTCTGCCTGATTGCCCCTAACTGCTTCTGCCTGCCAGCCTGATCACCCCCTAACCACTCCCTGCCAGCCTGATAGATGCCTAACTGCTCCCCAGCCAACCCGATTGCCCCTAACTGCCCTCCCCTGCTGGCCTGGTGACCCCTAACTCCCCTCCCATGCCAGTCTGGTTGCCCCCAACAACCCTCCCCTCCTGGCCCGGTCCCCCCCAACTGCCATCCCCAGCTGGCCTGGTCACCCCCTAACTGCCCTCCCTACTGGCCTGATTGCCCACAACTGCCCTCCTCTGCAGGCCTGATCCCCCCAACTGCCCTCCCCTTCTGGTCTTGTCTCCCCCAACTGCCCTCCCCTGCTGACCTGGTCTCCCCCAACTGCCCTACTCTGCCAGCCTGGTCACCCCTAACTGCCCTCCCTGCTTGCCTGATCACCCACAACTGTTCTCCCCTGCAGGCCTGGGTCCCCCACAACTGCCCTCCCTTGCTGGCTTGGTCTCCCCCAACTGCCCTCATCTGCCGGCCTGGTCACCCTTAACTGCCCACAACTGCCCTCCCCTGCAGGTCATCTTGTGGTGGCCATCTTGTGTCCACATGGGGGCGGCCATCTTGTGTGTTGGAGTGATGGTCAATTTGCATATTACTCTTTTATTAGATAGGATTTTTTATTGATTTCAGAGAGGAAGGGAGAGGGAGAGAGAGACAGAAACATCAGTGATGATAGAGAATCATTGATTGGCTGTTTCCTACACTCCCTGCACTGGAGATTGAGCCCACAATCCGGGCTTATGCCCCAACAGGAAATTAAACCTTGACCTCCTGGTTCACAGGTTGGTGCTCAACCATTGACCCACACTGGCCAGGCCAGAAGCATATTTTTAATGGAACAATCAAGGGAAATGAAAACTATGGACATGGAATGGAAGTCAACAAAAAAATCTAGTCAGGTTTAAGAAAAAATTATTAAAATATACACGCCTAAAATGGAACAACTTCCATTTCAAGTTTGAGGATGAGCCCCATTTTTTTGTCCTTATGGGGTTGTTTCTGAATGCATCATTCATTTTAATGACAGCAAACATGGCATGATCAGGTACACTTTTATGAAAGATTGAGGGATAAATTAAGCTATTATGTGCTGAGGATTTTGTTAACCTTTGAGGTAATGAGTGTGTTCCTAGGCACACAGGTGTGTGGACACACCCCTGTTGTCACTGTCATTGTCATTATCATCATCATCATCCATTAATCCTTTTTAACAGAGTCTGTGTTGTCTCAAAGTTTCCATTATAAAATCTCTCTTTTCGAATTAGATGTTAAATAAGTGAAGAGTGCTGTTTTGCTCGGCACTCTGACTCTCTTCACTTGCTTATATTGTGGCATTTAATTTTTTTTTAATTAAAATCCAAACATTTTGAACCACCTAATATTGTTAAGAAAATTCACCATCTCATTGAAGGGTACATAATTCTTTTTGTTTCATTATGTAATGTGTTTCCTTGTCAAACATGATTTACTACATAATTGAATAGATTTTCACTTCTACATGAAGCACTTTCTGAGAATCATCTACCTGTGAATATGGCAACAAGTCCCCTTAAGCTGTGAAAACAATTATGCTAAAGGACCAATGTTGATTGACTTTTAGAAGTTCAAGTGTTTAGTAAATAAAGTAGGTCAAGTGTCAGTTGTAATTTTAATGCTGTAGCCAACATGAGTGGCACTTGGACACGTTAATATTTCACCCAGTTCAATGCCCTCGATCATTACCTTCGGGTTCCTAGTTAATAATTGTCCTACAGAACGTCACTGAAACGTTACTTCTTACAGAAAAAACTGCTGGGACCACCTGAATCTGGTCGTAACGTTTGCCTATAGAACGCTGGATCACGTGTTACTGGGGTCACGTGTTCAATATCTGTCTTTTCTCCATCTCCCTATAAGCCCTCTGAGGGCAATGACTGGGTCGTCTGGTTTTCTACAATCCTTGGTCTCCGGTCAGCGAAGGGGCTCAAGAAATAGGTCTTGACTGCAGGGATGGATGGGTTAAAAAAAAACAGATACCACCCGGCCGGCATGGCTCAGTGGTTGAGCATTGATCCATGAACCAGGAGGTCATGGTTCAATTCCCGGTCAGGGCACATACCCAGGTTGCAGGCTCAATCCCCAGTGGGAAGCGTGCAGGAGGCAACTGATCAATGATGCTCTCTCATCATTGATGTTTCTATCTCTCTCTCCCTCTCCCTTCCTCTTTGAAATCAATCCTCTCTAATAAAATGGTAATATGCAAATTAACCACCACTCCGCTACATAAGCCACGCCCACCAACCAATCAGGGCGAGTATGCAAATTAACCCCAGCCAAGATGGCTACAGCCACAGAGAGCAAGGTTTCCCAGGTAACAGAGGAAGCCAAGCTTTCCATAGCCATTGCAGGCCTAAGCCTCCACTCAAGCTACAAAGTTTCAATTATAGAAGGTAAACAAATTCAAACAAATGGCGGCAGAACGGAGCTTGAGAGAGCAAGCCAGGGTTGCCGGCAGCAACAGGGGAAGCAAAGTTTTCTGCACACCCTGGCGGGGCCCACCCGCTTAAGGCTACAAAGTTTCAATTGTAGAAGGTGAATTAACTGCCACAGAAACGGCTGCCGCCCCGGAGGGAGCAGAAGGCTTGGCTCCGCTCCAGGCTACAAAGTTTCAATTGTAGAAGGAAAATAAATTCCAGATACCAGGGCCTCCGCTTGGGTCGCCAGGGGGTGTGGCCGGCCTGCAAACCACCACAGGCCCCTCGCCCAGGCTGCCCCACGCCCCAAGGGAACCCCCACCCTGATCCGGGACACCCTTCAGGGCAAACCAGCTGGCCCCCACCCGTGCACCAGGCCTCTATCCTATCTAATAAAAGAGTAATATGCAGATTGACCATCACTCCAACACACAATATGTCTGCTCCCATGTGGTCAAAGATCCTGCCCCCATGTGGACACAAGATGGCCACCACAAGATGGCCAGCAGGGGAGGGCAGCTGGGAGGCACCCGGCCTGCAAGGGAGGGCAGTTGTGAGGGACCAGGCCTGCAAGGGAGGGCAGTTGGAGGCCAGGCTTGCAAGGGAGGACAGTTGGAGGTGATCCCCTGCAGGAGAGGGCAGTTAGGGGTGACCAGGCTGGCAGAGGAGGGAAGTTGGGGGCAAACAGGCTGGCAGGGGAGCAGTTCAGCATCAACCAGGCTGGCAGCGGAGTGGTTAGGGGGTGATCAGGCTGGCAGGCAGAGGCGGTTAGGGGCAATCAGGAAGGCAGGCAGGCAAGCAGTTGGGAGCCAGCAGTCCTGGATTGTGAGAGGGATGTCCGACTGCCCGTTTAGGCCCGATCCCACCAGGATTGGGCTTAAATGGGCAGTCGGACATCCCTCAAGGAGTCCCAGATTGGAGAGGGTACAGGCTGGGCTGAGGGACAACCCCCCTCCGTGCACAAATTTCGTGCACCGGGCTTCTAGTAAAAATATTAAAAAAACAAATAAATAACAAGAAAAACAGATGCCACCACTATTCCTACACCTAATGTCAAGGCACATGATGTTGAAAGGTTTTGAAGAAAACAATGAAATGTAATGATGTCAGAACCAAGGCTGCTTCCTGGTGTTGGTCCAACATGCTCTCTGGCCCTGAACATGTCCCAGAGTAGAGACCATCACTACCCTTGGATGCACTTGGGTTTCTGACCCTTTCTGACTTCGTATTTCCTGTTCCTGGGGTTGTATGCTATGGGTCTTCACTCCGCCAACCTCCTCTGCTTTCTCCTTGTGTGCTCTCCCTGAAGCTTGGGTCTCAGTTTCCTGTTATCTGAAATGAGGATAATGCACTGGAGAGGTGATCTCTAGGGACTGTTTGGCAATGAACATGCTGACCCAGATTTTTCCTACTGGAGTGTCCTGTTTCCCACAGGACTCCTGGCCATGTTCTTTCCACTGTCCCAGAGGGAGCTTCAGAGCTTCCTTGGGGATTCCTACCTCCCAAATACATACCAGAAAAACAACGACAAAGAAACAGCTGCAGGTCTTGATGTCACATGTCCCTCTTTTGGCAATTTCATTCTAGGAAAGTATCATTGGACTGATGAGGGTTCTCATGTACATTGGCCACCTGGCCTCTCTGAGGACCTCGGAATGAGGTACCTATTTTGGCAATGGAAGAGATTTGAAAACAAGGCAATTGCTGCTGCCATAGTCATAATCCTTACTTTATAAGCCAGAGGCCCAAATGTCATTTGAGCTTACGAGTCTCTCTACTCTGCAGGGGTTGCTGAGGAAGGCACGGAATGCTGTTCATTTCCGCAGACCCATTTCCCAGATGGCCACGTGGAGAGGGTCGCCGACGCATCCTTCGTGATCTCCGTTGTCAAACATCTGCAGCGGACATCTTCTAGTCTCTTTATCTAAGGACCACTTTCAAGTCCAGCTCGGCCAGTGTGGCTCCGTGGTTGAGCGTCCACCTATGAACCAGGAGGTCATGGTTTGATTCCAGGTCAGGGCACATGCCCGGGTTGTGGGCTCCATCCCCAGTGTGGGGCATGCAGGAGTCAGCCGATCAATGATTCTCTGTCATCATTGATGTTTCTCTCTCTCTCTCTCTCCCTCTCCCTTCCTCTCTGAAATCAATAAAAATACCGGTATATTTGAAAAACAACAACAAAAAAAGACCACTTCTGAATACAGCTAGAAGAAATAGGATGTGGCAACCTATCAATCAGAAGTTAGGTAGAAAATACAGCATTTTCCAGGGAGGATTTTGTGGGTGTATTCATTCCTGTTGTGGTCTCAGATAACTGGGTTACAAACAGGTGTTTATCATAAACAATTCAAGTACCCCCAAGTTTAGAAAGACTCCCACAGCTTTTCGAGGCCTGGTTCATCCATTTGGTCAAATAAGTCTGTCACGTGCAGCTGCAGGCTACTGATGAATCCCTGAGGTCGCATTAAAAGAGGAAGAGCAGGAAAAGGACTGTGTCTGCACTCCAGGGAACCACCGTGTTACTTGCATAATACTCTATGGAGCTGGAATTAATCCTTGGATACTTGAGTTGGTTAGTGCTCCATGAATCAGCATTCGAATCCTTAGTAATCTCCCCGCATTTTTTAGAAAAATGACAGTTGTTTCAATCTGGTGCAAAATACGCTGAGTTTAATTTGAATATTGAAGAGTTTGAGGGCAGTGTTTTGGCTGCCCCTGGAGGTGAGCTCCTTTGGACACTGCAGGCTTCCATTCCTGGGGCTCGCTAAGGGAGTGATTCTTTATTTGGCTGCGGTAGCTTATAATGTGCGACCTGGATCGCCTCAGTGCTCCATGGGCTCCGGTGTTGAATTATGTCTTTTTTGTTGTTGTTTTTTTTGTTAATCTTCACCCGAGGATATTTTCCCACTGATTTTTTTAGAGAGAGTGGAAGGGGAGGGGAAGAGACAGTGAGAGAAAGATTGGGACACATTGATTGGTTGCCTCCTGCAGGCTCCCCAATGAGGGCATGCAACCCATGTATGTGCCCTTGATGGGAATTGAACCTGGGACCCAGCAGTCCTGGTGCTGATTCTCCATCCACTGAGCCAAACCTGCTATTGCAAGTTATGTCTTTTTTATTGAGTGTGAAGGCTCTCTGCTATGCTGTTTCTTTTTTTAAAATATATTTTTATTGATTTCAGAGAGAGAGAGAGAGAGAGAGAGAGAGAAACATTAATGATGAGAGAGAATCATGAATCGGCTGCCTCCTGCACGACCCCTACTGGGGATGGAGCCCGCAACTCAGGCATGTGCCCTGAGTGGGATCCTAGATGCATCAGTTAGCATCAGCCAGCCATGTGGTCCTTAATCAGCATCCATTTCCCCTTTATGTAGAACTAAAAGAAAGTGATATTTAAGTAGCATGGCAGGGTTTAAAGCTTACAAATCCATGCTTTAATTATGAATGTCTCTATGGTCTTTTCGATAGATTTGAATCAGCATTGTTCAATGATCCAAAATTCATTTATATATCATTAAAATGATTAATTTTCAGTTTATTTTGGAGTTAGGTGACCTGTGATTGCACAAATGCATGCATGCAGACACACATGCGTGCACACAGTACTGTGGAATCCAAACAAGACAGATCTTTCATTTTCAAAGGGTGGTTTCTAGTTATAGGTACATCTTATGGCCTGAACTCTAGCAGGCCAGACCTGCAAAACAGTCTTAAGATTAAGCAGATTCTCAATCGTATCTAATCAGGTTCTTACTGATATGACAGCCAGATATATGCTCCTTCTGTATCACCCAAGAGACATATTGGATTCACTGAATACGTTGCAATATGATTAATCTCCCGATTGATTTGGCTGAAAGATCGAACTGGAAAGTATTTTCAGAGTCATGCAAACTGTTGGCACATCTGGGACTTACACTCCTTTGAACATCCTCTTTCTCAGCAATATTTCTTCCTTTGTTTAGACACACAAGTAAGAGAAGACAAGGTGTGATTCGACGCCCACGCCCTCATCCCTGGAGAGCTTCCCTTTAAATGCAACTGTCTATGAACATGCAATGGGCAGGGGTTGGGGTAGGTGTGAAGGTTTTCCATCATCTTATCCTCAGAAAATTGCATGACATCCTGAACACAGCAAATTAAAAACATATTGCATCTAAGGCAACATTAAGAATGAATCAGACACATTGGCCGTTTCTTTCAATAAGGGAGCCTCTTTTACCAATAATAACCACAGACAAAGGCCAGGAAAAATCTCGCAAAGAATACTGCTATCAGCTAACTGGGAGGACTGCAACGCATGCAATTAGAAGTGTGTGGAAAGTCGGGAAGTGGAAAAGCCACGATAATGAGAGATTCTTGTAATATCCAGTGTCATCGAGTTTCGACTCCATCAGAAGTTTTGGTCTCAAGAGGTATCTTGGAAAGGGAATAAAAAGCCTCAGGAAGTAATAATGAGAACTTGGCAAAGAAAGGCCCTTTATGGGGGGCCCTGTGGGGCAGAGATAATTGGAACAGAGGCTGCCTTTGCCCTGACAGGTGCCCCGTGGTTCCCCCAGGAGTGGCCTCCCCAAGAGAACGCAAACACAGTGGAATGGAAATCGTAGGGGGATGATGACAATGTTGTATTTGCACAAACAGGGGAAAGTGGAGAGAGACATTCGCTTAAGTGGACATTCAAACCATGGCCACCATGGAAAAGGAGGTGATTACGGGTCCAGCAGGTGTTTCCTCGGCAACTGTGACAATTGTGTCCATGTCCTCATCCCTTTTGTAAGAAATGTTGAGTGTGGAGCTAGTCTGAGAGCATTAGTGTTTACTGGAAAGAAATTTCCTCTTGGTGACCAAGCAAACTGTGCCTTTGAGGTTTGTCTCGGCTAAGGGAGGTGCCGGACTCCTTAGAGGGCATGGGGGTGGGGGTGGGGAGAAGAGTATGACATCAACCACTGCCCCTCGACCCCAAGCTGGCTCGCTGCCCAGACAGAGCCCCAGATCTGACTCAGTGGAAACACAAGTTTACCTGCTTTTTTAGTTTTTATGTATTAAAAAAAAATACCTAACAAAACATAGTTTTAGGAAGAAATTTAGAATACAGATTGGGCTATTTATTTGTTTGGAGTGAAACTGAGAAATAAAATTTAAAAAGAGATTCTAGAAGGTTCCTAATCAGGAAAGAAAACCATTTCTATGCAGAAGTCATTAGCAATAATGATCTAATTATTATAGTAAACAAAACATTAACATGGTCCATCAAAATACCTCTAAGGAGATCGCATATGTGTTAATTTGTAATGATTGGATAATACCAAGCCCAGTGTGCACCCATTTTAACCATAAGCTGAGCTCATCCTGCAGTCAAATCACATGCTCAGGTGACTAATTCTCAGTTCTGCTCAGAACTTAGCACCACATTCTTCCATCTTTCTTTAATCCTGGCATTTGGATGATCAATTATTTTGAATTATTTAGGAAATACTGAGGTATCTAACCATTCATTCATTCACTCATTTATTCATTCACTGAGGCCCGATGCACAAAGATTCGTGCAAGAATGGGCCTTCCTTCCCCTGGCTGCCGGCACCACCTTCCCTCCAGCCTGGAGCCGCCTTTCTGCCTACCCACGCTGCCCAGAGGCCCAGAGCTGCTGGGGCAATGCGGAATGCTGCTTCATCACCATGGCAACGATGCAAGCATCCCACCCCACCCCTGGCTGCTTGGCGCCTGCATATGCAAATTAACCTGCCATCTTTGTTGGATTAATTTGCATACTCACTCCTGATTGGCTGGTGGGCGTCGTGAAGGTATGGTCAATTTGCATCTTTCTCTTTTATTAGTGTAAATTCCTTTCACGGCTAATGTGAGAGCTGTTACCAGGTGTGGAAGTTTACAAAGGACATGATGCATTTTCCCATGTGTTCTTTATAGGAACTAAAGTGAGTAATATTATAATCTGCTTCTACATATGACAAAATTGATGCTGAGAAAGCTCAAGGACCGGCCAGAGACTGGAATGTTATTGTCATAAGTAGAAAGTCCAGAACAAGGAGCTGATTGCAAAACCCACACTTAACATTTATACTATGCTGGCTCTTAATTAGAATTGCTACAGCATCCAACTGTGACCGCAGATAAATCTCCTGCTCATGGACATAGAAAATGAGTTCAGTCAAGTGACTTGTCCCTGGATTACAAAGTCAGAGGCCTCAATGCCTGTGCGTAGACACAGAGTTCAACTAGGAGGGGAGGATCAATTGTACTCACTCAAAGTCTTTTCTTCCAACCTGTATTATTTCAAATGACTAGTCTCTTGCTGTTTTATATACACGGCCTAAAAATGTTGTGAAATCTAGAACTCTAATGGGAGGATTCCACCAAAGGTCAGAAAGATGAGCCAGGCCAGTGTGGCTCACTGGTTGAGCATCAACCTATGAACCAGGAGGTCACAGTTCCATTCCTGGTCAGGGCACATGCCTGGGTTGCAGGCTTTATCCCCAGTAGTGGGCATGCAGGAGGCAGCCAATCAATGATTCTCTCTCATCATTGATGTTTCTATCTCTCTTTCCCTTCATCTCTGAAATCAATAAAAATACATTTAATAAAAATAAATTCAGAAAGATGAACCAGATGACCTTTCATAATCTTTCAAACCAAATGATCTTTATATTTTATTAAGATTAGTGAATAATTTGAAACAAAATCCATGACCATTTTTTCCTTTCTAATATATTTTCTTATTTACTGGATGCTTAAAAATTTCTGTTATTTCTTAAAAATAAAAAACTTTTAGTAAGAAGAGAAAACTTGAACAAGTGGTTACATTAACAAGTACCACTATTTTCAAGTGCAAGAAACTAAGATATGATGATATATGCCGATGACCATCCTAACTGTGTCTGTCTGATACTTGTCAAACCTGTCAGGTTGAATCCACATTAAATCCTTTGGGCTCAGCTATAGCTAAATACAAAAACGTTACAAACAGAAGATGAACTATATTAAAATTAGATTTCAAATTTTAGCAGTTCATTTCATAAGCGTAATTTCTTCTTTACCTCATTTTCTCAACCATTAACATTTAATAGAATTTAAAATCAGAACATTTTCTTCATAAAATTAATACCATAAAACTTCAATTATTTATATTCTTAGTATACTATCTCTTTTCTTACACTCTAGAGGCCCGATGCACGAAATTTGTGCAAGCGTAGGCCTTCCTTCCCCCGGCTGCCGACACCGGCTTCCCTCCAGCACCTGGGGCCCCAGGCTTCCCTCGCAGCCCTGGCTTTGTCCGGAAGGTCATCTGGAAGGACTTCCAGAAGGACATCCGGTCTAATTAGCATATTATGCTTTTATTATTATAGATATGACAAAACATTCATTTTTTAATGTTGCATCCATAGCATTCATCTAACTTACAGGCTTAGCTCCATTATGACCTTTTCTGAGATCTTTTCTCTTGTAACATCCAAAACCTTCTATTTTATGTCCTGGTAGGCTGGTAGTCTTATGGTGATTACCGGGGAGGAGAGGGGAGAGGAGATAAAAGAGGCCCTAGTCTGTCACCTCTTCTATATCCAAGCTCCTCTGATTGAGAATGGAGAATGCCTCTCTACCCCTTGAGTCTAGGCTGGTTGTGTGAATTGTCTTGTCGAAGAGGATGCATGGCACCAAAAGCTGCTGGTTCCAAGCTCTGCTCAATACTGTTGCCACCTGAGGTCCTGCTACCACCTTGAAAACAATCTCAGAATGACCTGCTGGGTAATGAACACACACGGCCTCATTGTCATTGTGCCCAGTGACCCCAACCAAGTGCAGGAAGTAAAGAGGTTCAATCCTTGGACACTAACCTCCCCCACCCCTGCTCACACACCAGCTGAGCACAGACCCAGGAGTGGGCCCAGCGAGATGGGCTGAGCTGGCCCAGGTTAGCAGGACCACCCAGCGTGCCTGCCTATGGAAGAGCAACCGTAAGTGCATATTAAACTGCCAAGCTTTGGGATGGTTTCCTGTACACAGTATGTGAGGGAATGTCCATGGTGGATGCCAAGGACTTATTTCTTTTATGGCACAAGGAACCCTTCTTATAGGGGATGTTGGTCTCTCATCATTTCACCTATGAGTATTTTGAATCCTCCAATATTTTTAAAAAATATATTTCAGAGAGAGGAAGGGAGAGGGAGAGAAAGATAGAAACATCAATGATGAGAGAGAATCATGGATTAGCTGCCTCCTGCACGCCCCCTATTGGGGATTGAGCCTGCAACCTGGGCATATGCCCTGACCAGGAATCAAACCATGACCTCCTGGCTCATAGGTTGACGCTCAACCACTGAGCCACACTGGCCTGGCTGAATCCTCCAGTATTTTAAAGACCATCTGAGAAGAGTTGTGCCTGCTTCTTGTTACCCATTTAAAAACAAAAACAAAACTATTTGTAATACTCTACAAAGTACCTACAGCACGTAGGGTCAAGGAGAACACTGTGAACTGAGGGCTGCTGGGCTAACTGCATGTGATCCTTCATGGGGGCCTTGGCCAGGCCTTCTGACCAGTCTGAGCTGAGTCGAACCCCAGCGAGATGACACCTACGCCACACCGTAGAGAGGATGGCATTGGATACCCTTCCCCTCACAGAATTTACCTGCTACTTGGGATTTATCAGATTTGGAATCCAGGGAAACCTAGTTCTACTTTTGCTATTTACATCAATTCCACACTCTTAAGGCATAAACATCTCCATTTCCTTTTAAGCGACCACTTTTATCCCTTAGAAATATATCTAATGGAACTATAAATTATGGGTGCTTTCCGTAGCCTCTCCCCCTCCCCCTTTAGCAAGAGTATTTCATAGACATGAGCAGGGGAAATTGGATGAAATCAAAGTATTATTTGTTTGAAAAATAACTTTATTCCCTGAGGAAAATATATTAAGTAGTCAATTATGTTTAAAAGAATCAATGACTTGAATGTACCCATTGAGATGAAATATTAAATTCTACAAAATGTGTGTTTATGGAGCGACTATATTGTTCTTTTTTTTTTTTTTTTGAAAGTGGATTTGATTGTTTTATTATGGTAACTTCTCATAGGAGGAAAATGTAAATAGTTTGAATGCATTTAATATATCTACTCAATCATCGTTTTGTTATGTTTACAAATATACTGATTGTGGTAATTTTTTAATTAGCTTCTCCATAGGAGAAACAGGTTTACAATAAAAGTGATTAATATCCAAATTCTCTGCTACTAGAAACAATTGGAGAGTGCCCATCATAACTGCAAGTCCCTTGAACAAAACTGGGGTTTATCATCTGTGACATAAGTGGTTGGAAATAGTAGTGTTTTTATTCTGAAGAGGCTGGTGGAAGCTATGTTCTATTTACGTCTCTACTCAAACCTATCGGTGAAGATATGATTGTAAACATACTTTACATTTAAATAGTGCTTAATATTTTGCAAAAATATTTTATACAGACAAGCCTGTTGGTGCTTATATAACTCTCCAATGGGCAATGGCTGGGGTTACATGTGCCCTTTTGTGGATGAAGAAACAGCATCAGAGAAGTTACTTGCCAAGCATTGCAAGTCCTTGATAAGGAGTATTTGAGTTAAAATCTCCAAACATAAGTCCCCACCTTGTGTGTTTGTTTTTTTTAACTTTACTAAAGATATCTGCAAACCACCATAGTGAGGGATTCAATACTGAACATATTTTTCAAAGGGTCCGTGGCAAATAAACTGGAAGATTGCCAATGAGGGTTTCGCAAGGCGTGTTGGCATGTTGAAAACTCCGAGTGATCCGTTGCTGCTGCTTACCTCTGCCGGAGCCAGCCTGTATCATATCAATGTGTGCATGGGATTCTTGTTTCATGAGACACACATTCACATGCATGTTTCTACGTCAGTGTGTCTGTGTGTCTCTGTGTGTATATGTGTGGTTTGGTGTATGTGTATATATGTGTGTACATGTATGTATTTATGTTTGTGTATGTGTGTGTGTGTGTGTGTGTGTGTGTGTGTGTGGTGGTGCAATGAAGAGAGATCAGTAACCCCAAGCAATTCATACTGAAGTTGAGTGAGTTCAGCCCGGTACCCTCTCCTCATTCCTTCAGAGAAATCACAGGAAGCTATCAAACACTGGCCCCTCTCATTGTGCTCTAAGTTAAGCTTCATCTGATACAATTTTCAAAGGCAGTGAAAACTCCATCAGACCCCCTGCGCAGATCAAAGACAACACAGACCTCATCTATCGTGTTCCCCTCACCCTTCGCAGCGCAGAGGCCTGAGTGCAGCTCAGAGATGCAGCTGCCCCATTACTGCCTCGCAGTGATGCTGAAAACTGACAGGAAAAGGCCGCATTCGCAGATACTCAGCTACCAGCTTGCACCAGGGTCCAAGCAGGAGCTCACTGGCGCGGATGGCCAGCCCCTGCCTGAGTGTGAGTGGCCATTCCTGCTTCTTCCCACCCTCTCATCCTTCCTTACCCTTAGACACACACTGATGGACACCCACCGAGTGCTAAGCTATGTGAGGGCCAGGACAGAAGTAAAAAACCTCGCTGACCTGCGTGGCTCAGTGGCTGAGCCTCCACCTATGAACCCTAACCCTAACCCTAACCCTAACCCTAACCCTAACCCTCTTCCTTCCTCTCTGAAATCAATAAAGAAATATTTTAAAAAAAGAGAGAGAGAGAGAAGCCAGTTTATCTGGTAATTTAATTGCATATTTACTTATTTTAAATCTAGATCAAAAGTGATCCTATGTATGAACTACTTTACAGTATCCCCAAACAATTAACCATCCACCTTCTACTTGAATGCTTCCAGTGATGGGGGACTCATTATTTCCAGAGGCAACTGGGCTTATATTTGGACAGCTTGGTCACGGTTCAATTCCCCAGGCAGGGCACATGCCCTGGTTGCCAACTCGATCCCCAGTAGGGGGTGTGCAGGAGGCAGCCGATCAATGATTCCCTCTCATCATTGATATTTCTATCTCTCTCTCCTTCTCCCTTCCTCTCTGAAATCAATAAAAATATTTTTTTTAATATTAAAAAAATAATAGTAAATGTTTGTTTTTCTGAAACAACCCTTTTCCTACCCATTTAACACAATAAATAGGCATTGTGTCTTCACTATTTGCTGGAGATAGACGAATCTATACAAAACCAACAAAATGGGCAAAAATCTTGCCGTCCTAGGACTTCAATTCAAGGCACTAACGTTGCATAGGGAGGAGCCTATTAACGCCTTTTCAAAGCCCCCCTACCCCCTTGAGTGACCAAGACAGTCCTGGGGTTGGTGTTCTAAGGAAATGCTCCCATTTTCCCTGAAATAATAACACGAAGGAAGATGTTATTATTTCAGTGTGTTTCTTTTGGAAGAAAACCATAGTTAGTGCTAAGGCCTCTCAGACAAGACAAAGCAGAATGTATCACCACCCAACCATCATTCCAAGAAACGTTGAAGGGGTACCTTTAAGAAGAAGAAAAATAAAAAACATAAATAATAAAATATCACAAAGAAAAAAATCTCATTGACAGAGGCAAACACATAATAAAAGCAGTGCATCAACCAACTGTGAAGCTAGAGCAAAGGCTAGAAGGAGAAAGTGGGGGATCACGTGTAATTACAGCAGTAAATTAAGGGATACACACAAGGACACACACACAACAGAAATAAAAAATAATGTTAAAAACATAAACGCGGACGGGTGAATAAAAATGGTAGTGATTTTGGAATGTGTTTGAAGTTAAGCAACCACCAACCTAAATTAGACCGCTATAAACATGGCTTGGTATGTAAAAAGCACATGGTAACCACAGATCAAAAATGTACAGGAGACACACAAGTAATAAAGAGAAAGGAATCCAAACACAACACTAGAGAAAGTCATCAGCATTCAGAAAAGGGAGAAAGGGAATAAGAAAGGAACTGACAGGAACTACAAAAACAGTCAGAAAACAATGAACAAAATGGCAAGAACTAAATGCCATCAGTAGACAAGTGGATAAAAGAGATGTAGTACATTGACACCATGGAATACTATGCAGCTGTACAAAAGAAGGATCTCTTACCCTTTGAGACAGCGTGGAGGGACCTGGAGAGTATCATGCTAAGCGAAATAAGACAGTGAGAGAAAGACAAGCATCACATGATCTCACTCACATGTGTAATCTAATGAACAAAATAGATACAGAGACATAGAGACATGGAAACATGGAACAGACTGTCTCAGAGGGAAGGCAGGGGTGGATGGGTGGGTGGGAAGAGAACAACTGATGAACGTGTGTGCATAGATGCATCACCCATGGACACAGACAATAGTGCGATGAAGGCGTGGGGTGGGGTGGGAGGGTGGGGACTAGGAGGGGTTAATGGGGAAAAGATAAATTTAAAAAAATAAAAAAGAATATTATTTACAACAATAATAGCTACTTTCCAGGATTCAAAAGGTGCCAAGCATAAGGATACCATCTCTTTATAATTGTTTTACTAATTCCTCCAATTAATTCAGCCAGACAAACGATAGTCATATTTTGCATACATATATGATAATGAGGCTCAAAAAACTTAGGCAAGTCCCCCAAGGTCACACAGAAAGGAAATGTCTACGCCAATAACAGAGCCATTGTCTCACTCACAACAGAGGTCCCCGATTCAACTAAAGGTGTAGATTGAGATATTTCAAGCAGTTTCAGAATTACTGTCCACAAAAGTAAGAACCCGTACGGAGTGCCTCGGGAGTAAAATACGACTTCTGTGGACATGTTTGCATTCAGTACATTACCAAGTCCATCCCCCTAATTTTTCAGAAAAGGTGCAAACTGTGGTTCAAGGTTGAACACGCTTTTAAGCTGTGCCTTTTGAACACACGATGTAGGTCACCTCCTGCGTGCATCGCTCTCTCCATAATTTACTGACGCGGGAGATGAAAGTCCCACGGCACTCCGAGGCTGATTACCCAGGTTTTTTTCAATAAATGAAGTTAAAAGCCCGGAATCTTTATCTAAAGACCATCTGAAAGGAGCGGCACTGGCACGGTCCTTTCATATCTGTGGGCACCACAGGGTGAACTTTCACTGCTTAGCAATTCCTTGCAAATATTGCTCAGGTTATGCTAGTGTGAACCGCGAGTCGTCTGGAGGATCTGACAAGATAAAACTGCTTTTTTTCTCAACGATTTCCACCTCCACCTTACAGTAGGCAGGCCGAATTCTTTATAGTCCCCTCGGAGGACCTGCAGACCCCTGCCCGCCCTTCTCACTCCCCCCGGGACCCAAGTGACTGAATATGTCCTGCTTCCCCTGTTGTCCTTCTCAGGAAAGTTGCTATTGGGGTCATGGAGTCCAACAATGAATTATTCACTGAGAAATTTGACATGGAATTTCATTATCTGCTGATAATGTATGAATTGTTTTTTTGTTTTTTAATGGGCCTGTCCCGCTAAGGATTCTCCAACACATCAGAGAACAACTTCGAACACAGAGGAGTTGAAGGCACCAAGCAACATCCTTCAATGGCCCGATGATCTTGGGCTTCCCTGAGTTCCTGAAAGAGGCCTCAGGAATAAGTTTGAAAAACTCGTAACCAAATGATGACGTGCTTTCATGTTGCCTTAACACACACCTGCATCACGTGGGCCTGTGGGCCACACCTCTCCTCGGACTAGAAACGTCCAGCTAAGGGAACATAGGGTAGGGTTTCAGTATGAGCTGAGCTATGCTGTGTCTCCATGTCTCTATAAAATTCTTTTTTTAAAAAAATATATTTTACTGATTTTTAACAGAGAGGAAGGGAGAGGGACAGAGAGTTAGAAACATCGATGAGAGAGAAACATCAATCAGCTGCCTCCTGTACACCCCCCACTGGGGATGTGCCCGCAACCAAGGTACATGCCCTTGACCGGAATCGAACCTGGGACCTTTCAGTCCGCAGGCCGACGCTCTAGCCACTGAGCCAAACTGGTTTCTGCACCTATAAAATTCTTAAAAAGCTAGTTAAAATGGGAGGTCTTCTTCTGTCAGGCTACTTACTGCATAAGGGATTTTCCGGAATGTTCCCTGGTGCACACGTTCTGCTCTCAGCTCTCTTTTTGAGCCTAGCTGTCTTCCTTCTAATGTGCATCCCACACCTCTGGCTTTTTCATAAATTTCACTCCACAAACTGATTCCTGTCCGTGTCCAACATGGAGTTACATGGGGGGTGGGGGGGAGGGAATTCCATAAAGCACCCACTTAGTTGCCAATTTACAATTACGACTATAATGGGCTTGAGTGATGGTAGGAACACCAGCAGGGAGGCGGGGCATGGGCACAGGACCGCTAGGTGTCCCGGGTCCAGAGGGAGACGCCGGAGGCCACGTGCAGACGATCTTGCTTTATGGATGAAGAAGCAGACATCCAATTTCACAACATGAAATATGTCTCTATGTGTCCCTTCCCCGCCAGTGCCTGAGACACATTCTCATTTCAGAACTGCTGCCAAGGGCAGGTGAGAGGATCGAGGTGTTCATTTGCCGCAAGAACAACCTTTGATTACGCGTTTGCAGACTGTAGGAAAAGAATAACCAAAAACAACGCAACTGTATGAAACAATACGATTCGTCGGCTAAGATTGCGGAGTTAATAGTTTCTTTAGGTTGGGCTTTCACTGCCCAAACCGCAGCCTGGAAGATTTTCCTTGAAATGCTATTTAAAAGGAAAAAAATAAATAAAAGATTCCAGAAATCGCTAGCGTCACCTGTTGGTGAAACTGAGAAATACAAGATGTCTTGGAATTGGATTTCTCTAAAACCGTTTTTCATTCTTATAGGATCCATTGCAGAAGCAATGTCTGGGGGATTTCGAGGCTAATGGAACTGCTTTGTGCCTCTTTCTATCATTTCTTCTCATTAAAAAAAATGAAAGAAAAGCGAAAACAGTTCTCTTTTCGCTCATGGCTGAGGAGTGGCAAAACTGCTTTGCAAAACGCCTTACAAATGCGAGGCTGCTTGCAATAAATGGATTTATATTTATTTAGTAGATAGGGATGCTGCTCCAAAATGAAATAATGATCGCACCCTCCCCTTTCTATCGCTGGCTATGGGCACGCAGTGGGGCCGCTCGGAGCCCAGGCAAAGGGACATAAAGAGCATGACATCTGGAGTGTGGGAGGAAGAAAGAAGCTTATTCAAACATTTTCTTTCTGCTGAGGACTAATCCTTATTTTCCTAAACAATCTACATCTCATCACTTCCTTTCTTCCCCGAACCCAGGAACAAGTGAAATGGCCGGGACTTAAAAATACGAAAAGCCAGTGAGTCCCAAAGGAAGCCAAGGCAAAAGGAAATTGAAGGAGAGGAGGGGGATGGGGGGTGAGAGGAAGGAGGGAGTGGGGGTGGGAAAGAGGCGCCACCAGAAAGGTGCTTTCTTCTGATTTGCCAGAGAACTCACTTCCTTGCCACTTAAAGTGGTCTCCAAGCAGAATTATGAGCCATTACTAGAGATTTTGTAAAAAATGTAGGATTTCACCCAGAGGGTGTGGCTCAGTGGTGGACCCATGAACCGAAGAGATCAAGGTCCAATTCTGGGTCAGGGCTTGTGCCCAGGTTGTGGGTTCGATCCCCAGTCGGGGGTCTCGCATGATGTTTCTAGCTCTCTATCCCTGTCCTTTTCTCTCTCTCTCTAGAAAATCAATAAAACATTTTTTTTTTTTTTTAATGCAGGATCTCAAGCCCTGCTGAGTCCCACTGAATCCAAGCCAGGATTTAGTCAGATCCCCGGGGAATTCATAAGCCTGTGAAGGTTTGAAAACCCCACATCAGGTCACTTAAGTCTCACAATCTGTTAGGTACATACTTTTATCCCCATTTTACTGACCAAGAAGTAGAACCTCAGAGAATGGCTTTCACGTCCCCATGCATCCCACAGGTAGCCAGAGCCTCCCAGAAAAACAATGTTTTCATTAGCATGCTTAGCAGAAACGACATTTTCTAGACACTTTGTTTGCTAAATCAATCACTTTTTGTTTGGCCTTTATTGTTCATGTGTGAACATTTTTTTTTTCTCCAAGGAGACAGAATAGAGGCTGTTTTATGCATCTGTGTTCCTGGCTCTGGGTTTGTCCTGCCAAAAATGTTTCACCATTTGAGAATATGTATGTGTGTAATGATGTATTTGCCATAGCTTTGAGCACATTTCTTAGCTTCAAGTAGTTAGAGTTATTATCCATAAATGAAAATCGCGTAGTGAAGCCGTGGTTTGCAATTCTAAGGGCCTTCAGCATCCTTGCACTTATTCATCCATTTATTCATCCATTCATCCACCACCATTCACCTGTCCATCCATCTACTCATCCATCCACCCACCACCATTCCCCTGTCCATCCATCTACTCATCCATCCATCCACCACCATTTCCCTGTCCATCCATCTACTCATCCATCCACCCACCACCATTCCCCTGTCCATCCATCTACTCATCCATCCATCCACCACCATTTCCCTGTCCATCCATCTACTCATCCATCCATCCACCACCATTCCCCTGTCCATGCATCTATCCATCCATCCATCCACCACCATTCCCCCGTCCATCCATCTATTCATCCATCCATCCATCCACCACCATTCACCTGTCCATGTACCTATGCATTTATCCATCCACCCATTCATCCAGCCATGCATCTATTTGATCACAAACATTTTTTCAATATATTTTTATTGATTTCAAAGAGGGAGAGAGAAATAGAAACATCAATGATGAGAGAGAATCATTGATCAGCTGCCTCCTGCATGCCCCACACTGGGAATTGAGCCCACAACCCGGGCATGTGCCCTGACCCGGAATCGAACAATGATCTCCTGGTTCATAGGGAGATACTCAACACTGAGCCATGCTAGCTGGGATGATCATGAACATTTATCACATAACCTGTTCTATTATTGTTTAATCATGAGTACAAGGATAAATTCCTAATCACAGGGCTGATGGCAAACAGTTTATCCTATATAATAAAAGGCTAATATGCAAATTGTCCCCTCCACTGGGAGTTCGACCAGGGGGTAGGGCCGGCTGGCCAACCTCCCGTGTCTCCTCCTCCTGCTGGCCCGGCCCAATTGGCCCAATCGGGGCGAGCCAGCTGGACCCCACCTGTGCATGAATTCATGCATCGGGCCTCTAGTTTTATAAATAAAGGAGAACAATCCCCCCTATTCTCTACTTTTGCTGTTCTGAGACCTGAGGCAGAACCTGCTGGGAGTTTGACCCAGATGCCTTGTCAGCCTCCTAGAGGTCCCAAGGTAACGCCTCTGTGGTGTCTGACAATAGCCACACCCTTATCTGTAGATAACTCAAGAGATGAAGCCCGTGATGGCTGCAGCAGGCCAGGCCCATGTGCTTGTCTCACGTTATGAGAACACAAGCCTTTGGATAGAGCTTTGGACAGAGACACCTGTGGTGATGATAAGCAGATGCATTGCATCATCTGCCTACCAACCCAGATACCCAAGCAGATAACTGGGGCCGGGAGGAAGGCATCAGCACCCCATCCCGGGGACAGCGGCTGTCCATGCCTCCAATCAAGGACCAGGTGAGGCTGCTATGACACATCTGAAGTAAATATTCGCAACCAGAGAGGAAGAAGAAATCTCTTCACCTCGTGTCCTTGTAAAGCAAGGGAAGCTTGTCGTGTGGCGTTTCCCCTCGGTGGCTTTATGCTGCAGCCCCCCTGAGGCGCAGCTATTAACTAGATAGGATGGCGTTATTATTGAGATTCTATTTTGAGGAAGAAAAAGTGGAACTCACAGCATGCTCCCGGAGAGGCCGATTTTTCTAACCGTTTCCTAAGTGGAATTTCTGGCTCCTTGACCTCTGTCTTGCTGCCTCCTGTATTTGCTGCAGAAAGGTGGAGGGCTTAGCATGATATCTTAACTGTGCGGACTCTGCCGCCCAGAAAGTCAAAACCTCTCCAGCTGAGCGGAGAAGAGAGGCAGTAAACACATCGTGCAGGCAACCGCGCATGTGTCTCCCCTCGCCGGCCCCATCTTCCTCCGGGAAAAAGAGACCTCTCCCCAAACTTTCACCGCTACGCGTGGCCACTGTGTTATTAAATCCCATGGAAAGGGTGGGTCTGACTCTGTCTAGGAGAGTCAGTTGGGAAATGCCTGTGTCTGAGTAATGGGGTTCAGTTTGGCATGTAGAACAAAACAGTGGGGCTGGCGCTGCCCGCTGCGGGGCTGCTGAGCTCAGTCTTCCCCAGAAGTCAGCCCTGGGGGCGCGGGGAAGGGGGAGTAGGTCACCTTGGCAAGGTGGACGTTTAACAGCCAGGGTCAGAGGTAAATACCAGGAGTTTTAGAGTCAGACGTAGAAGAGGAGTGAGGGAACTTTCCTGATCCCTGTCCCAGTGATGCCCTCTGCCCTGCAGCACCGGTTCGGGGTGCACCAGGCATGCCCATCTTTTGGGGGGAACCGCTGTCTCCCTGGGTGCCCTGGATTCACCACGGGACCCAGAGCCGTGGCGGCAACTCCATGGATCAGGCACGGATTTGTGACCAAGGCCGGGCCCCTCAGGTTCCTTCTCCTAGGACTTCGCTACAGGAGCCCATCAACCTACAGTCCATGCAGGTGCCTGAATGGGGTACAAGGAAAACCAGGCGGCGCGCGATGGCGTGGCCACAGGAGAAAACAGAGTTCAGAGGAGAGAAAATCATAATAAAGTCCAAAGCGAGGCTCTCTCTGTTGTCTTGGTCTTTGAGACCATCATTTTGTTTGTTTGTTTTGTTAGCCTAGCCAACTTCAAAAGGCATCTATCATTTGAAACAAAAATATTTTATTTTTAAAAAACATATATTATTATTGATTTCAGAGAGGAAGGGGGAGAGAGAGAGAGAGAGAGAGAGAGAGAGAAATAGAGATAGAAACATCAATGGTGAGAGACAATCATTGATCAGCTGCCACCTGGACACCCCCTACTGGGGATCAAGCCTGCAACCTGGGCATGTGCCTTGACTGGGAAGCAAACAGTAATCTCCTGGTTCATAGGTCGATGCTCAACCACTGAGCCACACCGGCTGGGCTGAAACGAAAAGATTTTCACAAAGATACTTTGCAAATAATTCAGACCTCAGAACTCATCTCCTCCATCGCTAGGACTGCACATCACCTGAAGGACATGTGCACTGACATGGAGATAAATACCTGCTTGATTCTGCAAAGTCAATAAACCACGTCACCGAGTCTCACTTCAGCACCAAGCGTGTGTCGGGCTCAGGTGCTCTGGGGGGAAAGGGAGGATTAATAGCCTGTCCCTGGCCTGATAGATGGGGGTAGGGAGGGGTCCTTGCTCTAATCCTCTTAGACACAATACACAGGCCTCTACTCGGAATGAGAAGATGAGACGTGGGACGTGGGTCCCCGTAGTCATGATTTTAACTGGAACATCTGGACACATTCAGAGTCTAAGAAACATCCTGGAGTTTTCCAGACTGGAATGTCTGAGCCCTCTGAGAAGGGATTTGAAGGAGGTGACCTGCCCCTGGAGAAATCCAGTTTCCCAGGCTTGGGGCATCTGCCCAAAGGCATAGTCCCATTGGATCCCAGGAAATCTGCAAATCCAAGAGAGTAAATGTCAACCTACTGTGTGCGCTGGATGGAAAAGCTGAGCCATTCATCTCCAGAGGCAATATTGCCATGTGCTGGAAATTGAGTACAGAGGGAAGTGGTTTATTAGACTTCTTCAGCAGATGAAGTTTAGATAAACCAAGAAGCTATGGAAATTATCAGGGTCCTGGGCCACACCCAGGTTTGTGGGCTTTCTTACTGGGGCACAGGGAGTCTATTCCTCTCCCCCCTAAAAAAACATGGACTGAGAATGTGTGGCTCACTGTCATGCCAGGATTAGTGATGGAGATTGGAGCCCAGAAATGACTAAAGGAAATGAAATTGTAGCTCAGCCCTCATGCAGGTGGGAAGATTCCTGGTCACAGACGGACTCTCGGGCTGCATTCAAATTCCCCCCCCCACGCCGACTGTCCGACTGCACAAACCACCTGCCGGGTCTGAATTGTTTCTTCACCTGTGAAATGAGGAGGAAATCACAGTAACAGCACGGAGAAAGATAATCACAATATCTTTTTCAAGGACAACTTGGGGAGTAAGAGAAATGAATTAAAATGTTTACAGAATCACAGAGAGCTCCGCAGGAGTTGATCATTCTGTTTAGTCTCCCGCCTCTCTTGTTTCTTCCTCATGGTCTTTGCTGTAAACATGCCCACCTATTCATCTCTGGTTCCAGGCTTTCTCCTCTGTCCCTGCTCTGCCCCCTCCCCCACACCCAACTCCTGGGCCTTTGAGGTAGAACAGCTGCAGTGCCCAGGACAGCTGCATGAGGCCTCCCCTTCCTCCAATGGAAAGAGACCTTTGAGCCCTGCCAGTGTGGCTCAGTGATTGAGCATCAACCTATGAACCAGGAGGTGATGGTTCAATTCCTGGTCAGGGCTCATGCCTGTGTTGTGGGCTTGATCCCCAGTGTGGGGCATGCAGGAGACAGTCGATCCATGATTCTCTCTCATCATTGATCTTTCTATCCCTCTCCCTTCCTCTCTGAAATGAATACATATATGTCTTCTATCTAATAAAATGGTAATATGCAAATTAACTGTCACTCCATCACAAAGATGGCGGCACCCATAGCGGCTCGGGTGCTGGATGCTGGTGGTGTCGCCCTGGCAACAAGCTCCAGCATCCCTCGTGCCCTGGCCTGCAGAGGGAGGGCAGGCAGGCCTCTGGACAGAGGCCGGCTGGGTTGAGGGATGCTGGCATCCTTGGAGGCCGGGCTGAGGGACCCCCCCACCCCCATGCATGAATTTCATGCACCGGGCCTCTAGTATATATATATATATATATATATATATATATTAAAAAAAGAAAGAAACCTTTGATAGCAAACAAAACTATTTCTCTCTGCTTTCCTCTTCGGTCAGACTCAAGAGAAGGTTGGGACTTTTGCTCCCCACCCTTACTTGCTCATAAAAACATGGGCACGTTTTTAACTCTTAGGAGCTGCTTCTAAATTGGTAACATATGTCTGGGGGCTTGGGGGATCAGATTCCGTGGTGCACATAAAATATTCTGATTGTGCCCCTTTGCCCTGGCTGCCATGCCCTCCCCTGTCTGATTCCCTCTGGCCCTTGGACATCTGGGGGCTTTGCCAGGACCCACAAGGGTGTGATCAGCAGTGCCTCCCTTACTACCTTCCTGAGGCTAGGGTATCTGCCAGGCCCCTCCCCCACAGTACTTCATGAGCCTGAGGCCGGGACCTGGGTCCTAGTTAACTAGCAGGGCCACTTTGGGCAAACCAGGTAACCCACCCTGGCCTGGGTGCCGAGCTCACTGAGGGACCCCGTGTCTGAGTGTCTGAGGTCCTGATTAGCGTACAGATACTGCCACCGGGACAGGAGACCCTGCCTTTTTGAAGAGCTCCGCTGTGCTAAGTTGGGTAAAACATTGACCAAATTCTATTAAAAGAAGCACGGGTTGCATCGAGTGAGCAGTTAATGGGTTCATCTAGAGGCAAAACATTAACATGAAATTCTCCACCTTCTGGGAGGAGACCCCAATCAGCGCAGGGCCTGCCCTGGTCAGCCTTCACCATCGCAGCGCTGCATCAGGGCGCTAACGTGGGTGCTTAGTAACAGCCGCTCAGCGCCCCCCCCACGCAGCTCCACGTTCTCCATGTGCTTTAGTGGGAATTCTACCCCCAGAGCCACCTGGCCCTTTGCTTTGACTTCCCATGTGACGGGGCCACGGTTCCTGGAGGGGCCAGAAGGTGCCCCTGCGAGGTCAGGACTGGTGAGCTGGAGCCTTAGAGATGCCACCACTGGAGGGAGAGGCTCTCTCCTCACTCCCTGTCTGCCTCCTAAACCCACCCCTTCAAGGAAGACTTTCTGTTCTGGGAAGGGGTGACTCCTGACACGGGGGCGAGAAATTGTACACAGTCCTTAGGAACCCACACCTCACCTCCCAGTCCTTCCCCAGGCGCGTCTCAGTCTTTTCCTACTGTTTGTTTTCCCTTGAAATCCCTACAACTTGCCCTTGTTACGCCTTCGGAGTTCACGGCCAGTGCCAGGGGTCTCCTGAAAGGGGGTGTGCGCCTCCCCGCCCTGCACCCCACAGAGTCTCCAGTCTCCTCCCTCCCCCAGCTGCCTCCTATTTTGTGCATCATTTTACAGGATTGCTTTCACACGCGACATTCGACCACAGGTATTTGCATATGTTTTCGCTCCCTTTTGAAATGATTGACTTCTTGGGTTTACCACTCTGGCCATTTTCCCCTCCTTTATCTCCACAGCCCCAGACAGACGGCCTCAGAGTAAAGGAAGGAAAAGGGGCTGCTGCTCCCTGTCGGCTTGTTCCTGTGGATGGACGGCCCAGACTGCAGCTCTCCTACGCAGGACTCTCTTTTCTCGAGCTAGAAAGGATCCCGATGGCCTGAGAGCTGAAAGTCCCCGTGATGTGCGGCTCTGCCTCTGATGCTTACCCGCGGGGCCCGTACGTGCTTCTCCGGTTCTGCGGTTAACCTTTTCTATCCACGCTGGGAAGCCCAGGAGCTGGAGGTGGCGCAGCAATGTCGACTCAGCTCACCTCGAGGTCAGGAGCATGACCTTCTTCTTCTGGAATTCACATCATTTTTTACTAAATGACTCCAGCCATAAAGAATTGGTCGGAATTCACCACATACCGTGGTCTCTACAGGCAGAAAGGAAATGTGCAAACCTGTGACAAGCTATGCGCAATATGCTTCTTTGTGTTGTTGTTTTTTTAATATGTTTTTAGAGAGAAAGGAAGGGAGAGGGAGAGAGAGGGAAACATCGATGAGAGAGGAACATCATCTATCATCTGCCTCCCGCATGCCCCCTACTGGGAATCAAGCCCACAACTTGGGCATGTGCCCTGACCTGGAATTGAACCTTGATCTCAATGGTGAACAGCTGAGCCACACAGGCAGGGGTGTTTTTTGTTTTTGCTATTTTTTTATTTTTTTTTTACTCTTTGGTTCAGTTTTTCCAGACGTGCTTTTAAAAAAATTTAATTATCTTCTGTCCTCTTTCTTTCGTACTGTCCTAAAATTTTTGCTTAACGATACTTATAATCCCAAATCACAATTTCTATGAACATGTTTCCAGGCAGAGGTTCGTTTTAATTACTCCTGACACTCGGCTCTAATTTTCCAGTAAAGATAATTTGAAAAGGAATCGGGAGCTGATTCCTCGGTACATTGCTTTTTATTAAGTTTTTTGAAGAAGGGGGAAGGTTATTAATTCTCAGGTATTAAGGGCGGATCACAGACGTTAAGCTAAAGGAGGCGCTCCCGTAGGCTCCTTGAGGGCACGGGGATCTTGCAGAGTGAGGAGGAGGGACGCCTACAGCTCAGGATGCAGGCTCTTTCTTTTCAGAGTCTTTCATTTTCAAATAACCCCTCATATCGGAAAAGGATGACTAGTCAAATTAGAGCTTAATATTGTTGAGTGTGAAATTCTCCCATTATTTCCTGCCTTCAGAGTTTCTATGTAGAAGATGAACAGTCTTCTCGATATTCTAAGCAATAAAACATATTTTGGAGAAGCTATTAACATCATTACTTAGAGAGTGCTGAGCAGGAAGAGGTCAAGTTCAAGAAGGAAAAGTTTCCACAGATCCCCGCATGTTACCCACGCCTACACGGTCTTCCTGATTTTTATGCAATGCCTCCGCCTATCTTTTTTTTAAAAAATATATTTTTATTGATTTCAGAGAGGAAGGGCGAAGGAGAGAGAAATAGAAACATCAATGATGAGAGGGAATCATCGATTGGCTGCCTCCTGTACACCCCATACTGGGGATGGAGCCCACAACCTGGGCATGTGCCCTTGACCAGGAATCAAACCCTGGCCTCCTGGTTCATAGATGGATATTCAACCACAAAGCCACACTGGCTGGGCACGCCTCAGCCCATCTTAAAGAAACACCGATGTAACAGGTTGAACAAAGGTCTGTGTTTCCTCCCTCCCTCCAACCACCCCCAGATGAATCTCTTTTTAAAAAAGAGCTTACTATTTCATCAGGAGGGACCACCAGGTAAGCCTGGGGAAATGAACCCGAGAGAGGCATGGGCGGGGCTCCGTGAGAACCTCCCGCCACTAAGCTGAAGACACATCCTGCTCATCTGAACATGAGCCGCCACTCATTCTGAAGCAGCAAGGGCAGGTGTGCACTATGCATAGCAGATTTAACTACATTTGCTTGTCATCTTTACAATCCCAGCGGATGTTTCCTGCCTTTGACATGTACACTGAATCTCCCCTTCACACTAGGGTGCCTCTTTCTCTCTCTGGAGGGGGCGAGAACCAGCTCAGCAGGCCTGGCCTGCTTGGAGTGGGCAGAGGGCACCCCATGGATCCTTCATTCTGCACCCCTTTCCTGGTAATGAACACATCTGAGAGAGCATGGTGGGTGCAGGAGGCTCAGGGCCTGGAGCAGACCTCCTGGACCCCACAGGCAGCATCGCCAGGAGCTCAGGGCGGGACAGGGCAAATGGGATATTGTCTGCTTCCCTTTCCTCAAGAGGAGATAATACTGATGGTGCCCAGGGCCTGAGCTGTCCCGAAAGTTAAATGAGATGACATACAGTAATCATAGCAGAGTGGCCGCTATCATATTTTTATGATTAAATTATTAGCAGAAGCAGCCAGAGTCTACAGCGTTTCATCTCCAGGTTACTCAATGGGAGATAACTCAGCTGATTGAAATATATGAAATATAAAGATAATAACTTCTAGCCCTAGCCCGTTTGGCTCAGCGGATAGAGCCTCAGCCTTTGGACTGAAGGATCCTGGGTTCTGTTCCAGCCAAGGGTATGTATCTCAGTTGCAGGCTCGATCCCCAGGCCTGGTTGGAGTGCATGCAGGAGGCAACCAATTGATGTGACTCTCTCACATCGATGTTTCTCTCTCTCTGTCTCTCTCTCTGTCCCTTCCATTCTCTCTAAAAAATGTCCTCGGGTGAGGATTAACAAAGAAAAGAATAATAGGTTCTGGTTTGGTTTGTAGGACATCATGTGGCTCTTATGTCCCGTTCTCCTGGAGGCTTCTCTCATGTGAAATTGACAGACATGCTCCTGCATCTTAACCAGTCGCCTCTATTTTCCCCACCGCACGGATTTCCTCACCTTCCTATCACGGTCCTTCTCCTCAAGATAAGAGATTTCTATTAGCGTTATTTCTTCATGTACCCCGTGGGCAGACTAGTGCCTGGAACTCGGCAACCTTTAGTAAACATTGTTGAGTGCGGGGAGGAAGAAGAGAAGAAAGGATGAAAGCATGTTCAACTGCTTTTGTCCAGAATCGCACAGAAGGTCTGACACCTGGCAGGACACTGAGTCCTGCCCCCGATGCCCATGTAGACGTGTGGTCCACGCCCAAAGGTTCTTGAAATTGGGACCTGTCCCAAAGGTCCAGGGAGCGTGGTTGGTCCTCGCCAAGGGTCCTCCATAACCAGTCCTATCCAAAATGCCCCTGGGTTCAAATAGCCCATAACATGGATGCATACTTTTGGTTTACAAGATGAACACCCTAAGAAATATTATCATGTTTGATGGATGCCATATGTGTTGTGGCTATGTCTCCTTGGTCGCCCAGCACAGGGGTGAGGTAGATGGGTTCTAATGTTTCAGAAGAACAGGATTTAAGTAGCAAATGTCAAGGAATAGTAAGTCCATTTTCTGAGGCCACTACTGTTATGTCCTGTCTACCCTGAGGGTTCAGGACAACGTTCACTCCAGGGGCCTCCTTCAGCCACGCCCCGACGTACATCACATCTACACCTTGAACACATCATTCCACCCTAGGGTACTGAGACCTCATTACCGCCAATTTCTATTAACCTGTCTCCGTTCAACAAAAACCCAATAGTCTAAGACTCTCAAACCTTCCTTTCCAAACTTACAGAGTATTAAACAGAAAAGGTGGCATCTTAGGAGCAGTGACCTCCAACATTTGAATTAATGGCTAATGTCTGTTTGCTCCATACCTCTAATATCTACTTATCTATATCAAAGCACAGCCTGGCAGGCGTGGCTCAATGGTTGAGCCTTGACCTATGAACCAGGAGGTCTTGGTTCAAGTCCTCGTCAGGGCACATGTCTGGGATACTGGCTTGATCCCCAGTAGGAGGCATGCAGGAGGGAACTGACCAATGGTTTTCTCTCTTCATCGATGTTTCTCTCTCTCCCTCCCTCTCCCTTACTCTTCAGAATAAATAAACTCAATAAAAAATATACTTTAAAAAAAGCACAAAAATGCATCTTTAATAACATACACAGGTATTGATAGGGTCATGGTTCTTTAAATGTAACTGAAGCTCATGACCGGAAGTGGGTCAAGTGAAAGAAACCCCTCAGTCCAGCTCCAGAGATGTTTGCAAGGTAGACTACTTCCCCTGTGCCGTGCTTCCCCTGCTTCCCAGGCATTATGCCACGAAAGGGGGTGGGGGGTGTCTATACAGATTGCCTGCCGCCATCCCAATTAAACCCCCTCCTCACCCGGGGATCCATTTCCTTGTGTTGGGGAACCTCAATCGCCTCTCCCTTTGGTGCCATATCCTAACTAATAATAGACAAATATGCAAATTGACCGTACCTTCGCTATGCCTGCGATTGGCCAGGAGGCGCGGGGGGGGGCGGGACTTGGGGTGGCCGGGGTGGCTGATTGGGCCGGTGGGACGCTGAGCTCGCGTCGCCAGCGGTGGCTCGAGCTCAGCATCTGCGCCATGGCTGTGCTGCGGCACAGAAGGGGCCTCTGGGGCAGCGAGCTCACGTCCCACCGTGGACCATCAAAAGCAGGGGAGCTGGGTGCCTGTCCACTCAGGCACCAGGCCTTTCAGAAGACTTCGCCGCGCCGGAGGCTTCTGAAAGGCCTAGTGCACCAGCGGACAGGCACCCATATCCCCCGTGATCGAAAGCGAAAGCGTGTAGGGGACCCTACACGTGCATGATTCAATCATGCACTGGGCCTCTAGTTAAACCATAATTAACAAACTAAAAATTAGTTCAAACAAGGCACACAGGCTGGGTAATAGCATCAGCCTATTGATTGTCGTTTAGCGGTTGTTCCCTCTCGGGTCGCGGAGCAGTGACAGATAGCGGGCGTGACACCACCGGCCTGCAGCATCATGTCACCTATGCAGGAGGAGCCACGGGGCTAGTGTCCGCAGAAAACGACACTCCTGGAAATTACGGTCCCGGCTGCTGCAGGGGCAGAAATGACCGCCATCGAGATGAGCGAGTGTTCAGGGTCTCGGGAAACGCTGTCCCTCCATTTCTCTTCCTTCCCGACACAGCTTCCTGCTCCGGGGAATGAGGGTGCTAAGCAGGCTGCTTCCCTGGTGATGGAAGAGGCGTCTGCCTGCCTCGTCCTTCTTCTCCCTGTGTCTGGGCCTGACTGAGAAGACGGATCCCTGATGCAGGAGGAGCATGGAGGCAGTGTCCGTCCTGGGCCCCGATTAAATCAGGTGCTTAACGACGGACGGCCGCTTTCACGATCTGAGTCGTTGGAGCGCTGTCGGCACCGCATTTAAACACCGCAGGCAAAATATTAGCTTTGGGTCTGCGGCGGATCCATGGCCCTGCGTGTGTCCAGCACGTTTGTCTGGAGGATTCTGTTGATGGGAAAGAAATTGCTACGATCAATCTCTGTGTTGTGAGGGACCCAGCAAAACGCCGAGCGGGCCCTGCTCAGCCGGATGGGGAAGCTGGACAGGGCGCTGCTGTAGCTTCTGCAAGAGACCCACCACTTATGTTCTGGGTGTTTTTCCGTGGTGGATACGAATCTTTGGGTTTGGGGATCATTTTTCCCTCTAGCACATAGTATGCAGTCTCCACAGAGCAGACGGCAATTTCGGGGGCCCTGCCTTGGCTGTTATGAGTAGTTTAGGAGCTTGTATTTTTCTTGAAAGAAAACCTCTGAAATTCTCAACTGCATTGCCCAAATGAGTTCAATTTGTTTCTTACTTGTTTCTTCCCGAAATCCGCCTGAGCGTGGCCCACATCGTTACCAGCATTTCCTGAGCACACTGAGACACGGGGAGAGCACGTGGCTCGTTGGGAAGTCTTCAAGGGCAGTGCCACGGGGAAAAGAAAGGACTCCAGGGCCTAATTTCCAGGGATGGTGATGAGTCAGTCGTGGGCCCAATGTCCTTCACCTCCATGTGTTCTTTACGATGTCGCAGAACACCACAGGAATTGAAATTGCACAGCAAGCCCTGGTTGGTGTGGCTTAGTTGCTTGGGTGTCATCTCTTGCATCCAAGGATCACCAGTTCAATTTCTATCAGGGCATGTGCCCAGGTTGTGGGTTCAATCCCCAGTGAAGGGTGTGCAGGAGGTAGCCCGACTGATGGATGTTGCACTCTCATATCGATGTTTCTCTCCCTTCCTCTTTCTCCAAAAATCAATAAGCTATTCTTCAATTGTTTAAAAAAAGAGGAAGAAATTGCACAGAGTGAGGTTCTCAAGAGCAACCAGGGAATGCAGTCTCTCTACCATGTGCCTGAGGTTGCCTTAGCTTCGTGAGTCCCTGTCTCTGTGACATCAGGGGGCCGGGCTTCTGGAAGTCATCACAGCAGTTTGCTTTGCAAGAGGCCTGGGCAGGAGGTAGCTGTGGGGGTGGAGGATGAAAGTGCCATTGGCCATATCACCTGATGGGAGGGGCCATCTGCTCCCACCATGAAGAGGAAACAAATGTCCCAGCCACTGTGGCTCAGTAGTTGAGCATCAATCCAGGAACCAAGAGGTCACCAGTTCGATTCCTGGTCAGGGCACATGCCCAGATTGTGGGCTTGATCCCCAGTGGAGGGCATGTAGGAGGCAACTGATCAGTGATGTTCCTCTCTCTCATCAATGTTTCTATCTCTCTTCCTCTCCCTTCCTATCTCTCTAACAATCAATAAAAACATATTTTTAAAAAATAGGAAATAAATGCTTTGATATGGTTCATAAATAGAGCAGCCCCCATAGACCGCTGCGGACACAGAGCATGGAATCTGTGCTAGAATGACAATGGATGACAATGAACTCTTTGACTTGCTGGGAAGACACCACCCAGCAACTCACAGGAGGCCACACATTTGGGATTTCCTTCCCGGAAGTGGTGGTGAGTCTGGACCCAGCCGTGCAAGTCCCACGTCCCTTATTCCTTGTGCTAAACCGCAGTTGTCTGCCAGCAAATAGCCACCATGGGGAAGATGGGAACGAGGCAGGAGACTCACAACCCTGTTCTCTTCAACATCGGTCGCTCAGCAGACTAAGCTCACTAATGATTTTGACATGCATGTGGCCCTTGCCTTAAGCCAACTCACGTGCATCCCCAGTTGCCTCCTGCACGCCCTCCACTGGGGATCAAGCAAAATCAGTCAAATGTCCTCCTCTGTCATGGCTCCTGTGGTGTCCTATTGGTTGACTGCACGGGCATCTACTTGTTTGATTGCTTTCCTTCTCCCTGGTTATCACCTCCCTGGAGGTAGGTCTGTCTCCACATCTTTCTCTTTCCTGGAACTGCTTGCTGCAGGGGAAAAGTTAACTGGCAATTGTGGACTCAATCAATCTGTAATCAAAATAAAAATAAATGATGGATAGGTTAATTTTTACAATTCTTTCCCGAAGGACTGTGTGATAGGAGTAATTGGGCATTTCAGCAGCAGATCTGAAGCTGAAGGGAAATCAAAGGTAACCTGCAAACTCTCTACCAGAGTAAAATAACCTTCCACGGTGAGCCAGGAGCACCGTGGTTCAGCTTCCGACCAGAAATCACCTCCGCGCTTTATCTGCTGCGTCGGCTGCATTTCATGATGATGGGTCGCCTCCAAAGGCTGTTGAAATATGGACCAGGCTCCGAACTCCTCAGCGCAGCAAACCCCAAATTTATGTCCACTTCAGTCTTTGCCATTTCACTCATAACTTACTACTGGGGCTGGAGATAATAAGCAAATACTGTATATTTCTCCTCACCCCCATGGACAAGAGCCTTCCACGACTGGCGAGTCATTTATTTTGTTACACTGTAGCTCTAGCTGAACATTCCGGGCTCAAACCACATTTGCATCCGGTGATTTAGGGCAAATCAATATGTTTTCATTGCCTTTTTCTTTTGGATTAGAGTGCTTACCGATGCTTTGATTTTTTTTTCTGCAGGGAGGGGCGATGCGGAGGAGTGCGTGTGTGGAGGTCTGGGGTGTAGGTTTGGGAAGGGGGGTTGCATGTGGAGAGAGGGCCTCTCCAGGCTTGAAGCAGAGTGTTGGACATGGTCTCTGGATCGCAGAAGGGATGCCATTCGATACACATTTCTCTCCCAGTGGTCCAGGCTGTTCAAGGAATAATATTCCTTACAAGGTCCCACCTTCCCATCATCTCCCGGAAGCCCCTTTAGAAGTGAGAGGGCTCCAATATGCAATCACACTGGGCTGTGAAGACTTGGATAATAATCACAAAACTCTTCATCCACCTTCAGCTCAGAAACTTCTAGGAATGAAGAGTGAAGGGACAAATGGGAGAAGAGAAGCAGAGAACTATGGATGCTCATTTGATGAACTTTTTATACTGTTGTCTATTCATCACTAACACCTTCCATCCATAAGCAAGTCCTACAACATCGTACCACCAAACCACATCAGCCATAAGGGAGCCAGTTTGACTTACAAAAACATGTGCAACCACAGAACAGACACAGTGGAGGCTGAAAGAATGATGACAAGCATATGTTGGCTGAAAGGGTGTCCTCAGCTGTTTTCTTTAAATAAAAGGAAAAACAAAATGAGAACATTTAACTGCTTCACCCCAGGATAATGGAGTATGGTAATGGACTCATGGTCTAAGGTATTTCATTTGGAGTATCTGTCCTTCAGCGGGGCTATCTCCTGTGTTGGAGGAAGGAAGTGTCCTCTGCCCTCAAGGTTCTTTCGGCTGAACCTACACGATGCTGATTAACAAGAGAAGACAACCCAATGCAACTGCATATGTACTTAGGGGAACTCTACATACATGAAGGAGTCAGAGACCCCATGTACATGAGGGGTTCAAAGACGGAAAGGGGAACTGGGGTGCATACAACATTCTGAACTTTGGGGCTCCAGAGGGCTGGAAGATCGTTGCAGGACCATAAGAACGGATGTTCAGTAACTAGAAGTTGAGCTGCTCTACATATAGGTCATAGAAAGTTGTTTCTGGTGATAATTCTTCTTGTGGGCAAGCCCCCTAATTTACATTCTTTAAGGGAGAGATAAAATTTATGTGGAGCCTGCAGGGTCTTGATTGCTTTCGGCTCTAAATAATTCACATGCCAGCGTGGCCCATTTCAGGGAGGCCTATTCTGAACCCCCATATTCCTCTCATGCTGACGTTCTCATGAAGAAGTTTCAACACCATAGACCCTTGCGATTGATTTTACATCGCTAAAGGCTAGCCTTAGTGTTGTTAATATTTAAGGTGTTTTATTGCTTCTTTAGAAAATAGCATACTTCTATGAAGTTATCACAAACGCTATGGCTAGTGATGGATTTAGAATGCTGTAGCTTAAATATTATCAACCAGTCATTCGGTGAGTGTTCTTTCCTATTTCTGAGTAGCTCTTCATGAAAGGGACTGATTAAATCATCAGGGATGTTGGCCCTTCAATGTTGACCTTTCAGATTATGAAATGGCATCACGTTCCGCACATTGCTAAAACAGCATTCTCCATTATTAAACATTCTTATGTAAAGACCTTGTTATGTTAGAGCCATGCCTACATTTTATAACTTCATAGGTGCATTGTCTGCAAGCTAATCTATTTATATAAAGCCCTAATATGCAAATCAACCAAATGGCAGAACGATCTGCAGAATGACCAGTACCTATAATGTGCACTAACCACCAGGGAGCAGACGCTCAATGCAGGAGCTACCCCCAGCCCATAGGCCCTGACCAGCAGTGGTGGCAGCGGGGGGCAGGGCTGGCAAGTGGGTGGCGCCAGGCCAGCCAAGGTGGGTGAGAGCAGGAGCCCCCCGATCGCCCCACTGGTAGCCCCTCAGAGGGAGGCAACTGACAGTGGCGGCAGGGGGCGGGGCTGGTAAGCCAGCAGCACCAGTCCAAGGCTGGTGTGAGCAGGGGAGCCCCAATCACCCCACCAGTCACCCCACAGATCAGCCCTGATCGCCAGCCAGGCCTAAGGGCCCTACCCATGCACGAATTTCGTGTACCAGGCCTCTAGTTACATATATAAAAACCTAGAACATTCAGATCAGACAGTAGGCATTGCTTTGTGAGTAGACACCACTCATTCTTCTTGGATGAGTGCTTCGTGTAAGCCAGTGGATGGGATGGTACTTGAACACAACCTGTCCATCCGTCTGTGTTTTAGATGAGAGACACATCAATGGAAGCCTAAGTGAAGGTCATGGAGTTCTCTTTTCATTTTGAATAAAGTCACAGATAGTCAGATGCTTTGGGATGTAAATGGGGAGGAAAGCAATGAATCATGGATCCTCTGAATTAAAAGAAATCTTGTAACTCACAGATTAAGGGATACTTTCTATATTTGAGTGTGCAATAGTCTCTTAAACTTGCCAAAATAAAGACTGGCTATCATAAAGTAGTATACTTTGCTCATTGAATCGCCATCATTTCCTCCCTCCCTCACTGCCTTTCCCTTTTTTCCCCTCTTCCCACCCTCTCCTCCTCCTTTGACTCCCCTTCCTTTCTCCCTCACCCACCCTTCATGCTTCCCTCCTTGCTCTGTAGTGATGGTGTGGACCGTGGGTGCAGAAGGACAACAGGCACCAGCCTCTTCCCTGAAATACAGTTTGCGGGGGCAGGGCATCTGAGCTCCACTCCCTAGGCCAGGCAGGTGGGAGCTTCGAGAAGCAGGCTGGCCATCTGGAGGCGACCATATGGCTGGTGTGGGACATACTCTCACAAAAATAGAAAGGAGAGGTTCAACTCCTCTTAATGAAACTCCAACAAAAATATGGAATTGGAAGCAAGGATCCCAGTTTAAAGGAGAAGCATCAGTTTCCCAAATGTCCATATCTGGCTGCATATTTAAACTTTTTAACATTGGGAAATGTGTTCTCTTTTATTTAATGATTGAATCACTTCACTTTTTTGCATCTTATCACCATCACTATCACCATCATCATCATCATCATCATCATCATCATCATTGTTTTTTTAACGACCAGATTAGCATCTGAATTAAATACTAGTTGTTTAGTACAGTGGTTCCATAAATTGTGAGATTAAAAGAATCCCTTTGGAAATTTTTTTTCTCCCTGCTGACAGCCAGATTCCAACTCTGACAAACCAAAACAGAATCTTGGAGAGTGGGTGTAAAGTAGATACAACATTTTGTCAAAAATAAAATAAGCAGTTAAAAACCCCTCCCTATATTTATTCTGATCATTAGTTGTCTTAAGCATGTCTTTAAAGAAATTTCCCCCAAGAGTCTGGAGAGCTGCATTTCAGCTCTAACTTTGATCTTGCCCAGAGCCTTAGGCAAATAACTTTGGTTTCTTGGGACTCCTTTTTTCTCATCTCAAAAACAAAGAGATCAAAATAAAAGATCTCTATATTTAAGCATCCTATGACAGGGTTTATGATTCTAAGTTCACTACGGTTGAACATGGATCAAACTATTACACTGTACACTAAAACGAATTTGGGAATTATGTCAGAAAATTAAATGAGTTGTCTGGTAAAACAGATTAGGGCAGCTAGTCTTATCATTCCTATGGTCCCATGGTGCCTATTTTATTAGCTAATCTTCTACTGTTCTTACAGAAGGGAATGAACAGGGACCTGGAGTGATAGGTGTAAAGCATTAAGAAAGACCTGTTACCTAGAGTGTTGGGTTCATTTCTGGGCACATCATTTCCGAGGGCCCTGTATGTCACCTTCACAAGGAAAGGCGTGTCCAGGCAGGAGCAATCATGGTGATAAGGGGTCACTACAACATTTAACTGGAAGGTGGATTGAACAAATGGAGGTCATTATTCCTAAAGTTAGGAGGTTCAAGTTCAGGTGAGAAGCATGATGCTTCTCAAACACCCAAGGAAATGTTGGGTAGAAAATGAGTCACACTTTCATGTGCACTAAAGAAAGTATTTCCATGTATCTCTCATAAATATTTAGTGAGTAGATATGATGTGTCAGACAATAAACTTGGGACCAGATATTGAGCAAAACCAAATATGGCACCACCCTTCATAGACATTTCAGCCAGAAAAACATGTAAATACATCCTAGAAATGAATGTAAAATTTAAAATGTGGTAAGCGTTTAGTGGAGAGAAACTGGCCTGGTTGGAGAGGTCAGGCAGTATTCCCCAGGAAAGAAACCATCGATCTGAAGTCTGCAACATGAATGGGGAGTTAACTTAGTGAGGAAACTCAATGGGGAGTTAACTTAGTGAGGAAACGATTTTGGGCCTGTGTAAACCCGTGTGTCATGGGGGTGTGGCTGAATGGAAGGTGTATTATGTAGAACAGCATGTGCTAAGTCAGGCCTTAGAATAGAAAGGACATGGTCTCATTGAGAAACCAAATGGGTGGTTGGGCACCAAGGCTGAAGAGATCGTGGGATGCATTAAGGCTGTAAAAGGAGCTAACATGTTTAGGATTTCATAGGTTATAATCATTGTGGCCAGGATCCATTGGAGTGCTCAGGTATGGGGGAGCCGGTGACAGAGCTCCATATCTATTTAGACAAATGCAGTGTGAGAACCCCCGTAAGGACACAAAAGTGACTATAGATGAACCAAGAAGAAGCCTGCTTCTCCAGGCAACTGGGTCGTGAGGACTTTTCCTAAGTGGTGCTGGAGGAGAAGTGAATGTTCAGGTGGGATAGTTAGGAATGCACATCAACAGAATTCTTTGTTGAACGGCACAGCAAGAGAAAGGAAAGGGGGACGCTGAGAATGAGCCCTGAGTTTCTGGCTGCCCAAGGTGTGGATGGCAGTGTTTTTATCTTTGTGTGATAAGATGACACGGGAGGAGACCATGCAGTGTTGGAAGCAATGTGCATAGAGCGTCAGGTGGAATGGAGTCATGCTGAGCTCTGTGGCATGTTCACCCTGGGCTCATACATGGTCCTCCCTGGGAGAACCAGGGTGGCTGGGATGTCTGGGGAGAGAGGGCAAAGGAAGACAGGCCTTTGCTGGCACAGCCTCGCTCGCTCTTCCTAGCCCCGGCCTTGCTTTAAACCAGAAGCTGAGACACGCACACAAAGACACCCTCGGCAAATATTCAGCGTGTTCAGCAAGAGCCCAGCGCGCTACCCGAGGCCTGCAGTCAAGGTTGAAAATGCTCCTGGAACAAACCAGCCCGCCTGCTTCCCCCTCACTTGGCACTCAGCCTGGGTTTCTGCTGATGATTCAAGCTGTTAATAAAAAGAGGGTAACCCCTTCCCCACATTAACCATGAAATAAAGAAATAAAACGCCCTGTGAAGAAACGCAGAGAACAAAACGAGTAGAGAAATCGCTGAGAAAGGCGAAAACAAAGTCAATAAACGCTATCGATCAGCGATGCTTGAAGAATGCAAACACTCAATACGGAAAAGAAAACAGAAACCTAATTGGAGAGGCTGTTGAATATTTGCACAGCACTCCTGAAAATGCTCACTACAGTTAAAATGTCTGGACCCCCTTCCCTCATCAACAAAGTGTGCCTGCCATTCAAACACCGCTTTCCCCACCTGTCCACGCCACTGAGTAAAATTGCTCCCAATTCCCACTGACTGCCAGCACTTTTATACGTCATTTTATTTAAAATAGAAATCACAGGTCCTAGCTGGTTTGCTCAGAAGATAGAGTGTTGGCCTGTGGACTGAAAGGCCCCAGGTTTGATTCTGGTCAAGGGCACGTACCTCAGTTGCAAGTTCCACCCCTGGGCCTGGTCAGGGCTCATGTGGGGGGCAACCAACGATGTGTCTCTCTCACATCAATGTTTCTCTCTCTTTGTCTCTCCCCCTCCCTTCCACTCTCTCTAAAAAGTAAGTGGAAAAATATCCTTGGGTGAGGATTAACAAAAAATAAAGTAAAGTAGAAATCACAGGACTTGGGTGAAGGATTACTGCTGGTCCACAATTCTACTTTTAATATCTTCAGGTTTTTAAAATGTTGGTATGTGGCCATGGAAAAATTATAGCCCGTCTTTCCTAAATATCTTGGATTTATGACCAAAAGATATCACTATGAAATTAATCATTCTCCACGTTCAACCTTCTCCAGTTCGGCCTCAGAAATAGTCAGCAACTTCGAGCTTTTATAATGATTATTTCTTTTGTGGCCTATGGGCTGTTAAATCATGCAAAAAATGAATTGATGTAATTAAACCCATAAAGCAACACTTGCAAAATTTTGTGCTGTGAAAATTAGCCCGAGTTTTACGGCAAGTGGGCAATTAAAGCTAAAGAGAGAGTCAAGAAGCCCACGTAGAGATTCCATTTTCCGTGTGACATCCCATGAGCAGGGATGGTTTCAATTGTCCTTCTCTTCGGGCACGAGGACAACACAACCTAAACATTCATAATCCTAATTGGTATTATTAACACCGAACCAAATGGTTAAGTCCGTTGTTGTTTTATTACATTTCTTCAGCTGAGACAGGAGACTTACAGTGGATGACAGAGGAAAAGGGGTTTTTGAAGAAAAAGGGGGAGGGCTTGGCTGTAGGCAAGTTTTGCTTTAACCTCTACACCCTGAAAATCAGCTCATTGTCACTCCCCCAGACCCCCAGACCCCCAGACCCCATCCAAAGAGGTCCCTTGCTCTTCCGTTTTTAAGGGCTGAGTGATTAGACTGGGCACATCAAAATCATCTAACACAGTGGTCGGCAAACTCATTAGTCAACAGACAGGCAAACCTCAGCTGGCTCTCGAGCCGAAGTTTGCCGACCACTGATCTAACATAATCTCCTTAAATCAGTGGTCAGCAAACTCATTAGTCAACAGAGCCAAATATCAACAGTACAACGATTGAAATTTCTTTAGAGAGCCAAATTTTTTTAACTTAAACTATATAGGTAGGTACATTGTTATTAACTTAATTAGGGTCCTCCTAAGCTAGCCTTGGCTAAAAATCTCAAGGGGCCAAAGAGCCGCATGTGGCTCGCGAGCCGCAGTTTGCCGACCACTGCCTTAAATGAAGCAAGTTGGCCACTAATCTTAAATCCATCGGCAAAGTCTCTCCACAGGCCTGCATGTAAGGGTGTTTGAACGAGCAGAGGACGAGTGTCTGGTGGACATCTTCAGAATTCTGCCTGCCAAATATGGTCTCCGATTTCTAAGCACATGTCACTGAGAATTCATTGCATAGCATGGAGGATATTCTTGAACTGAAGTTTTTTGGCTTAATTTCAGTCACTGTAAATATATATTGTTTTTGTTCTTCCTTTAGTCATAAGACAAGAGTCATATAAAACCACATTCTCCTGAAAGAAATCATAATTTCTTATGTGACAGGTGGATATGCCATTCCATTTCCAGCCAGTGTGTAGGCATAGAGATTGAAAGTATAGAAATAAATTTCTTAATATGATAAATTAAGATATTCCACTCATTCCAATTATCTTTCCAGCAACTCATCATTCTTCTGGGGTTTCTTTTTGCTGTTTCAGATATAAATGACATATTTTATTCAGTCAAGCCAACATTAATACTTTCATAGCAAAATATGACCCAAACCTAGTGCAGTTCAGATGATAGATGTTGGAACTTGGAAGGAAATAAAAATTCTGGTTTTGCTTATGGAACTATCAATGGAAACACCTCTAGCAATGAAGGGAACAAGTCTATGTCTTTAAGGCGAGTTATAATTAGTCAACATTAATATTTTATTCGAGTCTTCATGCCTCCTCTAAGTCCATCTTTGCAAAAGCGTTAGGTGTTTCAGAGATGCCATAAGGTGGCCACCCAATGATACCCCTGGTTTTGGAGGAAGTAGCTCATTTGAAAGCATCTAAGGGCCTTGAGAAAACATTGCTCTAAAATGCGATAAACATGGGTAAAGACTACAAGGGATACTTAATGCTGCATACAGATAAAGAATAAATTAACCATGAAGCCAGGGGTTCCAAATCTGTGCTGCCCTCCCTCCAGGAAAAAAAAAGAAAACACAATCAGATGAAACTTAATGATTAGCTAAACATCTTTCTAATTTCAAAGAGCTTGGAAAAGTCAGCGAACACTCCAACGACCAAGAGGGAATGCAGTTTCCTTTTCCTAAAACAGAAACATAAATCTAGGAGCCAGTATGACTAATTATTTTCTCAATTTGCCCCACGGTGCTCCCGAAGTCACATGATGTTACGTTCACATTGCTCCATGTCCCCGTGCTCTCAGTAGGGGGTGGGAAACAAGGCAGGGGAGATGCTAATTAGGTGGTCATTACAGAATGTGCAACACGTTGATTGATGACCAGGCGCTGACTTCTATGCAAATGAGGAACCCAGGGCCAGGAGTCGGGGAACACAAGAAGGGAAAGGAAGTCAAGAATTCCACTGGAGTCCCCTCCACGCTGGCTCTCTAACCAGGACGTGGGGGGGATTGTAGAGTTTTGATGTGTTCCATTTTGGAGTTCATGTTAAACACACAATGTAGATAAAAGGGCACCAAATGGTTTCTCACACATCCGTGAATATTGTGTGCCAGTGAAATAAGTATTTAGAGAGCAGTTGGTGATGGTGTAGGAAGATGTCCTCGCTTTATGTTGCTTTAGGGAAAAAATCCACAGCCTCTGCCATCAATTCCGAAGTGTGTTCTATTTCCACAGAGGCAGGGAGTTCCGAGCATGCGTGGCCCACGATTCTTTCAGAAAGTCCAAATGCAGTCCCATTTATCTTGTGTTTATAGGGAATCACTCATCTTTCATAAAACCGCTGTTCCACACTGAGAAATGCATAGGTAACTGACCTTATGTCTCCTGATGCACAATGAAGTCTATATGTTTGTCTTAAAAAATGTATGTCAATTCCTCAATACTTTGATGAATAGAGCAGATCCAGTTTACCTCCCAGACTCTATCTACTAGGTGTAATGAAAGTTGCTTTTTTCCAAATCTCACTCATGAAGTCGAAATGATATATACACATATATTTTTTCCCACCATTTAAATGAAACTCAAACCCAAGGGTATCCACTGAGCAACGCGGGGCGTCTACGAGGGATTTAATAATACCGCTGGAGCCGGCCGCTTTCTAATATATCTGGGCCATAGCTCTGTCAGGGCCCCGAATAAATCATGGGAGGAGACTGCTATTTATGTCTTCTCCAATCTTCTGCCCAGCTCGGGAGAGCAGCCATTTCTACCCGCACCATTTTTCCAGCTGTTAATGTCCTCACAGAACAGGACTCTAAAAAATGTTACAGAACCTGACTGAGCACAGCCTCCAATGCCATTTTCCAAAAGAGGGCTGAGGTTAAGAGAAAAGGATGGGTTAGGGTGCTTAAGTTCCCTCTCAGATTTCCATACTTGTCATCATGGCTCATGAGTGGATTAAGTAGAACCGGGGCTACATTACCACAGGGACAGGGTTCTGTGGAAAACCACAGGCAGGGGAAGTGAGGAGCATGTGTTAGAAGAAAACGAGGAGAAACACATCCTCCCAGTTTCAGTGGGGACTAGCCCACAGGCTTCTGAAGGCCCTCTGCCTGAGATCTGAGGGGTATGCTGGGCCAGCTATCGGTTGGGACAGTTTGACCACGTAATTAAGCACAGACTCTCTGGGGAAAATTGCTTCGGTTGGAATCCGTGCTTCACCAATTACTAGGAATGTTATCTCAAGCTGTAAATTTGGATAATAAAACATTGGTTTGTGGAACTGTTGAGGGGATTAAATTAGGCAATACACACAAAGCGTTTAATAGAGTGCTTGGCATATATGAGGCACTCAATCATGTTAGCTCCTTATATTGATAGAAGTAGGAACAAGCACTTCGGAGACAATAATAGCTAGGCATTGCCATCAACAGCAGATTGCCACAACGAGGCTATAAGACTTTTGTGTGTTTTTTACACTTCCTTCACTTAGGAGTTACAACCTGTCTACCTTTGAAAGGACCTCAGACAAGTTACAAAGCAGAACGTGTATGGATAGAGTCGGTGTGGATAAAACCACATTGGATTATTCTTTCTTTTCTCTGTACCTAGTGGGGTGCTTTGCACATAGCTGGGGTACGAGTGTGCTTGATGGACCAGTAGTTAAAGGGCCAGACAGGTGAGTGGACAGATGCATGGACAGGTGCGTGCAAAAATGAGAGCATCCTGGGTCATCTGAAGGACACAGAAGTGTTGTATCTGAACAGTGACTGGAGCAGATTGCCACGTCCCAGCAATCATTCTAAAGGAAAGGAAAGGGACAGAATATGTAGGCAATCTGCTGTTCCTTTTCTGCCCCTGAGAGGGAGCAGACGTTGGAGAGGGCTAGAGGTACTGAGTTTTGAAAAGCTCTCTCGTTTCTCCTGGTTTTGCAATGCATCTCCCTAGAACTTTGGATGTTTCGATTGTAAAATAAAGGGGTGGGACAAGAATATTGCTAAGTTCATCTTCAAATTTTTGTGAGTAATGTAGAGAAAAGAAACTACCAAACATCAGGTAGTAGGAGTGGGTTCTCTCATTAAAGATGCAAATTCAGTGAGTCAGTGAGTCAGATTACTCAGCTCTAGTGGGATGCAACTCGTGATTCTGAGATCCTGGCCGCTGCTGATGACAAAGGGTCATTCACTCCTCGACCAGTTGCATATATGTGTGTGCATGTGTGTATATTTCCATGTATATCAATAACTTATAAATGCATAAATACATACTAGCAAGTTTATAGTATACATTTATTATATATATACTAGAGGCCCGGTGCACGAAATTCGTGCCCGGGGGGGTGGGGAGATGGAAGTGTCCCTCAGCCCAGCCTGCACCCTCTCCAATCTGGGACATCCCTCTCACAATCCAGGACTGCTGGCTCCCAACCGCTTGCCTGCCTCTGCCTGATTGCCCCTAACCACTTCTGCCTGCCAGCCTGATCACCCCCTAACCACTGCCCTGCCAGCCTGATTAACGCCTAACTGCTCCCTGGCCGGCCCGATAGCCCCTAACTGCCCTCCCCTGCAGGCCTGGTCACCCATAACTGCCCTCCCTGCTTGCCTGATCACTCACAACCTCCCTCCCCTGCAGGCCTGGTCCCCCTCAACTGCCCCCACTGGAGGCCTGGTCCCCCCCAAATGCCCTCCCCTGCAGTCCTGGTCCCCCCCAACTGCCCTCCCCTGCTGACCTGGTCTCCCCCAACTGACCTCCTCTGCTAGCCTGGTCACTCCTAACTGCCCTCCCTGCTGGCCTGATCACCCACAACTGCCCTCCCCTGCAGACCTGGTCTCTCCCAACTGCCCTCCTCTGATGGCCTGGTCACCCCTAACTGCCCTCCCTGCTTGCCTGATCATCCACAACTTCCCTCCCCTGCAGGTCTGGTCCCCGCAACTGCCCACCCCTGCAGGCCTGGTCCCCCCAGATGACCTCCCCTGCAGGCCTGGGTCCCCCCACCCCAACTGCCCTCCCTTGCTGGCCCGGTCTCCCCGAACTGCCCTCCTCTGCTGGCCTGGTCACCCCTAACTGCCCACAACTGCCCTCCCCTGCAGGCCATCTTGTGGTGGCCATCTTGTGTCCATATGGGGGCAGCCATCTTTGACCACATGGGGGTGGCCATCTTTTGTCTTGGAGTGATGGTAAATTTGCATATTACGCTTTTATTAGATAGGATGGGCTTAATCTAGCCCCCTGTGCTATGTTGCAGAGCTTGTAGACTATGCTAAGGAGTTCAGATGTCATTTTATGTTTCCACATTTGATTAGAAGCCATTGATGTTTTATCAGTGGGATCTAACTATGGATATATGTTGGGGCCCAATATTTGGAAGTAGAGAGAACAGTCAGGTGCCTACTGTGGTAGCCAAGGGCAGGCCTGATGATACCCTGGTTGTAAGGTAGACAAGCGTTGGTAGAAATGAGAAACAACAGACGTGTTTAACTTCACTTTTAGGGTAGATTAGAACTGTGATGAGCAATGCTGGCCACCTGGAGAACATGGAGAGCCGTGTACCTGCATGTGAGCGGTGGACCAGAGCAATGGCCACGGGTGGGGAGAGCCCAGTCTTAGAGGAATGCAGTGCAATCTTGCGAGTGAAGAGGCAGCTATGGCTCATGCTCACTCATGGGGAATGCACAGGGCATGTCGATGCAGCCTCCCTCTGTTCCCACCACTTCACACTCGAACCCTACGTCTCTGCCATAAATATCAGTTGGGAAAATTTTTTTTCATAACAGCACGTTTCCAGGATGGAGATTTTTCAACAGCTCCAATAGCATCTCTTTAGCATCAACATGTTTGCACATCTATGAAAAGCTACCTGCGTGTGACTTGGATGCCCCTGAGGTTTAGTGGTTTAGACACTGAGTTGTCAGCTGCAAAGGCTCTTGGTCTTCACGGGAATAAACACATCAGCACTCCGGTGCCCCTGTCCCCGGCCAGCAGCGGCAGCACAGGGCCCCCACGCACGAAGGGCGGGGGTGGGGGGGGGGGGGGGAGAGAAGGTGAGGAAGGGCTAGTGCCTGGGCTGGAAGAGCAAACTTGTTCATGGTCCAGAGGCAGCTGCTCCCAAATCCACTTGGCAAATCAGGTTGGAGAAATGTCGACACAAAATGTGAACTAAAGGTGTGCCTTCCCCCTCCACGCTCCCTAAGGCTCATGCTGTTTCTGCTTACGGGGGGTGGATACTGCAAGGCGGGACGTGCCAGAGACCCTCCCCTCCAGCAGACAGAGTCCAAAGACTGTCACGGTCCTGTTTCCAGGTGGAAATGCAGGGGACAGGATGTCGGAAGCCAGGTTATACCAGCTTGGGGCTCTGAGTTCAATGAAATAGTTTTACTGAACAAATTCAGTAATTCAACCACTGAATACACACAGCAGAATCTATGGATAGCTCGGTGTAATGGAATTTTGAAACATGATGGTGGGAAGGCACAGAGAAAAGGAGGAGAGGAAAAAATGACGTCTCTGAATGTCTACTCAAAGTTCTCACAAGAAGAAATACGTAGTAATGACTCAAGGGAGAAAGGCAGTATCCGTCAAGTCTACTAATCCTACTGTGTGCCATCCCCAGAAGCAGAGGGAAGAAGGGATTCTGATGCAGTCAGCGCAGTGTGCGCACAGCCACACACCTGCATGGGCAGAGGGACCCAGAGATGCGGATGGTGGGGGCTGGGTGAGGGGTTGCATTTCCACCTGAGACACAGGAGGCTACTTTGTCAGCGCCTGGAGTCACAATCTCGTGTTCAAGTCCACATAAAGCCTCACGCAGGGCGACTATACCTTCATGAACAAAAGGTCTCCAGACTCAGAAGGCCGCACGATCCTCCCAGCTTCTGCAAGGATGGCCACCGTTTTATTTGACCCAAATGAACATCCTCCGTGGGTAGGGTGTCCCCCGCAATCACTCCGTGGAGTGAAGGAGCCAGGAGGGAAGAAGACACAAGACAAAAGCACTGTTGGGCACAGACATCTGTTCACCACCTGTCTTTGGGGATGTGAGCTTTTCAGCTCTCTGACCCTCTCCCCCAAAATGCTATACACAAATCCACTCTCTTCTTGCCATGGAGCCTCGTTACCCCCGTGACTGTCACATGTCAGTAGAACTTGGCGGTATCCATATAGTTCTCTGGCACTCTGGCTCGCTTTATTTTTCTGCTCCACATGCATACCACTAAGCATGACCATGAAGATCTCTGAGCAAAGGGCCCAATGGTTTACGCTGAACCCTGGGAAGTGTGAGAGACTAAGTACGTGCTTCTTTATAGCGATTTCAGTGAGAGTTGCCTAGAGCCAGCGAGCCTGAGCCTACCCTCAGGAAGAACACAAGGGATTTCAAATAAAAAAGTTACAGTCAACTCAAAGAGGTCCCAGTAAAATGATTCTTGGCCCTACAAATGAGTGTCTCAAATCACCCTGTTAAGAAAAATAGAAGAGTATCAAAATTTGTGTGGAAATATGGAGAGAGATTAGGTAAAAATGATTATATCTGTGGACAGGTCTATAGGATTTATTTCAAAAATCATTCTCCCAACTTGGAATTCAATGCAGTGAAGTAGACTTCCACATTTATCTCACTACTGAGAGCTCCATAGAAGGAAACACATAATACAAATAAGTGTAGCTGTGCAAAGGAAAGGGAAGGGCACACAAAACTTCCAGCAAATTGCTGGGTGTTGAAAAATGGATGGAACAGGAAGAAAAAAATGAATTCGAAATAGGAGGATCTGCTCGACAGAACCCTTCGCGGGGTGGACTGCAGAGGGAGCAGGTACTGAGAGTTTGGATAGACGATGGGACCAACATTCACTGAAGGTGGACAAACTCCATCTACAGTCAGACAGGGTGCCTGACCCCTTCCAGAGCGTCGCTGCCATCAGATGCACAGGTGTTGACTGCGAAGGAAGGACTCTCCCTGATGCCTGTGGCCCTGCTCTACAGGAGCCACGTTCTCTCTGTAGGGAGAGCGAGGTCTCCCAGGAGGATGCTGGTTCTCACCTGACCTTGCATTTGGGACTCAAACTAGCTTCCCTGTCCTTTCAAAGAATGACCCGACAACCAGACGTCACAAAGAGCAGCAGCTTGAATGACGAGGCCAAGAAAAACAAACAGACTCTCGCTTGTTCCCAAAGAAACAGACCTCATTTAGAGAGAAAATCATTTTAGGAGGTATACTCAATGTAGAAAGATTCAAGACCCTATTAGAACCATTAAAAAGAATAGGATGCTATAAAAATTTACAACCAAGAAAGGTCTTTTAGAGACTGAACACATCATCGTCAACATGTATAATCAGGCCTTTAACGTGAATAATTTATGAGGATCGGATAGTTATCATAAACGATGAAGAGAGCAGAAAACACAGGAAAAGACCAACTCAGAAGCATCAGCATCCCCGGAGACAAGACGACACCCAGGAGAGAGAAGGATTCCAGAAATAACAGCAGACGATGGTGCAGAGATGGAGAAAGGCACGCAGCTCCTGAATCGCACGGGCAGTCGCCAACAGAGGGAATTAGAAAGAACGCGGGCATGTGGCTTTGACGTGTCAGCTCACTACAAAGGAGGAGAAGCTCGCATAGGCATCCCGAGGGGAGAAACCACGTTTACCGCGGGTGAGACCCCACAGGCTGCGCCTCAGGTGTCCTGGATGCTGACGCCGTGGACAGGGAGCCGCCCCGGGGAGGGCCGAGAGAGCGTGAGGGATGGAGGAGAGGACGGAAAGGCCTTGTCAGACATCAGTGGGAATAAAATGATCTCCGACTTGCCAACCTGTTAAAAAGTCAGAAACGTATGGCGTGGCTGTCGGGGAGAAACAGCCCTTGCTGTTATTCTATTTTATTATTATTTTTAATTATATATTTTTTTATTGTTGATAGTATTACAGATGTCTCCCATCCCCCCTCTTTAACCTTCTCCCCTTACCCCTGCCCCTTCCCAGGTCTCCACCTGCTTACTGCCTATGTGTTATTTCATTTTAAACCCCTCCGCATTACCCTAAGCATGCCTTCATTTGAGAAAATTAAATGAATTGTTTACTTCAATAGATAACATCAATTTTTACCTAAAACATTTTAGCCCAAAAGAAACCACTTATTTTGATGGTTAAACGTGCAACTGCACGCATTCTGATGGGTCTATTCTCTTTGCTCATTTCCCCTCTCCCCCTTAGTCCTCTCTCGCCCAGTCCTGATGCAAATGCTTCCATCATCAGCCCTCTTCCTAATTATTGAGCATAAATCCTTTCCCTGGGACCCAGTCTCCCTTGCAAAACTCCCTGCTCAGGATCTTCTCTTCATCACACCTGGCACAGGCTACCCACGGCTGGTGGGATACGACAATGAAGGAGAAATCGGCACAGGAAAGCTTGCTAGAGAGAAATTTAATTTGAAATAATATATTTTCATCTTCACAGGTGGCTGGTTATTGCATCCTGTCGTGAAACCTAAATGGCTGCCTGGTGCTGGCGTGTGTGTGAAGGAACACAGGGCCCAGCAGCCATCAGGTGTCCTGTCTGCTTCCTCATTGAACTGGCTTGCAGCATCGGCGAGATCATAATCCAAACAGGCCTGTTAATGTGCCCTTGTTACAGAAAAGTGCCTCTAATTGAATACAGCGATAGTTCTTCTGTTATTGAATCTCGGACAGGCCGCCGGGATTGCCTAATGCAATTAACTGATGCATCTTTCGCCTGAACCATTGATGACGTAGACCCTCGCCGAAGAGCGTAAACTAGAACATGCAGCCGGAGCCAAAGGAACCGGCTTTGTTACTTGGCTCTGTGGGCCGGGCACGCTCTTGGCCGCAGGGATGCAGCTGTGAACAGGGAGGCAAGACAGCTACCTTCATGGAGCTTCTATTCTGGTCATTTTCGTTTTGTTAGAGAACAATCAAAGCAGGAGGAAACGGGGCCATCAGTAGCCCATGTTCAAAACGTAAGTGCACCACATACTTCAAAGTTGCTAAGAGTACATCTCATCACAAGAAAAAGCTTTTGTTTGTAACTAGGTATGGTGACATATGTCAACTAGACTAATTGTGACCATGTCTCAATGTATTCAGATATTGAATCATTAATTGCAAACCTGAAACTAATACAATGTTTTATGTTAATTACTAGAGGCCCGGTGCACAAAATTCATGCACGGGGGCTGTCCCTCAGCCCAACCTGCACCCCCTCCAATCTGGGACCCCTCAAGGGATGTCTGACTGCCCATTTAGGCCTGATCCTGGTAGTCAGACATCCCTCTCACAATCCAGGAATGCTGGCTCCCAACTGCTCGCCTGCCTGCCTGTCTTCCTGATTGCACCTAACTGCTTCTGCCTACCAGCCTGATCACCCTCTAACCACTCCCCTGCCAGTCTGATTGATGCCTAACTGCTCCCCTGCCAGCCTGACTGCCCCTAACTGCCCTCCCCTGCAGGCCTGGTCACCCCTAATTGCCCTCCCCTGAAGGCCTGGTCACCCCTAACTGCCCTCCCCTGCAGGCCTGGTTGCCCCCACTGCCTTCCCCTGTAGGCCTGGTCCTACCCAACTGCCCTCCCCTGCAGGCCTGGGTCCTCCCCAACTGCCCTTCCCTGTAGGCCTGGTCGCCCCCAACTTCCCTCCTCTGCCGGCCTGGTCACCCCTAACTGCCCTTCCCTGCAGGCTTGATCACCCACAACTGCCCTCCCTTGCAGGCCTGGTCCCTCCCAACTGCCCTCCCCTGTTGGCCATCTTGTGGTGGCCATCTTGTATCCACATGGGGGCAGCCATCTTGACCACATGGAGGCAGCCATCTTGTGTGTTGGAGTGATGGTCAATTTGCATATTACTCTTTTATTAGATAGGATACTTCAATAAAAAAAAACTTGCCAAAAAAGAAAAAGTGCATCCTACCTGCATTTCTGAAACAGGGCATGTATGAATTAGGTTGGCAGGAAAGGGGCCTTAATTCCTGATTTTAGTTGGTAAACATGTTCAGGTTTTGCTCCCAAAGGGAAGAAATGTACTTGGGACTACATCATTTCTCTGAAAAGTAGAGTCCATCAGAAGTCTCCCTTTGATCCCTAGAGGGGAAGGTATTTTGAGAGGAATTCTTTTCTTATGTCCTCAGGACTGGGCTCAGTGATGGGAAAATGGGTAGCAATGCCTGGAGGAAATGGACAGTGTGCTAGTGGGGGAGAGGGAGTCTGAGAGACCCTGGAGCAATAAGGGAAAGACGGTCTAAGGTAGAGGTAAGACAGAGTCCACATTGCAACCACAGAGCATAACTTACAAAACTCAGAAGAGAAAGAAACTCTATTGTATTTATAACTGGAGGCCCAGTGCACGCCATTCATGCACTCGGGGTGAGAAGGGTGTCCCTCAGCCTGGCCTGTACCCTTTCGCAGTCCAGGAGCCCTGGGGAGTGGGCCTTAGCCATCTGTTGGACATCCTTAGTGTTGCCGTGGAGGCAGGCTGCTGCTCTCACCAGCCTTCAGCCTGGTTTGTGGCTGAGCGCACTGATCACCAGGGCCCAGCTCCTGCGTTGAGCATCTGCCCCCTGGTGGTCAGTGTGCATCATAGCGACCGGTAGTTCAACTATTCGGTTGATTTGCATATTACCCTTTTATTATATAGGATAATTTCGCTTGCTTTTTTCTCTTTCTCCTCCTGATGTCCTAAGTTTTCTCATTTTCTCCTTCACTTTTTGTTTAGAGAACAGCTTTTAGCCGTTGTGTTTTGGTAGGTCTGCTTGTAGCCGAAGGACTTTCTTTCACCAAAGAATGTCTTCATTTCCCCTTCAGTTAGGAAGTATATTTTCACTGGGTATGCATGCGATTTTTGAGTGAAAGTCCTTTTTCTTCAACACTCTAAATTATTCTGTCACTTTTTTCTTGCTCCTGTGGTTTCTAATACAAAGTCTGCTGTCATGTGTACCGTTTTCGTCTTCAAGGTAAGGTGTGGGGTTTTGTCTGGATGCTTTCATGATTCTTTGTTCTAATGTGTAGCTGTTAGCCACTTAAGTACGCTTTCTTCTGGCATGGATTTTTTGAGGTGTATTCTGCTAGGGGTTCACTCAGCACCTTTGAGTGTGTATAAAACAATAAAAATGGTATTATTTTAAAAGCCAGGGAATTTTTTACTTGACTTTTTAAAAATCGAGTTACCTAACCAACTGAGAACTGCTATATAGTACACATATATAAAAACTCATAAAAATGAACACCTATAAAATATGCATTCAATGTGGGAAGTGTTATTGATGGCACAGGCAATGCACAATAAAAATGGCAAAATAAGCAACTATTAACTATTTATTCTAGTTAGCACTATGTTTTCTTTGTAAAACCTTTTAAAAAGTGGGGGAAAGTTTAGAAAGAGGAAAGAAAGGAAACCTTACTGCTTACTTTAATGCAGAGGACACAGTTGATAGTAATTTGCATTTTGTAAACTTGAAAATAAAATCATTTTGAATAAAATCACACTTTATGAACATATTGTGGAAGATAATGCAAAACTCCCACGTTAAAAGGCTGCTAAGTATCAAGAACTTCAAAGCTCTTGGGCTGTGTGACGTATAAATGGGACAATGTAATTCCCACGTAGCTTTGGGTCTTCAATAAGTGAGAAATAATAACCACCATTCTTTATCAGGAATAGTCTTGAATGATTCATGCTTGGAATTAGGAAGTCTTGCAGAAAGTTCCCTTTCACGCGCACACACACACACACACACACACACACACACACACACACACCCCAGCTCTATTATAGTATGCCATGTGCAGTCTTAAAAATCATCACCAAGTACAAACATTAAAAAAATAAAGAGCTACGGGGAAAATGGAGTTGGGACACAATACTGAAAAACCTTGTCAGCAATACACACACAAATATAGAAAACTGCCCTGGCCAGTGTGGCTCAGTGGTTGGGCATTGTCCCATGCACCGAAAGGTTGCAGGTTCAACTCCCAGTCAGGGCACATGCCCCGGTTGTGGCTCAATCCCCAGTAGGGGGCATGCAGGAGGCATCCCATCAATGTTTCTCTCTCTCGCTCTTCCTCTCCCTTCTCATTCTAAAAGCAATAAAATATATTTTTAAAAATGATAGGAAACTAGTAAAAATGTTACTGCCCTAACCGGTTTGGCTCAGTGGATAGAGTGTTAGCCTGTGGACTGAAAGGTCCCAGGTTTGATTCCGGTCAAGAGCATGTACCTTGGTTGCGGGCACATCCCCAGTAGGAGGTGTGCAGGAGGCAGCTGATTGATGTTTCTCTCTCATCGATGTTTCTAACTCTCTATCCCTCCCCCTTCTTCTCTATAAAAAAAAAAAAATCAATAAAATACATTTTAAAAAAATAAAAATGTTAGCACACTTGTATGTGGTAAATGGGTAAGCAATGCATAATTATTACAAAATCAAAAGATGCCTCATCTTCAAAAAGACCTGAAGTCGGCCTGTGCCCGTGGGTGGGAGAAGGGATTTGGCTGAGGAACCGTGGCACCGTGGGAAGGGGGCCTCTGAAGTCAGACGGGACGTCGTCACACGGGTACAGATGCCACGCTCATCACCGTGTGTGGGCTGAGGTGGCTGGCGGGGGTGGGAGGCTGCAGCTGACGTTGCGGGCCTTCCTCCAGTGCTCGGTGCAACACGGTGCCGTTTTGGGCATTGACCTGGTGTTTCTCAAGGACAAAGCCACACAAAAGCGAACGTGAAATCTGTGTTTTGCTCAAATTGTCCATTCACATCTCAATAGCATTGGAACAAATTCACTTCTTCAAAAAACAAGCATTTTAGCAGAAGTGACTGCGCCTTCTTATCATCAGAGACATTTGTCCGAAGGCACTTCAGTCGGCATAGAGTGTCTGTAGTGTCACTTAATACAACTCCTTTTAATATGGAATAAACCTGTAAAATCTATGTGCCACTGAATCTAACATATCAGCTTTTGGAGGCTTTATTAAGGAAATTAGAAACATTTTGTTTCAAAAATATTTAGTGTGGCCGAAACCGGTTTGGCTCAGTGGATAGAGCGTCGGCCTGCGGACTCAAGGGTTCCAGGTTCGATTCCGGTCAAGGGCATGTACCTTGGGTGCGGGCACATCCCCAGTAGGGGGCGTGCAAGAGGCAGCTGATCGATGTTTCTCTCTCATCGATGTTCTAACTCTCTATCCCTCTCTCTTCCTCTCTGTAAAAAATCAATAAAATATATTAAAAAAAATATTTAGTGTGAGTATAACTTAAATACCCAAAAGTTAGACCCTAATCCAATGTACGCCTATCGGTATTTGGTTAAATGAGCTATAGTCTCTTCATATAAGTGTTTGCAATGCAAATACTGAAGTAGCTTTGAGAAGTATCCCTTGATGTGAAGAATACTTGTGGCATGCACGTAGAGAGAGAAAAAAGATATTAAAATAATATTTAAAGTGAACTATAAGCTGGTATATACACAGACAGGTAGGTAGAAGAATATCAATAAACCGCTGCCTCTGGGTGGATGAGGTCATAGTTTTCACTTCGTTTTCTTGTTCCTTTTGTTCCTAAGTATTTAGTGACCTTTTCTTTGTGGAACACATACTTAGCGTTATAAAACATGTGCCCCATTATGCCACACGCAATGGGATTTCAAGACAGTCCGAGGATGCGTTTCTATGGAGTGACTTCCTCCTGGCCCCATGTTCTGAGGGACAACGCCTTTATCAGTCCCAGGCTCTGACTCTCTGCCTCCCCCGCCCCCAGGCACACACACTGCACGTCCCTCCCTGGGCCCTGCAGACGCTGCTAACGGACCCGGGACCCTTCTATCCATAATGTTGGCCTACCTGCCACTGAGCAATGGAACTGGCCCAGGAGGCGACACCTGCCGGCCTTCTTCCCCAAAACTGGCCACAGGCCCAATGCGACAGGCCCAGTCTGAGCTGTGAGACGGCTGGCTCGGTGATGCCTAGCCCTGGCTAACAGCGCTGGTTATGGGCCGCAGGGCGGTAGGAACGCGTATAGTTTTGAAGCAGATCGGCACCCGACAGAAACGTCAGGAGATGATCTGTTCTTTCCAGGGTGTCACATGCATGCGGCGCCTAATGTCCCCTCCGCGGGTGCATGTGGCGCCCCACTCCAGGATAGAATATTGCTGTGCTCCCCTCCACTGTGACCTGAGAGCCAGATGCCGAGAGCAGGGTCGGGGCATAAATGTGGTGCATGCTAAGGTCACTGCGTGGCGGGAAGAGGGGAAGGGCTGCTGTGCCGACCTCACATTTTGTTTCAAAAATAGTTAGTGCCATGAGGACGAACATGGGCCCCCACCCCCACCCCGCACAGTGAGTGCAGGACCAGATCCGCTGGAAGGGGGCTTCCCCTGGGCCTATGCCAAGGAGACAAGACCCGTCCATCCTGGTCTGGAAAGGCAGGTGTGGTCCAGGCTATGAATGAGCTCAGCCAGTGAGCAGAGAGCCCCGTGGTGAGAGGAGCCCATGGAGAGGGGAACCCCGTGGAGAGGGGAGCTCCGTGGGTGGAGAGCTCAGAGCTGGGGAGACAGGCTTGCAAGGGAGCGGACCCCGCTGCTGCCCAGCTCAGCTTTGCAGGGGGTTCTCTCGTTGGGGCAGGGTGATAACAGTGACGTGGTCTGACTGTGGAGGCTGCACTTGCACCTGGGGGATGAAGCCTGGAGAGCAGAGTCCTGTGGCTCCTGTTCGCTGCTCAGAATAACAACCACCACCAATCACTCCCATGGAGGGGCTGGGGCCAGTGTGTGAGAGGAAATGCACACCGTGCCCAAAGGCGTATCATGTATCCTTTGTCCACCTGCTCATTCCTACATGCAAACAGGGAACTAAGGAATGCCACATACTTTTAAAGAACAACAATAACAGGGCACAAAAGAGTAGCATGCTTGAACTTCTGAAACTGGGTTTTGAGATGTGAAATTACCCATCCATCCATCCACCCATCCATCTAAAATGTACCCGGTGCTGTTTTATGCCAGTAACGGGAGCTACAAAAAAATGTTATATATGCTGCTCTGACCTCAGAAACTCGGTCCATAGCAGTGTCTCCCGAGACGCGGAGAGGAACACGCAGCGTGGAGAGGGAGGTGCCCGTCGAGACAGCGTTCACAGAGGGGCTTTTTAAACCCCTTTACTATCGGCTTCAGTTTTCTGAAGTGAGCCACATACATGTGGCCCTTGCTTGACACAGTAAAATAAAGGAATTCAACTGCATGAAACAGAAGAAGATTAAATAAAGAAATCACTTGTAGCATCAAGTACTTTCAACAAGGATAGAAAACCAAGGTCACAGCGTTGGGAGGGAATCTGACCTTTGTGCCGATAGACAAGTGGAATATTCACGTGGAGGAAACTGGAGCTGACCAGGCGCAGGTGCCTGTGCTGAGGACTGAACACGGCCTCGCTATTGTTTCACAATTACCTACTCTGAACAGTAGAGCTTCCAATCTGTCTATAGGAACCGAAACTCCTTTGCCAATTAAAAGATGATCTATGGCTAACCTAGATAATAGGTAAAATAATAACTACATCTTCTCAGAAAAGAAGCAGGCTTTAGGGAACAAGTGCCTGTCTTATTCTAGATTTACCATTCTTTTTTTCCTAATGTTCCCTAGTGAAAAAAAAGCGCTAAGTTGTAAAAGGATTACGTTAAATCATGACATTGATTTACACATGTGTTAATGTTTTTCCATTGACATCTGGATTAATTCACAAACTTACTTTGAAATTGATCATACCTCGGTGGTTCCCAGACATTGATTGATTTTGAATTTTTAAAAAATCCTAAAGATTTTATCTTGTATGGAAATAATACAAATGGGCTGCACTCAAAGATGCACATTACCCCCATAAAGCGATGGCCATTCATACATGTTTTGGGTTGAGGATCAGCCTGAGGGTGTTAATGGTGAGGTGGTGTCTTCCTGGGTTTAGTTTAGCTGAGTGATCTCTTGGGAGTCAAGCCATTTGGTGTTTTTGTAGCATCGCAAGCTAAGGAAAGAATGATTAGAATCAAAGTTTCTTGAAAAACAGTATATTACATCTATACATAAAAAAGCCTAAGCAACCATTAGGACCGGCTGACCAGACAACTGGACAACTGGCTGGTAGCTATGATGCACACTGACCACCAGGGGGCAGACACTCAATGCAGGAGCTGCCCCCCAGTGGTCAGTGCATTCCTACAGCCAACCTCCCATGGTCCCTCCCTGCCGCCAGCCAGCCTCTATCAGCCCCAATCGGGAGCCAGGCTGAGGGACCCCACCCGTGCACAAATATGTGCACCAGGCTTCTAGTGTAGAAATAATAGAATGGCAAGTGCCTAAATCATGCATATCACTTTTAAGAAGGATGATTTTAAAGAGATAAAGACCAGATGGAAACTATCCCCTGGTGATAAGCAACAGGTTGAGAGAGGATTCAGAACTGCCACCCACTGGTGATCCTTGAAGGACTTGGGTTTTAACTTGAGATGCTGATGCCTCGGATCCAGGCCAGTGTCTATGTAACAGCAGAGAACGGGCAGGGCGAACATGGGGAGGGTCCCTGAGGGGCATTCAGCACTACACACAGATGTGGGAATGGCCCGGGGATGTCAGGGGCTTCCCCAGAACATTTGTATTCTTTGAGTCAGAGATATTAAAGCAATAAACAAGCTAACATCACAGGGAAAGTGCAGGAGGCCTGGCCCTTTCAACCCTTCATAGCCAGGATGCTGAGCAAGAACAAAACTGAGTGACCTAAGTAGAGGAGCGATTACAGCCAAGATAGTGTGCTATGGAAGCACAACGGGGCTCCTTGTTAACCCATCCTTAAACCATGTGTGCACAGCCCCTAGCTGACATACCTCAATATTATAGGTATTTTTATTGATTTCAGAGAGGAAGAGAGAGGGAGAGAGAGATAGAAACATCAACAATGAGAGAGAATCATTGATCAGCTACCTCCTGCACACCCCCTCCTGGGGATCAAGCTCGCAACCTGAGCATGTGCCCTGACGGGAATTGAACTGTGACCTCATGGTTCATAAGTTGATGCTCAACTACAGAGCCACACTGGCCTGGAAATATCTTAGGTATTTAATGCAGCTTCATAGTAGACTTGGTGTAATATCTCCCATATGCAAGCACAGAGAAGACTTGCACAAATATTCTCCTTGTAATCCTATACTAGAGGCCCGTTGCACAATATTCGTGCAAGAATAGGCCTTTCTTCCCCTGGCTTCACTCCCAGCCGCCCGGGAGCCAGCAAGTCCCCATTCCCCGGCTGCCTGGAAGCCAGCACGTCCCTGCTCCCCGGCCGCCCGGGAAGTCCTCGCTTCTGTCTGGAGCACCACTCCAGTAGCTCCCTCCACCGACCCCCTTCCCCTCATAGCAGGCGTCATGCCACATATGCAAATTAACTTCCATCTTTGTTGGGTTAATTTGCATACTCACTCTGATTGGCTGTGGGCATAGTGGAGTGATGGTTAATTTGCATGTTTCTCTTTTATTAGATAATAAAAGCCTAATATGCTAAGTGTCCAGTCATCTGGTTGGCTGCTCAACCAAGCAAAGCATAATATGCTAATAATATGCTAAGGCTGCTCAACTGATCGCTATGATGTGCACTGACCACCAGGGGGCAGACATTCGACCGGGCGACCAGTCACTATGGTGTGCACTGACCATCAGGGGGCAGATGCTCCAACTGGTAGGTTAGCTTGCTGCTGGAGTCCAGCCGATCAGGACTGAGCGAGATGGGCCAGACATGCCCTGGAGCCCTCCTGCAGTCCCTTCCCAGCTGGCCAACCTCCCGCATCCCTCCCTGGCCCAACTTGTGCACTGGTGGGATCCCTTGGCCTGGCCTGCACCCTCTTGCAATCCAGGACCCCTCTGGGGATGTTGGAGAGCCAGTTTTGGCCCAATCCCCCAGGCCAGGCCGAGGGACCCCACTGGTGCATGAATTCGTGCACCAGGCCTCTAGTTAATAATAAAATACATGCAATTCTATTGACTAATAATAATGTCCTTTGTGCTGTTTCAAACATTTTCATTCAACAACTCATTAACCCATTGGAATCAAAGCATTCAAAAGGCAGGTACTTTTTTACAGGTCAGCCAGTAAATCGCAGAAGGAAAACTCAAACTCCAGCTTGTCGGAAAGGCACTGGGCACTTCTCTGTGATTCAGCCACTTTACCCACACTCCTGTTTTTGCTTATTTTTTTCTTGTCACTTATACCACTCTGATAATTATTGGGATATCTACTTTACTCTGTATAAATAAATTATAAGAATTTAGCTCAGGGATATATGTATATATAAGTGGATATTCCTGCAAATGAATTTCCCCAAAGTGGTACAGTTTATGTAAAGCATGTCTGGAAGAGAAAGACTGTGAAGAAAAGCACGTGTGATCATATTCCATGTGATAAAGGCAGCAATAGCTGTTGGAGAATAGTAATTTGAATCGTGTCTTCTTTTGGAGTTTGGGACACAGGCATTTGTGCTGTTGCCTTTGTCTGTCTTCGTGCTTGACTGGGGCTGCATCTGACTCAGGGACATTTTGGCAAGTTCGCTGCTTCAGCAGCAGGATGGATGAGGGGTTCGAAGGTAGGAGGCAGCCACCTGGACTTTAGCCCCCGGGAAATCCACGCGCCTGGCACTGTGGCCGCCTTGGGTGGGAGGTGAGTTTTTCCTTCTGACCTTTGAGCACAGGTAAGGTGGTTTGCTTGCTTTTCTTCGCTCCCTAGTGGTTCCTCTAGGCAGCAGAATAAGTCCCCTTCAGCCCCAAAATAAAAGGTCACGCCTGACTGGCAGGTTGGCTGTCGTTTCTGCATGTGCAGGGTGATTCAGGTGAGGCCATTTCCTTTGTCTCGGTCTCCACCCGTCAAATGAAGGAATCACTGAGACCACTGTCCCAGTGACACGGGAGAAAGCTTTATTTGCAACCATCGGAGCTCAGTGTGAGTGAGCAGGACATGGTTAAAGTTATCACCACTGGCCAGCAACTCATTGACTAGCTGAGTTATCTAGTACAGCGGTCGCCAACCAGGGGTCCGCGGACCACTGGTGGTCCGTTAGGTCTGAAAAGTTGGCGACCACAAAGGTTTAAGGAAACCTTTGGAGTAGTGGTCGTCAACCGGTGGTCTTTTTAAAATATATTTTTAATGATTTCGGAGAGGAAGGGAGAGGGAGATAAGAAACATCAATGATGAGAGAGAATCATTGATCGTCTGCCTCCTGCATGCCCCCTACTGGGGATCGAGCTCACAACTCGGGCATGTGCCCTGACTGGGAATCGAACTGTGACCTCCTGTTCATAGGTTGACGCTCAACCACAGAGCCATGCCAAGCCAGGCTATCTGGTCATTGTTTTCTTTTCTTTTTTTTTTTTTTTTTCATCCCCTACCTGATCGACGACACTAGTGAAATTTGATGTGAAAAAGCAGACTAATAAGGTATTAATGGTGATGAAGAATGATTCACTAGCTAGCAAGAAAGTTGCAGAGGGTCATCAGAAAAATCTAGAAAAAGTACAGTCTTCTGCCAAGAGGAATAGAAGCAGCCAGGCTGAATTGAAATGTGTGGGCTTCAGGCAGCTGCTTGGTGCTGGAGCGAGAGTCTGTCGGTGTGATTTCCCTGAACTGGAATCTGCAGGAATAACCTCAGTGATGGGTGGTCCGTGGAAAGGCGATGCATGGGTTTGCTCCTCCCTGGCCAACTGCTCTCCTGGGGGTCAGTAATAACCCCAATAATGAAAGCAGCTGTGACACAGGAGCCTGGAGAGCTGAGAGCTGGAATCGCTCCAGTGGGGTGTGTGCCCTGGAAGGTTGTGCTCCAGGAATGAGCCCTGTGACTTCTCAGGGCACTGAATCCTGGCCACCTGAGCACCCCACACCCGCCCACACGCCCCAGACAGAGAAGGGAGGACATTCCAGGTGATGCGGAACGTCCCTGACTCTTGATAAGCAACACGTGTTGAGGTCTCACTCCTTAATTTATAAGTTGCTCAAGAGCTAAGATGTCCACCACCATCACGAATAGTTTGCCATTTTTTTCATGTGTGCGTCTTTTGCTTTTTATCAAGATCACCTAGGAAAAGTGCCGTCGGGTAAAAAGAAATAAAATGTATTCCTCCATCTGCTTTCTCCGTCCCAATCTACGTGTTGAATTGTAAAAATTTCCTGGTTCATAAGCAGGTATACTATTATGCTAAGTGGAATAAGGCAGCAGAGGAAGATAAATGCCATATGATCTCACTTACATGTGGAATAGAAAGAACAAAATGAATGAACAAGCAAAATAGAAACAGACTCATAGATAGAACAGACTGAGGTCTGCCAAGGAGCGGGAGCTGGTGAAAAGGTGAAGGGCTGAAGTACCATTTGGTCATTACAGAATAGTCACGGGGATGCAAAGTACAGCGTAGGGAATATAGGCAATAATATTGTGATAACATGGATGGTGCCAGATAGGTAAGTGGGTGATTACCTAACCACTAGGTTGTACACCTGAAACTAATGCAAAATACCATTCAATGTAAACTGTAATTAAAAATTACAGTTGGACATCCCTCTTACAATCCGGGACTGCTGGCTCCTAACCGCTGGCCGGACTGCTGACCTGATTGCCTCTAACCACTTGCCTGCCTGCCTGATCGTCCCAAACCACCTCTGCCTCGGCCCCTGCCACCGCACCTTTGTCCAGAAGGTCGTTTGGCTGTCTGGTCTAATTAGCATATTATGCTTTTATTATTATAGATGTACTGTGTCTGCTCAGACATGGCTCATGTTATTCCTGAGATGAATGCTATAAAATGAAATAAAATAAAATAAAATAAAATAAAATAAAATAAAATAAAATAAAATAAAAACTATTTGAGTGTCTGCCTACTTTTATATCAAATATTTTTGTCAAGAGTTCATATTTTTTGGTGCCGAGTAAATTCAATGAGTAAAAGCAACGACTGAGTGGATGGTTTGGAAACAGCTGAATCACGGTATTGGAAGAAAGGAAGCTGCCCTCTTACCTCACTCCACAGACAAAAATGAGTTTGACACAAAGCACAGATCTACATGTAAACATCTGAACGGTGAATCTTCTGGAAGAAATAGGAGAAGAGCTTAGTGACACTGAGGGGACAACGGTTTTGTAGGACCCAGAAACATGAATCATGGAAGAAAAGGATTTATAGAATTTACTAAAAGTGAAAATCAAAAGGAAATATTTTAAAAATGAATAGGTAAGCTGCACATTGTAAGTACCTATAGCACAGGTGTCTGCCAGGGAGTTTGCACCAAATATATATAAAAAGTCCCGGTAGTCAACCTCCACAGGAGAAACAGTCCCATAGAAGCATGGACAGATGACTAAAAAACCATACTTCACAGAGAAAGATACACAAACAGCCAAAAACTATGAAAATGTGTTTAACATGCTTAGTCATCGGCCAAATGCAAACTAAGATGACAGTGCTTAGCCACACTCCCTGGATGGCAATAAAAATTAGGAAGATTGGGCCCGGCCAGCCTGGCTCAGTGGTTGAGCGTCAACCTTTGAACCAGGAGGTCAAGGTTCGATTCCCGGTCAGGGCACATGCTGGGGTTACAGGCTCGATCCCCAGTAGGGGGCATGCAGGAGGCAGCCAGTCAATGATTCTCTCTCATCATTGATGTTTCTTTCTTTCCCTCTTCCTTCTTCTCTGAAATCAATAAAAATATTTTTTTAAAGGAAGCCAGGCACAAAAGACTTCAAGAATCCAAGAACAGGCAAAACACACCAGCGTGGAGGACTTCAGAACGTGGTGCCACTAGGGAAACTGAATGGGAGGGCCACGAAGACCCTCTATGGGGTGTGGACGAGGTTCTGTGTCCTTAGGTCCTGGTGACGTGGGTGCGCACAGCAGTCTTTTGTCCAACTCATCAAGAAGGACCCTTAAGCCATGTGCATGTTCTTGAATGTAAATTATACGGCCACGAAAAGGTCTTCAAATGCAAACGTTTAAAAAAAAATTCTTGTCTTGACAAAATTTCAAGAATGGATGTTACATTTTTATTCTGCAGCTCTCACTTCTACCCGAAGGCAGATCTGGCTCCATCACAGGGGATCTGTGCCAAAAAGCCACCACCAACGCCACAGAACTTCATCCATGGCACACACGTGTCCGAAGGGCCAGGTGTCCTCGTCTTGATTTCTTCTCACCCTTTTCCTGGACGTTGACTATGATAGCTGGAAGCAAGCGACCTGAAATATCCATTAAGCGGGGAAATGTTTTTCTTCGTTTTAATATACCACAGACAGCCCTTCGGCCAAACATCTTTATTACAGTCAATCCTAACAACATTTGGATTCTGAAATAAATTCCTTACCCCCTCGATTGATCATTTTCTTTTATGCTAAAGGAAGATATGCTGGAGCCTGGAGTCGATCAATCTTTGTCTTCATTCTGACTATCTATCTATGGAAAAACACAGGTTATTATCTGCCCCCAGTTTTACATATTGCACTGCACTAATTCCTGTTAGACTGTTCCTTTGAGTATTCTATTCATTCATAACGATTGCTGATTCTGCCTAATCAAAGGAGACCAGGAGTAGGAATCACCCTCACCCCCAGATCCTTAAGTAAATCACTCTGGTGTACGAGAGATTTTGTTTCTCTTCAACCACATGGGATTTTGCTGAGAAATCCCACAGAGCTTGGCTCATGAGGCCGGCGGATGGCATAGTCATGTTCGTCCTTTTAATAAGACCCCAGCAAGCCCTGCGGTTCTCCGAGAAAGTCTCCTCGTGACTCTGAGGAGAGAGGGCAGTGCAGTGGGCTCCCCTTCCACCTCCACTCCAGCTGATGGTAGCCTTCGTTGTTCCCGAAATTACCCTTCAGCAGTGATTTCTGAGACACCAGTCTCAGTCCACTGAGTTGCATGGCCTTCTCCATTATAGCCACTTGTTCCCGGGGATTTAATTACACATCTCAAAAAGGAGTAAATAGACCAAAGGCGCTTTGGGAGTTCCCAGTGAGGGGCCCAGCGTGCTGGGTGAGGGCACTCTCCCTGGGAGTAGGAGGAAGATCTGGTAACAGATGATGGAGACAGAGCCTAACACCAGGACCCACGGGAGGAAGAACAAGGGAGGTAAATGACACCCCAGCATGTTATACCCTTACCGTGGTCCAGAGTCAGAAATGGGATGCTTATTACCTTAGCCCGCGGATACCAAAACTGACAGGTCTTTAAGAATACAAGCATGAGTCCAATTTAAGCATTTTATAGCAAACAAAAGGTCAGTTATTGTTTCTAATATTATTATACGACATAGGAAAAAACTAGAATATGCTGTGGCAGATTTTAAAAGGTGTAAGGGATTTAACAACCTGTCCATGTCCCTTCAATTGCCTCTAATCAGACCATGTTCCTTTGGCTAACTAATTAAAATTAATTAATTGTCACCTAACTGGCATGGTTCAGTGGTTGAGCATCGACCTATGAACCAGGAGGTCACAATTGATTCCCGGTCAGGGCACATGCCCGGGTTACGGGCTCCATCCCTAGTGTAGGGCATGCAGGACACGGCTGATCAATGATTCTCTCTCATCATTGATGTTTCTATCTTTCTCTCCCTCTCTCTTCCTCTGTGAAATCAATAAAAAAATATTTTTAAAAATTAATTAATTGCCATTCAAATATGTCTGTTGTTAAAAAGATTGAGCTTGTCCCCACCCCAAAATAATCTTTTGAATTATGAAATGTGTATATATAACCGGTCAACTCCAGACTTATTTACGATTCAAGGCTAGATTTCCCAGGTGGGGCTAGTGAGGCTCACGTCCAGGGGTTCTATCTCTGGGGGTTCGCTGTTGTTTTGGGGTTCTGTACTGTGGGTTTAAACTCACTTGTGCTAAGGAGTCCATTCATCAAAGACATTGTCCACATCATTGTCAAGGTAGTTCCTACTTGGGCCAGCTTTTTAATGAGGCCTTAACTGCCAGAGCAATAGGAACGGATCGTCTGGGTAGATCAGTGAAACCGTGGCCCTTTAAGGAGAAAAGATATCAAAGACCTTTCTCTAGGCTGGGTCCGAAGTAGCATGTCCACCTATCGAAGGCATTGCGTGTTCAACAACATACGTGGGAGCCATCCTCACCCTCAACTACAAAAGTGAGCCAGGCCCCTGTAGCCTATGTAGCTGCTTTGCACCCTTCAGACCAATCACCTTCCCCGCATTGAGTGTCTAAGAAGAAAATGCAAGAATGTGACTGCCTCAAGTTAAACCAAACGAAAACCATAAAAACCCCAAACACCTGCATTATTGTTTGCCCAGAGCTTTACTCCTCAGCTGGTTCACACGATGGACGTTGTAGGCTGAGTTTGTCTTTCTCCTTATCCATTCTCCCCATGTGGTTTCATACATGGGCATTCTGTCCTTTGACAACTCCAAACATCACTTCTTAACCGTGGTGGGGCCTCTGTAGCACACGACCACAAACTGGGCGGCTTAAACCCCCAGCAATAGACTGCCTCACAGTGCGGAGGCCAGAAGCCTGAAATCCAGGTGTCAGATCTATTTAGTCAGAAACAGTGTTGGACACTGCCCTACACTAGAGATTGAGAGGCAGAGCAGATCTACCCAATACATAGTCACAAACCCAAACAGGCAGCCGAAATGAGGAGACAAAGAAACAACCCCCAAATGAAAGAACAAGAGAATTCTCCAGATGAAGAGATAAATGAAGCAGAGATAAGAAATTTATCTGAAACAGAGTTCAGAGTAATGATGGTAAAAGATGCTCAACAGCATGAAATCCAGGTGTCAACAGGGTGGGTTCCTTTTGGGGTGCAATGAGGGGTGATCCAGCCCACACCTCTCTCCTGGCTTCTGGTGGCTGCTGGTGCCTGCTGGCGCTCCGTGACACTCCTCGGCTGACAGCTGCATTGGGGTCACCTCTGCCTCTGTGGTCACATGACCATCTTCCCACCATTGCGCCCTGGTTTCAGTCCAACAGGACACCTGCCTCCTGCTGTCTCCCCCACCCTGCATTCACATACCCCGAATCCCACCTCATCCTCCACGGGCCAGGTCCTGTTACCGCCTCCTCGAAACGTCTACTAATCTCCCAAATCAGAATCGATGTCTTCTCCTTTCATGTTCTTAATGCTTTAATCTCACTGAGCAAATGTAGAACATTGTCTGCTTGGCATCATATTAATGATCATAATGGACACAGCTGGGCTTTGAAATGATAAACTCCTGCCAGAGAGGAGGGTTCCCGTTTTTCTGTCCCCAGATGGCCGCACAAAGCCTAGGCCAGAGTGGACACTCAAAAAACGTGGGGAGCGTTGAACTGGAAAGAAGGGTTTCCTGCTAATTCTGCAGCGAGCACCTGTTAGCCAGGAGCCATGCAGATAATCGGCCAGGGGCGACCCGGGTGTCACTTAACACATGTCTTAGATGGAAAAAATACAATTAGAAATGAAAACAGAGCATTTAATAATGCGTGACTGCATATCTTATTCGCCTTTCCCAATTTCGTTCAAAGGACAAAGTCAGTATTTTATCCTCTGGTTCGGAATCATCCTGTAGTGTCCGGATAGAGAACTACAGGTTCCTGCCGGCTACTCCGCATTGGGTATGAGTACTTGGGGGATCCCAGGGGAGGAATGGTCCCCAGCAGGTCTGAGATGTTAGATTGCACAGAAGCACAGTGTCTGAGAGTGTACCTCTGCTCACTCACGTACTGCTCCCTGGGAGTTAATACCTGAGCTCCAAATCTGGAGCCAGTAGAAATGGGTTTCTGATATATTTTTATTTTAGCAACAAAGAAAAGAGAGCAGAGCATTGGAAGCAGTTCCTCTGACTGATTTTAGGGTTTGGCTGGGGTTATAGGCTGTGATAAATCTGCAGACAACAGAGTTAGCGCCTGTGCCCTCCTACCTGGCCGAATTCGCCTCCCAGTCACCCAGACGGGTATTGTGTTGTTGTTTTTTAAACAAGGAAGATTATATATTAACAAAGCATCCACAGAGAGCAACAATTCTTTTTGAAAAAGTGCTTCTTCCTTACTTACAGGACACAATGGGTGTTTGAGTAACCTTATGAATGCATGCTAAGGGTGCTTAGGCAATTAAGTCCCTAAGGCCTGTGGAGAGAAGCGAACCAGCCCCCCTGGCCCGGGAATGTGGCCAACAGGGAAGTAATGAAAGGTGTGAGCATCGCTAATGACAACTCACTGGCAGTCAATCATAATGTGAGCAAAATTGAGTAACTGGAGTGATGCAATGAAATTACTCAGTAAAATGCCTTTCTTTTCATGAAGGTGGTTTGAACGGCTAATAAAACGGTCCATTTTCAGAGGAGGACATTGGGCACAATTTGGAAAGTATCTGATATTTGCTTTCTGTTGTTGCATGTAAAGTCATGTGTCAGATATTTTCAAGAGATGAGGTGCAGGTTACCTGGATGAGGACATCTATTAAAATCATTCTAATCTTAAACACCGTTCAACACAGTGTTCCTAGAGTGCCTAATAAAAAGACACAGGCGTTTATTTAAAGCAGAACATTGTAATGGCGGTGATGCTCACTTCGGTGAGTCGGACACATAAACGGAGGAGCTGGGGAAACCGGGGCCACTCCTCACTTCCGAAGGGCAGATTTTCCCATGGGATGCTCCGCCGAGGAACAGAGTCACGATGACGGGAACGGAATTACAGACACCTCAGGCTGATAAGGTTAAGCTGCATGAATATGTGGCTCCGTGGACACTGATTACTTTGGTTTCCTTCATCAGCATTTTGTGGTTTTTATCAGACAGATCTTACCTGTAACTTGTTATATTTACACTTAAATATCCCATATTTAAGGGACTATCCTAAGTGCTATCATTGAAAATTATGGTTTGGGTGAAATAAATAGGATTGAACAGCTTCAATAAAAAGTGTGTGTGTGTGTGTAGTGGTGTATGCATGTGTGTATCTCTGTGCGTACATGCATGCGCATATGTGTGTGCATGTATGAATCTCTGTGTGGACATGTGTGTGTGCAATGACAGGTGAGTATGTTCTGGAGATTTCCTTCTTAATCCTATGGATAGTCACCCAAACACTGTTCTATTATGATGGGAAATACATGTGCACTGCCCACAGGGAGCTTAGATTTGGCTTCATGAGTTCAGAAGACTTTGTTCACATTAGCTGATATATTCAGGAAGGGAAGGAGTCGAGGTAACAAATCTGAATTTTCAGAAGAAAACAGTTCAACTACTTTGAGATCCAAAGGAGTGAAAATCAACAACATGAGACACTTGAAAATCCCTCATGAAGAAGCAATCACAATTCATAGGTGTATGAGCCTCTGGTCTTTTATGTATCTGTACATCCCTACAAAAATGGGGACATATTAAATATGAAGTTATATGACTTGCTTTTTTCATGTAGCAAAACTAAGTGATGAGTTTTCCATACCATTAGATATTCTTTTTAGCTGCATACTATGTATTGTATAGTTGAATCATACTTTACTTTATTAATCCCCAATATTTTATATTTCCTTTAAGATGGCTAAGGAGGCCAGGCTTTCAATAGACCTGTGTTGCCATCAGACTAGTCTGGTATTTGAATTTAGACTGTCATAGACCAGTGGTCGGCAAACTCGTTAGTCAACAGAGTCAAATATCAACAGTACAACAATTGAAATTTCTTTTGAGAGCCAAATTTTTTAAACTTAAACTTCTTCTAACGCCACTTCTTCAAAATAGACTCGCCCAGGCCGTGGTATTTTGTGGAAGAGCCACACTCAAGGGGCCAAAGAGCTGCATGTGGCTTGCGAGCTGCGGTTTGCCGACCACTGTCATAAACAAATCTTGTAACAGCAAAGGGCAATGGTAATGCATTTTTTTAAAAAATATGTTTTTATTGATTCCAGTGAGGAAGAGAGAGAGAGAGAAAGAGAGAGAGAGAGAGACACTGAGAAACCTTGACTGGCTGCCTCTTGCATGACCCCCAACTGGGACTGAGCCAGCAACCGGGCATGTGTCTTGACCAGAATCAAACCAGTGACCTCTTGGTGCGTGGGATGATGTTCAATCCATTGAGCTACACCAGCTGGGTGGCAATGCCATTTTTGAGACACTCATGTTGCCTTATAAATGTATTTGGTGGATTTGGTTAAAGAGAGGGACTAAGGAAGGGGCAACCTGGACAGACCTGCTCTAGCGTGTTTGCCTTTTGAATACCACATGTGGGTATTGTGGAGGATGTTCCCTGAAATGCATAAGTTATCTTACTAAGCATTGGTTAATGTGTGACAGCTTCAGTTGTTTTTTCTGACAGGTGTTAGGACAGGGGGAAGCTTCCATTATTATCCACATTCCGTGGGTTGTTTGTGGATACTATGGGGATTGCTCACTTTTACATTTCCTTTTGCCAATGAAATTATTTGTGTCTTGAAGTAAAGAAAGATGAGTTGTGTGCCTGCACCTTTGTTCAAATTCGTCTCATAAGTCCCATTTCCAGCCGACTGCCTTTCCTTTGCCTTCTGTATTTTTCTGTGAAGATTTCATGTGCGGTGTCCTGGGAGAAGGATATCTTTGGAAAGAGCATTTTATCTCTATGTTGGAGAAAGAAATAAAAACAGGAGATGTGCGTTGATCAAAATAAATATCAATATCTTCATGAAGAATTGATACAAATAGAAAAATGATAAAGATAAATGTACTTTTAAAAGAATATGGCTGGGCTCAAAAGAACAAAATTTAGAGTAAAAAGAAAACCCACTACACATTTTTTATTGAGTCTCTCCTGTAGCAATTTCATGTGCTTTAATCCCCTTTCCTTTCTTTTTTATCACTTGTTTTTTGAAAACCTAATTCTCTGTGCTGTACTTTGGGCAGTAAAAAGTATATCCAGAATGAGAAAACTTCTTAAGTTTTTCTTTTTATTAGAGCAAAGATCCTTGCACGGAACAGGAGAGAAACAAACCGTGTAAGATTGATGGGGGATGTGCAAGAGAAAGGAAAATGGAAGAAGCGGAGATGCTAATAATGAGGCTGGTTTGGTCCCGGGCGGCAGGGCCTTCTACCAGCCGCAGCAAAAAAAATGCTCAGCCCTGTGTTCTGGGTCTGTCTCAATCCCCTAGGTGGTTCTTGGCTCCTATCAATGCAATTTTCCATCAATAACGGGAAAGCAATATGAAGTTAGAAGTGCCATTTCTGATCAGTTTTCCTGAATTCTGGAAGATGCCCTCTACAAGTGGCTTTTCTTGGTAAATAAATGGCCCACATCTGAACTTGTTTTCTGGGATGACTCACCACACATGCCATCATTTGATTAAAAGTTCGTTTAAAGAAAAGTAGTTGAGCCTTGGTCAGTTTTCTCAGTGGTTAGAGCGTTGGCCCTTGGAATGAAGGGTCTCAGGTTCAATTCCTGGTCAAGAGCACGTACCTTGATTGCAGGGTGGATCCCTGGCCCCTGGGTCAGGATGGGTGTGGGAGGCAACCAACCGATGTGTCTCACATCTCTCTCTCTGTCTCTTTTTTCTTTTCTCTCTCTCCCTCTCTTCCCTCCATTCCCCTCGCATTAAAAAATCAATGGGAAAAAATATCCTTGGGTAAGGATTAACCAAAAACAAAAGGAAGGAAGGAAGGAAGGAAGGAAGGAAGGAAGGAAGGAAGGAAGGAAGGAAGGAAGGAAGGAAGGAAGGGAGGGAGGGAGGGAGGGAGGGAGGGAGGGAGGGAGGAAGGAGAGAAGGAAGGAGAGAAGGAAGGAGGGAGGGAGGGAGGGAGGGAGAAAGTTGGTTGGAATTATCTAAATAAATGTCACAAGGTATTGACCTGCCCAGTCAGTGTTGCCCAAGAATCACCATGAGTGTGTTCTGAACTGTGTCAGATGGTAAAGTCCTGCTCTGATCTGCCACTCCCAGGGTAACACTCGGGGACGTAGGAGGCATGTTGTGCATTATTTACCAGCAGATGTCGCTGACAGGGAGACAGATAATTCGGTTGCTAGCCGTGTGATTTCTTCCTAAGATCACGGGGAGTCTGAGACGGGTCCCTGGGTCTGAGAGGCTGGGCTCCCTCTGCTTCCACACAATAATTATTTAAAGCAGTGCTTTTCTTCATATAGATTTGATTTCTTATTAAGCACATAAGTCACAATGATTAGACACCAGCTGGGGGCGGTACTACAGCTTGATGGTTTGGGGCAGTGGTTGGCAAACTGCAGCTCGCAAGCCACATGCGGCTCTTTGGCCTCTTGAGTGTGGCTCTTCCACAAAATACCATGTACCCTAATTAAGTTAATAACAATGTAGCTATCTATATAGTTTAAATTTAAAAAATTTGGCTCTCAAAAGAAATTTCAATCGTTGTACTGTTGATATTTGGCTCTGTTGACGAATGAGTTTGCTGATGACTGGTTTGGGGAAGTTCGATTGGGAGCTTGAAGGGCCTTGAAGTAGTCAGTATGTCACGTTGGGCAAGTCCTGAGCCTCTTCAGCACTTGGTCCCTCCTCCATACAACACAGATAATGTCTCATACATTCATGCTCGTGAGGAGTAAATACAACCACGCCATTACACCCCTCAACTACAGGAGCCTGATGGGGACGTCTCTCAACACCCCACCCCGAAAGATCCTCAGAGCAGGGGTCCCGCCCCACTAACTCAACAGCTCCGCTGTCCCAGGCCAGATAGATCACGGACAGTAAGGCTCACTTCTCAGTGCGAACACCGGGAGAACAGGCAAGACCAAGATTTAGTCCCTCCAGGCCCTGCTCCTCGCCAAATCCTTATTTTCATTTTAAATCCATGTGGATTCCATTTATTTCAGGCCTCACAGCTGTGCTCTGAGGAGGGACTGCGAAAAATTCTAAAACATCATAAAATCAAACTTGGAAATTGCTACAAATAGCATGTTGGATGTAAGTGGCAGAGAACCACTTTGGCTGTCCAAGTCCCACTAATGTTTCTCACTTGACAAGGAATCGGAGTGTTGGAAGCTGCCTTGTTGAGGTCAAAATGAGAACTTTCCGCACAAGTTCACAAGATCGCGAACCCAGATCCTGGCATGATGTCTTTGCTTGAGGCAAGTAAAGTGGAGAAAGGTGGAATGGCCTGGCCAGGGTGGGTCAGTGGTTGAGTGTCAACCTATGAACCAGGAGGTCACAGTTCGATTCCCAGTCGGGGCATGTTCCTGGGTTTTGGGGCGTGCAGGAGGCAGCCAATCAACGATTCTCTCTCATCATTGATGTTTCTATCCCTCTCTCCCTCTCCCTTCCACTCTGAAATCAATAAAAATATTTTTTTTAAAGAAAGAAAGGTGAGGTGGCTCAAAAGCCAGGCCTCAACAAGCTTTCTTCATACCCACAGCTGACTTCCACTCATGCCTTGTTGGTGGACCTGGTCCATGGCAACCCTTAGTTTCAAGAGGGCCAGAGAAATGGAGTATCTAGCTGCCAGGTTTTTATACCTGGGATTGGGGTCTGTTGGCAACGTGACAGGGGGACAGATGTCTGGAAGTCAGCTGGCTCGGTCAGCTGCAGGGCCTCTTTCGTTTCTATTTTATGGTTGGGAAATGAAAACATCGAAGGAGAATAATAATGTCGCGCAGCTTGGAAGTGGGAAAGAGAGGAATCTGAAGCTAAGTGTGTGGTAGAGAATCTAAGCTCAACATGGAAGGGCCCATATAATACATGGTCCTGGGGCAGCCAGGACCCTTTAGATTCTAAAGCTTTAGAATGTCCAGCTGTCTTAATATCTACACGCAGAAACCAACTGGACCAACGGGGCCAGATTTCTACAGATGACTTGTAGATCTGGGTCAATTATGGGACCATTACTTGCTGTCATCTTAATGTGTGTCCTGGGTCATACATCAGTTTCCATTTATAGGAATTGCACTAAATCTTTCAGGACCCTGCATTCAAGATCATAAGCCTCCTGGCCATATGAATCATAAGCTTTCAGAGTGGGTGGTCGTGTAAAAAAAAAAAACAAAAACATATTCTTGCCCTAGTTGGTTTGGCTCAGTGGATAGAGCATCGGCCTGCGGACTGAAGGGTCCCGGGTTCAATTCTGGTCAAGGGCACATGCCCGGGTTGCGGGCTCGATCCCCGGTAGCAGCCGATCAATGATTCTCTCTCATCATTGATGTTTCTCTCTCTCCCTCTCCCTTCCTCTCTGAAATCAATTAAAAATATATATTTTTAAAAATTTTAAATGATATATCTCTGTGGTTAACAGAAAATGAATTCTGAATTTGCCATTCACTGTCTCAGGTCACATCCAGTGAGACATTGAAATCCCTCACAACGTTAAGTGAGAACAGGTGTTGGAGCCTGGAATATGTAACTTACTCATTTATTCCTATTGACAAAATTAGTTAAGCAAGCAGAGAATGAGTTCACTACATTTCTTCCAAATTCTGTATTCTGTCCCAGCCCTCCAGCATCTGCCCATGCGTCTGACCACAGCTCGCGGTAAACTCGGCTCCCTGCAGACCCTTTCCCACAGAGTTCAAACCACCAATGCTGCTCTCTGGAAGCAGCTCTAACACCTGTTACAAGGTGTCAGGGCAGGTGAGCAGGTGGGGAGGGAGGGCAGCCTGCACTGGCTTCCTGTCTCACCACAGCACCAGCCTGTTCTAAAGCACTTTCCTACCTTACATTGTTAGAGCCGCTGACCTCTCTGTAGCAATTAAAGCCCGGTGTGGGATTTCTTTTGTGTGGAGTTCCAAATGCAAGGTGAATGTGTGCATCTGCTGAGTACACTCAGGCCTGCGCTGTGCTATTTTCAATTTCAGTTCAAGTTCATGGGGAAGGTCAACTGTTGGAAATACGGGTGTTTGGCGTCATAGGGAACACAGGTGGCATTCAGAACCCATTAGCGAGGAAGAAATAGCACTGGGTACGGAGACAGTGTGCGAACTCTCAAAAGGAGATGTTTCGTCCTGTGTGATGAAAGGAAGGGGTCCTCATGCTGAACAGAAGAGAGTTGTTTTCTTAGACCCATGGTCGGCAAACTGCGGCTCGCGAGCCACATGCGGTTCTTTGGCCCCTTGAGTGTGGCCCTTCCACAAAATACCACGGCCTGGGCGAGTCTATTTTGAAGAAGTGGCATTAGAAGAAGTTTAAGTTTAAGAAATTTGGCTCTCAAAAGAAATTTCAATCATTGTCCTGTTGATATTTAGCTCTGTTGACTAATGAATTTGCCGACCACTGCCTTAGACCAACAATACTTGAGCCTGTCTTGGGTTGACCTCCACATTAGATCTGATCCGTAGTGTTGTCATCGCTGAGGCAGTGGTTTAAAATTAACCCAAAACATCCCATCGTGTCAAATCGTGTTTAGACTGAAATATCACTTTTTCATCACCAGTTAGCAATTTTAGAGTAAAAAAAAATGCACTTCAGATATTATAAAAGTATCATGAATCAATAGTTTACTGAGGCCTCATGACACCCACAGTGACAAGACCACAGCCCATCCGTTCCAAGGACAGGATATTCACAGACTTCCTCGCTCGCAGCTTCTCTCATGGTGTGGAGGGCAGCCCCAGGGATGCCCTTAGCTCAACGCGGCATCTGATAGAGGAGAGTGGGCCATCCACGCCGTGAGCACGTGTATGGCGGTGGCCGCATTTATATGACGTTATTAGTGGGGTGTCTGGGCTTCTCATACTAAAGCAGTCCTCTCACCTCGTTTAAAACTTTCACATAGCCCTAGCCAGTTTGGCTCAGTGGATAGAGTGTCAGCCTGAGGACTGAGGGTCCCGGGTTTGATTCTGGTCAAGGGCACATCCTTCGTTGCAGGCTCCCAGCCATGGTTGGGGTGCATGCGGGAGGACACCAGTCAATACCATATGTGTCTCTCACATCAATGTTTCTCTCTCTCTCTCCCCTTCTCCCTTCCACTCTCTCTAAAAATCAATGGGGGAAAAATACCTTCAAGTGAGGATTTAAAGAAAACTAAAAAAACTTGAACATAGGCTTCGGGTTTTTAATGCCAGCCTCTGTGGAGAGCAAGCATGGGGCATTACAGCCTTTTGTGTCGAAATCTATAAGGAGGATCTTGGGATCGTATTACTTCCACGTTTTCTGTGATTTTTAAAGGATCTAACCTAGAAAACAGCGACAGGAAAGACCCTGTAGAACCCCAAAGATGTGATGAGGCACTGAAGGAAGGCGGTCTGAATGGAGCTGCCTCCATCACCTGGCTTTTCACCGTGCCACTGCCCTCGCTCTCGGGGACTCCTTGAAATTTCCGCCTCTTCAGATCCCGCCAGAGGTGTTTCATCAGGTAGAAAAGAAACTACATGGGACTGGAAGGATGGAGCTTAAACCATCTAGAATCAACCTAACTCAAGGTGTGCATGTGTGTATGCACTATGTTCAATAACAATAATGAGGTTCTTTCAACTTGTGTCAAGGAATTGTTTATATTCTAGGATAAATGACTCCCTTGACAGGGGTGTTATTGTGTTATCTGTTTAAACATGGTGTTTAATATAGTTTTTAAATTACGACATTGTTTCGAGCGTCACCATTAAAAAGCCCTTCGAAATGCCACAAAGAAACCATTAGTCGAGGGGAGTCTACTTTTGTGTAATTGATGATCACTGTGTAATGATGTGGTTAGCTGGCAATTAGGCATAATTTGCTTATGGAAGTGAGATGAAAGAAATGGGGATCAATATTCCATCTACACCTATGTGAACAGCAATTAGTTTAATTGATTGGGGGGGAAAACACTCAACAATGGCTAATTATTCCAAAATGATCTCAAACCCTCATGCAAATTAGAAGAATCAATCATACATGAAAGATTAGAGTATATTAATCATTTTTAAAAACCTGGAAGTTTCTATTAGTTAGTCATTCATACACCATAATAGAAAAGGTGATTTAATAAATATAATGGATGCAGCTTAGAGACTATCACCAGGTTTTGTCTACAATGTGCTGGTGTCATGTCACCTCAAATAGACAATAATGAATACAAGCAAAGCACGCCCGTGGTTTCTCACGCAGGTGTATTAGTTCAACAAATAAACGCTTAACCGAGAGCACGCTGTTTTGAACAATTATCATTTCTCTCCCACGTCCGACTCAGCATGTACAGGGATTCCCGAGAGAGTTGTAATATGTCAGACACCCCTCAAAGGGTTTGTGTTTATGAAATAGATGCCGATTTACGCGGTACTCATCCTGAATTCTGTTCTTCACACAACCATGCCTTGCCCGCCATCATGTCTACCAAAGCAGCTGAGTTTCAGGAATATCTGAAAACAGTCTATTGGCTGTCCCTCTGACATTAATCTTCATTCAGGGATCCTTCTCATGACCCATCTATCCATCTGTCTTCTAAATGCATGTGGGTCGGCTGGCCCACTGTCCTGAACTCCAAGTTGAATGACTGAATTTGGGTACATTGGGGCAATGCCACCACCAAGAGGGACGGTCTGACTTGATTCTCTGATGTCAAGTTATAAAGTGGAACCCTGTTGACACAAGAACTTTCAGCTAAAGTTGTTCCTGAAGATGATGATTTTTAGGAAGGAAAACACAAACACACACACACACACACACACACACACACACACACACACACACACACAATGTGCTCCAGGAATGACGTCCTAGCTCAGGCTATCTTGGTAGGCGCTCCACTTTTCGGAGTACTTTAGACACATCTCAGGATCTTTTCCCACAGAAAGTCAATGAGCACCTTGCCCAATAATTAATCTTTTCAAAAGCTTGTCTTCACCGTGCCATTTTGTTTTTATTTTAAGATAAGCCTTCATGTTTTTCTAGTTATAATTTTTTCAGTTCTTCTGTGCCCAACTCATCAACGATCTCTAGGAGACCCCATTTGTACCTTGCACTTGGAGTCCATGTCCCTGTGTACGCTGGGATGCTGCACAGGGAGTAACACAGCGCCACTAGCACCCCAAAGGACTCTGCACACATCCCCACACATTCCAGGGAGACACTGGGCATGAGTCTTCAGAATGCTCGGGTGCGTGTTATTTTATTTTTGTATTTTTCTTCCAACATATATGTCTATTGATTTCAGAGAGGAAGGGAGAGGGAGAGGGAGATAGAAACATCAATGATGAGAGAGAATCACTGATTGGTTGCCTCCTGCATGCCCCCTACTGGGATGGAGCCCACAACCCAGGTATATGCCCTGACCGGGAATGGAACCATGACCTCCTGGTTCCTAGGTTGACGCTCAACCACTGAGCCATGCCAGCCAAAAATCAAGGTGAGATTTTTTTCTTTCTTTCTATTAAATGTATTGGGTGACATTGGTTAACCCTGAAAGGGTTGCCTTGAGGAAGAGGAGCGAGAGGTATGCGATGCATTAACATGGGTGGAGTCTAGGCCAACCTATAGATATATGAGGAAGCACCTTCTAACTATACAAGCTGTCTGGTGGAAGAGAGCAAAGAGCCACCCACTGAAGAAGGCTCTACCCCTCACCCTCCTGGCTGAGGTAGGTGAAGCCTCCTCCTGGGATCCCCAAAACAGCGGAGCTCAGACTGCCCATGTTCACCTGCAAAATCCCACGAAGAGAAACAGAGACACAGGCAGAAGCCAGAAGGACTGAAAATAGATGCTCACAGCGAGGTCACACCCACTCTATGACCAATTGCTGGTGTGATCTGCTTGCATTCCAGGCTGCGAACTCCTTTTCTTTTCTTAAATCTTTGCCGAGAGGGCTACATGCAAGCGTGGCTTACAGCAGCTCCCCGCTCTCCTGCCCTGCGCTTCGGAGAGGGATTGGCGGCGCTCCTGTGGGCACCTGTCATCATTGCATTTGGTGGTATCAACGTCAGCACCCTCCTTCGGTGATGCGGCCCAGACGCCCATGTGGACAGCTTGCAGGGAGGAAAGTAAACACGTTCCTCTTAATGAGATGCATTGAAGAATGACCTCGCTGTCAGTCCCGCCGACAGGAGCGGTGTGCCCACGCCCCGGTAACATTGGTTTATAGACTTCCTGATGCTGTGACCCCTGGGGGGTGATCACACCAGGTGCTTCCTGCTGGGCCTGGCAGGACATGGCCCGCGGTTTAAAGGGACCGTTCCATGACACAGCCAGCTCACTAGAAGCTGGTGGCAGTAATTAAAACAACCAGACGGCCATATTAGTCCAGACGAGGACTCCAATCCCCTGTATGCTGCCTTTGAAACCGAGGTTAAGAAGAGGCCATTTATAAAAATGAGCGTCATGATCATACTGTCCTCAAAGGGCAGGGGCAGGGGGATGTATTAGAGGTGAGACTCTTATACTGCTACAACATGTTTTAAATATGGTTTTACCTATTTCAGAGAGAGGGAGGGGCAGGGAAAGAGATAGAAACATCAATGATGAGATAGAAATATCAATGATGAGAGAGACATCAATGATGAGAGAGAATCATCCATCATCTGCCTCCTGCCCGCACCCTACTGGAGATCGAGGCCACAACCAGGGCATGTGCCCACAACCCGGGAATCTAACTGTGATCTGGTTCATAGGTCGACGATCAATCACTGAGCCACACCGGCCAGGCTGATACAAATCTGTAAATCTTTTTTTCTCTTTTAGTTTTCAATACCAGCACTTCAGAGCATCCCCCTCTGCCTGCCGTCACCTAATTAGAATTCTGCACACCAAACACAAAGCAGTCACACACTAAAACTGAGCTGTGGCCATCTCCACGGACTCGCTGGCAACCTCCCCGTTGTGGGATAGTCTGATGGAGAGGTGGGACCCATAGAAGGAATGGAACACAGCTGGCCAATTCCAAACAGCCTCCTCCCGTTCATCCCGCCACAGCAGGCTCAGCAGCCAATCCAAGTCTCCGTGTTCCACCCGGGGCTACAGGGGTGGTCTCCTGGCTGATCCCACCACAGGGAAGCCAGAATTTATGGGGGACCTCCGGATCTCAGGTTCTCACAAGCTGCCCTGGACCTTCTTTGGGCAGGAGGTATGCCTGTCTCCCAGGAACTCTGGCACACACACTTGGAGACAGACCTAAGAGACCCACCAGAGCCACAGCCCTAGCTCATACAGTCCACCCCCTTTTACACTTAGACCAGTTAGAGTTGAATTTTTTGGGACAGAGAGCATCGAATTCATCCTGCAAGCACACGTGGCTTTATCTCTGATTGTGTTCTTCCTCTTGTGTGCACGTGTGTGCATGTGCGTGTGCGCTGCGTGTGCACTGATGTGACATACACACACACACAATTGTTGGCAACCTTGTGACCAATAGCTCAGAGTGCCAGCCTTGATCTCTCACCCTGGGCCCAACATGCAGCTCCATTTCCTACCTAACCAGTGTCACAACTGCAAAGAAAAGACTCAGACTCTCCCTGTCCACTTTGCAGAAAAACAAGCTAATCCCACGTGTCCCACCGGGAGTCATACATGTGGAAAGGTTTTGCAAAGTCCCGGTTACCACACACATGCAGTTATCACTCTTACCTGGTGGACAATGCACCTATCAAAGCATTAACAAAGTTGGACCTCCAGCCCCGCCAAGTATATCTTGGACTCAACTCAATACCCTTCTTTCTGAAGGCTGCACCAGCGAAGGACAAAGGGCCATGTTGACTTTGAATTCCCTCTCTCTTGTTAGTGTGTTTTAAAACCTTGACTTCAGGTAATCACGGTGCACTGGGGAATATCTATGTACAACTGCACTTTCAAGGGGCTTAAAGAGAGAACATAATCGGGTGTGCCTTGAAGCCCACGGTTGGAAATCCGCAAGGCACAGGGTGCACAAAACATCTTCTCATATCACATAGCCCGAGATCAAATCAAACACCATGAGCAATTGCCCCTCCCTCCGGAACTGGAGGGGCAGTCAGTGGATCCCGGATGCAGATGACAGTGCCGCCTCAGAAACACAACGGGGTGCTTTGTGGAGCCAAACATTTTAGACAATCATAATTTACAGAGTGTTCCTCTCATCATTGATGTCTCTCTCATCATTGATGTTTCTATCTCTCTCCCTGTCCCTCCCCACAAACCCTGCAGGCAGGACCAACAAAACCAGCACTCAGCTCTGAGTCCGTGCCACTGCTTACACCGCCCGATGCTGGAAATGAGGACAGATGTGCTGTTGGGAAGTTTTGATTTGTGTTTCTATTTTTATTTTTAATATATTTTTATTGATTTCAGAGAGGAGAGATAGAAACATCAATGATGAGAGAGAATCATTGATCAGCTTGACTCCTGCACGCCCTCTACTGGGGATCCAGCCCCAAACCTGGGCATGTGCCCTGATCGGGAATTGAATCGGGACCTCCTGGTACATGGGACAATGCCCAACCAACTGAGCCACACCCCACAAATAAAACGTGATTATTATTTTCTTAATAATCACATGTATGTACTATGATCCATATATTAACATTATAAGAGAATCTTTATTTCCCTTCACAAAATGCCATAATGCCCAACAACAAAAATATTCAACGTATATGGATTTTCTTTTCCTACTCTGGAACAAAATGACATTTTACCATTATATTTTTAAAAGTGAGTCACCAGTTTCTCTTGGGACTATGCAACACGACTTTAGATGACATATATACATTCTATCAAAAATTATATATTTTCAAATAGCAAGAAACTGAGAATATAGGCAAAAGACAATATAGCCAGTGTCAAAACCCATATTGTCACTGTTACTACAGCTGTCTGTTTGACCTCCTCAGGAAAGAGTCAAAATGGGTTTTGAGTGACGTTGAAGGAAACATGGAATGTGAGACAATTAATTCAGATCATCAAGGATGCATTGGGTTTTATTGCATTAGCTCTATTACCTTTCCGGTCGCAATCCTGCAGACAAGCCTAATACAGACAGCCAGTTTCTATGATGACACCATTGTCGGAGATGATGAATTGGATGATCCGCGCTGCTCACACACGATATGAACCACGAGACTTACTTCTGCCATCTTTGAAACCCCAGTTTCATGCCACGTGGGACACAGTTGCTAATTACTCGGGGGAAGATTGGCAAAGACCTGATTACCCACAGCAGTGGGATGGTGGAGCATGTGGGCTTTGCCGTGAAAGAGACTCGAGTCAGAGGCCTTTTGGCCAATGTGTGGTTTTTGGCAAATCTTCTAAGTGTCTCATTGTCTGTGCAGTGATCTGTAGGGCTAGTCCGTCTACCACACAGGGCAGCCACCGAGGAAGATGAGACAGGCAGTACATTTCAAGGGCTTTGCCCGCCGACGTCAATAAATGTCAGCTGAGATTAAGAGTCATCATCACTGTGGTATGTCAGCACTCAACAGCCCTCTAATCATCCTAGTAGATTAATTGTTACATCTCATCACTATGAATCATCTGTCACCCCCGTGAGCTAGGATTCAACGCAGAGGTTTGTCTTGGAAAGGGGGCCGGTATGTGAGAAAGGAATAGATTAACCCCACCAGCAGGCCGGTGTGGCTCAGTGGTTGAGCAATGACCTATGAACCAGGAGGTCAGGATTTGATTCCCAGTCAGGGCACAATCCTGGACTCCATCCCAGTTGGGGGCATGCAGGAGGTAGCCGGTCATTGATTCTCTCTCATCATTGATGTTTCTATCTCTCTCCCTTCCTGTCTGAAGTCAATTAAAATATATTTTAAAAGAACAAAGATTAACCCCATCTTGTCTCTTGCCCAATCTTGTGAGCTGGGCCCTCCCTGGAGAAGAAACCTGAGTCCCCGAGATATGTGATCAGTGCTGGGGCCCCACCAGCAGGCCAGGGGATCCCAAGGCAGGTGCTGGGCGTGGAGGCCACGGGGGCATAGGCTACCACAGAGACAGAACTGAACCTCACATCACCCTGTTTGGCCCCAGAGGAGGACTGGTTAGCCAGAGACAGGTAAGATTCCTCAGGGAAGGAACAACCTAAGACAGGCACAGTCACAGAGGGGCCATCAGGAGAGAACTTGGGGGTCAACAGAGGTGTGACACAGACCCTCACCCCCCCAACATTGCAGGGGCCTGAACCCTCACCCCTTCTGAGGGAGGTCTCCTGCCCCCATGGCTGCTTTGCTTCCCACGTTCAGCTCAGATCGGGACACAGGTGACAGACAGAGACTTAGCCGACAGCAGCTGCCCTATATCTAAATCCAGCCTAGCACCAGGAATGCTCAGGACCTACTCAAGAATGCAAATAATCCTTTCCACTAATATTTACAGGGTAAACTAAGATTGTTGTTAGAGTATTAAATTTGACAGTAAAATAGTAATCAAGTTTTCAGATTAATTTAAATAGGCTAATTGAAGTAAGTGAATATTCAAGAAAATTTAATTGTACTGGACAAAAAGCTGTTCCTAAAGTAGTAACTAAAATTTCTATTGGTAGTTCATCTCATGATAAAATTCCTGAACATGCAATGAACCTAAAGCAGTCACATTTTTGTGCAAAAAATTAAAATTTAAAGTTATCAAGACTGCATCATAAAATTTACAAAAGCCTCCATTAATCAAAAAAAAAAAAAAGGGGATAGTAGGGTAATATCATGTAAAGAAAAATATCTTAAAAGTAAATTACATCTAGAAAATTTTTACTTTACAAAATTAATTTTCATTTGTAATGCTAATAGCAAGACACCCATGAAAAACACACATGGTGTCTAAAGAAGACTAAGGAAAATCGTTTGGGCAAAAACAAAAAGGATCCCAAATCAATTATATAAAAAAGATTCCTTTATTAACTTTTGGTCGAGAATATGTTTGTATATTTTCAGAAAACAACTCCAAGACCATGTGGATTCCTGCAACAGAGAGGAATTGACAGGTCTGCTCCAACCACGAAGACAAGAGGAGAAACAGCTCAGAGATGGAAGACGCTGACGACGCCTTGCCACACTAGCAGTCAGCAGCTGTGCATCGTTGCAGGTTGCCTAGGACCAAACCGGAGAGGGTCGGACCTGCATTGCCACCATGTGCCCACCATCCAGATATCATGGCTGACATGTACACATAAGGATCTGTTTGACATTGAAACGGGGACTCAGAACTGTTGGACATTGAAATTGGGACTCAAACATTTTTTGTTATTATATGTTTATTTCTAGTCTGCAGAGGCAAGATTTTTTTAAAGGAAAGAAATGGGGAAAAAAATAGATACAGAGGCAAAGAAGCACTGAACAGACTGTCAAACTATAGTGGGAAGGCAGGGGAGGTTGGGGGGGGGGGGCACTGTAAGAGATCAACCGAAGGACTTGTATGCATGCATATAAGCATAACTAATGGATACAAGACACTGGGGGAGGGGGCAGGTGAGGGCATGTACTGGAGGGTAGGGGAGGCCGGGGGAGGTCAATGGGGGAAAAAGAGGAGACATATGTACCACTATTTGTAATACTTCAAACAATAAAAAAGAAAGATTAACCCCATCAATACAGGTATTGTCATGGCTTTTGATTTACATCCAGAAAACAACAATTGTGTGGGGAGAATAAGACTTTTCCTCCAGCGTCAGGTGTGCCGAGCCAGCACGGCCAAGGGTGAACCTGAGTGGGGGCGGCTGAAAGGCTTAGAAAAGATAGACAAGAGAATGAAAGCTGGGTCTCGGTGGGATGCTGCTTCTCTGAGAGACAGCGACGACCCCCATAAGCTATGTCTTCATTTTATAGCAGATGCCACGAGGCAAAGGGCGTGATCAAGATGTTTACAACATTCTTGTGGGTTTCGAATCTACTCAGTTACATGCACCTGAACTCTATCAAGCCCATATCACTTAGGCACGTGGGGCCACGTGTTCGGACCAAAGGTTCAAGCTGACAACTACAGCTGTTGGCTATAATTGTGCTGGGAGGGACCTGCCCTCCAAGCTGGGACTTGCATGTGCCCTCTCATCAGTCCAAGGCTTGAACCTGTCCAAACACTGTAGCCGCTCCCCACAGTCGGGAATGTAGTCAACAATATTGTAGTAATGAGGTGGGGTGCCAGGTGGGTTCTGGAAATATCAGGGGGAACACTGTGTAAATTGTGATTGTATAACCACTAGGCTGTATGCCTGACACCAGCACAAAATAATAGTGCATGTCAGCTGTGATTGAAGAAAATAAAGGAAATAAAATTTTAAAAAGATCCTCCTTGCAAAAGAACATTGAACCAACGCCTCTTTGAGGTGCTGTTGACAAATGGGCAGGGCCCACCTCCAGGCCAGGGTGAATTCTTTTACTTTTTCATCCGTATTTGTAAGCGTTCCTGAGATCCATGCCTTGGGCCCATGTTCCTGGCGTGATCACAACCCCCAGGTAATCCCTGTCCGAGCTCTGTGTTCAGCCTGTGACCCCTCTCCCCCCACGAACACGCACACAGCTCCTCAGACGGACTGTGAGGCCCAGCAGAGGAGGAGGCACCTCAGTACGAAAAGCGATGGCCACAGGAAAGGGGCTGACATCATGACAGAGAGATCAGGAAATTGCATGTTTAACTTTGTCAATAAGTAACAGAGTCCCATGGAGCAAAGTAAACATCGTATGGAAGGAAGTTCCATAGAGACAACGCTCCCCACTCCTCATCCTCCGGCTGCTCAGCTTCCCCCTGCTCCGGAAAAGGACTGACCGTGTCCCATGTTTCATTTCCATTCCTTTAGGCCAACATGCATTTATGCCCTTACTTCCCCCTTCCCTGTGCGGAAGGTTGTCTGACCCTTACTGAGTGGTCTCCTTGTCTGACGCGATCTGTCCGCAGTGTTCACCCCTCCCCCACCTCATTTCACCTTCACAGCATTCTAGGGGGCAGGCCTGGGTACCAGGTGACGGTGGAGATGAAATCTGCTTGCACCCACACTGTGCGTGAGCATCTAACTCTACACAAGGGTCCCTGGTATGACTAATCGCCAGGAATGAAAGTCCAACCTGCAGAGCATAAAATAAATGCCCCCGCCCCCATCCCTACCCCCATCGTCCTGCTCAATGAACAAATTGTATTCAGACGAAGGCCATGAGGATGGAGTAGCAATCTTAATGAAAGGATCCTTAAAAATAGGAAACAGATGCATGCATATAAGGCACGTCTACTGGACCCCCTTAGGACATAGGATAAATCCATCAGCTCAAGCTCAGCTCCATATATTCGCTGGTAAAAATAAATAAACAAATGAATGAGGGGAAAAGGCAAGAAGCATTTTAAATGAGGATTTACCTCCTTCTCCTCTTGTGAATAGACCTCAATAAACATTTATCTCTTTGTCCTTATGTGCAATACTCAATGACGGGGAGAGGAAACCCATTAACCTGGAGCGGAAATGAGGGGCGCTGCGTCTGCCTCCAGGCGCACATTACAGGCAATGATCAGTAAAATTAAATCCGCTCTCTCCCAGAGAAACGGTAATCAGCAGACAGTGCCGTCTTATTGCATGTGGGGCGAGAATGAAAATGATGGCCGTTAACACGCGCTTGAAGATCGTTCCACGGATCACAAAAAAATATGTATATATACCAGCATGAAGAAAGATCTTGTAGCAATTTGGAAAGGGCTATATTTTTAGCGAGGTTGAAAACATTTCACAAAAGTCAGACTTAAAAATTTTATCTTGAGGTTCCACCCATATGGATTGATACATTTTCCCCACCCCAGCCAGGCAGCGTTCTCCATCGCGACACGTTTCTTTTGCAGGAAAATGCGTGACGAGGAGACGAAAGAGTGTGTGGATGCTCTCGTGTCGCTAGTTTGAGTTGTCAGAATGGCAGTGATCAGACTGTGTTCCCTCTCTGCTCTCGAAATTAGCCACTTTTATGTACGGTGTTATAGTGCCGGAAGCAGTTTATATTCCAATAAATAATTAAAACATACCCACAACTTATTCTGCTTCCCAGAAAAGTAATGATCCTGGGAAACCAATAGGACTTACGTATTTTGCCTTCGAGCCGCAGGGGGTGAGGTAAAGAGGAGATAAGGAAAAACTAGGTCATGGCCATCGTTAACCAAGAAAACACTGTCATTTTCCCTCACCTTGCAATCCGTTCCCCTTTTTTATGGACAGTGTTCTGCAATGTGCACTTGTGGTCTATCGCACTTGCCCACTTCATTTCCATTGGCCACTGAGCTAACCCCTTGAAACCTCACTTGTGCACTATGACTCTACGCTGACTTTGACAGTTCTGTTGGGTGTAATTGTCATACAAGGGACTGCATGTATTTCAAGTGTGCAGTTCAATGACTGGTGGCGTGTCTGCGTGTTTGGGAATCCACCACGATTATTGCAACGGGCATATTCCCCACCCCAACGGCTTCTGTGCCTTTGTCATCACCATAGGGCCATGGTCGGCAACTCATTAGCCAACAGAGCCAAATACCAATAGTACAACCATTGAAATTTCTTTTGAGAGCCAAATTTTTTAAACTTAAATTTCTTCTAACGCCACTTCTTCAAAATAGACTCACCCAGGCCGTGGTATTTTGTGGAAGAGCCACACTCAAGGGGCCAAAGAGCCGCATGTGGCTCGCGAGCCGCAGTTTGCTGACCATGGACCTAGCCCACTGTCTCCAGGCGATCGCCGGCCAGCTTCTCATCAATAGAGATCAGTTCCTTCCAGACGTTTTTTTATATGTTGAATCATACAGTACATAGTCTGTGGTCTGGCATAGACCAGCACGATTATTCCGAGATCGAGCCACACTGTTTCAGGGATCAATTGTTGGTGAGTGCATCCCTTCTCATGGCTGAGAAGTCCAGCCCCTTGAGTGGATGGACCACAATACAGTTTTCCATTCACCTGGTGGTGGGGGTTCCCATGGTTTCTCCCCTGGATGTAACCAGAAGCCAATGGTTTGGGAAGTGTCACAGCCTCTTCCCAGCCCTCATCCTCCTGCACTGCGTCATAGCCTTTGAGCCTGAGCCACGCCCTGGTGTTTGGAATGTTGTCTCCTGGGCTGCAGGTCCCTGGGCTAGTGCCTTCGTTTCCTGTGTGTGGTGGGAGCCCCACCAGGTGTGTTGCAGGGCCTCTCTGTGAAGAGCCAAGTCCTCCTAGGATGTCACCCAGCATGCCTTGGGGATGATGTCCTGAGTCTGGATTTCCAGATTAATACTCTTCTGTTGGTGTCACACCATCATCTTATTTCCCCCTAAACATGACCCAAATTCACAGCCTCTGGAAATGGCCCGGGCAGAGGTGATGGACGGTGCTCGCTGCAGACTCAATGCCTTTCTCGTTCCTCCTCCCCTCTGGATGTTATTCCATCTCTCCATGTTGGATTGCCAAGAGAACAGATCCCCTTACAATTGCTCCATTACGTCAAGTTGGACACAACGTAGTGCCTTCCTCTCAAACTTGCTTCTTTGACTAAAATCACTCCGTGTCCTCTGCGAGGGCATCGCTTGTCGAGTCTCCCCGGCTCAGCTTTTGCGTTAATTTTGACGTCTTCCTTTTCATGATCTCCTAGGACAGTGGTTCTCAACCTTCCTAATGCCGCCACCCTTTAATACAGTTCCTCATGTTGTGGTGACCCCCAACCATAAAATTATTTTCGTTGCTACTTCATAACTGTAATTTTGCTACTGTTATGAATCATAATGTAAATATCTGATATGCAGGATGTCTTAGGCGACCCCTGTGAAAGGGTCATTTGACCCCCCAACGGGGTCGCGACCCACAGGTTGAGAACTGCTGTCCTATGACCAGTCAGTCTCTAATCATATTTTCCTCTGAAATACATCTCAGCATAATTCCTTTTTCTTAATGTCTACACCTCCTGCTCTTCTGCAGAATAACAGAACCTCATGACACCTTATTGATCCCCATCTTTCATGCTATTTCCAGTCCGCTGTCAAACCAAACCCCGCCCCCCAAAGTGACTTTGTCTTGCAATCTTCGACCCACAGTTCTTCAGTGGTTCTCAGCTGCTTTCTGTATCAAAAAGCCCACCTCCTGCATCTGCCTCCGTCACCTGGGCACCTCCCTACCTGGAAAATCTGTGTCTCCCTCTTCCCAGTGAAAACCTCCCTTCTCTGCCCGGCAGTCTGACCTCTGAACATCCTTATTGTCTTTGTTGCCATAATCGCTCCTGCCCAAAAGGGGAAGAGAAGAGGCCAGAATCCTGGCACTGACCACTGAGCCGTGTCACTTCAGGTGACCCTTCACCATTTTTCATCCACAAGTCGGGCTTTGGAGATTAAAAAGGTGACTTGTGAACACCCTGGTGTATATAAGTGATGAATAAATGTTCGCTATTACGGTGGGACAGTCCCGACTTGTTTCACAGGCTAGCTCCAATATCAAAAAGCAAAGGGACCTAAACCTCAGGGCCGTCTGGGGCAAGGATGAAGACTATTGGCTGCTGAGAGCAATTAAAGATCTGGCTCTACAATTCTCTAGCCATGTGACCAGGAAAAATTATCCGGCTACTCGTGCCTCAGTTCCCTTATTCGTAAATGGGGATGGTAACACTGTTCACTGCATAGAGTTTTTCTTTTGTCGTCGTTGTTCCCTAACGCCATTTATTGAGCAGACGGTCCTTTCTCCGTTGCATAGTCTTGGCCCCTTCGATGTAAATTCATTGACTGTGCATGTGTGGATTTACCTCTGGTCTCTCTATTCTGTTCCCATGTTCCACATGTCTCTTTTTATGGAATACCATACTGTTTGGATTATTGTAGCCTTGTAGTATAGTTTGGAATCAGGAAGGGTGATACCGCCAGCTTTGTTCTTCTTCCTCAAGATTGCTTTTAGTTATCCGGGGTGTTTTGTGGCTTCATACACATCTTAGGGTTAGTTGGTCTACATTTGTGTAAAAAAAAAAATAATAATTCCATTGGAGTTTTGATAGGAATAGCCCGTAATCTGCCGGTTGCCTTGGGTGGTATGGACATAGTACACGTAGACTATTTATTCTTTCAATCCGTGAGCATAGAATATACCTTCCCATTCTCTTGTGTCTTTTTCAATTTCTTTCATCCACGGCTTATGGTTTTCAGTTACCTCGCTGGTTAAATTTATTCCTGGCACTTGATCCTCACAGGGTTCTTCTGAAAGGAAACTGAGATCATTCCTGGGAGGAACGACATACTGACTCATTGCTCACTCCGCGTTTTATTTGCCAGGGGACTCACTCAATAGTAATTCCTGGGCCCGTGTTTCTGTGGGATATATTTATCACTAGACTACCGCTACCTTGAGTTGCATTGATTTTTCTCTCTGCCCTGCCACAGTGAACGTTATAGGGAAACAGGATTTCCACTCACCGTGGACCCAGCCTTGAGTGGGCAGGTCCGAACCTCAGTCACACCTGGTCCCTGCGTGGAACCCTATTGGTGATTCAGAGGAAACGCCTGGCAAACATTCATCTTTATACCAAGGTGTCTTAGTGGTTTTCTCCCACTGTCACCACACTTGTGCCTAACAGTTTCTAGAACAGGCTCAGCCAGCGGGGGCCCGTGCCCAAACCTGGCCCCCTGGCCTTCTGGGTAAAATGAGTTGAAAGGAAAGGCGGCCCTGCCCACACACCTTCGGACTGTCCACAGTTTGTGTTGCTCTACCGAGGCCGAGGGAAATGGTTGTGACAAAAACCATGTGGCTGGCAAAGCCCGACCTGCCCACTGTCTGACCCTTTTCCAGAAGCACTTGCTAAGCTTTGCTCTGAAATATTCATGTCTCCCCCAGTGAAGGAGGAATGTTCTTCTCACAAAAACGGCCACGGCTCCAGGTTCTCATCACTTGGATATCTGTCCCGACTGTGGAAGTGCACACGCTAATATGCTGTGTTTAGCTCGCATTTATACTTGCTCCAAACCAGCCAATTAATTTTTTTTTTCAAAAAAATGCAGTCTAATTTAGAGATTTTTTTTTTTTTTAAATCAAGAAACACATTGGTCTGGCACCCCGCGGTAAAATAAATGGTTGAATGAAAGTGCTTTACTGTTCACTCCCATGCGCGGAAACAGCCCTGGAGTGAGCGGCCCAGCTACCAGCACTTACGCTGAATTCTTGTTAATGATGCATGAAGTCAAATGGATAGTCAAGCAAAGCAGAGATATTAGGCTGGTACTCATGTCCCTCCAAGACATTCTAGCCACGTCTCTCAATTTCCCCAACTCAGTGCGTACCCCCCTCCCCCCCCCCACCCCCCCCGATTCCTCCCGGGCCTCAGGGCGCTTTGTCATTCTCCTAGATTCCCTGAAGTCCTTTCTCTGCCTGAAATTCCCTCCTGCCTGACACCATTTTATCCCTAACACATGCTATGAAGAAACCCCCCACTCCAGTGTCATTCATTTCATGATATTTCCTGCCATCGCAGCCACATGATTTTCATGCTCCTCATTTCTGGTTTGTGTTGTAGAAATGAGTGTACCTGTCCCCCTTCGGTGATTACCTTGTAAATTCCTTGAGGGCAAAACTCATATATTTTAGGCATCGGTGGATTCAAACACCAGGCGCCTAATTCTAGAGCTCATGCGTATAATCCCCCCCAATCACCCTGTTTCCAGGGAAGAAATAAGGAGAGCTTAAGACTCTTCAAAACTAAGAGGCATAAAGCATGGCTAAGAAATAAACATGTTGATGTGGAAAACAGTGTTGGGAGGAAATCACCACGTCGCTTCCAAATGAGCACAAATCTCCTTAAAACTCGGCAGACACGGTGAAGTGGATGAAGACATCTGCTCGTGCCCAGCCCGGACCCATGTTTCTCTCTTATCCTTGATGTTGCTCTCTTTCCATCCCTCTCCCTTCCTGGATCTCTAAAATCAATTAAAATATATTTTAGAAATAAATAAATAGTATTTAACAAGTGCTCATTTGTCAAATAAGGACAGTCGATTGTTATAGGAAAGTTGCTAAAATTTTTTTTTCCTTTCAATACTGGGTCACAAGCCATCTTTTTATTTACAACAACGATGATAGGAAAGTTGCTAAAATTTTTTTTTCCTTTCAATACTGGGTCACAAGCCATCTTTTTATTTACAACAACGATGACCTGTTTACTGTCATTTTCCCAGGGCCCAGGGCTAGGATGACTCACAAGTTTCCATGGGCTCTGGGCTCTCATCAGCAGCACCTATGGTTAAGTCGTAGGGCCCACGGCTAAAGCTGAATAGCTCAGTAAGCAATAACACAGATGCTTTCCTTCAAAATGAAATATCCAATTATCTTACAGACCAGGAGACTCACGGAGAAAAAAAAAGGAGAAAAAATTCGAGCAGGTAGCAATGTATTCCAAATAATTAAAAATACATAATACCAAGGAGAAAAAAATCCAAAGTATTTAGCTTGAAATAAGCCCAATTGGTAAGTCATCCTGTAACCGGACAATCAATGGGTCCATGCTATCTGTCACTACTCAAGCCAATTCAGCAGGGACAGGGTTGAATCCTATATGAGTGTTTATTCCAATCCTGCCGGCAGCATGGGACAGCAGCAGGTCCATCCACAAAAATCTGCTCTGCCTCTCCCCATAAGCCACTGCTTATATTGGGTAGAAGGACAAAGATTACCTGGGGAAGTAGGCAAAGGGTAGGCCAAATGGGCAGTTAACAGGTAATGGGGGCTGGAGATCTTCAAAGAGCTTAGTGATATGCAAGGGCTGGGGGTCTTCAAAGGGCTGGCAGCTCTGGTTTCTGGCTCTGGCTCTTTGTCAGAGAAATCTTCCCCATTGGCTGCTCATGAGAATGGCTCTTGTTTGGAGAATCAATGATTCAGTACATTTTTGCTTCTTAGAAGTCAAGAAGAGCCAGATGAGTCGCTGGCATGGATCGGCCTCAATTTTGGCACCTCCCAGGGGCAGCCAGGGCGTCCGTGAGCTCCTTGACGTGGTGTGATGGAAACCAAAGGACCGGGCGGGCTTCACTGTGGTCCTGCCACAAACACATTTTCAGCAACTCGGAAACCTTCAATCATTTAGGAAGTTTTCCTGGTTGTTTCCGGGGGAGACGGCATAGATCTGAGAGAGGGAGCTCTACTTCTTCCTAACACATACCCTCTGCGTAAAAGTGCAATTCACAGCTAACACAGAAATCTCCTTTAAAAGCCCCAAATCCCTCTGCTCACAGAACAAACTTCTGGTCTCTAATGTGATCAACTAGATGGATTTTTCCCACCAGAAAAATTATGTCCAGTGAAGACAAACAGTCCTGGGCTGAAGGCCACATAGGTCTCTGATTTGAAACCGATTGCCATTCTATGTGTGTTTTTCAGGTCGTCTCCAGTGGATCTGGTCTGTTTCAACTCCTCACCTGCCTGCTGACGGAGATGATAAACTAGAACTTCTCAAGGTGCGGTGGCTTCATGGGATCAGGGGGTTATTTACGGCAACCTTGGGCCGGAAAGCAGGCAGCAGATCGTCTTACGTGGAGTAAGTTCAGGGAAACGAGGAAGGGCCACCTCCCAGCCATGGTGCAGGAGCCTCCAGGATGGAGACAACATGGGTGTGGATTGTTTTTACCTTCTGAGTCTCAGGGTGCCTGAAGAACAGGAAATGTGCCGGAGTCGAGGATCGGCCCTGTCTATTGAGGTCACATTAGGTCAGACACATAGTCCAGTGAACTTGGTGATCGGGCCGGTAGCCTTGGACTTGATAAAACTTTCTACTTGATTTAACCATGATAAGCCTGAGACCGACAGAGACAGTTTTCACGACAGTCTCATGTCCAGGTAGACTGTGTATCAGGTAGAAAGTGGACGCACCAACAAATGGTTTTGTCGGACGGTAGATATCAGTCCACCTTTTTTTAAATCCTAATCTGAGATCTGTTTTATTGATTGGACAGAAAGAGAGGTGGGGAGGGGAAGAGAGAGAGAGAGAGAGAGAGAGAGAGAGAGAGAGAGAACGTCAATCAGTTGCCTCCCGTATGTGCCCCAACTGAGGATCGAACCCAGAACCTTTTGGTGTATAGAATGACACTCCAACCAACTGAGCCATCTGACTAAGGCCCCCACATCTTATTTATAGTTTCCTATATGTTCTGAATGGAATGCCCTTACTAGTACTTCTTGGCATTTTGGGAGATTCCAGTGGAGATTACATGTGTCTCAATACTTTTCTGAGAGTGGTACCAATCTTTGACCATAAAAATGTTTGATCCCGGCCGGCATGGCTCAGTGATTGAGCATCAACCTATGAACTGGGAGGTCACTGGTTCAATTCCCGGGCAGAGCACATGCCTGGGTTGCAGGTTTGATCCCCAGTGTGGGGCATGCAGGAGGCAGCCGATCTATGATTCTCTCTCATCTTGATGTTTCTATCTCCCTCTTCCTCTCCCTTCCTCTCTGAAATCAATAAAAATATATATTTAAAAACTTTTTTTGTCTATCCAGCAAAATTGCCCCCTTTATTCTTGTTGTACATTCAAAACTTGGGTAAATATCCATTTATATCACACTGATTAATGTAATTTATTTCCTGCTGAACTATCAGCCCATAAAGCCATTCCTTGTGTCTGTTTTGCTCAGCATTGGATCCTGGTATGTGGCATGTCACAGAGTAGAACTCAGTCAGCAGTCAGCAGTGAATGAATGAATGAATGAATAGAGATGACCTTAGCATGTGGAATATTAACACCAGTCAGGAATAATGCTCTAGGTTCTGCTTTGTCACAGAACTCCTTTTTGTGCAAATCTTTGAGAAACCATTTCATTTATGCTTATAAAAGCCCAAAAATCTCGCCCAAATTCAGAAATAAAAAGTGCCATTCAAAGCAACAATGACAACTTGCATTTGCACTGCTTAAATGATCACCTAAGCAATATTCATTTGCAAGAAGCACAAAGACAGCACAATAACACCCTTTAAGAGAGATGTCAGTGTTTTGATGTTATATACATATAAAAGGATCAGGGAAACACGTGAAGCCTTTATTTATCTTTTATGCAATAATACATGCTAGTTTTCTGATAGATCCTTTCCCCTTGTTTGTTTAATGACAGTTCCAAATAGATGATTTTTGAAAACTGTTCTAATCGACTTTAATTATTTTCCAGACTCAGAGCACACACAGCAGATACATCATTGCGGGAGCAAGCACACCTGCAGAGCACGGACCACCCTCCACAGACTGCCAGCATTTGGTTTATCTCCTCGAATATTGTCAGGAAGCTGAAGTTTTCATCCACACGTGCATCTGCACCCACACTCAGCCAGGGGGCGAAATGACATTTACGGGTCTCGCCAATCAATGGCTGGCATATGCACCTCAGTAAATAAAAATGACCTCTGAGATTTTTTTAAAGGGCAAAAGCATCCTGGAAATCTTTACGAGCTTAAAACAATAACTACGGGATTGATTTACGGCCCAAGGACTGGAGCTGACAAGGCCCAGGGCAGCCTTGATTGGCATGTCGAATTTTATGTATTGCAAAATGACAGTCACAAGTCGGTTGGCGCCCATATTGAATGTGTTTTAGATGCACTATGACATACATTATCTCACCTGAACAGTGCTACCATGATAACCATTTTATTCGCTGGGACAGTGGAATGTCAACGAGTTGTCGAGCATCACACAGCAAGTACACTCAGGTCCGAGGGGGAGGTCAAGTGCTCGGACTCAATACTCACGTTCTTCCCATGACCTGGAGCAGCCCAGGCTGCCACAGCTGGTGAGGCTCCCCAGGGGGCTGGTGTCTGGCTTCCCAGTTCCCGTTTCCGGGGTAAGTTCACCACTACCCGCTCTCTCACACCTCCTACTCAGGTACAATGCCTTCGGCCTTCCAGCAGAGTTTGACTGTGAAACATTCAGACTAAAGGAATGTGATGGAACTGGAGAGCATTATGCTAAGTGAAATAAGCCAGTCAGAGAAAGATAAATATCACATGGTCTCACTCATTTGTGGAATATAATGAACAACATAAACTGATGAACAAAAACAGATCCAGAGACAGAGAAACATCGACCACACTGTCAAACCTCAGAGGGAAGGCCCAGGAGGGTGGGGGTAAGGGGGAGAGATCAACCAAGGGACTTGTATGCATGCATATAAGCCTAACCAATGGACACAGACCGTAGGGGAGTGAGGGCATGAGTGGGGAGGGGCAGTGATGGGGGGTAATGGGGGAATAAGGACACATATGTAACACCTTAATCAATAAAGAAATTTTTTTTTAAAAAAAGGAATGTGCCCACGTTCTTCCTCCTTCTCTCTTCAAAAGAGGCCCTAGTTTTGAAAACGAATTTTATTTGTAACTCTAAGACAGATCTGAAGCTACAAAAAAAAAAAAAGGCAAATGTTGGATAGATGCAAAGAAAGAAAGGAGGAAGAGAGAGGAAGGGAGGAAGGAAGGGAGGGAGGAAGGCGGGAGGTAGGGAAGGAAAAAGCGGGGAGAGAAAAGGAAAAAGGAATAAAGAGCAAAAGGAAAGATTTCAAGACAGACACAATGACTTAACATTTCTAAAAAGCCTGCTGCTCTTGCCTCTGCTTATGTATTAGTGACGGGTCCATATTACAGATAGCTACACATTGTATTTTCATTTAATAAAATCAACCGGGCCCTAAGGCCGCCGCTGTATGCAGCCATGTGTTGGTGGTGGTGGTATTTTTGTTGTGGAAAAGAAATCCGTAATAATTGGAATGTTTTTGAGAAAGAAATGGTTGAGCAAATTGCAGCATATATTTTTCATGGAATCTAAACCAATTTGCTTCTCAGGAGTAAGATTCATGTGTCCCGACCTGGGAAATTGACTGCACTAAAGTGATACGTTGGAATATAAAAGCAAGTTGCAGAGTAATAATTCCAGGACTTTCACGGGGATGTGTAAAAAATCTACACTGAGGGGAACAGGCGTTTGTGTTACTAGCAGCAGAGAGAAAAGCTGGCCGCGGGTACGCCCATCTGTTCACACCCGTTATTTCAAGAGATTTAGGCATGGAGCAAAGGAGGGGAGTATATCCTGTTATTCCCTTTATAGACTTCCCTATTATTTGAGTTGTTTGAAAGCTATATTATTTTAAAATTAAAAAAAAATTTTTTTTTGCCCAGCTGGCGTGGCTCCGTGGTTGAGCATCGACCTATGAACCAGGAGGTCACTGGTTCGATTCCTAGTCAGGGCACATGCCCGGGTTGTGGGCTTGATCCCTAGTAGGGGGCGTGCAGGATGCAGCTGATCCGTGATCCTCTCTCATTATTGATGTTTCTATCTCTCTCTCCCTCTCCCTTCCTCTCTGAAATCAATAAAAATATATTTTAAAAAAATTTTCCAGACTACATTTGTAAGTGTTAGCTGATATCAAAGCTGACCGTCCTGGCTTCTCAGTGTGCGTTCACTCCATGGTAACGTAAGTGCAAGGGGCTCAGCTCACGTCTAAAAAAATGTCCTGGGAAAGTCCGGGTCCAGTCCTGAGGTGAGGACTCGCATGCAGGATCCGAAGGTGCCCTTGGTCCTTCGTTTCTTACAGTGAGGCAGCCTGGATGCTGGCAGGAGACACACATGCCTTCTTAGGGCTCCCCCCACTGTCGCTGGCAGGTGACAGAACATAAAGCCAGCCTTCACCCACTGTCCCTGCTGTGCTCCGTGTCAGCCGAGGAGCTCCGGGACAAGAAGTGTTGAAGCCAAAGACGATCTCACGTGTATGTTTTATTCGGCAGAGAAACGTCTGTGGTTGGGCATCACCCCGTCTCCAAGGCGTGGACAAACATATGCATGTATAGATGGATGTGGTCTTGCAAGTTCCTTTTGAAAATTTTAATTTTATGTATTTTTTTACCGTTAATTTAACTAAAGGTCACAAGAACCTCAAAGCATCAGGAAGGAGGCCAGATGAGTCTAACATGGTTCTTGTGAGGTGTCTACCATGTAAGCTAAGAAGAGTCTCATTTCGTTAAGTGTATGTTTTACCTTAAAGTTAGCTTGAGGTCGGAAATAACTCAAAACGCCAGGAAGGGGCTCAGGAGCGAGGGTAACACTGTGAGGTCATCTATCCTTTAAACTAAGAAGAATGTCATTTCAGAGCCACTGAGAACAGAGGAAAAGAGCCATATTTGGACATATTCCACTGCCACTCCCTGAATGTTTGCCTCATTTCTTATCATTCACATTCTCATACCAGATTGTCCTTTATGAGAGAGACACACAGAGAGAGATAGACAGACAGACAGACAGACACAGGGACAGAAAGGCAGACAGCGCTGTGGGGTGGGGGGCGGGGGGACAGGAAGAGAAGAGGAAGGGAGAGGGACTTGAGAGAGTCAAACCTAGGAGCTACTGGGGGGTAGAGGCAGGGGTGTACAGCCAGCCGGTGAGCAGCGAAGCCCTACGATGAGCTATTGTAGCTTAAATGTTCCCAGTGTCTCCTTCTCCGGATTGTCAGTCACAACAGACAAGAGCTGCTTAAAGAAAAAAAAGAAAAAATCTTGCCCTCGCTGGTTTGGTTCAATGGATAGAGCATCAGCCTGTGGACTGAAGGGTCCCAGGTTCGACTCCTGGCCAGGGCACATGCCCAGGTTGGAGACTGGGTCCCCAGTAAGGGGTGTGCAGGAGGCAGCCAATCAATGATTCTCTCTCATCATGGATGTTTCTTTCTCTCTGTCCGTCCCTCTCCCTTCCTCTCTGAAGTCAATAAAAATATATTGAAAGAAAAAAAAAAATCCCAGTGGTGTTTCCATCCATTGAAACAACATTACAGATGTGCGTGGACAGACGGGAAGAAATAGTCAGATTACTCAAGACAAAAAATACATTAAAATATAGGCAGTTGAATCTCACTTTTGTTTCAGTCCGTTTTGAAGGATAGGAATAAAAATACCAATAGTTGTTTCCAGGCGATGCGACTCTAATGCTCTTGCTTATGGCTCATCAGCGTTTCTGATAACGTGTGTTACTTATTAAAACAACATGAGAGGATAACGTGGTTGCTTAGGAAATAAGAAAACAAAGTCTCCATCCGGTGACTGTCTGTGCAGCCCCCTTGGCGCCCGGGCCGAGGTGGGTGGGCCCGGCAGGGACAAGTGGGCAGGGAAGGAGATGCCAGGCCGGTAAGGAGATATAGAATAAAGATCGTGCTTGGTATTAAATGGTAGTTTTAAAAATATCTGATTGATGAGATCTGATTAAATATATCTTTTTCTTTATTATAGCATCATTTCCTTCTCAGAACATTAGGTTATATGGACATTTTAGAGAGATGATAGATGAGTGTGAATGAAATAATCCATTTCCAACTTTAAAAGGCCTGGGGAAGTTTTGAAAGGCAATCACAGCTTCCTACGGGATGAACGTGAAATCACTTAGTGATCTCTAATCCAAAGGCAGCATAGGTAGTCGGTGAGGCTAGCGGGCCGATGTCTTTGAACTTGAATGACGCAGCTTTCCAGTGTAAGGTACAGAGCAAATAGGACCAGCATTTCCTTTTCTGCTAATATTGTCCCACAAAGACAGGGACGGTTTTTTATAGCTGGTCATTAACCTTTGCCTCTATAAGAAAGAAAAATGTTTATATAATGGGACAGTGACCGTTCTTGTACCGTCCCGGTCACCTCCCCGCGGGACAGGCAGGAGAAGACCTGTGACTGGTGACATTTCACAAATAAGGAAAATAAATGTGCGGCTGCCACCCTCCCCTTGTATCCCCTTCGCCCAAATAAATGAACGTCCCAACATGCATGCTTAAATATACAGACTAAAAAGAAGATGGATGATTTGATGGGTACATGAGAAGAAGCAAATGATAAACAGCCCTTGAACGACAATTTTTTTAATATTAATTTCAAAATCTAACTCAAAAGGCATAATAACCTAAATTTGAATTTCATGTACCCATCGACTTTTTTAATTGGGAGAAGTCAGTTCAAGTTTACAAGACACAGGAGTTGGGTGTTTATTGTGTCTCTATACCCTGATCCAAGAAGAAAAAAAGAAAGTGTACTAGAAATTTCTTTGCAGTACTTTTAAAATGCTCCTAAGGTAATAACGAAAAGCTAATTATTTGGGCTCTGTAATTCCTAGAACATTATAATGAAAGAAATCATAGTGATCATAAATACGTTGTATCCCTTCATCCCCAAAAGCCTGTTTCTTAGATGAGGGACATCCTGGTCTGGGAGACTGAAGGTGGCTACCAGCCACTCAAGCCACCTGGGAAGGAAGGGACAGAGCATAGCATGATGGGAAAATCTTCCCCTGTCCCTTCCAAGCCACCGGCTCTGCCTTTTCATCCTCCAAGCTTCCCTCAAGCGTCACCTGCATTAGGGCAACCTGGCCTCCACTGCTCCTGCCCTACTCAGACCTACAATCATCGTCACAGCAGGTGGGATCAGTATTCGTTTTTCCCACCCATCACTCAAGAGCCAGGTGTTTATCTTATTGTGTGTTTACCGTCTTTGTACTCAGTTTTTTTTAAGTCTCTGCCAGATATAAAATGTCTCCAAGCCTGTATTCAACCCATTAATTCATGAGGAAACAAGTATGTTGTTAACGCTGGTTCCAAGAACACTTGAAAAAAAAAATGGGTATTTACAGACAATTTCGTGAAGGAACCTTACGATAAAACTGCTGGGTTAAATACAGACCTGATTAATGCCCCAGGGAGCACAAACCCCACCGTCTGTATTCCCCACAGGTCAGTTCTGTGTCTCTAACCCACACACATGTTCACGTTAATATGTCAGCGCCGTCAGGGGGGCCTGTATTTAACAATAGCCTGGGCCAAACAAAATGCGTGACTTAATACCTGGACGAGCATGGACTCGTACATGTGTAAAACACTGAAAAACATGCCATCCCATTTTGCCTTATTTCTAAATCTGAGATTTTTTTTCTTGTTATCCAAGAATCCAAGGAGTTGTACCCAAATAAAATGATTCGTCACAGGGATGAATGAACAAAGGAGCCAACAAAGTGTAGCACAGCCCAGCCGGCGTGGCTCAGTGGTTGAGCGTCAACCTATGAACCAGGAGGTCACGGTTCGATTCCTGGTCAGGGCACATGCCCGGGTTGCAGGCTCGATCCCCCGTGTGGGGCGTGCAGGAGGTAGCCGATCCATGATTCTCCCTCATCATTGATGTTTCTATCTCTCTCTCCCTCTCCCTTCCTCTCTGGAATCAATGAAAATATATTTTTTAAAAAAACAACATGAAGTATAGCAGATAGTCCATCTGAAGGTCAGTTTCCTTGTACGTAATAAAGAAATCACACTCTTACCTAACGGGGGCAGAAAAGGACTATCCGTGAGTGCCCGGTGCCAGGGCTCCCCTACACGCCCCCGTTTGCCCCGTCTTCTCTTTCTCAGCCTTTGCCCAGCGTTTTCCCAGCATGCCCATTGCTTCTCCATGAATGCCCCCTAATTGGTGGCATCTTTTCTCACTTACAGGTGAGTGCACAGGGCCCAGGCCTCCCTCGTTGCAGAAACTCCTAAAGTGGGACATGCAGGAGGCAGAGGCAGCGGGGCGGGCGTTGGGCCGGCATGGGCACCGCAGCTGTACATGATTAGCTCACATCAGTACAGCACCCTGGCACCTCACTCTCTCCTATTACCCACCAAGGCAACCAGACCTCTCCCTCCAGTCCTCCACCTGCCGGCTTTCTCATGTGCCCACGGGGTTTCAGCCCGGCCAGGCCCTGTGTTTCTCCATCTCTCAGGCTCCCAGCTGTGGACCAGAGGCAGCCAGGGGCACGTTTAAATCAGGCCATGAGGAGGGAATATTTCTCTCCTGTTCTGTCAGCCTCTTGTTTGTTTCCCATTAAGCTCCCTGAGAGCTAGCTCAGAGCATCCTGGGCCCGGCCATGGTTGGGAGGGTGGGGGTGACAATGAGCCCCTCATTAACACCTGCAACAGGCCCAGGCAGCCCCTTCTATTCGCATTAAACCAGTGGCTGGGAGAGGGGGGGGCAGGGAGGGGATGTTACCTTGGGATAAAATATTACTACCCCCCCAGGCCCCTCACCACCCTGTTTCCCCTGCCCATGGGCTATGCATGGAAGTCTGTCCGTTCCTTGAGGCTGGGAGGAGGGCCTTGCCTCTTGGCAATAATAACGCTTTACTTCGGAGTTCCCAGTACACCAGAAAGATGGGAAAAGAAGGGAAGGGTCACGTGACACTGTAACAGGACAAGGCCACCTAAAGTCACCTCCGTCCTCCGCAGCCTTCTCTACCGGAGCCACCTGCCTGTTTAAGGAAAGATGGATGTGGCAGGCTCAACACAGAACGTAGAAAAAGAAGAAAGAAAGAGAGCTGTCCGCCTCCTTCCCACTGAAGGACTTACGCCTACGGCGGTATAACCCGGGACGCGTGCATGGGCGCCTGCTTGCTCGCCTGTGGTTTGTTCTGTATGGTCCGCTGCCCAAGGCGGGTTCAGGTGTGCGGACCAGAGGCTAGCCTAGAGATGCAGTGTAACAAAGGCGTGGAAACAAATCGCAAAGCCTCCCGCAAAATGCCGGTTTGGCTGGCCATTGCAGGCGGGCTGAGAATCCACTCACAGCCACCCCCTTGCCTTAACCTCTGCAGAAGCAGGGCCGCCACCCACAGGTGTGTCTGTGTCTGTACCTGAGGGCAGGGGGGCCCCGGGGGCTCGGGGAATGACCTGGCTCACCGGACCGACTTCTGGGGGCACCTGTGACCCCCTGAGCCCCGCCCCACCTCATCGTACGGCAAACTACTTTAAAATGTCCCTGGAGGTAATGAGGCATTCATTTAAGAATGAATCTTTGTTACAAAAGCTGGAGTGTACTAGGACTACCTGAGAAACCCTGGCAGTTATGAATGTCTAAGGCCTCAAAGCTGGTCATTTTATAAGTAAAAAATCATTCATTTTTCATCAGAGGAAGAGTTCCTCCCCGCAGCTCCCGAACGTTTCGTGGCCGAGGTTCTAGCGTGGAAGGTGCGCTCCCACGGCCACAGAGTCCTGGCCACCGCCCGTCCCGATCCGCCTTCCTCTCAGACCCCACCCAGGCCCTGGGGGTGTGGGTTTTACAGCCTGGAGCCCAACCCCGGGCACCCAGCCCGACTTTTGTCAAATACAGCCGCCCAGTCATTTTAAATGTTTTCTTTTAATTTACCCTTTTTACGGAACTGTGTTCAGAACACCTCCTCGGAATTCCAAAGAGCATTTCAGGAAGGGCACTTTGAGATGGGATTTCTCTTTAAAGGGTCCAGTGGGCTGTGGGGTTTTTATAAGATTTCTCTGGGAGACCACAGCCCTGGGTTTTCTGTGCCAGGTGATAACATGCCAACGTAGCTTAACATTTGCAGAAGAATGCCGTCGCATTATTAAGAACGCAGACATTTCTCTGACGTCTATTGAAGGTGATTTCGGGCCCAGCTGGCGTGGCTGGGTGGTTGAGTGTCAAGCTATGAACCAGGAGGTCACGGTTCGATTCCTGGTCAGGGCACATGCCTGGGTTGGGGGCTTGGTCCCCAGTAGGGGGCGTGCAGGAGGCAGCCGATCCATGATTCTCTCTCATCATTGATCTTCCTATCTCTCTCTCCCTCTCCCGTCCTCTCTGAAATCAATAAAAATATATTTAAAGAAGACTATTGGAAGGATTACATGAGATAAATCAGGTTTAGAGCTGCGGTCACACATCCTGGAGGGTGCTCTGATAAGGGTAGAGTTCCTTGATGATCAATATCAGGAGATTTGATGCTGAGGGCTCTGTGAGTGAGTACAAAGGAGTGGAGGGAAGGGGCGGGGGAGTGGAAACTAACCACAATGCAGACCAGACACACCCAGGAATTCTCATGGAACAGTCCGCGCTTCACCCTGACTCCTGAGACGCTAGGAAGCCAGGAGCCAATGCTAAATGCACACTGGTCAGAGGGCAGCCACCCGCTTCTGTTCCGGGGAATAAACAGCCTAATTAGGGAGCCTTGGCAATGACCATCCCGCTTTGGTGGTTTTCACCCACACGAAGGAAGCTGTTTTTTTCCTTGCTGATGAATTGTGCAGCTCAGAGGTCAATAATGGGCTCATGCATCACCACTCCCTCCCGGGCCTCCCCAAGCCTCGGGGCACCCCTGCTAATGTGAGCTGTCAGCCCGGACCTAACAGATTTAGCACTTACTTGTAATATATTAATAGCTTCATTTTTCCATGTTGCTTTCTTCCAAATAGCAAAAAAAAAAAAAAAAAAAAAAAAAAGAAAGAAAGAAAAAGAAAAAGAAATGGATTGCCAGCTTACCGAGTCGAGAACGGAAGCAGATTGTTGAGTGTGAATTACGGTCGCGAAAATAGCATCGAGATGGCAGATTTGAATGTGATGAATAAGAGAGAAGTTGGGAAGGAATCGGGAGCCGGCAGGGTGGCCTTCGCGTTAGAAACGGGAGAGATGGGTCCCTCTAATAGGTTTTAAGCTTCAGCAAGAGTGGCCAAGGCAAGTCACAATGAGATGCCATCTCCCTCAAAGCTCGCCAACACGGATTTTGCTTTTGTTCTAACGCATAATGGTTTCCACGGGTTTTTAAAATGCGTGGTGAATGAACGGGTCCTCCTTCGATCCACATTAAGTGGACGAGTAGAACATATGTCCGATATGGAGCCACACATCCAGCTCCTACCCTGCCTCCAGGGCCCCACCGGTAACATCTCAGGGATGGCCAAGTTCTTGGACCTGCTGAGTCCCCAGGTCGCCCACAGCCCGCCTCACACCGTGTCGGTGAGAGCCAACCCCCTCTAGGAGGCAGCCCTCTCAGATGCTGGATTGCATGAAAATGAAGTCTCCTGCTCTGTGCTAACCTGTGGAATCAGAACACTGGCCTCACCCCGGGAGGAAAGAGTGGCAAGAGCTATAGCTGGTCAAGGACATGATCCAAAATACACACCAGCACTATTGGAACTCAGCAATAAGAAAACCAACAACGCACTTGTTTTAAATGGGCAGAAACCTGAACCAGCATCTGACCCCAGAAGATACAGGGATGGCCGATAAGCACATGAAAAGAGGCTCCACGTCCCAGGTCACCGGGGCAACGCAGATTCAAACAGCCAGTCGAGATCTGTGCACGCTGGTTAGAAGGGAGAACGTCCAAAACGCTGACAACACCGGGTGCAGGCGTGGGGTGGGGGTGGGAGGGTGGTAGCAGGAACCTCGCTTGGAGTGGGAGCGGATGCAGACGGGGCAGACTCTCTGGAAGTCAGTGTGGTGGCTCCCAACAGAACTACTCACACACTCCCACTTCCACCAGACGCCCCAGCTTTCGCTCTCCCTGGTATGTACCAAACGTACTGAAAACATGTGTCCACACCAAAAACTACATACCTGGTGGGCAGCAGCTTTATGCATAACTGCCAGACCTGGAAGCAGCCAGGACGTCATCCTTCAGTGGGCGAGTGGGTGAACTAAGATACGTCCAGACAAAGGAATATTACTCAGCACTAAAAAGAATGAGCTGCCCCAGCCGGCATGGCTCAGTGGTTGAGCGTCGACCTATAAACCAGGAGGTCACAATTGGATTCCCAGTCAGGGCACATGCCCAGGGTTGCAGGCTTAATCCCCAGTAGGGGGCGTGCAGGAGGCAGCCGATCAATGATTCTCTCTCATCATTGATGTTTCCCGCTCTCCCTCTCTCTCTCCCCTCCTCTCTGAAATCAATAAAAATATATTTTTTAAATAAATTTGTAAAGCAACATGCCCCAAACACAAAATAACCAATCCAGAATAGTGTCATTATGACTTCTGTTTCCTTCACCCCTCTGTCTCTTTCTCCCCTTCCCTTGCTTCACCTACTCACCTAACTGCCTGTCCGCCTGACTGTGGCTCTATCCAAATATTCAACTATTTCTTTTTGAAATTAGCAACTTAAGGTTTAATAAACTCCATTTCAGCTAAACGCACTGTGAACATTTCCCCATGTGATTCTGTATTTCAGCAACCTGTATTTCATTGGTTAGCTATCCCATGGAGATTTAATGCCTATTTCTTAAGTAGCTAGGCCTATCAGACTTTGACGTTTGATTTGTTTTACTCAGGGTGAAATTTTACAAGTCTAATGAAATCAATAATGTCTTACAGTCAGAGCCCCAACTCTGTAGGTTTGGTAGTTTGGGACCAGATGTGGAATATGAAATTTGGCAGCTGTGGCATCCTAATCTTCAGAAACCCAAGTCCACCCGAAGGATAAGATGCCTGCTGTTGTGTCTGAAACAAAATCCATCGTGAACGGTGGTTTCAACAGCAAAACAACAACAACAAAATACAGGATGAGGGAATTTGCAACACAAAAGGCACATACTTCCTACACTGCATGGTTAGGCCACGCTATCCTAGTTTGCATGTCACCAGGATTGGGCTGTACATGATCCATTCTGTTGACTTCTGTTCTCACAGTCATTGTAGAGAAATGTTATCTCCTAAACTTAGTCCCGTCTCATTGAGTCACTGTCCACACCTGTAGTTGTGATTTCATCTGAAAATTCAAGTTAAACACCTTCACTTTTCATTCTACCCGTAACCTGATACCTAACTCTGATCCTTTTTTTAAGTGAAATTGATTGGGGGGGACATTGGTCAACACATAGGTTTCAGGTGTGGGTTGCTATGTGGCAAGACCTATATATATCGCACCGTGTGCCCACCACCCAAGTCAAACCTTCTCCTGTCACCAAATATTAAGATCCTTTTCTCTCCCCACCCCCTTCCTTCTGGCAACCACCACACTGCTGTTTGAGTTCATGAATTTCAGTTTTATATCACACAAATGAGTGAAATCATATGATTCTTGGCTTTTTCTGACTGACCTATTTCACAAGATAACATTCTCAAGGTCCACCCATGTTGTTACAAATGGCGCTATTTCGTCCTTTCTTGTGGCTGAGTAGTATTCCATTGTGTACATGGACCACATCTTCTTTACCCAGTCCTCTATCGCAGGACACTTTGGTGGCTTCCATGTCTTGGCCACCGTGAATAATGCTGCAGTGAACATAGGGGTGCATATATCCTTGTGAATACATGATTTGATTCAAACGATAACAAAGCGTGATCACACTGTAGCTGAAAACAAGCTATTTGGGGCCATTTAGGTCTCTCCGGAATTTGCCGGCTTACAATAGGAATGCCACAGCAGGCAGTCCAACGAATTTATCTATGTTTCACTTCAGAGCAAGGGGAATTGCAAGCGCGAGTAAACGAGAACCATTAACAACATGAAATTTAGCCAAAGGGCACCGCTCTTATAAACTGCAAAATGATGCAGAATGGTCCTTCATTTACTTTCTACACGCAACGCCTACCCCAGTGCATTGCCACGTGGCCGTGGCAGCGGGAACGTGCGCGTCCTTCTGGGTGCTGTCTGTGGAGGTCTGGCGTTGCCAATCGGTGTCACTGTGTTTAGAAACTTGTTCCAGTGACTGGAGTCTTGTTAATTCGTTAGTGCCACTTGTAAGTACATTCAGGGTAAAAATGTGATGGCTCTTAACATTTCATACATGCCGAGTGCTTCCAGGCTGCCATGCGTGCCACTATCGCTGTAGCATTTCCCAGTCGCTTGTGAATTTTGTCATGCAATTCTACCCCAGTACAGTGAGTGCGGGGAACACAGACATCGCTGTGTATTCCAAGAGATCACAAATGGAACGCTTTTCATTGGGTGTGCAGTGCTGTTCTCATTCCATCAGCAGAATGAGAACTATCTTACCTATCTCTTAGCATCCTCCATCGTGTATTGCTGGAAATCCCTCCAGGGCAGAGGGAGGATGAGGGGTAAACATTTTTTTTTTTTTTTTTTTTATAGGTCATGGCTGACCAGTGCACTTGCAATCTTCCAACTCCAAGTGCAGGTATGGGTTCAGAGGACTGGTGTTCTGGGGATGGATGAGCCCTTGAAGCTTGAATGCTTTTGCAATGACCAGAGCGAACAGGCAGCTGCCGTTACATGAAACTTAAAATTCTCTACAGCTGGAACTTTTAGAAGACATGTGTGCTTTTACGTTTCATGGAATAAATTCTTTTAACCTTAATATGACATTTAAATACACTGTACCGATCTCATCACTGTCACCAAATCCCCCGGGTCCCCTACGTAACAATTGTGAAAACTTGGGAATGACTTAATTCTCTGAGCCCATAGGTAGCTTAATAACAGCACATGCATCCTTAGAGCATCGTGAGTTTAATATCAGTGCAGTAATGGAGGCAGACCACTTACAGCGGGTTTTCCCACACAGTGAGCAATCCATAAAAATTAGTTTCATTATTTGGTTAGGAGAGCTTCTGGAAACCGGTGCACTAGACACACAAGTCAGTTTCATAATTAAATCACGCGGACATTTAGGGCGCTTCGCTCCTTTATGTTAAAAGTGAAATCAGAAGATGTGAACAATTAGGTGTTTCTGAAATGTGATTACTAAATATTCAAAACCAGCATCATCTTATGAGAGGAACAGTAAGGCAAACATAAAACAGAAAGAAAGATGCAAAAAAACTCCATTCAAATTATGGAGTTGCTCTGCCCTCAGAGAGGAAATGCATAAGGAGAGCTCCGGAAGTGAGGGGAGGGGTGCATGTGACAGCCCCCAAAGTACAGAGGGAACTGGGGAGAGAAGGACCCCACAGTGTGGAAGCCTGGCAGATGCTGGCTCGGCAGGTGACCAGGAGCAATCCTCAGTCATACCGATCATATGCACACCTGATCACATGCACACCTGATCCTATGCACACCTGATCCTATGCACACCTAATCACATGCACACCTGATCCTATGCACACTTGATCACATGCACACCTGATCGCATGCACACCTGATCCTATGCACACCTGATCGCATGCACACCTGATCACATGCACACCTGATCGCATGCACACTTGGTTGTAAGCACACCTGGTTGCATGCACACCTGATCCTATGCACACCTGATCACATGCACACCTGATCACATGCACACTTGGTTGTAAGCACACCTGATCTCATGCACACCTGATCCTATGCACACATGATTGCATGCACACCTGATCACATGAGGAACATGGCACTGTATTGCTGGGACTTCCTTCCCCAAATCCACAACCCAGGGCTAATCATGAGAAAAGCATCAGACAAGTTGCAATAGAGGGAAAACCAACGAAAGACCTAACCCATACTAAAAAAATAAATAAATAAAAATTAAAGAATGCCAAGGTTATGTAAAAAAAAAAGAAAAGTATGATAAACTGTGACAATCTGGAAAAATCTAAGGAAACATGTCAGCTAAATGAAACTAGATGAGATCCTGTAATATTTTTTAAAAAACGAAAAGGACATTAAGTTAAAATGAAGGGTATGTGAATAAATGATGGGATTTAGTATATAATAATGTGTCCATATTGGTTCATTAATTGTAGCAAATGTACACCACCCTAATGAAAGATGTCAATCATGGGGACAAACTGGGTTTGAGATATATTAGCACTTTCTTTACTTGTTTTGCAAGTTTTCTGTAAATCTAAACTTTTCTAAAAATACTTTTTTTTTTTTTAAACTCTGCTGAAGGCCATACTAGAACTGGGCAGTTCTCTGTGAAGGAACACATTCCCAATGACAGCCACATGCCAGGAGTGTGTCCTGAAACTCTAGGGACCCTGTTGTAGGAAGATAAGTTAAACAGTGTTTGTTTTTCCAAGTATAACACCGTATAATCCCCCCAAAAATGCAATTATATGGGGTTTAAAATATAAGACCAAAATTAACATTCAAAATCAGAAAGATAAATATATTTTTAATTATGTCGCACACTCTAGGGCTTGTTTTAGGATGTTTTCTGGTACGATTTTAATCATTTTACCTGGTAGATAGCACAACATATCCTTAGTTCAAAGACTGCTAAGTAGTAGGAATTTGCAAGTTGCAAGAGAGATAAAGATGGTCATGGACTTGAATTAATGATTCAGCTGCTAAGAAGTCATGATGGGAGTTGATAGGTAGAATTTCCTGGACCTTACTTTGTGTCATTAGAGCCATAGCTTACATGGACCAATGGTGATGGTGTCAGTGTTGGGTGTCAGTTTGACTGTGCCACTGCAAACACTCGCACTGTTGCCTTCTGCCACGACACGTGCACAGTGTCGCTAATGGGGACGCCACCCACTGATGACAGTGGCAGGCAAAGTAGATCGTGAACCTGTCCTCCCCAGTTTGTGAAACATACACGCACCGGTTCACCCCACTTCTTCCCGGCATTGCAAATTGTCAACTACATCAACGTTTCCATAAACCATTAATTTTTTAAAAATATATTTTATTGATTTTTTTACAGAGAGGAAGGGAGAGGGATAGAGCGTTAGAAACATCGATGAGAGAGAAACATCGATTCAGCTGCCTCCTGCACACCCCCTACTGGGGATGTGCCTACAACCGAGGTACATGTCCTTGACCGGAATCGAACCTGGGACCCTTTAGTCCGCAGGCCAATGCTCTATCCACTGAGCCAAACTGGTTAGGGCAACCATTAATTTAAGGAAATACCATATATCCTAGAAGTGATAAACCATGTTAATTAAGTAAGTAAGCATAGCAACCTCTTTTTTTTTAACTTAAGATATACTTAAAGTCGTCACCGACCGAGCGGTTAGTAAGAGTGGCATCAGCACGGTGCATAATTCATGTTGATGGTGTTCAGTTCAGAGTGGGAGCACGTGGGGACCATTCCAAACGTTCCCTGTGTGATTAAAGATAATCCCCAGGCCCTTCACTCCTCCACAGTGACAGGCCTGAGAACCTTGTGTCTGGCTTTTCCCTGCCTACAGACACTGTAGGACCGACAGCCAGAAGCCTGCCTCCTGACTGTACTCCCAGATGTCCCAGATGGGAGACAAACTGACGAGGTGTTTAAAACCACCGATTACCAGACGTGGTTTCTAACTAAACTGACACCTCTCATTATTTATTCACAAAAGGACTAGTTTTATTGGGGCTTCCCCACTACATCTCTTTAAAAAATTACCCCGTGATGTTTGGCGATCAATTGAAAATTTGGGGGAGGGGTGTCATCAATGGTCCATGCCATGTGGGCAATGCTGTTACTTGCAGCGAGATGTGGAATCGGTTACTTTGCCATTCCCTCATTGATTCCTGCGTGTGGCCTCCCAGAGGTCAGCAGGATTCTCGTCTCAGCTCTGTCTCGGTTCAGCCGTGCGATCTGGACCGCCTTCTCTCAGGAGCGAGTAGGTGCTCTGACTACTGACAAGCCTTTCCCAGCACCAGCCAGGCTGTGTGGGAATGTGTTTTGTGAAACGGTCAAGATCTACCTGTGTTCACATGCATGCATCTTGCTCATCACTATGAAGAAACCCCAGCCTTTCTTCCATGCTCTGTCTTCTCCTAGGGAATTACTTTGTGAATCTGTAGCACACTAACAGTTGAAAAACACAATCTGAGTATAATGTCACCATACAGCTGCACACATCAGCTCAGTTTTCTGACTCCGTCCTGCCACTCGGGTCCCTGCTCTTGCAGAGCCGTGTCCCAGGTTAGTAAGGACACAGCAACCCCCTGACCCTTAAGGGGTGAGCTCCTGAGAGTCGAGATGCATGCTGGGCAATGGCTCACCCCACCGCGTCGTGACACACTAGCACGTCAGCGCAGGGAACGGCCCCCTCAGTTACATTCTCCAGGAAGGACAGATGAATTGGGAGTGAGTGGGATAAACATGTTCTGACCATGTAAATTAGCTGCCAGTCCACCCTGCCTGTGGAGGTGCCCACAGAGTGACACTTCACCATAATAAACCTCCTTCCCTCCCTTCCTCTTGTTCTCGTTTTGCCAACCCACGGAAAAAGATATCATTCCTCAGTTAAACATAAATTGATTTTTTTTGGTTTCAAAGGAGGACCTCCGAGTCAAAGCTGTGCATTGGAGAGTATAATGAGATCGATTTCATGCCCTAAGAATAAAAACACATGGCATTTAAATTTGGCTGCTTCAGGGATGGGTGAATGATGAGCGCGTATGTGGAAGAAGCATGCTGAATGAGAGCGTGTTAGAGAAAAATGCCAGGCCCTGTCCAACCTGCTTCAGAGGCCCCACGGAACATGCGGGTTTCAACCTGCTGTCTGAGCTGCACTCTGAACCAGGCACAACCAGCTGCAGCGTCACAGATGAGCGTCACAGGTTCACAGGTGAGCTGTCCTACCTGACTGCACTCTGCAGACTGATGAGGATGCTGAGGAATTTGTGAGGCACGGGCAATGTTTCAGGAGGTAGCCTTCGGGGGGACTAAGCTGGCTATTTGGGGGCAGCACTGGCTGAAGGTGATCAAATTGTTTAACTGGCACGTTGTCCTCCTCATTTTGAAAACAGGAATAACCCTGTGCAACTCACATGATTAAGACGTAGGATATGACACGATTTTCATTCCATTTTTTTAACCCTTACCCGAGGATATTTTTCCATTGGTTTTTAGAGAGAGTGGAAGGGAGAGGGAATGACAGAGAGAAATATTGATGTGAGAGAAACCCATCGATTGGTTGCCTCCTGCATGTGCCTTGACCAGGGCCCAGGGCGGGGAGGAGCCCGCTACTGAGGTACGTGCCTTTGACAGGATTTGAACCCGGGACCCTTCAGTCTGCAGGCCAACACTCTATCCACTGAGCCAAACTGGCTAGGGTGACACAATTTAAATACAAGCTTTTTTTTCTATTTTTGTGAAATGCTCTGGGAAACAATTTTTAAAGTAAATCCCTGGTGGTTTGCTTTTTGTCATTTGTCATAAAAATAAACCCCCCCCCGGAGAATATGATTTTTTTCTGGTTGATGTGGGTGGCACATGTAGTATATGAAACATGTCTGTCTCATTAGCTGTGAGAACACTCAGAACCAGAATTAATTACAAACAGACATTTACCACTTCTATTGAAACCATTACTCATTCCATCACACGGAATAAGATTGGCCGCAGAAGGCAGCATATAAATAGGTGTCTAAATAATAAAAAGGTGTAAAAATACTCCCCGAACACCGAGCATCCCAGGGGATGGCTGCATTATTTATGTGGTGGAACAATACTCAGCTCACGTCAGCACACGGCCCCTTGCACAGTGCATCCCCGAGCACGGTAACCGTTCTGTGGTGCTGGGAGGAGAAATTCCATTTTACAGAGCTGGCTACCGAGCCTCATACATATTTTATAGCAAGTAATAGGTATTTCCCCAATATAAATTCCATGTTCCAGCGCAAGAAGCAGCTCGCAGCAGCTGTTGCACAATTTTTAAATTACAAAGACCTTAATCTTCAAGACGCGTCGAAGAGGAAGTGAGAAAACATAAGGGAAACAAAAACCCTTTGGAAATAGCTGCGCCTTCAGAAATTAAGGGCCTGGATGGTCTACAGTTTGGGCAGCTGTGGTAGAAATCCTACGCTCCTCGGTGTTTTCAAATTGTGCCAATGACCATTCTGTGCAGAATAATGAGAAAAGAAAAGAGATATATGACCTTCCTTTGGAGCTTTTGACCATCGGCATTATCACCCTCGCAAATGCCCAGTGAGCATGGAGTTTGTTTGCACCAGTCTTTAATTTTGTCGTTTAAAATCACTTGTATCGGGTACGTGGGAAGGACACGAACATGATAGAATCTCAGAGGCTGAACTTCAGCCTTGTCCCCGCTGCCCGAACCAAGTGCTTAGCATATGCCACTACCCCTCCTGGGATCTCTGCTCCCTTAATTGGAAAGAAGGTTAAACCCTAACCCTCTGTAATGGCCACGGCAGCTCTACATTTCTCTGTCTTGTGGGTAAGGCCTTCTGACTCCTTTTATGTAATCCCTTTCTGCCTTTCTTTACTTTGATTGCTTAGCCCAGTGGTCGGCAAACTGTGGCTCACGAGCCACATGCGGCTCTTTGGCTCCTTGAGTGTGGCTCTTCCACAAAATACCACGGCCTGGGCGAGTCTATTTTGAAGAAGTGGCGTTAGAAGAAGTTTAAGTTTAAAAAATTTGTCTCTCAAAAGAAATTTCAGTTTGGCTCTGTTGACTAATGAGTTTGCTGACCACTGGCTTAGCCTATCAGTCAAAGACTGTCCAGAGTTCATGAGGTCACAACCAAGATCTCAATGTCATGACCAAGGGCAACACCAATCATGGTGGACATCCCCGATTCCAGATTCTCAGAATCTGCACAAGGCATAATTAACTGGAAAACTCCAGCATGTCCTCTGATGTTTAGAAAGCACTGCCTCTTAGAGGTAAGACGTTGCCTAGATCTTAGAACATACTGTCTGCGGGCTTCCTGCTCTACACGGTGAAAACCTGCAATTCAATGCCTGGTTCACAATAACTCCCGTGCCAACACGTAGGTGATTGACATTCTTGTTCATTCAAACCTGAGACAACGGCAAGGAAAAGGGGAAAGAAATGGGAGGAGGGAGCTTCCTGCTTCCCAATTGCTCTGTGTGTGCACATGGAGGCCGGGAGGCGCAGAGAGTTCAGTTCTTACTGTGTGGTCAACAGCACAGACGGCACTAAAGAAGAAACACAACCATGGTGCTGAAATGTTCTTCTGAGACCCAGGGACAGCACTCGTCCCTCACCTCTGGCCTCCTTGACCAAATAGAACGACGTGCCGATTCCACCTTGGTTTGCTCTCCCACTCGGACGACCCCTCCACATTCATGCAGCCTGTGGCTCTGCAAAGACTTCAGGTCCCATTGTGTTGAATGAAAAACTCTTCTGGTTTCAAGAAGAAATCCTCAGCAGCCCGAGTGGTGAAGCGTGAATACTAGCGATGCGTCACTGAATGCCTGACTCAAGAGTGCAAGTGACACCGAGGACAAGGACGGCTGTTTCAGGGGGAACAATTCCAGCAAAGTATATGGTGAAAAATGACAGGGGACTCGAACACCTGGTTCGAACCTCAGCTTTATCCTGGTTGTAGGACTTTGAACAATTTACCCCACTTTTGTGAGTCATAACAACCGCCTTGCAAAATGAACACGTGAATTAAATCAATCATGACAAGGGACCTATTTGCTATCAAAACTCTAATTGCTAAAAAATATGACCTTTTGCGAATTGTTCATACTACAGTTTACCATGGATATGTGACTCTTTTTCTGCATGGTGCTCAGAAAAACACTACAGGTGAATCGGGGTTGGCATGTGCCATAGGATGTTTTCTCCCCAAAATTTGTAAGTTGAAACCCTACCCATCAATGTGATGGTGTTGGGAGGTGAGGCCTTTGGGAGGTGATTTGGTCATGAGGGTGGGGCCCTCCTGAGTGGAATTAGTGTCCTTATGAAAGAGACCCCAGAGTCCCGCCCCTTCTGCCCTGTGAGGACACAGTGACCAGATAGCCAGCTAGGAGCCGGGAAGTGGGCTCTCACTAAACATAGAATCATCAGGGACCTTGATCTGTTATTACTCTAAGTTACCTTCCAAGTGGGAACATTTGCTAAGTGCATGGATGTGGTGGACTGGCCTTAGGTCATATCGTCATGAACTTTGATTTTCTCTGTTTCAACTTCCACCAAGTTGGCCCTTCTGTATCCACACACTTACCCTCATATTCATCCCAACGCTGACTTCCTGGAGTCCCTACCCATTAGCCCTGACTCGTTTTTCAATGAGGAGCATTCCTTAGACTGAGAGTCCTCTGGCTATGGCTTAGCATTGGGCCGAGGCAAGAGATGGAGGTCCCAGTGGGAGTCCCAGCCAATCTTGCCAATACCTTTTCTTTTTATTGATTTCAGAGAGGAAAGGCGAGGGAGAGAGAGATAGAAACATCAATGATGAGAGAGAATCATGGATCGGTTGCCTCCTGCACGCCCCCTACTGGGGGTGGAGCCCACAACCAGGGCATGTGCCCTGACTGGGCATCAAACTGTGACCTCCTGGTTCATAGGTGGAAGCTCAACCACTGAGCCACGGCACCTGGGCGCCAATACCTTTTCTTTCTAGATGTGCTCAGTGCTGTCAGCCTCTACGGTGTTGACAGAAAGAGTAAATTTCAAAGCTGTACTTACACGTCCCAGGGGAAGAATGAGCCGTTTCTCAGAACCGTTCACAACCCCACCACTTTCCTTAAACCTCCACCATCTGCATCCACAAGGAAGGATTAGCCGATAAAGAGATTCACGTGGTTGCTTTAAGAGACATGATTACTTTTGCTCCCAATTTTCAGAAATAAGAATTGTACCAAGAAGCCACTCCCAAACAGGGTGTCTCAGAACACCAGTTCTGAGAAACAGTCTAAGCATTAAAAAATGCGGTAGGAATATTGGGAAGACACAGTGGACTGGGTCTCTCTGGAAGCCTGAGGATGCCTATGAACACAGTTGGAAGAAGCCCTGCAGTAAAGAAACCAATCTCTCTCCATTTACTCCCATTTCACAAATTTCACTGCAAATTTTTTTTTCTTGTAACATGAACATGATACAGAGCTAATATTCCAGCAGATGCCACATGGGAATCCAGACAGATGTACAATCTGTAATTAGTATGTAAATAGAACAAGGTGGCGGCGGCCGGATCTTGTAGGAAGGGATGCTCAACGAAGTCTATGTGCATGATGCCCATGACCTTAACCAGGATGGAGCTTAACGGGACCTCATGAGACAGTCTGAGACAGTCTGAGGGCAACGAGCTGGTACCCAGTAGCCTAACTGGTTAAATAATAAATTGTTTTTTACATCATAACAGTGTGTACCGCACCAGAGGACCCCATCCATGTTTCATACAAGATAATAAAAAAGAGCAAAGACAGGTGAAAGCTATGTTAGTATGGAACAAATTCTACTCCTAAAAGGAGAGAGAGAGAGAGAGAGAAGGAATTAATTGGAAAGGCTATTGGGTAACTCAAACAATAAAGGAGAAACTGCTGAGTTAGGCTTAGAAATAAACCAGAAACAGGGATCTCAGGAGATCCGATCAGACACAGCAGAAGGAAAGTGTGTTACCTTCTCCAGCTAATGGGACAAATGGCCACAGACTGGGTGACTTAAAACAGCAGACATCTATTTTCTCAGCACCCAGGCGTCCAAATCAAGCTTAGGCAGAACCACGCTCCCTCAAAGACTCTATGGGAAGATCCGTTCTTGTGTCTTCAGTGTTCTGGTCACCTGCCATTCCTTGGTTCTTGGCCGCATGGCAGCAGCCTCGGCTCCTTTCTTCACCTGCTGCCCCAGCCTCCCCTGCTGTCCCATCCTCCCCTGCTGCCCCAGCCTCCCCTGCTGCCCCAGACTCCCCTGCTGTCCCATCCTCCCCTGCTGCCCCAGCCTCCCCTGCTGCCCCAGACTCCACTGCTGTCCCATCCTCCCCTGCTGTCCCAGCCTCCCCTGCTGCCCCAGACTCCCCTGCTGCCCCATCCCCAGCCTCTCCTTAGAGTTGGGCTCACTCTGGTTCAGCGGAATCTCATTTTAACTTGATTGTATCTATAAGGACCTTATCCTATATAATAAAAGGCTAATATGCAAATCAACTGAACAGCAAAATGATCGGTCACTATGACGTGCACTGACCATCAGGGGCAGACGCTCAATGCAGAAGCTGCCCCCTGGTGGTCAGTGTGCTCCCACAGGGGGAGCGCCACTCAGCCAGAAGCCAGGCTCATGGCTGGTGAGGACAGCGGCGGTGGCAGGAGCCTCTCCCGCTTCCACTGCAGCGCTAAGAATGTCCAACTGACGGCTTAGGCCCGCTCCCCACATCAGTCGGACATCCCCCACGGACTGCGAGAGGGTGCAGCCCGGGTTGAGGGACCCCCCCCCCAAGTGCATGAATTTCATGCACTGGGCCTCTAGTTTCTAAATAAGGACATGTTCACAGTGACTGGGGGTTAGGACTTGAGTATATTTTCAAGTGGGGCATAGTTTCATCCATTAACGAAGTCTCTCCATTGCAAGAATGAATCAGCACCGACCAGTCTTCTACCTCCTACGGGTTGCATTTCAGGTCAAAGTCCTCGGAGACACATTCAAGTAGCACGTTTGGGCCACATGTTTCACTTTTCACGGAATCCCGTGCCACTAGGTTGTGGGTGTTTTACAAAGTATAATCCTCTTACCACAATGAATGCTGTGGCCCCCAAACAAAATTACCCCGGAAATCTCCTGCAGTGCGCCCATCCTGGCCTCCAGCCCCCCAATCTCACAGCACCCAAGTTCCACACATCACCTCAAGGTCACTAATCCACACCCCTCACTTGAGCGGCGCCTGAGAAAGGCGTTAAATGAAAACCAAAGCTGTTTTTCCTCCAGATTTTTCCATTGTGTTTTGAGAAGGAAGTTCTTTGTTGTAAAAAAAAAATCACCCTGGTAACAGAGTTTAGCCAGCTGCTGACTATTTTGAAGGAAAGCAGGTAGGCAAATGGACCACCTTGCCTGGCATATTTTTATTTATTTATTTATTTGGTCAGTATCTACTGGCAAAGAAGCTTAAAATAAAAAGTGAAAAGCAGCTTTGGTGTGTGTGCAACTTGGAAATAGGCCGCCAGGGTGTCCCGGGCTGAGCGCCTGAAAGTCTATATGTTGAAACAAAGACCCCCCCCCCCCCCCGGGGAGGGTGGTGTGGAGGCCACCAGCCAAAGTGAGCCCCCCCGCCCCCCGAAGGCTGCGGAGACTGGTCCCTGAGAGCCAGTGGCAGAGGCCCTGCTCATCTCTGCCTGGGCCGGAGACCCGCCCTGGGAGTGGGTGAGGGAGGGCAGGACGCAGTTCCACGCGCCTCCCCTCCTGTGGCCGTGGTCCCTGAACACGCCTGGGTAGCGTTTTGCTTGGAGCGGACCCGGGTTACTGAACGGCTTTCTTGAGTCCCAGAGTAAGGACTAGAACCCACCTCCCGAATAGAAAGCACTTCCCACCACAGCTCGTTAAGCACCTTCCGAACTAGCTGCTTGCCCTGTGGTTAGGGGCGCACCTGACGGAAGGCTGGGTGAAGGCATGAGGTGTAACGTAAAATGGGTTAGAAACCCCGAACCCCTCATCCTCTCCAAGATGGTGTTTACGCAGGAGAGAGGAGCGCCTCCCCGGGTGTTACGCATGCAATGGTTTTCAAAATACAAGCAGAACAAAACAGTGCAAGTGCCTGAGCTCAGTTGTTGCTGAAAAACCCACGGACAGGGGAAACCTCCCGACGAACACGGCTCCTACCTTCTCATCTCTAACCGAGGCTTCCAGAGAATCTAGCAGGGCCCTGGCCAGTGTGGCTCAGCGGATAGAGCGTCGGCCTGCGGACTGAAGGGTCCCAGGTTCGATTCCGGTCAAGGGCACATACCTCGGTTGCAGGATCCTCCCCGGCCCGGGTCCTGGTCAGGGCTCCTGTAGGAGGCCACCAATTAATGTGTTTCTCTCACATCGATGTTTCTCGCTGTCTCTCCCTCTCTCTTCCACTCTTCCTAAAATCAATGGAAAAATATCCTCAGGTGAGGATTAAAAGAAAAAAAGCTAGCAGTATTTAGACAACTCTCCGCATATGTGATTTCGCCAACCTAAGCTGGAAACCCTAGATTAATGTCTCAGAAATGGGTTTCAGAGAGGGGAGCCTGTCCCTCAGACTCTGTCTCCTGAGAAGTCAGTTTTGGGGAGATGGAGTCAGAGCAAGAGTGGATTTCCGGTGTCTGGTTAAGCATCTGTGGAAGTGTGGGTTTCATGTCTTCTCTAGCCTCTAAACTATACATCCCATGTGTGTCAACGGTTGTGTTTAGCTTGATCTTTATTTTTTCCAAAGTGTCTAGAAATCGGTGCTCACTAAATATTATTGATTGGGTGGATTAAATAACATGAGGAAGCAAGGGAAGAAGAAGAAAGGAAGGGGGAAAGAGAGGGAGAAAATAGTCTGCTAACTTTCAGAGTTGATCATTAAACTCATAGATGAGGCAACAGTGCACACCAGTTTTGGGGTACGAGCGCCCCTGCTTTCCATCCTCCTGTTACTCTGTGAGGTGCTCTGGCTTGAAGCTCTTAATTCCGTATTAACTTGTGAGCTCTCCCTTTACCGTTTCAGAGAGCACAGCTGCCGACGGACGCAGCTGACACTTGCTGGTAACACACTTCTTGGTCACTGGCACTATGCTTTGACAATTCCATCAGATGTCAATGATTTTCTAAAATAAGGACAACTCTTTGCATGATCCTGTGGGACCTTGTGAATCGTAGATTTCAGACTCCATGTTGGACTGGAAAAGTAGGTTTTGGAAAGGCGTGGTTCTCATTTCAACATCACCCCACTTTCCATCCTGTCTACGTGTGCCCAGACCACTCCTCTGCCGTCCCCCAAAAAGGATGCACAGAAAATGGTCCCTGTGGGAATCACAGGCCGCAGAGATGCGCTGTGTCTCCCTTTCATCGCAGGGAGCTGAGAAAGCAAGCAGGGTGATGTTTCCTTCATGTCCCCCGCTCTTGTCCAAAGGGAAGAGTCAAGGTCAGTGAACTATGACCACCTTTGAGATCCAAGGAGCCAATTATACCAACCAAAGTGTTTCACATGAGTTAAAAGTGGTTTTGTGGCCTGGCCAGTGTGACTCAGTGGTTGAGCATCGACCTATGAACCAGGAGGTCATGGTTTGATTCTGGTCATGACACATGCCCGGGTTGTGGGCTTGATCCCCAGTAGGGAGGGCGTGCAGGAGGCTGCCACTCAGTGATTCTCTCTCATCATGGATGCTTCTCTCTCTCTCTATCCCTCTCTCTTCCTCTCTGAGATCAGTGAAAAATCACATTTAAAAAGAAGTGGTTGTGTGCCCTTCAAAAAGGGTATCCGTGTTCCCCTTTTATAGGCGTGTGCCTTGAAAAGGTAGAGAAAGCAAAAGCTTATAATTGAATCTTTTCTGCTTCGGGGGACGCTGGCGAAGACTTGGGGAGAGATCACACCTTGCCTCTCACTCTGAACTCTGTCTCCCCCGTGGATTCCCTGAAATGAGACTGAGGCTTCGGGAAGAATATTGCTTTCAAAATGAAGCCGATGCTTTCTGTCCATTGTTCATTCACACCATTCACCATGTGGAGCCCTGGGGCAGTGTATCAGCCCCTGAGCAGCTGCTGAGGACCTGTCCACATGGAGCCGGGGCCTTGCCCAGGTCAAATGCATTTTTAGAAGATTTGTGGCTGATATTCCCCGTGAGAGAAGGGAACGGACAGTCCCATCTTCTGCGCTTCTGTGTCTGCCGCATTCGTCCTGGAGCTCCGTGCTATGACAAGCGCTCTTTGGGGTACAGTAAGTGCAGTCCAAATGCCCCTTAAGCCTTCACGCCCTCAGGGGAGCTTGTCCCTCCGACTAGCGCCCGAGCCCCTGGACCCCTTCCTCCGGGTCTCTGCCCCTCAGGCCCCTGCCCTTCCGTGTGACTTCAGCCCCAGCCTTTTTGGTTGGTTTGTTTTTCATGAACATCTTCGGGGGTTTCCTAGAGGTGGTACCCGAGGAACCCTTCCTCCAGGAATACATCCGAACTGGGATGCTTTCAGGTTCTGGGAACACACGCCTTCTGCTTCTGACCGCTCCTGCACCTGTTTGGGTTTTTTTTAATATATTTTATTGATTTTTTACAGAGAGGAAGGGAGAGGGAGAGAGAGTTAGAAACATCCATGAGAGAGAAACATTGATCAGCTGCCTCTTGCACACCTCCTACTGGGGATGTGCCCGCAACCCAGCTACATCCCCTTGACCGGAATCGAACCTGGGACCCTTCAGTCCGCAGGCCGACGCTCTATCCACTGAGCCAAACCGATCAGGTCCGCTCCTGCACCTTTTACAATTGACATGAATTCGCCAGAGCAGGCGTGTTTGCGAAGGTATATTCATCTGACTTCCTAGGCGTGAGCCCCGTGATGAAGATTAAGGCTGTTGTCAGAGTGGGGGGTGGGGAGGGACCCTTTCCCGCACAGGGTGACAGCTCCGTTTGGGGTCCACCCACGTCCCCCAAATCAGGCTTTCCCAAAACAAAGAAAACGCTCCTCGGAGTAAGAGTGAATTTTCTGTCCTTGGCCATTGCGGCATCTCTGTCGGGACGAGTGTTATTCCCAGCTCCGGTCAGAGCTGGGGAGTAAAACAGTGGCAATCCTCTGAATGAGAGAGGCTGGGGTGATGGTTCTTCCCCTGGGAGTTCCCATGAACAATTCCAGGCATGCGGCCACTGTTAAGTTGGCTCCTGGAGGCGTCCAGGGTCTTACACTGGCTGCAGTCACTGCTCTGTGGCTGAGACTGACTTCCTTGTCCATCACATCTTGTCCCTTCCTTTTATAGGGAAAGACCCTCCATGCCACTTTGATGTCAATCAAAACTTGAAGAAACTCCCCCTACATTTTAAACACGTCGTTCAACCCTGAAGCCAACCTGGGAATGTGGGCCGCGGCCACGGGTGCTAACCTGGAGGCAGGTGGCCACCGAGGTCAGAATCAGGGTCTGATGGTGAAGGTGGGGACCGGCCCTGAGGCTGTCCGATCGGTAGGTAACCTTGGCCAGCCCCTGGGGGTGCCCACCCCCTCTTTTATGGAAGGAGTGATGGCGATGCCCACTTCCGAAGGGCGTGGTAAGGACGAGATGCTGTGAGAACCAAGCTGATGGGATGAGCGAGCCGCCTCTGTGTCTAACCCGAGTGAGCGTGCAACAGCATTTTGGTCTCGTGCTCGGTGTTGGAAAGCATTTGTCTCCTTTATGTTTGTGTACAGCGTGGTCTGGTTCACCCAACAGCCCGATGCCTACCCTGGGTACCAGGGTATCACACCTCTTTAAATGTTTGATATCGCCCGTCTGGACATGAATGTCTAATGTGATGCTTCTTCCCCACATCAAGAAGTCTGGACTTGCCTGGCCTGTGTGGCTCAGAGGTTGAGCACCAACCCATGAACCAGGAGGTCACAGGATGGATTTCCAGTCAGGGCACATGCCCAGGTTGCAGCTGGATTCCCCAGTAGGGGGCGTGCAGGAAGCGGCCGATCAATGATTCTCTCTCATCACTGTTGTTTCTCTCTCTCTCTCTCCCTCTCCCTTCCTCTCTCTCAAAAAAATAATCAAAAAAAAAAAAAAAAAAAAAAAAAATCCGGACTTGAATGAGTGACAGGTGGACATAGGAAGTACTTCACCGCCACCTGGTGGCAACTTTCTGATTGTGCGCCTGTGTCTCCAAGGCCAACACTTCCCAAACCCCACAGAGAGCACACAGATGAAGTCCTGGGCCATTACGTTGACTACTCGCCACTTGGCACCATGGTGGGTATGAACCATCTCGGAATTTTTGTGATGCCAAGATGAGGCTACATAGAGAGTCACGTCTCACCCTTGACTGTAAATTTAGTGATGGCCAAACGCTTAGTAGAATGGGTTTGGACTAGCGATTTCTAGGACAGGCACTCCAAAACTAACACACAGCACAGGTTCGCATGATCTGAAACACGTATCCACCATTCATCGAAACTCAAATGCGTTTTTGTCTTGAACGCCAACACCCCACCAAAACACACACTCCACTTCCTCCTTCCGGGGATGTGGCAGCTGCCGGGTCCATGCAGCATTGGGTGCAACTTGGAAGGCGGTTACACCCCTGAAGTGACTGGCCTGAGCTTGGCCAAGGAGCTGGTTCCCTGGCACGAACCCACATCAGATCAGCCGGTGGCTCAGTGGTTGAGCGTCAACCTATGAACCAGGAGCTCACGGTTTAATTTCCAGGCAGGGCACAGAAGGAAGCAGCCAGTTGGTGATTCTCTCTCATCATTGATGTTTCTATCTCTCTCGCTTCCTCTCTGAAATCAATAAAATAAAAAAAAACATACAAAAGTGAAAGAACTTCAGAAAGGAGACATTAACTCTAGAGGGACGGAACCACTTAAGGATGGAAGAACATCCATGAGACCTGAGAAACAGAAGATCAGTACGAACTGCACGAGGCGCGTTTTGGTGAGGCCATCAGGGCGGAAATGAATGGCGGTGAAGGCACGCACGCTGGGGCATTCTTCAGGAACATGGGGTGTGGAGGGTGGCCACAGGGAGAGCGCTGGACAGCGCTTGGAGAAGAAAGAGTTCATCTTCTTTTACTTATGGATTTCCAGTGATAAGAGATGAGCATGTGACAGGTACAAAGGAAAGGAGTGTGTCGCATGGGAGAAGCTAAAAAGGGCATCTGAGACTCGAGGGAGCGACGCTCACTTTATTGTTTTAGGTCTTATTACACAGAATGGCTGTCACCGCCCGGGGTGTGTGGCGGCTGGGTGACGGTGCTGATTTAACCATCAACCGGCTGCCTGACAGGGGTCCTTATTTAAAAAGACTCCATTTCTGAACACATGAAAAATGAAGCATTTAGAAAACGAAGGCACATTAAGAAGTTAAGGTCAAAAGAAAATGTCAAATCCGAGAAGGGAAAGGACAGGGCCTCCAGCAGCGAGCGTGGGGCTCAGGCCGGGAGTCCTATCAACAAGCCCATCAGCCGGTGACAGCCCCACGCGGTCCCCCCGTGGCTCTCTCTCTCGGGAGACACGTGCGTCTTTTTTCTTTCTTTCTTTGCCTGGAGGACTGTGCCCTGTGCAATAAGCATACCTTTTCTTGGGAAATTAAATGAGATCTTTCTTTAAAAAGACACAGAGGCCTGTGACACGCTGTTCCTTTTCTTTAGAACAACGGTCCCTTTTAAACAGCTTTCCTTGGCCCACGGTTCACCATGCTTCCATCCTCCAACATAATTGGGGGACATTTTATTTTCTGGGAAAGGAGAGAAAGAATCCCGCTTAAGTCATGCATGTTTTTGGAGTTCTGAGAGCTATGTCCTTCCAGAATTACTCATGCCGTGAGCTGCGACTCGTGCCATAAACCCTGTCACTCATCTTCTCCTCTTTATGTGTCTTTTTTTTTAATTGATTTGAGAGAGAGAGAAAGGCATAGGGAGAGAGATAGGTGCATCAATGAGAAAGAAGCATCAACATCGACTGGCTGCCTCCTGCACACCCCCTGCTGGGGATGAAGCTCGCCACCCCAGCACGTGCCCTGACTGGGAATCCAACCAGCAACCTTTGGGTGCAGGTGTCGATGCTCAACCCACTGAGCCACACCAGCCAGGCTCATCCGCTCCTCTGTATAGTGAGGGCCTTTGGCACACGCTCTCTGCTGTCCCTTTAGTGTTGAAAACTGAATTCTCATCATTCTAATGTGTCCTGGGAACTCCACACCTTGGTCCTGACTTACCGTAAATGGAAAGGCTGTGTGTGTGTGTGTGTGTGTGTGTGTGTGTGTGTGTGTGTGTGTGTTAAGTCAGGCACTTTCAGGATATTAACTCTTGAAACCATAAAACCATCATTTGGTGCCTTTGAGACAGCAATTTCCTAAATAGTCCCCTAAGTGGCCTGGAAAATTTGACCGGCCTCTAAAAAATGACCGAAGGCTTCGGACCGGAAACCGTCCCTAAATGGTCCTGCATAAAACCATGTTGGCGCAGACCTGGTGGCCATTAACAAGGCTTTGATAGACCATGTGTATGTAGCCACACACATTTTTGGTGATTTATTCCCAACAAGATGTGCACTTGCTGACATGCGAGGGCCGTCTCCGGGGAAAGTGGCTCCGTGATGCGGAACCTGCTGCGTCTCCCCATCCAGCTGCCCTTGGAGGTGGAAGAATGTGTCCGCATGCATCACCCCAACAAACGGCCACCCGTCTGATGGAGGATTGTACCAGCAACGACGACAATTAAACAAGAACATCAGAATATATGACACTACTGAGCGAGCGCATCTCAGACGCCACCACGCTGCTGCTGGAACTGATATTTCATCGAAAATCTCAACAAAGGGTCAAGAAACAGGAAAATTCCCCGAGTTATCACCTTGTTATAATAAGAAACAGGCGCCACCTTACTATTCACGCAGGAGAGAAAGGTGAAGACTTGTAGGATGACCCAGGACAGTGGTGGGCAAACCGCGGCTCGCGAGACACATGCGGCTCTTTGGCCCCTTGAGTGTGGCTCTTCCGCAAAATACCACGGCCTGGGCGAGTCTATTTTGAAGAAGTGGCGTTAGAAGAAGTTTAAGTTTAAAAAATTTGGCTCTCAAAAGAAATTTCAATCGTTGTACTGTTGATATTTGGCTCTGTTGACTAGTGAGTTTGCTGACCACTGACCCAGGACAAATGGTGTGCTGATCAACAAAAGATGCATTCTTTTAGCGTGACAAGGGCATGGGAGGCGTGCCTTGTACCTGCTATTTGTGAGCTTTAAGCCTCTTCCTTCACCGTCATCTTTGGGAGTTTCTTTTTGTGAGCTTTTTTAAAATGTATTTTTATTGATTTCAGAGAGGAAGAGGAAAGAGAGAGAGAGAGAGAGAGAGAGAGAGAGAGAGAGAGAGAGAGAGAGAGAGAGAGAGAGAGAGAGAGAGAGAGAGAGAGAGAGAGAGAGAGAGAGATCAATGATGTGAGTGAATCATTGATCTACTGCCTCCTGCATGTCCCCTCCTGGGGATTGATCTGGAAACCCGGGCATGTGCCCTTGACCATAATCGAACCCGGCACCCTTCAGTCTACAAGCTGATGCTCTATCCACTGAGCCACACCAGCTAAGGCCACCCTCACCTTTGGTTAGGTCATGAGATTTCCCTTTACTGTCCATTCAATGGGAGGTGGATATTCTCCAACCCAGCTCCAGGGATGAACCTGGACTAAAAGGAGCCCACCAGTCTGGGACAACCTCCAACTGAGGGCCATGGAGATTGATGTGTAACCCAGGCCCCCACCCACCCCCACACAGGGTTGCATGGCCCCCAGGGGTGGCTGGGGGGTGGTTCCATGGCAGGAGCTCCGTGGCCTCAGGCAGCAGACGTGGATCAGAGAGCTTGTGGCCCAGGTCTGCGCACAGCCATCCTGAGAATATGGTCAGCATGCAACCCCTGTACGTGGAGAAGGACCTCCCGCCACCGCTGCGATGTGGCGCTCTCCCTCACCCAGGAGCCGCCTCCATCTGCTGCTGAGCTCCAGTGTACACACACCCATGAGTCCTGTCCATTGTGTAAACCCACTAGACTTGGATTATTTTTCGTTTGCTGTCAGGTGCACACATAACTATGACATAGAGGACAGTCAAGTTTTCGTCTCAGTGGCTTGAACTTTAATTTCCACATATGCAAATGAGGATACAAATCTCTGTCTCTATGAATGATACTATCTGGCTATCCAACAGGCGTGTGAAAGTCCTTTATGAGACATCGTAAGGCATGTCATGGGCTCTTATGCAAAAGGAATCCACTTCCTTTTTCTTTTAGGAATCAGAAGCTACTCTCAGGAGACATTCTGTTCAAAAAAGGTGTTGTGTTTTTCTGATCCTTTACTTTCCTAAGTCATGCTGGTTGCTCCTGCCAAACCTGTATCCACAAAGTGAGGCATAAAATCGAGTTACTGGGCAGAGAAAGTGAATTTTCTCCAGTACATTCTACTGCGGGCTGGGGGGAGGGGGCGGGGGCGGGGGCTCTGTCTCTTGAACATTTATTCCAGAGAAGTTTCACACCAAAGAAACTCCAGACTCCCATCGGGAGGGCCCTCAGAGCGATTTGTGGCTGCACAGGGCCCTGAATTCCAGTATCTCTATAAACATCATCTGCCTTTCCTGCTTCCCACTCATTAAAAGACACTAAATACGTTCTCTTATTAGAGATACCTCTGAATGTCCACGCATCGGCAAACTCGGTGTGTTGATGAAGACCCAAACTCTTGCTTGTAAGTTATCCTTAAGAATCCATAAACACATATGCAGTTGGGAGAAACATCACGACAGTTAAAATTCCTTAAATGAGTTTGTGGTAGATTATTTTTAAAATATATATTTTTTTATTGATTTCAGAGAGGAAGGAAGAGGGAGAGACAAAAACATCAATGATGAGAGAGAATCATCCATGGGCTGCCTCCTGCACAACCCCTACTGGGGATCGAGCCCCCAACCAGAGCATGTGCCCTGACGGGGAATCGAACCAAAACCTCCTGGTTCACAGGTCAATGCTCAACCACTGAGCCACGCCAGCTGGGCTGTGGTAAATTCTTTATATTCTTTCTTGGCCCCATGCTCCCCAGTAACGGAATCAGACACCCAAACCTGTGCTGGAACTTTGCAACACCCCTCCGCCTGCCCCTCGACTCTGGAGAGAGCTGGGTGACTTGCTGTGGCCGAGGTGAGGTTGGTAGGTGTGGCACCGGGGAGGCTCAAAATGCCGGTGTGGTTGGGCTGGTCCCCTGCACGTCAGCCTCTGGGAGCAAAAGAACCCCGAACTGGAGCCCCATCACCCAGCCAAGCCCAGCATAGCAACGCCGAGCAGGCCGGCTGGGCCCACAGACCAGCCAACCCACAGCCAACTCAGAGGTGCAGGAGAATAGGAAACGCCTATTGCTTCAGGCTGATGCATTTGAGGAGATTTGCTATGTGGCATTTTGTATGTGTGTGTGTGTGCTGGACATTGTCAGGTGTAGAACATTGTGTATAATCCCCTCTCCCTGACTGCAATGCACCAAGACTTCAAAAAATGGGATGGGTGCAACCGATAGCAATACATAAGAGGCTCTCACAAGGGCCTAGACCCGTGATCGGCAAACTCATTAGTCAACAGAGCCAAATATCAACAGTACAACAATTGAAATTTCTTTTGAGAGCCAATTTTTTTAAACTTAAACTTCTTCTAACGCCACTTCTTCAAAACAGACTCGCCTAGGCTGTGGTATTTTGTGGAAGAGCCACACTCAAGGGGCCAAAAGAGCCGCACGTGGCTCGCGAGCCGCAGTTTGCCGACCACAGGCCTACACCATGAAAGGCAAGACTGATTTCCTTGCCATTCTGTTGTTAGTGTCCAGCATGTCTTTTGGGTCACATGATTCCAACTGGGCGTGGCTTCTTATGAAAGAGATAAGTGATATAGTCTGTAGGCAAATGGCCTTATTATTGTACACAACTAACCAGAATCCAGGGTTGATTTTCACTTCAGGCTCAATCCTAACACTCTAAACGGAACTCTGTCCCGAGAACGCTAGAAACAAGCCGGTTTCTTTAAATAATTCAGGTTACATGCCTCCTCCCTTCCCAGAGCATCCCCATGGGCGAACAGCAGGCATTTCTCCTGGCATCGGCGATCATGCTCTCCTCAGCCCTCTTGTCCCAGAGCATCTCTGGTTTCCTTGTAACCCCTTTGCTGCCCTCATGTTGGGGAACCCAAAAGGTAATTGGAAATTTAACATTGAGATGAACTTCTTGCTAACCTTTGTCCTTATTAGATGTAAAGGGTACCTGTTTTCATCTGCTTGCAACAATGGAAATCCATATTAAAGACTACATTTTATTATGCTACCAGATGGCAACGTTAGGAAAGGGGTTTGGAGCGGGAGGAGGAAAGTATTAATACACACACAGATAAAACCAGAAACATCGGTGCAGAATTATGATAGATAACGCAGCTCGGCTTTTTAATCTCTCTGATATTTCTTTTTCACCGCCAGGCTTCTAAATGTACTTGAACTGTGTGTAGTACCGATCCGGCAAAAACAAACAAACAAAAGAATACTTTCCAGTCAGTTGTTCAAGGTGAATGCCTAGCTGGGAGTGTTGTTGGGATTGTTTTTTAAGAATAATTCATGCATACCAGGTGCATTCGTCAGGCTTCTCTAGAAAACGGAAACACTTACATATGAGAGGGATTTATTTTAGGGAAATTGCTGTGGCTGTGGAGGTGGACAGGTTCTACATTTGTCTGCTAGGTAAACTGTCTGATGGACACACAGGGAAAAGTTGATATTGTCGCTCAAGGCCAGCCTGCCTGCGGGAAGCATCCCTGCCTTCTCTGGGGACATCGGTCTTTTGTTCTGTTAAGACCTTCAACTGATTGGACGAGGCCCATCTACGCTGTAGAAAGTCATTGCTTCACTCAAAGTCTGCTGAGTTAAATGTTCATGTTATCTATTTTTTAAAAATACCTGGCGGCTCAGTGTTTGAGCATCCACCTATGAACCAGGAGGTCACAGTCAACTCACGGTCAGGGCACATGTCCAGGTTGTGGGCTCAGTCCGCAATGGGGGGCATGAATGAGGCAGCCAATCAATGAACCTCTATCATCATTGATGTTTCTTTCTCTCTCTCTCTCTCCTATTCCTTCCTCTCTGAAATCAATAAAAATGTTTTTCAAAATACCTTCACAGTAACGTTTAGAATAGTGTTTTAGAAACTATCTTGGTACCATGGCCAAGCCACGTTGACATAACACTCACCATCACAGGAGGCTGGATTATGGGTGGCATAGAGCAAAGGATATTTTCTTCACTAAGTAAACAATTATTCCGTGAGTGAGTCTAAACATGCCTTTCATTTGAATCCAAGGAGAAGGAAATATAAAGTAGAATTATCTTAGAAATGGTGCCCATATCACAAAACTGAAGAGACTGGGGTGGGGAGAGGGCCTAGGGTCACAGCCATGACCAGCTTCCTCCCTGTCAGTTGGTGTGAATATTCCGTAAGTGCCATTTCTCTCTCTGCCTTGGCATTCCTAGGCATTGTCAGAGCCAAACACTTGAAGTTTGCCTGTAGAAGGCGTGAGCCGAAAGTCACCTTTACTGTGATGTGTTCTTGTCAAAGGAAAATATAAACTTTCCACCCTCCGTGGGGTTTTCTTACCGGGAAACACTGCAAGTCTATTACCATCTCTCCCTCAGCCGAGATTATCCCATAGCCGCCGGGGATCCAAATCCGGGCCCGATCTTATTACAGAACACACACAGCCTCTTGCAGAAAAAGAAAGCACAGTGAGACCTAAAGGAATAATAGCAGTCTTCGCTCACGTTCGTCCTCTCCTGGGAGACGAGGGCCATCGCAGGCCCATTCAAGGGCTCAAATATAAACCAATTTGTCCGCGAATGCTGAGCCCTTCACCATGGATCACAGCCTCTCCGGCCACCCCGAAGCTTCGGGGTCATCTTGTTTCAGAAACCTCCACAGAGAGACTCTCCCTGGTGCTCTTGTACCATCTTATTATTCAATCTGGTCCACGTGGCCATGCCTGCCATTCTAGAAGTTTCTTGACTGGTTCATAAAGCAATTATCGACAGTGATATAATGTTTAATTTTCGGACGTGTATACCATATATGGTTAAGGACCAGATAAAATGCTTGAGATTTTTAAACACATAGGTAGATATGTTAAAGCAGGTTTTTGGGTTTTTTTCAAACTAAGGATCCAATACCAGGGAATATTAATAATTAACAATGAGCATTAATTGAGCAGGTACTAGGTGCCTGGGCGGGCACTGTCAACGCCATGAAAGCTGTGCTTTTTCTGTGTTACTCACCACAGCCCAACCAGTGCCAAAGCATGGCCTGGCGTGGAGTGAGTGTTCCATAAATGCTTGTCAAAGAGGTGGGACAGCACCTCACGAATCCCCACAGCAACTTCCGAGCGACGTCCCTCCTCTTCCCCATCCGTCGTAAGAGGTAACTGAACGGTAGAGAGAATCAGACATATACCGAACGTCACACAGCTGGTGAGTGGCATTGTTGGGACTAGAACTCAGGTCTGTCTCAATCCAAAGACCTTTTTTTTTTTTTTTTTGGTAATTCTCACTGGTGGATATTTTTCCATTGATTTTTAGAGAGAGTGGAAGGGAGGGAGAAAGAAAGAGTGAAACATCGGTGTGAGAGAGACACATCGATTGGTTGTCTCCCACGTGCACCCCAACCAGGGCTGGGGATCAAGCCTGCAACTGAGGTATGTGCCCTTGACCGGAATCGAACCTGGGACTCTTTGATCGCAGGCCAGTGCTCTAACCACTGAGAAAACTGGCTAGGGCCAAAGACCATTCATGGCCTCGTTGCCACTCTGCTTTTGAACTCTCAAGATTCATGAGAGACAATGAGAGAGTACAGAACAGTTACCAACCAAATTATGTCAACAGTCTTTTCCAGAAATGTTTATGAAACCCATGATGTATCTATCGGAAGTACCTGGGGACTAAACCGAGATGTCCAATAAGAACAATCCATGTCACATGGACCCGACCGCATACAATACAATTAAAATAATCGGTCGGCCAAAGAGCAAATTCTATATGATGCTGCTCATGGAGGCTTCCAGAATACCCAAATCCATCCACCTAAAACTAAGATAGAGGTGAATAGGGGCTGAGCAGAGGGCGGGGTGGGGACAGAGGGTGGCGTGGGGATGTTTTGGTGAATGAGACAGTTTTACCTTCAGTTTGGGACGAAAAGGCTCTGGAGATGGAGGGTGGTGATGGTCGCACAACAGTGTGAATGTACTTAATGCCATGGAACTCAACACATCAAATGGCTAAGATGGCAAATTTTATGTTCATGTACATTTTACCACAATACATGTTTTTTAAAAATATATTGTGGTTTAGGAGTTATTGGTCCAACGCTATGTTTAGGGGAGATATGTGCTTATAAGATATTGGTTTGAGCTCAAAGAAAATTTAGTGAGGTTTTATAAAAGTCACAATTATCATACAATTCTAACAATGTTATTTTATAAGAGTTTATCTGTTACAGGGAATAACAGAATGCTCCCCATTTTCTATAGATAGATCTCATTTCACACGTTTTCCATTCTTTTCAGCTATCCTTGACCTTTTTGGGGGGTCGAGAAAGATCTTTGGAACCTGTCCTCATTTCCAGACCCCTTTTCCACAAAATTCAGAAGCAAACACACGTGAACAATATTCGGTATGAAATTTATTGGGTTCAGCGACACCATGAAGCCCTTGCCAGGGCCCTGGTCTGAATGATCCAAGATCACATGACCCAGGCCCTGCCACCTCACACAGGGATCCCCTAGGGCAGTGGTTCTCAACCTTCCTAATGCCACAACCCTTTCATACAGTTCCTCATGTTGTGCTGACCCCCAACCATAAAATTATTTTCATTGCTACTTCATAACTGTAATTTTGCTACTGTTATGAATCGTAATGTAAATATCTGTGTTTTCCGATGGTCTTAGGCTCTACAGCAGTGGTTCTCAACCTGTGGGTCACCACAACATGAGGAACTGCATTAAAGGGTCGCGGCATTAGAAAGGTTGAGAACCACCAGCCCTAAGGAATCATGTCTCCCCCCAAATACTGGATCTGCTGGCACCATGATCTTCAACTTCCCGGCTTCCAGAACCGGGAGAAATAAATGTTTGTAGTTTATCATGGCTTTTTTTTTTTTTTTCAAGAAAACTAGAGAAGGGTGTGGGGTCCTAAGAGGAAGAGGAAACACAGGATGGGCCAGACACATCTTCATGAAGGAGCATCCTTCTCCCCGGACAGGCGGACGCAATAAGCTCTCAGCCCCTTTGGTTCCAAAGCGGTTCTTTTTGAACAAAGGAAAATAATTATGTTCTTCACTCTCATTCTCTCGAATACCTAGTAAATTAGCAGCAAAGAAATGAGGACTATCCACATTAATCAAAAGAAGAGCGATCGTTTTCACACAAGTATTTCTGGGTGAATTAACGCTTTTCCTTTATTACAGTAAATGTGTCAGGACAGCAAAAAGGGAGGCAATCATTTAAAACGTAAGATTAAATTCTGTTGAAACGCCGCCCAGCCTTATTAATGCGATCCTGCCCAGACACCTGGGCCAGAAATGGAAATGAAAAGTGCTCCAGCCAGAAATGTTCAAATCAGGGTCTAAGGGGGGCGGGGGGATGAACAAAAGGATGAAAGCTTTAACAGAGAAGTCAGGGGAAGAGGCACACACAATTCCATTTCACACACGGCCCAGGCAGGGACCGTGTACCTTAGAGCATCAAGTGTCACCCAGAGCAGTCATCTTGGGACTCACTCAAGGGGCGGCTTTGGACGGGAGGGTCTCAAGGCCTGGTCCTTGGCTCTTGGCTCTGTTCCCTGAAGGAAGACGCTCTGGGCTGCTCGCGGGCACAGATGTTGCTGAAGGTGGACAAACCAGTCCAAACGCCTCGACCAGGTGACGCGGTCACATGGGTCCAACAGTGTCATTTTGAAAACTGGATCTACCTCTCCAAGATGCACAGAGAGAGGATGGCTGCCCAGGGAACCAGGGACCCAGAAATCCCGGTGGAAGGTAAATGTGTTTGCATTCACCTTTTTAAAGGTCCATTAATTCCTGCATGAGCAAGGCACAAGGCTAGGCCTGGAGGACTTAAAGGTAGAAAACAAACAGAAATGAGAGAGAGAGAGAGAGAGAGAGAGAGAGAGAGAGAGAGAGAGGAAAAATAAATTAAAAATACAAAAGTAGAAAACACAGCCTGTTTCCTGGTGGGCTCCTAGGACAGGAGTGAAGAGGCCCAGAGGCGGGAGGGACACCTCTCCCCAGAAGCCAGCCAGTCCTTCAGAGCTGAGGGGGAGAGGAGGACGAGTGTCCCCTTAGGGAATCTCTAGGCAGAGAGGCCAGCCCAGGAGAAGGTGTCACGTTCCAGGTGGGGCTACACGCAGGCCCCATCTTCCTGAGGCACCTGAACTAGAAGCGAACATAGCCCTGGAACTAGAACAGGCCGGAAGGGCGGAGAAATCAGCCAGGAAGGACTTGGGCACGCTGCTCAGGAATTTGTACTGGAACCTACACCTGTGGAGACCCACGGAGGAGTTTGTCAGAGTGACGATGATGGCAACAATGATGATGATGACTACGACGATGATGATGATGATGACGACAATGTTGACGATGACGATGATGACAATGTTGATGATGATGAAGATGATGACGACAATGATGATGATTACAATGATGATGATGACGATGATGACAATGTTGATGATGATGATGATGATGATGACGATGACAATGGTGATGATGTGTAGGGGAGAGAGGGAATGAGAGTGCAGGACGTTTAGGAAGCCACTGGAATAACCTGGGGCGGGTCGTCGAGGTGGTTGTAGAGCCTGAGCTACGGGGGTGGCATGGGGAACGGAGGGGCCGTGGACCTGGTCAGAAATGGAAAAAAGTTCTCACCTTCCTGACTGACACGAGGTGGGAAAGGAGGACTGGATGGTAAAGTGAAGGTTCCGACGCTGTTGATGGAGGAAGGGGGAGTGGCTTCTCAGTGCCCAGGTGAGAGGCGATGGGAGAAGAGGCGAAGCGGGGAGAAGCCATCGTTTGCAGACCTCTCTCTGACCCTATAATATGACTCTGTCTACGGGGAGGAGACGTGTTTCACCGCGGGCACTCCGACATTCTCTAAACAAAAACACGAGAAGAAAAATGAGAGATGTGGAGTCACCCGAGATAAGGAACGTGCCACTTAAACTCCACCAAACTGGTGCGTGAAGGCTTCCATCGACTCCACGTGATTTATACAAACACTCGGGTCTTACTCTGAAATACACAATTAATAACGCCGTGTTTTCTCCACACTTGACTTCACCGGCATTTCTTGACTCCTTAAACATTCCGGGAACCACAAAATATAGAGTTGGGTAATTAGGACTCATCCGTGTGCTGATCTCCAGACACGAACAGCAGTTCTGTGCAGCATCGGTACATAGGCTGCCTCCAGTGCACATGGGTGTACATGTAATTGGTTTAATTCCCTAAAAGTTCACATTGTCCCCAAGAAGAGAACAGTTTCAGTGTTTTTACTGGGTGGCTGCTTTTCCCCGTCGCACTATGGAAGTCAGCTCTGTGCGCTTTCACTTCTCACAGCCTCCTTCTGCTGATAAACGGTGGGGCGAACAGGCGGACTTCCAGCCAGTCCACCTGACAGGGAGCCTTGCGAAGGGAATGCGATCGAAGCTTCCTCCAGAGGTAAAAATAGCGGGGCCCCGGGCTCACCGCGGAGTGAGGAGCGGGAGATGTCCTTGCAGACGTCTTCCTGGCAGAGCTGGTCGGACAGATGCCGCGGAGAGATAAGCAAAGTCTGAAGGAGGCAAACATCGCATGGCGTCAAAGGAAACGAACACGTTTCCCAGAGCAGTTAAAACGACAGCATCTTCAAAAAGTGGGCTGGCCGTTATCAGAGCTCAGTTAGGTGACTGTTTACAGATGGAAAGATGACGGCAGGATATTCCCAACTGGGCAGGCCGCAGTGGTCCAGGCAGCTCTTTAAAGCTTATTTCTTATTTGTTGTGCGCTTTCCTGGGAAGCCTGGGTCTGTCGCTTTCGTCAGAATAAGTCAAGGGAGGGTGCCTCTCCAGCACACGTGTGAGCAAAAGTGCGCTGATTGCCTCTGCGTGTTGTTTGGCCTGTGTAGCTGAGGGCCGGGGAACCGCTGCCGTATGGAGGGGGCGGGGCGACTGCACGTGTCTCAGGAAGAAACCTCATGTGGGATGACCCTGGTGGATCGTTTTCATCAGTCACCTCTTCTTCATCCCCGTGTGCCAACCACTGCCGTCCAGCGTCCAAGATGCACAGTTAGTTAAAGAAGCAGCAGGGTGCCCCGTTGGTTGGAGCTTTGTCCTGTACCCCAAAAGGTGGCGCGTTTCACTCCCAGTCAGGGGACAGACCCAGGTGGCCAGCTGGATCCCCAGTCAGGGTGCATTCAGGTGGCAGCCAATGGATGTTTCTCTCTCTCTCCCTCCTTTCTCTAAAATCAATGTTTAAAAAGAAAAGAAGAAAAAAACAGATTCATCTAAAAGAAGAAAGAGAAACAAAAATCTACACTAATAAAAGAGAAACATGCAAATTGACCATCCCTCCGCTACACCCACCAGCCTATCAGGAGCGAGTACGCAAATTAACCCAACAAAGATGGCAGTTAATTTGCATACACAGGTGTGGGATGAAGACTGAAGACAGTATAGAAGGAAGCCAAGCACTGCAGAAGGGAGCGAGGCAGCAGAGAGAGGAGGGAGCGAGGCAGCGGAGAGAGGAGGGAGCGAGGCAGCGGAGAGGGGAGCGAAGCCTGCCTCGGTGGGCTTCGCTCTATTCTCTGCTTCACTCCAGCCTCAGGAAGCCCTATTCTTGCAGGAATCTTCCTGCAATGGGCCTCTAGTACAATAATAATAATGATAGAAGCACAAAGCCAGCCACACCCCACCCCCCAGGATCTGCACCCTGGAGACGCAGGTCCTGGGATAAAATGCAAAGTGCATGTCCGTGACATCCTGCTTGCTTTTCGCTGCATCCGATTTGTGAGGGAATTCTGCCAAACAACCCACGCCTGAGCATGTCAGACAGCCAGTTTCTGGGTAATTGAAGACAGAGCCATTTGGGGTCTTCAAATACTTCGTGAACTTCAAAGGAAAGCATTTGGGCGAGTATTTTCCAGCTGTCTGGACTGTGTGCACCATCATCATAGGCAGGTGAGAATCCGGCACAGTGAGCTCTGCCAAACGCTATAAGAGGCACGTGTGAGGGAGCCTGCGCGGGCCTCCACTGCTAAGTCTCCTAACCTGGAGAGCCAGAGGGAATCGGCAGCGGATTAGATGGTGCAGAAGAAAGTTTCATGGACCTGGGAGGCCACCCAGTGCCAGGAGCCTCTCCCCCAGAGGCCCAGCAGCGTACTGTTCCCCTGATTGGGGTGCGGGGGAGGCACAGGTGCCAATCACTGATTTCTGCATCTGAACTTGGAAGGCAGATGGGGAACCCCGAGGGAAAAGAAGTGAGGGCTAAGTTCATACAACTCTTCCCAAGGGACCGCCCACAGGTCTGGGATTTGCAAGGCATCCACCCACCGATGCAACCTCAACTTTCTCCATGGGGGACAGAAACGGGACTGGCCCATGGCAGCTCAGATGGGCGCTGCCCTGCGGGATGGAGGCCTCGCCTAAGATGACAAGGTGAGCATTTCCCATTTCCTACGGGGCAGCAGCACCCTCGCCGTCCACCAGGCTCTATTTCTGAAACGCAGAAACGGTAAAACAAGAATGGCTCCCTTGGGAGCGGGCTGAAAGAGGTCATTGGGGGAAAAAGGGGAACCTATGTAATACTTTCAAAAATAAAGATTAAAAAATAAATAAATAAAAACAACTCCCCGCTCCCCCAAATGTTCCCCAGGTAGGGCTTATTACAGCTTCATGTGCTCTAAAATGAACATATTTATTTTAGTCACAGTCTGTCTCTCCCACCTGACCGTGGGAACTCCATCGGATCTTGGGCTTTTGTCTTTTTGTTCACGTCTGTACTCAGGAACCCGCCACAGTGCTGGCCCATGATGGGTCCTCAATAAATATCCATCAAACGAACGTGGGCGTGAATGGGGTGATGGATGGAGCCATAAAGGGTGAAAATGCAGAATTCATAGGCGATATTATAAAATGAGATTTATTAGCTGCTTGGGGTTCTACAAATTGTGCCCAGAAGTGAATTAAAGCTTTAAGTCAGAGGGGAGCGCTGATGGGGGTATTGATCCCCTCTTCCCGGCGATGAACGATCTTTCGAAGATCGTCACGCTAACATTAGTTTAGGCTTATTCAGCCAGAGGAGGGAGGACATCGTTCAAGACCTGAGATATTCATATTCGAATTGCTCACCTTCTATCCGTCTGAACTCATCCATCACTTGGGGAATAAAACTGGAAGAGTGTGCAAATCCACGGTGAGGAGGGGTTTTGAGTAGGAGACACTTTCTTCTTCCCCTGACATCAGAGTGAGACAATGAAGCGAGGTAGAGAGAGGAGCTTTTCTGGATTTCAAATTTTCTATTACTCATGGCTTAAAGGTATATGGTCCAGAGTCAGGATACAACTGAGCCTCCTGCACGTACCCCAACCCAGCTGGGGATGGAGCCTGCAACCGAGGTATGTGCCCTTGACCAGGATGGAACCCTTCAGTCTGGGGGCTGACACTCTAACCGCTGAGCCATGCCGGCCAGGGCACGTTTCCTGAGTTTGACATCATGTTTGACTGAACAATGTACAAAATTAAAAGACTAAAAAAGAAAAGCAAACAACCCCCTACCCAGCAGTCATGATGACGTTCTCATCTCTGCTCCTGTGTTTGATGACTGTCCCTAGAAGGAGCTGTCCATCGAGGAAATAAACCATCCCTGTAATTGTCTCCTGAGATGAGAATCAATTTGCTTAGCTTCACCTGCAAAATACACCCACCTTTTTAATTTTCTTGTAGAAAATTAAACATCAATTTGTGGACACAAAATTGCAGACAGGGTAGACAGGGTTCTGAGCAGTGCCCAGGGCTCAGTGTTAGTGATGAAGTTGGAATAGGACGCGTGGTTGGTCCGCGGTGACAGAAATCAGATAGCAACTCCTCCCAGTCCCGGGGAGATCGCCTTGCTAAGCATTTATTTCAGAAATGTCGTTAGAACAGAGGTTCAGATGCGAAATGAATAAATGCCATGAATACACGTTGAAAGAAGGAGGGGAAATAGTGAAAATGTAGAGAGAGAGGATATATTTTAACACTAAACGTGCTACAATCTTTTAAACATTTTATTAAAATAGAAATTATCATCAAGTGTTGCCTTCTGTGAGTTAAAATGGCTGGGGAATAACTCCTTTAACAGGAAAACCTCTAGAGACCACAGAACATCCAGTGGTTCTGTCGGAGGAGCAAGTGTGAGGAGAGAGAGGGGAGGCAGGAGCTGGGTCCCTTCCCCACAGCCGTGGCTGCTGACTACAGGTGGGGAGCTGGCAGGCCCTCTCCCTGGACAGTGCTTCTGGTCTAGGTTAGGAAAAGTTCATAGAACTCAAGGCCCTAAGAAACGTAAGAAATACACGCCAGAATTATAAGTTTGCCAGAGATGAAAACAAACCACCAACATTTGAATAGTCACGGTTTGTGCTGCCTTGAAGACATGGACACACCATGCAGTGAAATATGATGATGCAGACGTGACGCTCCAGAGATCCGACGTGGACCCATGTGCAGAGGAAGGCAGAGAGCATCAGCACTCGGCCTACTAGCTCTGCTTAGAGGGAGTGCTGGCCTTTGAGGCATCACTCACCATGCTCACATAGCCTTTCCGTGACACTGAGGAGAACAGACATTTTTAGAACTGGATCCGAACTATATATAGCATTTCAAGTAAATTTTCTGTATGTCATTGCTTTTAACACCTAGGCCATGATCATTTTGGCCAAAGTAAGTAAATAATTAAAAACTAGCAGGAGAAACCAGTTTTTTAAAAAAAGAAGGATAAAACATGCATTTATTTTATATATATTATTGCTGATAGACTCCAGAAATCTCCCATTTCCCCTCCTTTCTCCCTTCCTCCCAGCCCCTACCCACCTCCTCAGGTCTTTACCACCCTATTGCCTGTGCTCATGGGCTATGCCTATAAGTATATATGTTCTTCAGTTTATCTCTTCTTGTCCCGCCAGTCCCACATCGAGGTATGTCAGTCTGTTCCATGCCTCCCTGCTTCAGGTCTTATTTTGTTGGTCAGTTCATTTTGTTCATTGGATTCCACAAATAAGTAATATCATGTGATACCTGTCTTTCTCAGATTGGCTTATTTCACTTAGCACATGCATTCAAGTTTCAGCTGATAATGAGCCGTGGGTGTACCATACATCTCTGCAGGGAGAGAGGCAATGATTCGCATGACTATACTTAGCCTCTGATGATCATCAGCACGCTTTGGGGGAAAGGGGAATAACATTCCCCATTGAAAAGCATTAGATGAAGTTCTGTACATAACGCCTGAAATTCTCCTCTAGTTCTCAGATTTCAATAAAATGCAGATTACCACAATTCTTCATGTTAAATAGCATCCGGGATTGTCCTTTAATCGAGCAAATTGGGTTATTGCCAGCGTAATAGCTGAAAAGAGGTATTACACATGTAATTATTAACCTTGACATGAAAGACTCGGAGAGATCTCTTTGATGATTTGAAGACTTAAACATTTGTTTCTTCTGCGTGAAGTTCACGTGTGAGGATCACGCCCATCTCACTAGGCATCCGGAAGCGAGCATTTAACTGTGATTGAGAGGAACATGTCAGATAGCACCTGCATGTATATGCTTCATGGGAAATACATGTTCTATAGGAGTAGGTGTTTGATAGAAAAGATACCAAGTGAGGGACGCTCATCTCCTTTTCCGAGCCGCAGAGCGACCCAGCCTGTGGCATCCAACTTTACACATAATTGGTTCATGAAAATTTTATTTTTCTGCTTTTGTTTTCTGCAGCCAAACACTCCGCGTTGCCACGATTGACATTTCTAGAAAATGACTCTATCATGAACCTCATTTTATCTGGGACAACCTCCTGGGACCTTGGCCTAAGAGCTTCCATATAAAGCAAACGTTGTTCCAACTGTGGCTCTACTGGCACAGAACAGCAGCACTAGGTGCCATGGATGTAACACCTGGCAGAGAAAATGTTACGGACGCCATGGCAACTGCAGACATAACGGACTCTATTCAAAGGTGTCCTGTAGCTCTAGATAGAGCTGCTCTGGGCACAATAAAGGCACAGGTAGTATTGATTAGTATTTAGCGGATCCATGAAGGGTGCTTTTAAAACTACATCTGGCCCAGCTGGCGTGGCTCAGTGGTTGAGTATCAACCCATGAAACAGGAGGACATGGCTCAATTCCCAGTCAGGGCACATGCCCGGGGTGTGGGCTCAATCCCCAGTAGGGGGTGTGCAGGAGGCAACCAATCAATGATTCTCTCTCATCATTGATGTTTCTCTCTCCCTTTCGCCCTCTCCCTTGCTCTCTGAAATCAATACAAATATTTTTTAAAAGTTTGAAAAGAGTACAGACATCCCCTTGGGCCTGTGCAACCAAAGAACATTGTCCCAACAGGAAGATTATCGGGTTCCTTGGCTGCCCTCGGTGCACGGTTCTATAAAATTCTATCACGTGTGCAGATCAATGGTACCCCTCAATAATTGCAATGCTCCCTCGCCTAACCATAACCTCTGAAACCCCAAACTATAGCATTCTCCATCGCCATACTTGGTCATGGTGAGACTTGTATGTAAAGGGAATGGTACAGTAAGTCATCTTTTCAGATTAGCTGGGGTTTTTTGTTTGTTTGTTTTTACTGATCACAAAGCCTTGAGACGTAGCCACATCGTGTGTATCAATAACCCCTTGTTATGGCTGCGCAGACCCTGGTGGAATGATGCGCCACAGCCTGTGGGTCCACTCACCTGCGGAAGGAACACTGGGCTGGTCCCCTGTAGGGCGGATGCTTGTGGGAACCTATGTTTCCATTTGTCTGAGATAAACACCTAAGAACATGAGTTCCGTGTCATCGGCAAGTGCTTGGTTATCCTTACAAAAGAATTCCAGGCGATATTTGCAGAATGGATGCGTCAGTTTACGTTCCGGCCAACAGCATACGGGAGATTCCCCTTGTTCACGTCCTCACCAGCACTCGCCGTTGTCCGTCTGTCGTCCCGTTTGAACACATGTGCAGTGGTCTGTTATCGTGCTTTTATTTGCATTTTCATAAGGGCTAATGATCTTGCATTAGAAGCCTTTTCATGCAGCGAATTGATGTTATGAGGTAATGGAAAGGTAATGTTGGGAACTGGGTAGAGATAGAATGAAATGTCCCAGGATGGAACATGAAGAAACAGCTGTGGGGAGACAGATAAGTCAGGACGCGCAGACACAGCCCAGGTAACAGAGAACGTTTGCCTCAAATAAAGCATGAACCCAGGGCAGGGGAGGAGAGATCAGATTTGAGAAGCATTCGAAAGGAGAGGACAAAATGAATGAGGAAAGGAAGAGGTCAACGATGATGCAGAGGTTTTAAGCTTGAGAAAATGAGTGGACACAGATATAGAAATCAAAATTTAAAATAATGGAGGGGAAACTGACCGGTGTGGCTCAGTGGTTGAGCATCAACTTATGAACCAGGAGGTCACGGTTCGATTCCCAGTCAGGTACATGCCCAGGTTGCGGGATAGGTCCCCTATGCGGGGTGTGCAGGAGGCAACTGACCAATGATTCTCTCTCATCACTGACGTTTCTATCTCGCCCTCTCCCTCTCCCTTCCCCTCTGAAATCAATAAAAATATATTTTAAAAATAAAATAAAATAATGGAGGGGGAACAGTTTGAAAGAAGGCAGAGTTATCACTAGGGCTTCCAAGATTCTGGGTAATCCCATGGGGTCAATACCATTCAATATGGGCCTTTGGTTTGACAAAGAACAAAGGCCGATTGCAGTCCGTGGAGGGCTTGGCTTACAAGGATCTTCATGGCCTTTCTAACACTGTTGGCAATTCACCTCTGACCCCTTGACCAGATCACGTGCAAACCAAGACCAAGTTGACGCCCACTTTAGGACAAGGAGCAAATGTGAACACTGCTAGGGAGGAAACTGTGACATGACAATAGCCTCATGGCTACCGACCTTGAGTGGAATGAGAAAGCCATGGACTGGAGGGCTTCCCCCAATTTCCACAAGCCTGGGTTCCCCGTCAAAGACTCGATGGCATAGACGGCCACCCACTGGGCGCTTTTTCACAATTAGAGAAGTCGCTCCAGACAAATCATTCTCAGAAACTAGAGCCACCGCTGCCGTGTTGTTTTTCCATTGTAAGAGCATCATTTTGTGTTTGAAACATAGCCCTCTAGTAGACAGACATGAGGTAAGATGTTTAACATGTCACCTCATCTGACCCTCCCAACCACCCTCTGTGGCAGCTTCGTGGGGAGATAGTTTCTCTGTTTTAAAGACCAAAAGAAACCTAGAATTCAGAGAGAACGCAAGGCACATGACACGGAGGGACCAAGGCCTTTTTTTTCTGAGGACAGTTTCGCTTCCTCTGTACAAGAACGAGGAGTGGCGTCTGTCCTCAGAACCACCCAGTCCTGGTAAACCTGTTTGAACCACAAACACGTGATTAAAAGGCAAGTGTAGTCCATACTTATGCTGTTAAAAAAAGACGACAATCTATAAAGGACTGTGATCACATTTAGAAAATGTTCAATCAAACCGCGCTGCCAATCCCTAAATCTGCTGAGAGTGCAGAGAGGCAGATGTCTGGGTTCACTCCAGGGCTGGCAGCACAGGGAGGGGAAGCGACTCAGAAGCACAAATCCTCCTGGAGTGGGAAGACAGAGGCAAAAGCATATAAAATGGAGTATAGTTTTCCCCTTCCTGAATAAACATAAGAAAATAACATAAAAATTAATGACACAATGAAGGGGAGACGCCAAAATGTGGAAGGGCTCAGCAATTGGAAATGACTCAGGGAACCGGGCGTGTTTGGTCCTTAGAGGAGGGAGGTCCATCCTAAGGTACGGGGATGTTGTCACAGAAGCAAAGTAAAAACATTCTCTCTTTGTTTCAGTGGGTCAACGGTATAGGGGCATTTCAGCTCAGATCAAAGAATGCATCTTTTTTTAAAAATATGTTTACTGATTTCAGAGAGGAAGGGAGAGGGTGAGAGAGATAGAAACGTCAATGATGAGAGAGAATCATTGATTGGCCGCCTCCTGCACGCCCCCTTCTGGGGAATGATCCCGCAACCTGGGCATGTGCCCTGACTAGGAATTGAACCATGACCTCCTGGTTCATAGCTCGATGCTCAATCACTGAGCCACACTGGCCAGGCAAGAAGAAAGCCATCTTTTAACAGTTCAAATTATAGTTCGTTATTGTTAAACAATAACGCTTACATATTTTTAAAAACGAATGCTTGTAAAATCAAGTTTAATTTGATATCCATTTTTGACAGGGGGCTGGGTAATGAGACTGTCAGGGCACGTTGGTGGGAAATGGGATTTGTTAAATGCAATTTGGTAGCATCTATCAAGAAAATAAATGTTAATGGCCATGCCTCTGGGGGCTCACCTGTCCTGTTTGCTCAATGAATGGCAATAGATTTTTTAAAAAGGAAATATGCCTAATATTCCATAAATAGGTAATGGCACTTTCATCCTATGAGGTATTATGTAGTTCTTCATCAAAATGATGTGGGTTTCTGTGTGAAATTCAAAGCTATTACTTTAACAGGGAAAAAAAGCTTGTGAATAGAAATTATTGAATGAAGGTCTTAAAAAAATCACATATGTGAACTCGGACATGTATACACATGTGTAAATTCACCTAAAATAAGAGAAAATATGTACCAAAATAACAACAAACACCAGAATACAGATTTAAATAGGAAAAAGAGAGCAGTGGGGGCATATTGAAATCTGTATCCTTCGGCACTAAGCCAATCACTCAAGGTTTGCCCGTGTAATTATCTTTTTAACATAGGTTGGCCTGTTCCTTTGTTTTGAGAATTATCTCTCCCAGAAAGTGCCACCTAAGAGAACACAAAGCTCACTGACTCTGTATTCTCCTAAAAAAAAAAAAAAAAAAAAAAAAACCTATTTTTCCTACAAGTAGAAATAACTAGCAATATATGTGAAATCTATGAAACAATGCCCTGACGTGTTTCGAATATTCTTAACATTTTATTTGTAAAGTAAATAAACAAGGCTAAGCCAATACTGAATAAGAATTAAGCCTAGGTCAGCATTCAATAAGTTGTGTTGGAGTGGAAATATCTTTTTTTGTTTTGTTTTGTTTTCCTCTCTGACGTCTTCACATTTAGAATTCCCCCCTCAGCAGTTCAGAGTTAAGTCGTTTATTTCATTAACGGGACAATAACATGCAGACGGAGGTTTCCGGGAAGATGAGGGGCGCGGCCCCACTTCCAAGGCAGGTCTTAGTTCCATGTGGTCCAGGATGCTTCCTTCCCCTGCCCCTCCAAGCCTGGGTCTCCTAGGAGATGCTGGAGCTGGCCCAGGCTGCCCTCCAGCCTCAGGTTGCCTCCTCAACCTACTCCGTACGTGCGCACCATCTGCCTGTGAGTGTTTGGCTTTGTCTGAACATCTTCACAGAGGGGCCATCTGTTCCCTCCCTTTAAATCTCTATTTACAGCTCCATCTCTCTTGAGGAAGCAACGCTTTCTGCATATGTCAAAAACCCAATTACATGCTCACATGCAGTATGTCATCTACTGGGGATGCGTCTGTGACAAACCCCCGGGCGACCCCAAGAGCGCAGAGAATCCTGAAAGATGAAACCAAATCCACCTGCCCTAGCTGGTTAGGCTCAGTGGATAGAGCATCGGCCCATGGACTGAAGGGTCCCGGTTCTATTCCAGTCAAGGGCATGTACCTTGGTTGCAGTTTCCCCGGCCCTGGTCGGGGCGCGTGCAGAAGGCAACCAATTGATGGGCCCTCTCTCACGTCAGTGTTTCTCTCTGTCTCTCCCTCTCCCTCCCACTCTCTCTAAAAAATCAATGGAAAAATATCCTTGGATAAGGATTAACCAAAAACAACAACAACAACAACAATAAATCCACCTAAGAACAAGGGTGGGGGACCCTGAAATAAAGTTCCCCGGGTGCATGAAATCGACCACAGAGCCAGCTCCTGCGGAGCCCACGCCCGTGGCCTCCCGAAGCGGCCACCCCGCCGTGGATGGGACAGAAAGAGTCTGCAGTGACGTTTCTTTCCGCCACCAGGGATGCATGTCTAGTGCAAGTGTGCTCTTTGGAGGAGGGGGGCTTTTCGTTGAAATGTTAAAGAGAGAGAGAGAGAAACAGAAGCCAAACTCGATGCTCCCATGGCACAGACGTGTGTATTCCAGGGCAGACTTCCGGACAGGCCTGCAAGGGAGTGCTCAGGGCGACTGTGGAGCCGACTTTTGCTGCGCGGGATGTTCGCTAAAAGCAGAATGCTGTGCTGCACATGAAGCGCGGAGGCATCAAAGGCAGCGAGACACCAGCAGAGAAATCCTGCCGCTCGTGTTGTCTCTCCCTGTGTTGGGAGCCCAGAGGTGTGAGATTAAAATTGGGACCACGGACTCACATCCCATGATCCCCTGCTCGCTCTCTCTCTCTCTCTCTCTCTCTCTCTCTGCTCACCTTTAACAATAAAAAGTCAAGAGAAATGACTTGACCCACAAAATAAGAACTGAAGCATGGAGGCATGGAGCAGATGGACAGACCTCGGTGTGGGGTTGTGGGGACAGACACCAGGCACAAGGTGAGTGCGGTTAGAGATCCTCCGAGTTAAAAGGAAGGAATTCTCTTCTCTGCAGGACCTCTCAGAGCCTTTGGATGCACCTGTGAGTTCTGACTCCACAGCGGGAGGGAGACGTGTGCCCAGCATGTCAAACGTACCTGCCACAGAGCCTCTGTCCTTGTACCACCCCAGGGACCAGTGGCCACGGAACACCCTTGGGAGAATGGCAGTCCTGCCCAGGTGTTGAGCCAACCAGTGTCACCCAACTACAAGATCCAATTTGCTCACAGACATGCCCATATTTCAGAGAGGAAGAGAGAGGGAGAGAGACACAGAAACATCAATGAGGAGAGAGAATCATGGATCGGCTGCCTCCTGCATGCCCCACATTGGGGATCGAGCCCACAACCCGGGCATGTGCCCTGACTGGGAATTGAACCATGACCTCCTGGTTCACAGGTTGATGCTCAACCACGGAGCCACACCAGCCGGGCTAGACATGCTCTCTTAGTTGGTAGAGCTCACATCCTCCACCTCTTCAACCCCAACCCCAACCCCAAGCCCTCTTAGAGCTCCCAGTGGGGAGACGTGGAGAAAGGGAGCTAATGTCCTCACCACGACCTCTCAACCAGGTCTCACCACTTCGCACGAGTCTTTCTCGGGTGTAGACCGCCCTGGATTTGTAAAAACTAGGTGCAGAAGCCCATGCACACGTCGCTCACACAGGTGCATGGACATGCCATTGGCCTCCCTGCTGGGGTTCCAAGGATCCCTGCCTCCCTCCTGTCGGAAGGGCGGAAGGTGGCCTGCAGTGTAGAATTCAAGAACTCATTGCCCTCAACATCGGTTCTCACCGTTTGCCTTTTTCTGGAAAAGTGATTTATACACAAAGTCCTCACTGTGTCTACAGGAACGCAGAGGATGGCAGGATGGCCTTGCCCTTGGGAGCCGCTGTGCCTCCCGACCACAAGGATAGGGGGTTTCATTTTGGGAAATTGCTCACAGCAGGTGGACTGGACAAGGACAACCACCTCCCACGGTCACTCGGGAAGGAACAAAGATGCCGTGAACAGCATTATTTTCCCGGTTTCCAGAGCCACCGGCCAGCGACGCGGGCAGCTGCTTGCCGGCACCACGGGACCTTGCGTGTCTGCGGGGACTGAGCTGGGGCTGGGGCGGTGCTGGGCCACCAGGCTGTGCCAGTCCCGCTGTCAGGGAGTTCCCGGGGCGCTCATATTGCCACGCTGTCTCCCCTTATTCCTGAGGCTCCCGGGTGTGTTTGTTTGTTGTTGTTGTTTGAGGTTCCCGTTGCTTGGCCCTCACCTTGAGGATGCGCAAACAAACAGCAGCGTCTCACCGTGGGGCTATGGTTTTGGCAGCTCCAGGCGCCTGTCGCTTGTGGACAGCGTGTGGGGACACGGAGCTCCCAACGCTGAGGGACACAGGGGACCGGCTCAGCACTTGAGGGAGTCACGCTCCCCTCCCAGGAGGGAGTCGTTTCCCGGTGGAAGGACAGCAGATGCGCTGGTCCTGGCGGCTGGGAGGAACTCAGGGGGCCCTCCTGGCTGTCACGTGTCCCCAGCGCTGGCTGACGGCTGGGCAAACAGGCGGGACAACCCGAAGCAGCCAGCGTTGTGCGGAGAGCCCTGCCCGCTGCTGTCATTCTATTGTCATTGTCACTGCAAGCACAGACCTTCCCTGTTCCAGACACTGTCCCCATTATGATGGCCACAGGTTCTATTGTACGATGTTTTCCTTCCCAAACTGTTTCCCCTGCATACGTGTTCTTATTCTCTGCCGTGCAATATTGTCACCTGCTCTGCTGACTGAATTTACTCCCCAGCCTGCTGTGTCTCCCAAAAGAGATAAATAAAAGAAACAGATTTGAAATGGCCATCCGTGTGGATGCAATTAACGTAGAGCATTTACAGATGAACTGCAAAGAAAAACCAGATTTTCCTGGGGTTGGTATCCCTAACATGTCCAAAAATACCTTATTCCCCATGAACATAAGCTTCAAGATGCCTATTGCTTTTACAATGATGAAGAATGGGGGACTGTTATTCCCCAAAGAAATAAAATGTTTCGTCGATGTTTTTTTAGCAAAACACGATTTGCATGTTTCTACCAAAATGGAACATCCCTCAGGTCTCCTCTTTGAAAACAAAACTGATAACCACCTGCCACTCCATGAAATCTGGGACATGTTTATGGCAGCTTACGCTTCTCCCGAGTTTTCCTCGGCGTTTTCAAAACAGGGGAACGGGAGCAGGGAGGCCCCGTGCCCACGGAGGAGACATGGCCGTACATACAGCATGTTCCCGATGTGTGGGCTCTGCTCGCTATTGGAGAGAAATGCTGGGAATATTGAATGGATGAGCCTGATCTCTTCCCTCAGTCATTGACTTGGCTAGGGATTTTTTTTTTTTTTAGAATATTTTTTGTTGATTTCAGAGAAGGGCATGGGAGAGAGAGATAGAATCATCAACAATGAGAGAGAAAGAATCATTAATTGGCTGCCTCCTGCACGCCCCACACTGGGGATGGAGCCCACAACCTGAGCATGTGTCCTGACCAGGAATCGAACCGTGACCTCCTGGTTCACAGGTCAACATTCAACCACTGAGCCATGCCGGCGGGGCACTGGTCTGTGCTTCATGCCAGCCAGAGTCAAACACCTTTTTAAATGGGTGTCCACTTGCTTCAGAACTTTCCGTCCTGCTTTTCACCGGGAGTGTGCATAAAGGCTGTGTTTGATACCCGTCGGGGTGTGTATTCCTATTGTGTCCCCTCTGCACAATTCAGATTTGGAAGTCTAACAATAACAATGGAAAATGCCTTGGAAGTGTGTCTTGTCTGGTGAATTTTCGATGAATGCAAACTGAGGACCTAGCATCTAGAAGGAAACCCGGGATCTCCATGGCTAGGCCGGAAAACCTCGATGTGAGAAAACTCACTCAGCTCAGGGACAGTGACCCTGAGGGCCGCGGACCTGACCTTCTTAGGTGCGTAGGTGCGCATGTCCCTTTACTGCTGATGTAAATGGAATTGTGCAATAAAAGGGAGAGTACTGACCCATTTCATGGTTAAATAAAAATCACCTAAATGGATGTTTGGGAGAGAAAAATAGAACATGCCCAGAAAAGGTGAAATGGGGCATTTCCATAAATATTGGGATTGGACTGAAATGACATCATACCGTTGTGACCAGGTCCCTTCACCTCCCACTGTGGCCACTGCAGAGCTGGGTCAATGGCTCCGTTACCATGGGAATGTGACCGCATGTATTGTCCTGTGTGCTGGACACAGTGTAAGCGTTTTAGATGCATTAGCTCATCGTTCCTTTGACAACCTGCGAGGCCCATATTTTATGCCCATCTCCTAGACTAAGAAATTAAAGCTCAGGGGAGCTGAATAAGCCGGGTTCAGAGGTGAGTCCTGCTTCTATCTCCTACCCTTGGGCTCCTGCTTCAGCTGATCTATGTCATAAACCTGATGTCAGACTTTTAGCCTGTGACAGCTCCAAGACAGGCACCTGCGTTCCGACACTGAGACGGAGGTCATCTGGACCGTTTTCCAACTGGCCCCAGTGGTTTGTGGAGTTTTTCTCCTTTTATTTCTCCTGCTCAATATAGGGGTGGGTGTGTGCGCGCGCGCACGCGCGCGCGCGCGCGCGTGTGTGTGTGTGTGTGTGTGTGTGTGTGTGTGTGTGTGTGCGTGCATGCGTGCTACAGAGGAATAACAAAACATGTTTTATCTCAAAAGCACAGAAGCTATCAGCTGTTTTATCCACTCATTTACTGATGGGCACTTGGCCTGTTTCCAGATCTTGCCTGTTGTGGATAACACTGCCATGGACATAGGGGTACATACATTCTTTCAAGTTAGAATTGAGGGTTTCTTCAGAGATATCCCCAGAGGTGGAATCGCTGGGCCGAAGGCAGTTCCGTTCTTAATTCCCTGAGGACCCTCCATACTGTTCTCCACCACGGCTGCACCAGTCTGCATTCCCACCAGCAGTGCACGAGGGTTCCCTTTACCCCACGTCCTCACCAGCACTTGTTGTTTGTTGACTTATTGATGGTAGCCATTCTGACAAGTGTGAGGTTTATATGTCACCGTCCAAAAATATGAAGTGGAAAATTCCAGAAACAATTTTTAAGTTCCAAACCGCCGGCCGTTCTGAGTGGTGTGATGAAATCTTGTACCATCCCGTTTGCCCCGCTAGGGCGGTGACTCACTCCTTTGCCCAGCACCTCCAGGCCACACTCGGTCCCCATGGTTAGTCACTCCGCAGCCTCCTGATCATCAGACCAGACCCAGGGTCACCCTGTCGCAGGACTTGCGGTTCCTGTCACCCTTGTTTTCCTTATTCCTGGCCCCAGGGAGGTGCTAGAAACTCAGAGGAGCCAAAAGAAGCCGAAAGCTTCCTTTACGTGAAAAGGTGTGTGTGTGCCAGGAAATGACACAGGATGCCGAGGGCTGGGTACCACCTGTGGCTTCAGGCCTCCACTGGGGGTCTAGAACGGTGTCCCCTGTGGGTAGGGAGGGGCTGTCTTGAGAGTGAAAAAATATATTTAATCTTTCAAATGTTCTGAATTGCAAATGCACATGGGTAGTGTGGGTTCCCCCGCCCCCTTTCCTTTGTGTAAGAAACTGTTTGCTGGGCTCTCACCGGCTTGGCTCAGTGGGTAGAGTGTCGGCCCGTGGACTGAAAGGTCCCAGGTTCAATTCTGGTCAAGGGCACCTACCTCAGTTGAAGACTGGATCGCCGGCCCTGGTCGGGGAACATGGGGCGCGTGCAGGAGGCAGCCAATAGATCTGTCTCTCTCACATCAATATTCCTCTTTCTCTGCCTCTCCCCCTTCCACTCTTTCTAAAAAAATAAGAAAAGAAAAAGAAACTGCCTGCTGGCGCCTCCCTCCCGTCAGACGGATAAGGGCTGCAGGATCTATGGTCAAGCATCTCACTCGACAGCTTCTTGCTCGGCAAAGCCCGGCTCAGGCTGCGTTTGGCGTCCTGGCCCCCTTATTTGTTTACAACAATGCCCGTAAAACTTCCCTGCCATCTGCGTGGGGTCGCTCCGGGAATGGGAATGAGATATTAAAATGCCACCCAGATGTCGGCACGCACTCCTGCATTTACATATTATGCAAATTCCCTCCAGGCACTTTTTCCCTTCTTCAACCCCCCAAAAAAATATTTTTAGACAGAGTGTAAGAATGTCAATCTGTGGCGGCAAGATAAAACATTTTTAAAGGTAAAAGAAAACAAGATGCCTCCGATCTGCATTGCTTAGCTTTTGATAATCAGAACCTAGGAAGCTGTGACTTGAAAAGGATTTTGTCTATCCTTTTGCAAGAAAAACATGGATGCCATCAGAAAGAGCAAAGTTCACTTTGAAAACAGGAAAAAAATATATATATGAATTCAGGATGTACTCCCTCTTATTTTATTTCTTATTGAATGTATTGGGGTGACATCAGTTAATCAAATTACGCAGGTTTCAGGTATATGATTCTACAACACGTCATCTGCATATTGTATTGTGTGTTCGCTACCCAAAGTCAAGTCTCCTTCCATCACCTTGTATCTCCTTTTCCCTTCTTCTAACTTTTTAAAGAGAAATCATATATTAGGAACACGAGTGGAGAAACTAAGAGCATTCCTTGTTTCAACCGCCATCAGCTCCTATGGTGCATCTCAGGTCTCTGTGACGTGCAAAACAAGCAACACTTGATTTAATAATGTTTTCATTCTATGAAAAGTCCAAATAACGGCCCTCATTTCTGAGTTTGTGGATTGTCTGGGGTGCAAGATGCTCTGTTAGAAACATGTCAGGATGACCCTTCATGAATATTCACCTCAGGTTTCGGACGGAGATGCAGTTTGTGAAGGTGACGTTGCCTGATTCACCCCATCATTAACCTGCAGCGAACCTGACATCTCTTCTAATCACCGAGCCCCCTTGATCAGTTCTGGATCTATTTTCTCGGGCAGGGGTCAGCTTCTCAATTCTCATACGTGTACATTCAGATTCAAAGCTTTTATTTTTATCTCCACAAAGAAATGAGAATAACCGCATTACCTGTAAAACACATTTTGCAACTACAGAATTCTTCCTCAATCAGTACTTACATGGCAACAGAACATTTTCCAGAGAAAACCACTAAAAACCTTGACATACCGTGAGCAGTTTAACATAGGATCGGCAAAGCAAAGCCAAACTAAGCCAAAACCATCTTAGGGCCCTGTGGTCCTTGCGCTTGCCTTTCATAATCCTTTTCTCCTTTTTCTCAATGGCTGTCGGCTCAGGAAACCCACCGTTACCTTCTCCCAAAAGCCAGTTAAAATGGCAATACCTCCGATGTCACATCCAACTCTTTCAAGCAGAGACGGGGCGTGATCCAAGGGAAAAGTTTAAGGGACACTGTCAGCAAGAATGTGGGTGATGGGCTGGAAGTGGGGGAGCCAACCAAGGAGGGAGGATGAGGAGCCTGAACCAAGAATCCCAGCTGGGCCTGGAATTATTCACAAACACATAACGAATCCGCTGAGCTCTCTACCGGCTTCATTCCCTGTGACTGACTGCGCCAGGAAGCGCAGAGGGGAACGAGGGCGATGACCGGCAGGTCCAGAGCAGCCCCACCTCCTGGGAGAGCGGAGACTCGGTCCCCCTCCCGCCTCACCGTCACTGAACCGTCTCCCGGTGCACCTGCCACAGGCTTGCTGGGGTCTGGGGGTGCCCCTCTCTCCTGCCCACATCAGGTACAGAGGGCATGGCCGACGGCTCCCCAATGCCCCAGCTTCTTCCCGTTGGTCCCCAGCAAGCCTAAGTGAGACAGGGGGACTCAGCCCAGGCCTCTACCTTCCCCTTGAAGCCTGGCCCAATCCTGTTAAGTCCATCTGAGGTCAGAACTCCAGGGGCAAACACAGATGTCTCCTCTGCGACCACGGACAAGAACTGACCCAGACGTGCAATGCAAACCCTTTCAAACCAGACCACCCAGAAGTCCTCTGTGACTGTGGATCTCCTTCATCAGGAAAACGGCGGAGAAAGAGGTGCAATGCTGAGCATCCGCTGTCATCCTCTGCAATAGCACGAAGACCGCTAACATGCTGGTTTGTGCAGCTTGGACAGGTGCCTCAGCCGATTGTAACCTCCCCCTCCCCACCCCCCCACCCCCCTGCGCCGGGGCACTCAGTCCACCAACTGTCCCTCGCTCCGTTCCTCCATAAAATGGCCCGATGAGCCAAATTCCCCGTACCCACCACTTCCGCTGGGGCCAACCCCTCCCAGGTGGAATTTTCAGTAACTGAACCAGTGCTCTGACTTCGAAGGTCATGTGCAAAAGAATGGCAATGTTTGATTTCATGAACTGAAAGGATCTGTCAAGACGTGTGTTGACAGTTTGGCTTTAGATGATATTGTGAAGCATGTGCTTAATGTATTCCAGACAGACTTTCCAGAAAACGTCTAAATAACAAGCGTGAAGTGTTGAAAGTGACACCGTAGACCCGCGTGATGGTTTCTGTGGGCAAAGAGGCGGATGATCATTTGCGTTTTTGCTGTGCTTCCCAGCAGCCCCTCTGCTCTTTAATAAAGAATTGCATGTGCTTCGTGCTTACTCGCCTCCTGGGACGATGCAGCCAACCCCCGGCGTCCTGCAAGCCAGCCGACGTGAAAATCGTCTTCGCTGGTGCATGGACATCGCGTGGGCCACTCAGCCTCGGCGGGGCTACAGATGGCGTCAGCACGAGAGATGAACACGTGAGGATTGAGAAGCAGCTGCGGAGAAAATAAAGACAAAGGGGAGCACGTGTTCCATTAGAGACTGAGAAAAGAGCCGTGGCTGATCTGCCGCCGGGCTTGCTGCTTCATTATCCAGGATGATGAGGGAAAGCTGCCTGTTCCCGGGAAGCAACGGGAATGGAGAGAGCCAGTCAATCCTCATGCGGCCCAAAGGCTGGTGGTGTTGGTGAGTGGAAACAGATCTAAAACCTTCCTGAGAAGTAGCTCCTCTCATAGTCAGTCTCTCTTAGGTCAACTCTGTGTATGGGGTGTGTGTGTCGGGGGGATGCATGCATGTATACATTAAGTATGTGCTCGTGTGTCCGTGTATGTGTTGGTGTGCACATGTGTGTGCGGGATTTGTGCAAGTGTGTGCATACACATGCATGTGTTGGTGCGCATATTTGTATGTTGTGTGTGTTCACACATATGCCTGCATTCGTGTGCATGTATTCGTGTGCACACACATCTGTGCCTGTGTGTGTGTGTGTGTGTGTGTTCATGTGTGTATTTGTGGACACTCACATTTGTGCCCGTGTGTGAGCATGTGCTCATGTGTGTGCATGTTTCTGGGTGTGCATGCTGAGGATGTGAAGGCATCCTGTTCGGGCACATCCTGTGAGGAGGCACCTTGGGATCCACAGGAATCAGTGGCATTTCAGTCCCAGGAGGCCTTGCTCACAGCCTAGGGGCAGCGTGGACACAGGTGAGTTCAATTCTTTCTTCCTTCTCCGGGAGGAGGGGAGACGAGAAACTGTCCCTCCTGTCACTGAAGCATGGGCAGTGTGGCTCTGAGCATGCAATTCTGAGACACATGTGTACATGTTGTAGAGGGGAAGGAAAGTAGAGGCATGACTTTCCGCAAAGTTATCATGTCTGTCTGCCCGGGAAAGTGCGCGTTTGCAGGGTAACACGCCCTGAGCGCTCCCTGGGGGCCCCGGGATGCTCTAGTCTAGACGCTCTGCACACGTTTCCCCGGATGCACACCTCCCCGTCGTGTCTCCTCGTCACCTTTCACTCCAGCTGGCTGGTGGCAGCTGCCAGGTGCAATCTGACAACGTCTCGCCAACGTGTCAGAGCAAACCCCAGGCTCTGTGAGGGCTCTGGGCCAGGGCTGGAGGGAGGCCTGTGGGATTATTCCCCTGTGGGTATAAACCCCGGCACGTTCTCAGGAGTGAGCTCCATGGGCACACGTTGGCCAGCGGAGGCATGTGGTTGTGGGTGAGTACCCCTCCTCCATCCCTCCGTGGACAAGTCCACCCGACAGTCTGCACCAGCCTCGAAGGGCCTGCAGCAGGGCCCACGGCAGTGATGAGCTTGGGAAACCCAGGCTGTACAAATCCTAGCATCCAATGACCTAATACGGAAGGTTCTGTGTGAACCCAATTTAAGATGAAGCTAGGGACACACAGAGAGGTTAAGTAGCTTGCCTGAGATTGCACAGCAAGTATTAAAACCTGGCTGCAAGCCCAGCCACCCAGCCCAGCGCCTGCGCTCTCAGCACCGTGGTGGGCGGTCTCTCCAGCTCCATCAGACCACATGGAACAGAGAGATGAAGGTGGTCCCAAGGGAACGCGGGCCGAGCTGGCTGTGGGAGCAGGTCGGGCGGGGTGCCGAGTGAGCCAGTAAATGCATGAAGGATATTGGAGTGGCACACTCGTCTACACAGCCCCCTCTTCCGCGGGGCAGGCCTCAAACTCGGCCGCGCTCTTCCCAATTTCCTTCCACAGGAGCGCTAATAACTTTCCTAACAGTTAAGCATCACCCGGCTGGCATGGCTCAGTGGTTGAGCATCAAACGATAAACCAGGAGGTCACAGTTCGATTCTTGGTTGGGGCACATGCCTGGTTGCAGGCTCCATCCCCGATAGGGGGCATGCAGGAGGCAGCCAATCCATGATTCTCTCTCATCGTTGATGTTTCTGTCTTTCTCTTCCCGGTCACATTCGCCTCCATCCCACTTCCGAGGGAGCTCAGAGACATCCCGGCCTGGAGAACCGCCAATTCCTGAGATGCTGACAGGCCTGACACCCCCGACTCCCGGGGCCCCGACACGCTCACCCCGAGGCTGGGAGAACACACCGGGTCTCTTAGCAAAAAAATCACCAACTGCTTCTCCAAGGTGCATGTGCAAAGCATAAGGGAACCATTTATTGAGCACTTACGATATGCATGGCCGGGTGTGGGAAGAGCTGGAAAACGCAAGACACACGTACGTGTCACGGGAGGTGAATTGCATTTTCGAATGAAATATGCTCAACGTGTGTCCGTGGCACGCTTTCGGGAGATGACCTCAGAGGGGAAGCCATGGACCCAATGAGAAATACTCTGAGACCATGGGGCGAATGCCGTTCCAGAAACTGAATTCACGGGCAATGCATGCATCTGAGGTGCAGCCAGCGGCCTCGAGGAGAATTCAGCGTGCGCCTCCGCGTTCCCGCCCTCCTGCCGGTTAGGAGCCTAGTGCGACTTCGCATGTCCTGTGTCTCGATTTCAACTTATTTTATTGCCTGGGAGTGCCGAGCATAATGCCCCCGAGGGCTGGAGCCCTTTCCAGCAAATTGCGTGCGGAAAGGACATTTTCTTTCCGTGGTCACCAGACTGTCCCCTAAAGTACGTAAAACCTATAAGCCTTGGTGATAAAGCCTGATGACGCAAAATGATCCCATTTAGCCGTTTAAAGCGAGGCACCAACACCTTCTGAAATGTGTAAGGGAGTAACTGCCGTTTATGTAGGTTTGAAAAGGGTTAGTGGCCACCCCCCTAGCCAGTTTGGCTCAGTGGATGGAGCATCTGCCTGCAGACTGAAGGGTCTGGGGTTCGATTCCTGGTCAAGGCACATGCCTAGATTGTGGGCTTGATCCCCAGTAGAGGGCATGCAGGAGGCAGCCCATCAAGGATTATCTGTCATCATTGATGTTTCTATCTCTCGATCCCTCTTCTTCTCCTCTCCTCTCTGAAATCAATAAACATATATTAAAAAAAAAATAAAATCTATATATATATATATATAAAAGCCTAAGTGATGGAACAACCGAATGACCAGTTGCTATGATGAGCACTGACCACCAGGGGGCAGACGTTCAATGCAGGAGCTGCCCCCTGGTGGTCAGTGCGCACCCACAGCAGGAATGCCGCTCAGCTGACAGACCAGTCCCAGAGGCCCACCAGCCACTCACTCCCTCAGCAGTCCTGCAGGTCCAATCTCCAGAGAACAGGCCAGGTACTGACAGACCAGCATGATCCTGACAGCACTGCTGGCCTCCTAGAAGTCAGTCTCGGGCACCATGGCCACTTCCCCTCCCTAGACACTCCGCAAGGAAGAAATTATATAAAAGTGGCCACCAGGTGGCTCCCGACAATCGGCGCAAATATCAGCGGTTTGGACTGGATCCGGGCTGGCAAGGGCGTCCCACCACCCAGAGGGCTGATCATGTCCCTGTCCCGCCTCATTACACTCAGGACGGGCACCAGATGCAGGGCTCATGGCTGGCAAGTGCTGCTGCCGTGGCATGAGCCTCTCCCCATCAGGACTGACTGGGCGCGAGCCCGCCGCAGGCGCAGCGGGGCCAGGATGAGCGGGAGCAGCAGGCAGGAGCGGCAGGGGGCGTTGGACTGTCGGTTTTGGCCCAATCCCCACAGGCCATGCCAAGGGACCTCACCCGTGCACGAATTTGTGCACCAGGCCTCCCGTAAAATAAATAAAAGGGTTGGTGGGCCTTTTCCCAGGGAACTCTAACCACTGCCTGTAGGTCTGGCCTCAATGCTGCCCTGTTCTGACGTTCAGCCCTGACCACCAGGAAACGCACCTGCCCAGCCTCCTGGTGCCGTGGGGAGTGGGGAGCTACACCCACACAGCTGGTGCCGATGCCTTTAGAGGCTCATGGCAGTTCCCTAGGAGGCCGGGCCCATGGGACCAGGGCAGCTGGAACCTGCACTGACTCCGTCTTCCCCAGGGTCCTTCCTGGGGTTCTGGGGTCGGAACATACGCCCCTGAGTGCAGCGCTGGGCCTCTCCCGGCTCCCCCCACCCCAGCGGTGGGACCTGGGCAGGTCGTCCCTCACTGTCTCACTCACTCCTTCACCAAAGACTGGCCATGAACTAATGCCTGCCCCGGGGCCGCTGCAAGGGGCAAGTAAGATATTTCATATACGAAGTCCTAGGGTGTTTGGGAAATAGCGATAATCTACAAACTGGGGTCTTTATTAGATCATCTCTGGCTGGGACCCAGGATCCCTGTTCGAGGTGGCCATTGCATTTACACACAGAGAATCTATGAATCTGGGTGTTTTTCGTTTTTGCTCCAACACTCACTCTCAGGTTCTGCCTGCCTCTCGGTGCTTAGTTCAGGGCAAACCAGGTCCCATAAAAACTTTGTTTTCTGTGCTTTAGAGTTAATATATTTCCCAATTTATCTCTTGTACTTTTTTCCCCAATGCCCTTACTATATTACATACATGTTTACGGGAATTGATATCTGTCTGGAGGGGAAAAATACCTATATTTTAAAGCACTCATCTTCCTATTGAATGTTTATTAGAGCAGGCAGCTAATAACACCCAAGTGGACTTCGTTATAAAAGTGCCTTCAGGGCCCTGGCCGGTTTGGCGCAGTGGATAGAGCATCAGCCTGCGGACTGCAGGGTCCCAGGTTCGATTCCCGGTCAGGGCACATGCCTGGGTTGCGGGCTCGATCCCCAGTAGGGGATATGCAGGAGGCAACCAATCGATGAATCTCTCTCATCATTGATGTTTCTCTCTCTCTCTCTCCCTTCCTCTTTGAATCAATAAAACTATATTTAAAAAAAATAATAATAATAGTGCCTGCAGGTCTAGCTGTGGTGAACTTGCCACTGCCAGGACCCGAAGCAGGTGTTATCACCTTTAGCTCCCACTACTGCATGCCAAATGCCAATCTAACCCTCTAGCGTGGTTTCCTATGGGTCCCCTGGACCCTGCCTTGCCCATAGCTCGAACCCCACTCACCACGACTCCCTGCTCTCAGGTGTAACTTTATACCTTCTCCCCATCCATCTGTCCTACAATAGTAATCCCTTCCTCCCACTTATACTTGTAACGCACAATTCCTGACTCCGGTACCATTTGCTTATCCGTTCTCTGTGAACATCAGCAAGTGTTACCATAGGGGAATCGGGAAGCACCAGGGTAAAGAAGACAGAAACCGTCTTCTTGCTGTTTCCTCTTGTCCCTTGGGCACTAATTATCTGCTCACCCCTCATCCTAACGCTCAGATGGAAACCAACGTGCCTTCCTCTGGCAACGTCAGGTGCCCTAGCATTGCCTGTGCTTAGATGAGGTTATCAAAGCTCCATAGCGACACACACATGCAGGGACCAAGCGTCACCACTGGTTTCTCGTCTGCGCTTTTTAAATTCTGACCCCGGATCGTGGTGACCTTCCTTGTAAGGGGATGAGCAAACACATGCTCACCGAGGCACCAAGGTGCAGACCACCCTCATACAGTAACTAGGTGGAGAGTCGGAAACACCCATGTTCGCTTGGAACACCCTTATTCAGCAAAATAAAACGAAGATTGCAAATGTCACATTCTTCTCCGTGCCAGCTGCTCTAACAGGACGCGGTGGCCTGGTGGCTGCTGACCCATAGAGTATGTTTCTCACAGTTCGGGATGCCTAAAAGTCCAAGATCCCAGCACCTGCAGATGCCCTGCCTGAAGGGGCCCTCCTCCTGGGTCGTGGGTAGCTGGTTTCTCAACGTCCTCACATTCGAGGGGCACAGGGGCCTCTGGGGTCTCTCCCAAGGGCACTAATCCCAGTGATGACCTACCTCATTGACGATGCTCCTGACCTAACCAACCAGTCACCTCCCAAAGGCCCCGCCTCCTCCTACCGTCACCTTGGGGGCGAGGGTCTCAACCTAATGCATTTGGGGGGATGCAAACATTCCGTCTGCAACAGTCACTCATTGGACAGATTTATTGAGAAGTTATTACGTCTCAACTTTATGCCATTCTGACAAAGTGGCTTGGATCTCAATCGTTTTCATCCCAATATAACTGCTGCCAAGAAAGAAAGAAGAAAGAAAGAGAGAAAGAAAGAAAGAAAGAAAGAAAGAAAGAAAGAAAGAAAGAAAGAAAGAAAGAAAGAAAGAAAGAAAGAAAGGAAGGAAGGAAGGAAGGAAGGAAGGAAGGAAGGAAGGAAGGAAGGAAGGAAGGAAGGAAGAAAGAAAGAAAGAAAGAAAGAAAGAAAGAAAGAAAGAAAGAAAGAAAGAAAGAAAGAAAGAAAGAAAGAAAAGAAAAGAAAAGAAAGAAAGAAAAGAAAAGAAAGAAAGGAAGGAAGGAAGGAAGGAAGGAAGGAAGAAAGAAAGAAAGAAAGAAAGAGAGAGAGAGAGAGAGAGAGAGAGAGAGAGAGAGAGAGAGAGGGAGGGAGGGAGGGAGGGAGGGAGGGAGGGAAGGAAGGAAGGAAGGAAGGAAGGAAGGAAGGAAGGAAGGAAGGAAGGAAGGAAAGAAAGAAAGAAAGAAAGAAAGAAAGAAAGAAAGAAAGAAAGAAAGAAAGAAAGAAGAGAGAGAGAGAGAGAGAGAGGGAGAGGGAGGGAGGGGGGAAGGAAGGAAGGAAGGAAGGAAGGAAGGAAGGAAGGAAGGAAGGAAGGAAGGAAGGAAGGAAGGAAGGAAGGGGAAAATATGAAAACTCCATGCTGTTTTATAACCCTCTCCAGACAAATATTTCCTCTCCCTACCAGGGACTCAACCAACTTCGCCACCAGCGTTACGGGTTTAAGACCCAGGATCCTGACTGCCTATGAAATGCTGCCCCGCTCACTCTGTCCCTCGGTGGGTTGCTGATTCGCAGGCTGTCTATGTCCCGAAGATTTTTGCACCCTGATTCTTTTTTGCAAGAAGACCAGAGGTAACGCTGAGCAATTAGAGTGCACCACAAGGCCCACAATCACAGTCGTTGATGCTTTCAGCTTATTATTTAGTGACTAAAGGTACCTCTGTAGGTGAGGCGAGGAGTTCTCCTTGGGACACAGCTCACCAAGTCCCGTTTAAGGTCGAAGGGAACGAAGCCACTGGTCCACCTTAAATCATCTTCTTTTTAAATATTGGGAGCAAAGTAAAATATGGAGTCATACAAGTAATTTGTAGGTTAGAAAAGAAACGAATGTGGGTTTTTATTCTGAGGAAAGCATTTATCATCACCTTGGATGCTACCTTGATTAAAAAATAATGAATTTACATCTTCCCGGCCTGAATTGATTCGAAGGTTTCTAACAACGTGAACAGTATTTTCAAAATGTAATTGATCTTCCCTTTGACAAAAATGAATTACAAGAAGGGGCAGACATGCTCAGAAACGCTGATTGTCTCCAGCCGAGAGCAATACAGCCCTCGTCTGACATTTCCAGGACAAGACCAGTCACCCATCCAGAACATCATCCACACAATTCAAATAAAAACAACAAAAACAACTTTTTGAGCCATTGAGATTCAAAATTTCAATTAACCTCTCTTCATTCAAGGTCATAAGAATAAATATAATGTTTTGTAATAATCATCCAAAAAAAAAACACAGGCCAACTAACTTACAGAAATTCTAGATGTATTCATGTTGTTAAGGGCAGACATGAATTGCCTCAAATTTCCTGAACTAATTAGAATTAATAGTTTAAATTCGAGGCAATAAGGAATCAAATATTTTTTTTTTTTCTCTAGCTTTATTGAGATACTAGAGGCCTGGTGCACGGAATTGGTGAATGCGTAGGGTACCTAGGCCTGGCTGGTGATCAGGGCTGATCTGTGGGCGATGGGCAGGGTGATCAGGGGTGGGGGGGCCCGCTGGCACCCGCCATGGCTGGCCTGGGGCCTGCAAGCTGGAAACAGCTCCTGCATTGAGCGTCTGCCCCCTGGTTGTCAGTGCATGTCATAGTGACTGGTTATTCTGCCGTTTGGTTGATTTGTATATTAGGCTTTTATTATATAGGATGGTTGATGTGTTACCTTGAATGTTTAAGGTGTTCAAAGTAGCAATTGGAGACACATAAATATTGTGAAATGTTTACCATAATAAGGTTACTTTTCTATTACCTTACACAGTTACACTATTTTCCTTCAGGAATGAGAGAACTTTTAAGTTCTACTCTTTGAACAGCGTTCAGCTATACAATATGGGCTTGTTAACCATAGTCCCAATGCTGTGCAATACACCCCGGAATTTATTCATCTTATATCTGGAAGTTTGCATTCTTTAACCAGCATCACCCCGCCCCCACCCAACAACCACCACTCTGCTCTCTGTTCCTAGAAGTTTGGTATTTTTCAGTTTCACCTATAAAGAGATCGTACATTGATCGTCTTTCTCTGTCTCACTGGTTTCACTCAGCATAACGCCCTCGAGGCCATTCATGTTCTCACAAGAGGAAGGACTTCCTTCCTGTCGTGGCTGAGTACCATCCTGTGATATACCCGCTACGTTTCCTTCATCGGTCCATCTGTCGGTGGGTACATCTGTCATGTCCATGTCTGGACTGCTCTAAGCTAGTCTGCCAGGAGCACGGGGTGCAGGGGTCTCTGTGAGATAGCGACTGTTTCATTCCGACATCCACACATCAGAATGTCCAGCGAACATTCAAGGGAAGGGAATTGGTCTCCAGCTTTGGAGGGGAAACCACTCCAAACTTAATGAGCACATCTTTTTAGTACCATGGAGGGCCCGTAAGAAATCCGCCCACTCCTGCTCACCTCTAGCCTACCCTTCCCTCCATGACTTCCTCACCGCACCAACACCACCCACACCAGCACACCCACAGCAACACACACACCCATCAACACACACACACCAACATACCCACACATCAACACACACCAACACACCCACACCAACACACACACACACACACACACCCACAGCAACACACCCACAGCAACACCATCCCACAGCAACACACCCACACACACCCACACAAACACACACCCACACCAATACATCCACACCAACACCACCCACACCAACATACCCACAGCAACACCATCCCACATCAGTACACACACACACACACACACACACACACACAACACACACACACACCAACACACCCACACCAATATATACACACATCAACACATACCTACACTAACACACCCCTGCACCAACGAACCCACACCAATACACACACATCAATACACACATACATCAACACACATATATCAACACACACATACATCAACACACATACATCAACACACACACACCAATACACACACACATCAACATACACCCACACCAACATACCCACACCAATACATACATATACCAATACACACACACCAATACATACACACACCAACACATACCTACACTACCACACCCCTGCACCAACACACTCCTGCACCAACACACCCACACCAATATACACACACCAACACACACACACCAACACACACACATTCACATGCATGTACACACACATACACACACATTTGTCTTTTTCTTTGTCTTCAGAAAGAAAGCTTAGGTGGCTTTTTAAGAAATACTATGGTGTGGGTTTTTTGTGTTTGTGTTTGGTTTTACAAAGCATTTAAATAGGGCGAAGCTTTATTTTTATTTTTATTTTTTTTGGGGGGAAAAACCAGATTCAAGGTCTCCAGAGTTAGTAACTGAGCAGCAGTAACATATCATCAGAGGTCATGGCTTATTATGAAAACTACAGCTCGCGTTGGCTCAAATCATCTATGCCAGCGAGAGGAAGATATACCGGTGTTAGCATGTGGCAGGCATGGCCCTGACCCCTGACTCTAGAACTAAATGATGTGCCACTGAAGCAGAAAGAGACCAATTTCCACAAGCTTTATGTGAGGAGCAGTTTCTTTAGTCTCACCATCTGCTGCAAAATTTTCGTGCCTGCAAAACTGTATTTTTACTCCCCACCCTCCAGCCCCTTCCAATGCTGTGATGAACAAGAAGAATTATTGAAAATGAGAACTATTTCCATACGCATTTCAAAGCCCTCGTTATGGGAGCAGAGCACCAATTTCATTTTTGAAAGCAGACTTCAGCTTCCAGCATACGGGAGTTTTCACTGATTATGAGTTATAGCCTCACGGGAAACATGCCTTTTGATGTTTGGAAATGGTGGGAAAGGGATCCCCCTTCCAAGTGTGCATGATCTGTCACAGGCTGGACAAGACCTCGGCCTGTGTTAGCACAACCCCCGGGCACACAGCTCGTCCAAGTCTCTTATTAGAGGGGGGAACACGGGTCATTGGACCAATTCTCAGAAAGTGTCTATAGAGACACGTGTAGGAAACAGCTTAGCTGGGTCCTGGTGCTGGAGGGGACCAACCTGGGTGGATGTGTCTAGTGCTCAATGCCGCGGACACGGATACAGACAGAAAGGTTAGTGAAAAACAAGCACATCAGGGGACTGTGACTGCTTTCTAAGTTGATATGAAAAACTTGATATAAAGAAAAACGCAGGATTCTATGAGAGCTGAGAGCAGGGCAAAGGACACCAATCCACAGTGAGGAAAGGCCGGGTGAGAAAGGGCCAGTGGTGGGACAAGACCAGGGGGTGAGAGTCAGCAGATTGGGGGGTGGGGACTGGCCAGGAATGAGCTGGGCTTTTGCAAACAGCTTCTGGGTGAGTCCCCATCCCGCGTGGCGTGCCTGTGGAGTGAGGAGGCGAAGGATGGCAATGTGAGCTGACGAGGTGGGACGATGAGACTGTGAGCCTCTCAGGAGCACAGAGGTCTCGGGGCGTGGGCACATGGAGGACAGGGACAGAGAGAAGCTGAGCCGGACCCCGAGGAGAAAGGATGAGCAAGTCCGAGTGCTGGGCACAGGGCCGGCGGGGAGGAGAACAGGGAAGAAGTGTGATAGGGAAGCTGGTGGAAGGGGAGTTACTCTGAGTCTCCACTACCAGCATCAAAGAAGGGACAGTTTGTGGGACCCTCCCCCCCTAAAGGCCCGGGTTCTCAAGGCCCAGCACCCCTGCCCTCGGGACCAAGGCTGGGTCTCCCCTTGGTCGTCCCCCACGAGCACATCACTGAGGTCACTTTCCCAAGGTCCCTGTCTCCCCTCCTGGTTCCCACTCCTGCCCTTGCTGCCAGGACTTCCTCTCCAGTGGCCGCAGGCTGAGCTATTGCGGGCTCACGAACAGCGTGACCCCTTTCCTCCCCGTGAAGGGAGAACGTGGGGACTGTGAGAACTGCATGGTCCCCCTCAGAGGGAGTTTGAAGGAGTCCCTGTTATAGATGCTGAGATTGGAGCTCACGTCGTCGACACCAAAGCCACACTTACTAGTGGTCTTCATCATTACAGAGACTAGAACTTTCCATCCAACAAAACGCTCTGCAGGGCCCGACTCTGGCCCGTAAGAATTATTCACGAAAGTCTGTGGTCTCACATTAAAAGCAATCGAACAAAAATAAATGGATAACCCAACAGACCAAGACATTATTATCCCTTACTATGGTAAAATAGTTGCAGGATGGAAGCCAGTTGTTTTTGTTTGTTTGTTTGGTTGGTTGGTTTGTTTTTAGAAAACAAATGTCCAGGCCTGGCCAGCGTGGCTCAGTGGTTGAGCATCAACCTATGAACAAGGAGGTCACGGTTCGATTCCTGGTCAGGGCACATGCCCAGGTTTCAGGCTTGATCCCCAGTGGGGGGCCATGCAGGAGGCAGACTATCGATGATTCTCTCTCATCATTGATGTTTCTCTCTCTCTCTCCCTCTACCTTCCTCTCTGAAATCAATAAAAATATATTTTCAAAAAAGAAAAAGTAAACAAATGTCCAGACCCATTTTGGACAATTTATTTCCTACTTGGATTTTACTTCTCCTGTGCAGCCTTACATACTAAGAATGCTCTAATGTCTTCCCCTCAAAATAGCTAAGAACAAGCTGAAGAGTTTTAATGATAAGATACTGCTGGGTTACCAATATTTTAGGGCGCTTGAGTGTCCTATAAAATTCTTTCCTTCATGCAAGAAGATAAATGTAGATAAAGCCTAAATCTCCTAGGCCAGCTCATTTTCCTGGAGCTCTCACGGATGCTAATTTTAAAGCTTATTGATGCGCCAGAGAAAGAATGAACCGCCAGCCTCGCCCGTGGTGGAGGGCAGCTCCATGGACTTGATTCCCGTGTCCCAAAGGACAGCCGGTCCAGAGGAGTCCATTCAGCTGGACCACAGACAGCAATCTCCGCACACTCGTTAAAGGATTTCTCCCCACCACGAACGAACGCCTGCTATCGCGCCATAAATCACGCCAGGGAAGTGACTGTCTTCTGGATGCATCATTGGAAAATCGATGACTTTTGCAGAGGACATGTAGATAGGTGTGCACCCTCCTTTTCTAAACCCCTCCTCTCATTCTCCCAAAGAAAAAGCCTCAGCGAGGGAGGGAGAGGGAGTAAGTGGTAGACATGGAGAGGGAAGGATCCTATTGTTGACCTAGACAGAAACTGGAAGTTTATGTTACTTGCCACTGGGGAGGGAGGGGAAATGTTATTTTCTCTTGGCCCACTCCCATGGCAGCCTGGGTCCTGTTCTTCTGCTGTACTCTTATTTTATTAATGTATATTTTTATTGATTTCAGAGAGGAAGGACAGGGAGAGAGAGAGAAACATCCATGATGAGAGAGAATCATGGATTGGCTCCCTCCTGCACGCCTCCTACTGGGGGATCGAGCCTGCAACCCGGGCATGTGCCCTGACCTGGAATAGAATTGTGACCTCCTGGTTCCTAGGTCCATGTTCAACCACTGAGCCATGCCGGCCAGACCGACTTACTCATTTAATCCCTTGTCCACATCTCTGTTAGCCACTTGCTCTCATTAGCTCATAGCCTCTCGAAGTAAGATACATTTCATTCATCTCCGAATCCCTGGAAGTTAGCAAAATAAACTAACAACCCCCTTCTTGGAAGGTCCAGTTTCACTAACTCAGCCGTAGTATCTTACTTTGAGGGATTTTTTTTAAAAGGAGCGATATATAATGAAATAATTATGAAACTCTTTCGGAAAGACTTTTTATTTTATTGCGCACATTGATTTCCATCCCATTATCACAGAAGGGAAGAATGCTCTGGGACTAGACAAAGCCACAAAAATAATGAAGTGCAATTTCTTTGTAGTTTATGTTTGTTTCACTATCCATAATGATTCCTTTGCTTCTCAATTATCATGGATGTGAAGAGGCATTTAGTAGGTATCATAGCACCAAATATGCTCCCCAGCCATTTAATAAGTACCCGGATTTATAGTTTTTATTATAGTGTGTTTCCCTGTTTCTATAGAAATGTGTAGTGATGTCCCTTTATTCCTCTCTTGGAGCGTGCACTACTTCCTCAGGCCCGAGGGAAAGGCCATACTGCGTAAAAGGTGCTGTGTTTTATGGATCTGGGAAATGAGCGGACAGTGGCTCAGATGCCACCCAGAGGTGCAGTCCCAGCGGCATCTCCTCTGTGTGAGTCGTCAGCCATATGGATCACATGGGAAGCTACCGCATCACTAACAACAGCAGCACTGGTCAGTAGGAATGACAGTTGTCTTTGAAGAAATGAGCTAGAGCCCAGCCAGTGTTGCTCAGTGGTTGAGCTCGACCTATGAACCAGGAGGTCAGGGCTCGATTCCTGGTCAGGGCACATGCCCATGGTTGCAGGCTTGATCCCCAGTGGGGGATGTGCAGGAGGCAGCCAATGGATGTTCTGCTCTCACACTGATGTTTCTCTCTCTCTCTCTCTCTCTCCCTTCCTCTCTCACTAAAAAAGAATCTTTCAAAAAATAAATAAAGTCATACTGTGTGCCTGGCCTTACTCATCGGAACTACTGACATGCAGACAAAAGCAAGCCTGGTGGTGGAAATGACTTGTGACGAACATCCCCGCCTTCTCCTGGGGTCCTGGCTGAGCGCAAGGAGGCAGCAACGGGACACAAGGTCTCTCATATCCCAATGGACTCCATAACTTTGAGCTTATGTTTGTCACGTTATCAAACACACCAGCTACCTAACCTGCAGCCTTAAAGATCATGAATGGCCCTCCAGCAACAGGAAGTTCCTTCCATAGAAGTCCCTTCCCAAGATGATGCTTTCACATCCCTCCATCGCCCATGGAGCCCCTTCCTGAGGCTCATCTTCTGACACGCATCCTGAAAGAGCGTCTTCAGATCTCAAAGCTCTCATGGAAGAGAAGGGTGACCACAGAACATCGCTCTTGTGTGCCTCCCTCTCTAACTACCCTCATGAAAGAAACAGGCGTCCGTAAAGTAGGGGCAGATGTTCATGTGGACACATAGGAAACCCAGGCTTTTCCCTAGTTTGCAGAATGGAGGGCCCACTTCCCCTCCCTGTTCTTATTTTGTTGTTGCTGTTGAAGAGTCACTGACGATAGGCACCCCCCTGACACTGGCAGAGACCTTGGACGCGCGTCACTGCACTTATGCACGGGTCAACCTCAGGACGACAAGGGGAATGCAGGACTTGTGAATCTATGGCTCTATTAGAGGTGGGAAAGTCAAAGACTGAGAAGGCTATGGATTTACAAAAGTGGGAGGCAACGCATCCAGGTGAATGAAGGCAGTTTGAGATCTCCACGCACACAGCGTGTGTCTGGATCATACACTGTATCAGACCACGTTCCAGGCCACCTGCTCAGTTGTTTCTTCTTGTTGTTTTTCTCTTTTTTTAAATATAGTTTTTATTGGTTTCAGAGAGGATGGGAAAGGGAGAGAGAGAAACATCAATGATGAGAGAGAATCATTAATCATCTGCCTCCCACATGCCCCCTACTGGGGATCGAGCTTGCAACCTGGGCATCTGACCTGACCAGGAATTGAACCGTGACCTCTTGGTTCATGGGTTGATGCTCAAACACTGAGTCACTGTGGCCAGGTGCTCAGTTGTACTTTAGGCGATTGGCTTTTCAGCTGCTGCCCTTGAGCTCGAACTCTTCATCGTGGAGCAGAGCCTGGCCTCTGCCCTTCACCCTATACTATGGAGCTGACCGCTGCTCTCAGTGGTGCTGATGGTTTGGGAGGAAATAAAGGGCTTTTACTATGGCATCCGCCCACAGAGAGCTAAGGATCTCTCTGGAAAGACAAAATACAAACATAAAAATGCAAAAAGTTCTGAACTTATTATGGATGTTAATAAGTCCCAACATTTATCATTGATGGAGCAAGAACTATGTTGGAAGGCCACTTACATATATGATACTCCATCCTAATCATTTTTTAATCTTTCAATTACAGTTGACATATAATATCTTATTAGTTTCAGGTGTACACCCCAGTGATTAGACATCACCTAGCTTCCTAAGTGATCACCCCGATACATCTCCTCCATCTGTCACCATCCATAGTGACTGGGATACTATTGGCTCTGCTTCCTATGTGGTGCTGTTCATCCCGTATGCTGTTCTGTAACTACCAATTTGTACTTGGTGATCCCTTTCACCCTTTTCGCCTGTTCCCCCACTCGTTTCTTACAAAGTTAGCATTTATTACCCCGAGTTTAAGAAAGAAGGATCTAGGGTCAGGGAGGTTAGGTGACTTGCCAAATTACAGAAATAGGATGTTGGGGGCTTTGATTTGAACAAGGTCTGCTTAGATCTGAATTCTGCACTATATCCAATATGCCATGTTTTCTATACTTAAAATGTGTTTTACTGGCAAAAAAGTTATCCATTGGTATTTATATCCTTTGATATCATCACCAGAATTTTTGGCCTCTCCTCAAGACAAAATATATTAGGAAATGAGATGAGATGTTAGTGTTAAATTGTTTTGAGACTTCCAGAGTTCCATTTCTTTGGAAATCATTTTGCACAACTCAAATATTTTATCTGGATAACACTCGAGGTTTTCCAGATTAAATTCTTTGCTTTCTCTCCATAGAGTACTGGTTAATTACCTTTGTATTGTTTCTTCCTAGGAAGTCTCTTAATTTTCTTTGTAATGCATATTTCAATAATTGGTCTTCTAAATGAACGCACAATTATAACAAGAAAAATGTCCTCCCATAACACACACACACAAACACTCACACAGGAAATGATTAAAATCCTCACTTAATCTTTTGTTACGGTAGTATTCAAAAATCACAATGCCATTTTTAGGTTTGCTGTTAACCCACTGTTTGAGGTAGCCCCTTCACTCCTGATAAAGGGTCTTAATCAAGTTACTTTAGAGATTCTGTTCCAAATCTGCAAGGCATCATTTGTGATAACTGGAAACAACTTCAACCAAAACTAATAGTGACTAATATAGATGATTCACCATTAAGAGAAATAACCTGTGTTTATTATACCACAGCCAGAAATGTTATTTAGTTCGTGGCTGTCATAGAGGTGGGTCTGATTTATTCTAAATTATAGATATTTTCCCCATTTTGAAGATGAGGGACTACAGGATGTAAATCATTTGGCCAAATGTTTTAACCAAGAAGTGGGGTCATCTCAGATCTGACTTCCTCAGGCATACTGCCTCCTACCCCAGACACGTGGTCGGCAAACTGCAGCTCACGAGCCACATGCGGCTCTTTGGACCCTTGAGTGTGGCTCTTCCACAAAATACCTCGGCCTGGGTGAGTCTATTTTGAAGAAGTGACATTAGAAGAAGTTTAAGTTTAAAAATTTTGGCTCTCAAAAGAAATTTCAATCGTTGTACTGTTGATATTTGGTTCTGTTGACTAATGAGTTTGCCGACCACTGACCCAGACCAAGCAATGAAAAAGGGTTGCCCAGCCAGCATACGTTGCCCAGCCAGCATGGCTCAGTGGTTGAGCATCGACCTCTGAACCAGAAGGTCAAGGTTCGATCCCTGTCAGGGCACGTGCCTAGGACAGGCTTGGTCCCCAGTAGGGTGCGTGCAGGAGGCAGTTGATCAATGGTTCTCACTCATCATGGATGTTTCTATCTCTCTCTCCCTCTCCCTTCCTCTCTGAAATAAATAAAAATATATTTTTTTAAAGAAAAAGGAACACACATGAATGAACCACCCATTTTGGGTGCTTGGTTGGTTGAGCACAAGAATTTTCTCATCCAGGCAGAAGGAAGTGGAGACACGGAACCTAGAGGGCAACCAGGGTCCATCACTGGTTTTGACCACCTGACTGCTGATGGACTGGCTTGAGACTCCATCTCCAGGCGACCTGAACTCATAATTCAGTCCAGTCTGAGTCTGCTGATGTGGTTCTTCTCACGAGTGATTCCACCTGGAGCTCTTATCCTGTTTCTAACACACTTTACCATCAAACATCCCATTCAAAACAGACACGGGGAAAATGACAGGCACTCAGAATTTCGCATGTGTGTTTTTACGTTGATGTTTAGATGGCTGAGCTCTCCCAACTTCCTCAAAACAAATGTGCTTACACCATGCCCGGCTTTTCATGCCGCCCAGGGAGACACAACGCCCTGCAGAGAACTGCTTCCCATCAAAATTCCAAGGAGCCTGCGTATTTTCGGCATTCCGGCCACATTATGCAGTCCACTTGGGCTGGTCATGGACCAGCGCCTCACCCCCATCCATTTCCTTAGCATGTAACATGACACTTGAAATGAGAAAGGTAGCCAACATTTGAGAAGGTTGCAAAAGATCGAGTCCCCTGCAAAAAAACATACAAAACACAGACAAGAATATTACTGGATCCCATAGAAAAGCTATCTCCTCCCTCCCGGTCCAATGTTGGTGACCCTCTATCAGGGACTGTCTTTCAGAAATTTCATCTTCAGGAGGTTTCAAAGATGTGCGCTCCCAGAACTAACAAGGAGCAAGTGGAAAGAGAGGCCGAGTTAGGACACTCCTGGCAGATTTCCTAGTTCAAGGAAGAACAAGTGAGTCAAGGTGGCCCCTAAGATGCTCTGTTGTGAAGCTGAAGTGTCCCAGGTCACCCGCCCTCCACAGGATGCAGGAGAACACTGCTGACCCTCTACCCTGACACCACTGTGTCGATAGTCATATGTAAGTTTACAAGAAGCAGAGGTTCCTGATTCAAAATCAACCCCTCCATCACATAGCCACACCCGATAGAGTCTGCCCCGCATCTGAGAAGAGCAGGCTCGTCTGGTGGCAGGCTTATAAGGACTCTCCCACGTGGACTATTTCAGTACCTTTGTCACTGAGGGACATGTTGACCAGTCTCCATGGACCACTCAACACACACTCGATTACACCCTTAAGAGCTGTTTCATTGGCATGTCCTCCCATTGAACGAAACGGTTACTTTGCCAAATGCGCACCAACACCGTGGGTTTGTGGACCTGTAATTGCATGGCGCCTGGGGAGGTGCTGGGTGAGCATGTCCCTGAGTGAACATGACGCTCAGCAGAGGTAAATACCACACAGCCGGCGAGGCCATTTCTAGGGGAGGGGGAGGCGTGAATGAAACACCCCAGGTGAAAACATGCGTCTGTAATTGAGTGGTAGACAGACATGCGTGCTGGAAGGAAGATGTTAGAAAAAACAGCCCTGTGTTTGCAAGACACGGATGTATTATCCTGGAGACACGTTCGCTGTAGCTGGCGATGCGTAGTTTTGAGTGTGAAAAGGAGAATGACCTGGAGGGCCCACTCAGCCTTCTCCCCACCCTCAGACTGTTCCCTCGCCTGCCTGCGAGCGGCCACCTCTGCCTGGGATCACAATGCCACAGTCACCGAAGACAATACTCTGAGAGGCTGTTCTTTCCCACGCCCCCAGCCACAGTGGGTACAAAACAGCCATTGAGGATCAGGCGAAGAGCCCGGTTGTCATCACAGACCCCAATGGGCAGTTCCTAGTGCTACCAGCCACCCACAGACACACATCCACTGGCAAGAACCGTGGGGAGACCACGCTGATGTTCCCTCAACCTGACAGCCCTCGGACGAAGAGATGATTCTAGACTGAGAGATCCACCTTATTGAACAACACGGCAGGGGGTGCCAGAGTCCTCAGGCTGCCAAGTCTAACCCTTCCCAGTGGAATTCTACCCTGCCACGTGCACGGACTGTCTTAGAGACCGAACGATGCAATGGGAACAGTTACAGCAAAACAAAAATGCAAAACAGAAAATCAATCCCTCTTTCGGAATTAGTTTTCTCACACCACAGCTGTTCCAGGGGGTTGAGACAATATCACACTGAAGTCAATGAAAGCTCCTTCTTAAGTCAAACAAAAAGTCTGATGGGAAAAAAAACACTTTCTTTTTCAGCGGGCACCGATAAGTCAAAGGACGGAGAAGCAGAAGAAAGGCGGGCGACCGGCACAGGACTGTCTTCGTGTCCTATGATTGGGCAAAGACTTTCCAATGAGCTTAATTAAAGAAACATGGACACAAATATCGCAAAGTCACTCTCATCTGGCCATTGGTGTTGGGAGAAAATGATTAATAAGAAAGTCTCTTTCATAAGCCACTTCACAGTCTAATATGTTCTCCACAGCTATGTTTCAAGTGGACAGATATTGAGAACCTGTCTCCTTTCCTCGAAGTTTAAAAGTGCTCATGAAAATGAAGCTGAAAATAAGTAGGAAAATGAAACAAACACGTTTAGGTCACTTAAAATAAGACCACAAGGGAGTTCAGTCCAAAACAGCCATGCTCTAAGTTTGCAAGGAAGAAAGAATGAGTGTTAGATCACATTAAACAGAAGACCTATCTCATTGTAGTGGAAGGTAATGTGTGCAAAATACCTACAGAGCTCCCAGCACATAGTAGGTAGTAGGTGCTCAGTAAAGTCTCTCCCTCCCTCTCTCCCCCAACATTAACTGGCTTTACCGTCCTACTATGCAACCCTATTAAAGGTTAGTCATTTAAAAATCATGGTGTTAGTGCCTGGCTGTCATGGCTCAGTAGTTGAGCATCCACCTATGAACCAGGAGGTCATAGTTCAATTCCCAGTCAGGGCACATGCCTGGGTTGTGGGCTCCATCCCTAGTCAGGGGGTGGGGGTTGGGGGGGTGGGGAGCGTGCAGGAGGCAGCCGGTCAATTATTCTCTCTCATCATTGATGTTTCTATCTCTCTCTCTCCCTTCATCTCTGAAATCAATACAAAAATAAATAAATAATGGTGTTAGTAATTCCTACTTCCCCTCAGAAAGTGTGAGCTTTGTGATAAATCGCACAGGAAGCTGCATCATGCTTCATTCCCCTAATGGGCAGCTGCGGGGCACCGTCATCTCCGCTTCCGGCAGCAACATCTGGGGACCGGCATTTCACAGCCCAGACAAACGGCAGGCGGCGTGCTGTCGCGTGCTGTAATTATAGCGGTGAGCCGTACATGAACTTATGCCATCGCGGGCTCCGGGAAAGACAGATTTCTTTCTGTGAGCCGTGAAGACTCTAAAGGGATATGAAACGGGCTGTGCAGTGGGATCCTTATTTCAGCCAGTGTGGTCTTTCCTGAGGGCAACTGTCAAGACCGGGACACGGGAAGATGTGTACCTGTGCCGGTCCTTATCTGTCATTCTCAGGTGCATTCTGCACTTCTCCCCAAAGTCCCCAGGGCAGGAAGAGATGGGGGTCTTTCCTCCGGTCTGGCTCTGCTTTGGGCATCTCTGTGGACAAGGGCAGCACTCTGGGAGAGGGAGCTCTCAGCAGCCTCTCAGCTGGACAGCTCCTGGGGGCGTGGCCCAGTCCTCCATGACCCAGGCCAGGGAGCTGTTGGCTGTTGCTAACCTCTGTGCTGTGTGGGTTTGTCTCTGTGTTGCATAGGTGCGTCTTTGTTTATTTTGTTTTGTTTTTAAATATATTTTTTATTGATTGCAGAGAGGAAAGGAGAGGGGGAGAGAGATGAAACGTCAGTGATGGGAGAGAATCATTGGTCAGCTGCCTCCTGCAAGCCCCCTACTGGGGATGGAGCCCACCACCCAGGCATGTGCCAGGACCAGGAATCAAACTGTGACCTCCTGGTTCATAGGGCAATACTCAACCACTGAGCCACGCCGGCCAGGCTATTTTTATAGGTACATCTGTTACGGGCAGTTAATCAAAGAGCATGCTTGTTCTCACTTCACGATGCAGCCTGGACAGTGTTCTGGGCCATTGTTTCATTGAGAACATTGGTTTGGGCTAAACATTGTTGTGACTTATAGCACCATTTCCAATCGGGGACTTACTCTAAGATATAAACCTAACCAAACGGCATCAATATAAATTCCCAATCTATTTTTCAAATCCAAAACTCTGAAAAACAAAACGAATAAAAAGCCTAGCGTTGAGGCTTCAGAATTTCAGAAGACATCAGGAAGTAACGTGGATCTTTTCCAAAAATGTTCTTCCCTCTGTCCTCCTTCTCTCCTTCACCCCCCTCTCCTCCTCTCCCTCTCTCTCTTACAGTCCCTCCTCTCTCTCTTTCCTCCCTCTCCTCTCCAGGTCTCCCTCCACTCTTCCTCCAAGGCAGGAAGCTGTGAAAGGGGCGTCAGCAATCTGCATTTCTCTGGAGATGTTTCTGCAAAGGTTTGAAAACCACCAATTTAGAATGAAGTTGTTGCATAATCATTACTCTCCCGTGTCCTAAGGGAATCAGAGGCCCGGAGACGCCCACACGCTGGGTCTCAGATGTTTGAGGAATCGCTTCTCTTGGATCTGAGAGATTGTCTGTGAATTCAAATCTCTCATTTAGGCAAATTTGATGGCAAATTTTAGCTGAACAACCGAAAAGGAATCTATTTTGGTAAGAAAAGTACTTCGGCCAGATCTTCCTGAGTTCTGAGTCTTCGTAAAAGCTCCTACTCATTGATACTGACCTTCAGGGTGGTTAGATGAGTTACCCGTGACTGCCTAACTGAAAAGTTACATGTGATATTGTTTTTATCCCAACCATGTAATAGTTAGAAAATTTAGTTATCCTCAGATGAGTATATCTGAAATAAGATAATAATCATCTTTCTTGTTACAGTAGCAATATCTATTGCTATTTTAAACACATAGTATGTGCCAGACACTTTATATTACTAGGATCTCCACAATAAGACCATGATCAATATTATTGTCTGTATTTTCAGATGGGAAATGTAAGTCAATAGCACTTGAATAACGGGCCTAAGGTCTCCAATTTAGCAACTTGCTTAGCGGGAATTTGAGTCCTGCCCTATCTCTTTAATAACTTTTCCTCTTCTATCATGTGAAAATTTCCATAATGATTATAAATGAGCATACCAACGTCCCCGCAAGAGCTAGGCTACATTACACGTACCTAGTGATGAAGAAAACTTCTTATATACCAATATAAGACATTTTATTACCAAGGGCGATTTAATTCCTGAGCAAATATTGACAGAGGTCCTCATTGGCGCCAAAGGTCACCAGGAAAGACAATGTATGAGATTGGGTTGAATGTTTTCCAGTTCATTTGCCATTGATCTGGGTTAATGTGCAGTTGGCCTTGTGGACAATGGCATGCCTTTGTGAAGGAACGAAGTGGTGTTGATAGCACAGGTCAAAAGGAATTGGACAGTCAGGTGGCATGTGTACTGGTAAATGCTCAACAAGGGTGGGCAGGGAAGGAGGGGCCCTGGTCTGTAGCACTGCCAACGCCGCTGGTGTAAACACTCCTCTGTGACCCATTTCCAGTCCACGGTGTGACGCTGCTGAGCACGGAGCTGGGGAGAGGTTCGGGTCATGCACGGGCCGGCTCTAGCCCACCCCTGGGCGGTTGCTGAGCTCACAGTGCTTGCTGTCCCAGGTGTTACAGCTGACTGATCGCAGTGCTGTTGGGAGCGTTTCGTTAGCCCTGGGAACCTAAACAGACCTGCTTCCTGCTGTTTAGAAAGAATCTGTTTGAGAGACGCGTCCTTTATTCCACCAGGAAAGTGTCAGCACCGGGTCTCCAGCTGCCATTGTCTCCACACTGAGCTCTGGGCCCAGATGTTTACTCTTTCTCTTCTCTTCTTACAACAAGCTCTGGCTGGACTGACGGTAGCCAGGCACGGGGAGGCCGGGAAAGGGAAAGTAGCGACCAGTACAGCTCAGGGACAAATATTCATCCAATCAGAGCACGATCCGTGTGGCTGCCACCAATTCCTTCCTCCCAATCAGCAATGTGTTCGAAGCAGGTGGCAGGGAGCGGGGAGTGGGTCTAAAGTCTAACAGACCAAACTGTGCAAAAGTGTGGGTGGCAACGTCCCATAAATATAAAACTTCAGAACAAGCGTCACTTCATTAGGCCATAATAATAAATCAGTGTTTACACCAGCAGCAAAACAACAACAACAACAACAACAAAACAGTAATAACAACAACAAGAAGGGTTGCAGGGAGCGTGTGAGCAGACCCCGGCAGGAGTGTTGGGTCCTCTGACACCAGGAAGGCCCTGCCACCCTCCCCCGGCACAAATGGTCTGTCCATGAAACCACCCCCTCACCCCCACCCCCCAGACAATTGCCATCCCGTCACCTAGCCTACAGACTCAGCCCAGTAAGGAGCCGCACGGCTCGTGGCCCCTGCTGTCCCCTCCCAGGCTGTCCCCTTCCAGGCTGTTCCCGCCAGACCCCCCTTTCACCGCACACTGGGGACGCTGACTAGTTCACAATTCTCCTTCAGTTTTTCTATGTTTTCCACAACTTAAAAGGTTTCCTACAACCTCGCTACCTTTGGGTTTAACCCCTTGTATGCCATAAGCGTCTGTAGACACAAGCCGTGTACCTTCCCCACATGCCATGCACATCTATAAAAACAAATGTTTTCCCTAAGTGGCAGCCCTGACCAACTTTAAAGTCATTTTTCGTGAGAATTTTCAGCTGAAAATATTCAAGAACACCCGAATTGTAATATATTTAGTTTTATAATATTCATTGCAAATTGATTTTTTAAATTCAATTCAATGTATCGTGGCATGTGGGGATGGTTTCCATTCTGGACGCATGGGAGTTACCTGGTTAAAATGAGGCTTCTGACATGTTAGATTCCCACATTCTCACTTGTCTTAAAAAAGAAAAATGGGGGCGAGAAACCAAGATGGCAGCATAGGTAAACACCCGTACTCACTGCCTCCCACAGCCACATCAAAATTACAACTAAAATACAGAACAACCATCATCCAGAACCACCGGAACCTCCAGCTAGAGGGGTAAAGAAGAAAGTGCACTGAGACTTAGGAGGCGAGGAGGCGCTGAAGGGCTGGTCCGGCACCCACGTGGGCCGCTTTTTTAATTGGGAGGGAGATCACCACTATAGAGGCCACCAGGAGAAGCAAGGGGTCCCAGCCCCACACCAGACCCCCAGCCCAGGGTCCCAGAGCTGGGAAAAGAAGTCCCCATAACTGTGGTCTGTAAAAACCAGTGTGGATTGGGGCTCAGTGACACAGAGGCTGCTGGAAACCCAGCTGTTCCTCTTAAAAGGCCGGCACCACGAACTGAACTTACAAGGTCCTGCTTCCTCTGGGCTCCAGCACCAGGGCAAGGCTCTGGGGGACACTTGTCTGGCATCAGAGCAGGAACTTGGGGGCAGCTTTCTCCCAGACGGAGGTACTCACGGGGCTCCTTGTTCCTCTGACTGGCAGCCATTTCTGTTTGCTCCACCCTGCCCTGGTGATTCCCTAAGACCCTGCCTCATCCAGTTTACAACCCCACCCACCCACCCCTGCAGCAGCTTTTGCATATGAATGGCCTGTCCTTGAAAATCTCAAACAAGCTGCAGCTGGGTCAGAGATCCCAAAACCTATCAATAAAAGGCCCAAGACCCAGCACCAGCCTGCCTTGCTTCATAGCTGGGCCTCGTCTGGGCACTTCCAAACCCCGTACAAAGAGGAGGAATCTGCAGATCTCTCTGTAGCTCCTGCTGGGTGGCCCCAGGCAGTGGCTGACTTTGCACCTCCTTGGAGACCCAAGAGCCAGTGTACCCAGTGGTCAGTGTCAGACCATACCAGATTACAACTCTACACCTCCATAAACGACACACTCAAGGGGCAGACTCAGTGAGTGCCAAAGCCCCACTGAAGCAAGTCCTGCTCTGTAGGGGTGTCTCCTGTACAGCAGTTCTCTCACTGTAGTTGCAGCTGGTCCTTACAGCCAATTGGCCTGGAGATCAATTTCTCCCAGGGACACCAACAGCAATCAAGGCTCAACTACAACAAGACTGTGCTCACAGCCCACAAGACAGTGCCAAGAAATATTCAAAGTGATGAATAGGCAAGGACCTACAACCAAGATTACTCTACCCAGCACAGCTATCATTTAGAATTGAAGGTCAGATAAAGAGCGTCACAGACAAGAAAAAGCTAAAGGAGTTCATCACCACCAAACCAGTATTACATGAAATGCTGAAGGGTATTCTTTAAGAAAAGGAAGAAGAAGATAAAAAAAAATACGAACAACAAAATGTCAACAAATACATACCTATCAACAATTGAATCTAAAAATAAACGAATAAGAAATCTAATGAACAGAATAAACTGGTGAATAATGGAAATGGAACAGACTGCGATTCTCAGTGAGAATCGGGGCAAAGGGAGGGGGGGAAGAGATTAACCAAAGATCTTATATGCATATAGGCATTACCTATGGACACAGACGATAGGGTGGCTAAGGCCTGGGGCGGGGCATGAACCGGGTGGAGGGAGGCAATGGGGAGAAAAAGAGGGACATCTGTAATAATCTCAACAATAAAGATTTTTTTAAAAATACATATATCCATATATATATCTGCATGTATATTCATATAGAGATACAGAGCAAGATAAATGATATCTAGTCCTATATTTCCTTTATTTCAGCTTTGCTGTTAGGATCTGGTTTAGGTATTTAAACATACACATTTTGGATTTTAAAAAAACTAGTACCCAATTATTTTTTATCATCATCATCCTTAATGTAAATCAAACTAAACCCATCATGGTACATTTCTCAGGTCACAAATCATCCATGCTAAACGCATCAAAAACTGAATGCGGAGCAATTAACGTAGCATCAACATTGACCTTTTTAAACAATGATTGTGATCAAGTGTTAGAAACCCTCTTGGTTCTTTCCTTCAAGAATATTTTAGAAAAATCCTAGGAATTCTAAATAAAGTAAAAGTGTTTTTAAATATGTGCTGTGCCAGCTCAGCCAGGTTCAGTGACCCTGAGAGGGGGCGGAGAAGGATTGAGAAAAGACAGACAAGAGAATGAAAGCTGGGTCTCGGTGGGACTCTGCTTCTGGATGGAGAGACAGCGCCATGGACTACAAGCCGAGTCTTTATTTTATAGCCGATGCCACAGGGCAAAGGAAGGGCGTGGTCAAGATGTTTACAACGTTCTCGTGGGTTTCGATCCTACTCAGTTACGTGCACCTGAACTCTATCAAGCCCACATCACTCAGGCACGTGGGGCCACGTGTTCAGACCATAGGTTCAAGCTGACAACTACAGCTGTTGGCTACCCTTCCCCTCTGGCATGCAGAAAAGAGAGAACGAAGAGTAAATGAAACCTTTGGTCTGGCTATTTCTTTGTGGCTATGTCGTTTTGTTCTTGGTCTTCCCTAGCGTCAGGAAGGGGCGTGGCCTCAGTGATCCACAGGTCACCTTTCTCCTGCGTGGGCTGAACCTCGAAAAAAACCCACTGATTCCAGTTCAGGCCCCACTCAGCCTGGCGATGGCTGAAGACCCGTCTGTGGTGCCAGGAGGAGGGGGCTCCTGTGAGGTCTGGGTGTATTTTGCGGGTGTGGTTTCTGCTCCGTGTTGTAGGTGTTGCCTTCCTCTGGAAACCTACTATGGAGGTTCCACATGACCAGGAGGATACTAGGCTCCAGGAGAACTCAAAAGCAGGCGGGTCTAGGAGCCGAATTTTGTGATAAAGGTGTGTTGAGGAGGTCTGAGATTTGAGACGTGGGAAGGCACCTTGTTTAAAATGTCAGATGACGCACGTATGCGGGGGAACAGATTTTGAAATATCAGGATTAAAGTTCATTTGAGAATACATTATCACCCTCTCTTAAAACACAGTGTGAAGGCGCCCAGAAATAGGGAGACGCCAAGTAATAATAGGCCCTGTCTAGCCCATGGACGAAACCCCAATGCCAGGGGTTTAGTATGAAAACTCACTCTCTTGAAACCCGCACCCAAGTCCCTTCTACACCTGCTGTCCCCGGACAGAGAGGTGGGAAGCCACCAGCGTTGCCATGGTGCCTGATTCTCCATCAACATCTCCCACAAAACCCCGCCCAGGGAGGCGTGGCCCAAGGTCTGCACTCACCCCTCCCTGGTGTCTGCCCTGAAAGTCCTTTGTCTCCACAAGGCTTAGAGGCACTCCAGCCTTTTGACCTAACCGGTCACCTTTTCCTCCAGGAAAGTGAAAAATGTGTGTTTTCATGGCCTGAGATGGATCCCCCCAGCACAGCGGCCAGCTCCCCGGCACGGGTTTCTGACAGCGAACCTGTATCCCAGGTGATTCATCATCGGCAGGCTCCCAGGATCCGGTGAAGCTCCCTGGCTCTGTACCATCCTGGCCACATCACACGGGCTGCATTGGGCGCAGTGGCCAGGCCAGTGGGAACCTGTTCACTGATCTAAAGGGATATTGTTCAGGCAGCAAACCCAGACCCTCGCAGGAGAGTGCCCGTCCCCCCTGTACCTGGAGGGGAGCTGTGAGGGCCCATCCCCCTGTGCCTGGAGGGAGCTGTGAGGGCCCATCCTCCTGTGCCTGGAGGGAGCTGTGAGGGCCCATCCCCCTGTGCCTGGAGGGAGCTGTGAGGGCCCATCCCCCTGTGCCTGGAGGGAGCTGTGAGGGCCCATCCCCCTGGGCCTGGAGGGAGCTGTGAGGGCCCATCCCCCTGGGCCTGGAGGGAGCTGTGAGGGCCCATCCTCCTGTGCCTGGAGGGATCTGTGAGGGCCCATCCCCCTGGGCCTGGAGGGAGCTGTGAGGGCCCATCCCCCTGGGCCTGGAGGGAGCTGTGAGGGCCCATCCCCCTGGGCCTGGAGGGAGCTGTGAGGTCCTTGAGGGCTTAGATAATATCTGCGTGGGCCCAGGGAGCCAGTCTCAGAGGCTGCCTCCACTTCCCCACCTCAAAAGGGCTCTGGCCATCCTGTCTCCAGGCCCCTCTGACCCCAGCTGTGACGGGAACCCCAGCCCTGCCGGAGCAGCCCACGGAGGAGCTGCTCCTGGGTTTCGGCCCTCAGAGCATGGCCTTCCTGCGAGCCTCAGGGAGGGCTCCCAAAGGGGGAGTCCCTGCTCCTGGCTCCGGGGCTGCCTCCAGGACCGGGATGCCCTGACTCTCACGATCCAGGATACAGGACCCCAAAGCCAGGCTCTGCGCTCACCACCGGACCCTTTACCTCCCAGTGTGTGCAAATGGGGGTGCCTTGCCTGAGCCAGGACTTGGCGAGGGGACAGGAGAAGAAGCAGTCTGCACACACCGCCCCGCAGAGGGTGTGAGGGATCAGGGTAGCTCTGAGCCCCGCAGCGTGGCTCAGTGGGTGAGCATCCACCTGTGAACCAGGAGGTCAGGGACTCAAGTCCCCGTCAGGGCACATGCCTGAGTTTCCGGCTCAATCCCCAGTGTGGGGTGTGCAGGAGGCAGCCCATCAATGACTCTCCCATCGTTGATGTTTCTATCTCTCTCTCCCTCTCCCTTCCTCTCTGAAATCAAGTATTAGAAAAAAAAAAAAAAAAAGTATTTGTTGAATGAATGAATTAGAAACACAAAAGTACTGAAGAAACTGAGATGGGGTGGGAGAGACAAATTAATCCTTGTTCTTTTATTAGGAAGTCGGCTCATTTACAAGTTCCCAAACACCATCTCTGTCTGTCGATAAAAATGCCGCAGTCCAGGGCACTGCCCTGGGGTTCAACCATAGCTCTCCGCTCCCGCTGGGCTCTGGTTGCTGAAATTACAGCCTCAGGCCGCCCACACAGCCTCTAGACGCCCCTCACTCACAGTTGGGACCTTATTTCTCACACCAGGGTGCTCATTAACATTTCGGGTTGCCGAACCCCACCTCAGATCTGCTGCATCCGACGATTTGCATTTTTTAACAAGCCTCCTGGTGATTGTTGGAGGCTGTGAAGACTGAAGCCTGGTTTACCTCGGAGACCTTCTCAATGTTTCCTTGGACATTGAATAAAAACATAACGACGACAATAAAAAATGCACGCACACACGAGGCTTGCAGGCCTCTCTCTCACCCAGGAACCCTAACCCCTGGAGGCCCGGCCTGGGATCTTTCTTCACAACTGTTTTCATTAAGAACGGTTGGCAAGTGAACATCACTCTGTCTTTTGTTTGTTTGTTTTGTTCTATTCTTAACCCTGAAGAGGAAATGGGCACAATACATCCTGGGGCCCCCAGGTGCCTGGGTATTAAAACAATGAATTCACAAGTGATATTTCCAAAATCTCATAGTTAGCAAACCAGGCAAAGCACAGACACAGCCTTCTGTTTCTTAGCATGTTTTTCTTTGGAGCATAGTAGCATCTCCTACGTAAGATATATTTTTGTTATTGCTGAAAATGTATATAAAATAATTCCTGTTATATACATGCATTGCTAGCAATGTCTGGCCTGAATTACATGTGTGGTAAATAATGAATGAATGAATGAATGAATGAATGAATGAATGAATGAATGAACAGAGGAGACACCATCTGAGTCAGTCAGTTGTCCCTGGGACTGTTGATGCATCCATAACCCAGGCAGAGCACGCACCACCTCGAGCCACAGCTCAGCAGACAGCTGTCACCTGTGTGATTTTACCAGAGTCCCTTCTCTAAGGTGACTCACGTCCGTGGTGTCTCATGCCCTTTAACTATAGCGCCCGCACATAACCCCATCCGGGGCAAACCTGATGGACATGGATGATGCTTTGAAAGCACACAATGACGGCGGCCTCATTAAAGAGTGTTTCAGGCAACTGCTTCTTTGTATCCATACAACATGCAAGGACTCGAGTTAACAGTCAACCCCCTCCCACCCCCGCCCTCCATAATGAACGGGGACTGCAGCAGATAAGTCAGGCAATGTTCCTCCTCATTTTCCCTTTTGTTGTCAGTCGTGTTGCAAAGCCCCTAGGCTTTGCCATGACCCACGATGTGAGTATTCTAGATCCTGTAGCACCTGAGTGGATGCACTTGGATTGAGCCTGGAGCTGCTCATTGTCAGTGGGTTATGCTACCATAGCGGGTATGCCTGGGAGTTTTCCTTATCACAGACTCCTGTGTCCTGGACCTACTTATTTTAACAGGAGGGAAACTGTCCCTTTTTTATTCTTCGAAAGAGATGCTAGCATTTATCCTTGCAAAGACATGTTAGCACATTCAATTTTTCAGGTAATTAAAATATGAATTATAATACTGCAAATTACACATTAGCTGTGCCTTCTTGGGATGTTCTATGCTTAGAAATTTATTTTATTTTATTTTATTTTATTTTATTTTATTTTATTTTATTTTATTTTATTTTATTTTATTAATAGAGGCCTGGTGCACGAATTCATGCATGGGTGGGGTCAGGCCGGCCTGCCCCGATTGGGACCAATTGGGCCAGACCAGCAGGGGGTGGGGGGAGGACTTCGTGTGGTTGGCCATTTGGCCCCACCCCCTGGTCGAACTCCTGGTTGAACTCCCAGTCAAACTCCCGGTTGAGGAGACAATTTGCATATTAGCCTTTTATTATATAGGATTTATTTCAGAAAAGGAGGGAAAGGGTGAGGGAGAGAGAGAGAGACATCAATGATGAGAGAGAATCATTGATCAGCTGCTTCCTGCATGCCCCCTACTACACACCTGGGCACTACACAACTGGACACTATACACCCGGGCTCCGCACACCTGGGCACCACACACCTCGGCACTGCACACCTGGGCACTGCACACCTGGGCACGGCACACCTGGGCGCTGCACACCTGGGCACTATACACCTGGGCACTGCACAACTGGGCACTATACACGCGGGCACCGCACACCCGGGCACCGCACACCTGGGCACTATACACCTGGGCGCTGCAACCTGGGCACTGCACACCTGGGCACTGCACACCTGGGCACTATACACCTGGGCACTGCACAACTGGGCACTATACACGCGGGCACCGCACACCCGGGCACCGCACACCTGGGCACTATACACCTGGGCGCTGCAACCCGGGCACTGCACACAGGGGCACTGCACACCTGGGCACTGCACACCTGGGCACTATACACCTGGGCGCTGCACACCTGGACACTATACACCCGGGCACCGCACACCCGGGCACTGCACACCTGGGCACTATACACCTGGGCGCTGCACACCTGGGCGCGGCACACCTGGGCACTGCACACCTGGGCACTACACACCTGGGCACTGCACACCTGAGCACTATAAACCTGGGTGCTTCACACCTGGGCACTACACACCTGGGCTCCACACACCTGGACACTATACACCGCACACCCGGGCACTGCACACCTGGGCACTATACACCTGGGCGCTGCACACCTGGGCACTGCATACCTGGGCGCTGCACACCTGGGCGCAGCACACCTGGGCACCGCACACCTGGGCACTACACACCTGGGCACTGCACACCTGAGCACTATAAACCTGGGCGCTACACACCTGGGCTCCACACACCTGGGCACTATACACCTGGGCACTGCACACCTGGGCACTATACACCTGGGCGCTGCACACCTGGGCACTATCCACCTGGGCATGGCACACCCGGGCACCGCACACCTGGGCATCACACACCTGAACACTGCACTCCTGAGCACCGCAAACCTGGGCACCGCACACCTGGGCACGGCACACCTGGGCACTACACACCTGGGCACGGCACACCTGGGCATGGCACACCTGGGTGCTGCACACCCTTGGCGCCGCACACCTGGGCACTATACACCTGGGCGCTGCACACATGGGCACTATACACCTGGGCGCTGCACACCTGGGCACTATACACCTGGGCACTGCACATCTGGGCGCAGCACACCTGGGCACCGCACACCTGGGCACTACACACCTGGGCACTGCACACCTGAGCACTATAAACCTGGGCACTGCACACCTGGGCACCACACAAATGGGCACTATACACCTGGGCACTGCACACCTTGGCGCCGCACACCTGAGCACCGCACACCCGGGCACTGCACACCTGGGCACCGCACACCTGGGCACCGCACACCGGGCACCGCACACCTGGGCACTGCACACCTGGGCACTGCACACCTGGGCCCTATACACCCGGGCGCCGCACACCTGGGCACCGTACACCTGGGCACCGCACACCTGGGCATTGCACACCTGGGCACTGCACACCTGGGCATTGCACACCTGGGCACCGTACACCCGGGCACTGCACACCTGGGCATTGCACACCTAGGCTACATGGTATAGCCAGTTGCTCTTGGGCTACAGGCCTGTGCAGCTGTTACTGCACAAAACAACATGAGCTTGAATCGAACACGAGAGAGAATGAGGCCACCAGGGGCCGTGGGACGCAGGAGACGCACGAGGCTGCTGCCAGCAAGTTGGAAACTCTTCATTCCAGAACCCTGGGCAGCTGGCCGCAAGCTCCATGCTGCTGATAACGACAGAATAACAAGAGCATGAGCAGCCCCCAGCCTGTGCCTTGCATTGGACCCCACCTGCGTGCTCTGTAGGGTCAGAAAGATGTTTTTCAACTGCATCTGGAAAAATGACGCCTCAGCAACACGGAGGTCACCCAGTGCGCCAGCAAGGACGCGGAGGCCCGTTCTCCGCCGGCCTCCCGCAGTATGTGGCTGCGAGCGTTTTCCAGAAGTTTTGTGCAAGGTTAGAGATTACTCAAAATGTGAATTTCAGATGAGTGTGTTCCCTGTAAAGGTTAGGAAGATCTTCTTAAATTAGCCTCTTTTTTTTCTCCTAGCAGGTTACAGGTTGAAAGGATTGAGTGTAACACATTTCCAGGTATAATGTTAGCCCTCTAAGGTTACGGAAAATAAATTCCATAAAACTACACCCGAGTGCACATTATTTCTCCCAGGACAATTGCAAGAAGCCCTTCTGTTGGCAGAAACCCAGCCACAGCGGGGGGCAGCGGGGAGGGGACGCTCCCAGGGTCCCTTTCCCCAGGGAGCTCAGCGGGTGGGCGGTAGGTGAGGTGCAGGGAAGCCATTGCCTCCATCCCATGGGGCCTGCAGCTGGGATTGGGTATTTGGGTGAGAGAAGAAACAGAGGAAGCCATCAGGGCATGGCAAGCGTCTTCCACAGAGATTGTTGCATTTTTCCCAAGCAATGGGCCAGAGAAAGAAAATACCTTTTCACACGACCAGACAAGACGTGTGCATATTGTGGTTGGTAGTTGAAACCCTAATCTACACAGCACCGTGACGTCACACAGATGTCAGACACCTGCTGAGCCTCGGAGTCCTCCATAAAACAGGGCAAATTCCCTGCTCAGGCCGGTGTGGCTCAGTGGTTGACCGTCGAGCTATGAACCAGAAGGTCATGGTTCAATTCCAGGTCAGGGCACACGCCCTGGTTTCGGGCTCAATCCCCAGTAGGGGGCGTGCAGGAGGCAGCCGATCCATGATTCTCTCTCATCCTTTTCAGCGTGCTCATCCTTTTGAGACGTTTGCTGTTTTGTTAGGAAAACGGCTGGGAGAGAAAAGCCATCTTCCGCGGGCCTCAGCCTCTCGGAGCCCGGCTTCTGATGAAGCGTGCTCGGCCAGCGCCCCCTGCCGGCCATGTGCGGACTGACCAGTGAGGTTCTGCCCACGTTGCATTTCCCTTTACTTCCCAGGTCCTGGTCCACGCGGGCTTGGGCATCCGTCCACCCGCCCTGGCCTGCAGCACGCGTTTCAGCGTCAACGGGAACGTCCCCTCTCACCTTGATGAAATAGTCTTTGCTCTTGAGCCAGTGGCAGAACTGACATGGAAAGAAAAACAAATAAAGACACGACCGTTTCTCACTCAGCAAATCCCCATAGGCCTCCTCACGTCCAGGAAACAGTATGAAGTGTAAACAGGACAAAGGGCTTTTTAAATCATTTTAAATCATTTAAATCATGGTTTCAGAGAGGAAGGGAGAGGGAGAGAGAGAGAGAAACGTCAATGATGAGCCACACCGGCCAGGCAGGACAAGGGACTTTTAGACCCAGCGTGACTGCGTCAGGAAGCCCTCAGGAGTTGGCGTTTCCAGGGACCGGCTGCCCCTGCTCCACTGAGTGGCGCTGTGCAATGTCTGCACCCCCATGGTCCCGGTACACAGGCATTCCGTCTGCAAACGGGCCAGAACTCGGTTCCAGAGCGGCCAGGTGACTGCCCAGCATCCTCATCAGATGGAAGAAGGAGCATCCACGTGCCGGCAGATGAGAATGTGCTCACGAGGACAGCTAGCTTTTGTCCGTGGTGCTAGGCCCAGCCCCCCGACACCCGTGATGTGAGACCGTCTCGTGTGTCCGAGCTGGCACAGGCCTGGAGGACCTGCTCACGCGTCCAGCGTACACAGGGCCTCCTGGGAAAGCTGTGCTCCGGAGCCCAGGTGAGAGCAGACTTCCAACACCCACATCAGCCCTGGCCGGTGTGGCTCAGTGGACAGAGCGTCGGCCTGCAGACTGACGGGTCCCGGGTTCGATTCCGGTCAAGGGCGCATGTCTGGGTTGCTGACTCGGTCCCCAATGGGGGGCCTACAGGAGGCAGCCAACCCATGATTCTCTCTCATCACTGATGTTTCTCTCTCTCCCTCTCCCTTCCTTCCTGAAATCAATAAAAATATATTTTAAAAAATGAAATACCCACATCAACCTAATTACAGAAAGCAGAGAAGTCTGGCTGGGGTGGTTCAGTGGTTGAGCATTGACCTATAAAACAGGAGGTCACCAGTTTGATTCCTGATCAGGGCACAGGCCCGGGTTTCGGGCTTGATCCCCACAATGGGGTGTGCAGGAGGCAGCCGATCCATGATGCTGCCTCAACATTGATGTTTCTATCTCTCTCTCCCTCTCCCTTCCTTTCTCTCTAAAATCAATAAAATATATATATATATATATATATATATATATATATATATATATATATATATATATATATTTAGAGAGCAGGGAAAAGTTCATGTCCTGGCATATGCTGTAGCTTCCATGATCTTCCCACTATGTTATGAATTTTCAGGTTACAAAACATTGCTATTTTTCATCTTAAGATCATGATTCATCTTGAGAAAGTTTTTTTTTTTAATTCTCTGAGGACTTTTTAAAAGTTTTTATGAGAATGCATTAAAATAAATAGCTACAGAGCATATGCCTGTGTGTGAGTGAGAGAGAGATGCAAATGTTCGTGGGGGAAAAACGTAGCTATTTATGACCCATGCTCCTGAAGCTAAGAAACCCTGTGAGCACGTGGGGAGCAGTAAGGAAAGGTGTGCATGTCCCTGTTTGTTTGTAAGACGCTGCGTCTGTGATAAAATCCAATGGAGAGAGAGCAGGGCCGGCCCTGCCAGGCTCACTCAGCCAGGGAGCGAACTAGGGCTGGTTGGAGTAGAAGCATGAAACAATTACCAGGTAATTCAATGGATTTCAAAATACTTGCCTCAGTTCTCCACTTCCCCTGTATGGAAGGCAGGGGAACCGTTTCACGTGAGAGAGAAACGGGAGGGACCCGTGACCTCACGGAGATTCCAGTCTGAAGCGTTCTGGTTTTCCCGGACTGTCTTTATCTCTCCTTTATTCCCCCTGAACGTGTCTTCGGAATAACAGAAACCCACGTGCACAAAGACCCCCCCAAGGCCGGTGACCCTGTGCCTCTAATGACAAACAGGAGCATGAAGCTTTGGGTTCCACCCTTCCTGCTGCCCAGCAGGGACACCCACACCCTGGTCCCCATCCCTCACCTCTGACCTCGGCCCTCTGAACAGCAAGCTATGTCTGATGCCGATCTGGTCCTCAAACCCTGACCCCCCATGTGGCTCCTCGTGAGAATCGCCTGGGTCACTTGTGGAAAGTCTGCACCTCCGGACCCCAGCCCTGAGAGCTTTCACTCCTTAAGTGGGGGCCGTCCCCCAGGGGAGACGCTCCTGAACGTCACATCCACCGGGAAGCAAAGCAACATGCAGGTACCTGCTCCCCCCAAGCCGAGGCAGACCGTGTCCGTTCTTCATGGTCATGGTCATCGTTCCAGGCCCTGCAGGCGGCCTCAGGATCCTCATCACAGCACCCACCGTGGGCGGCACCAAAGAGAAAACCACAGGCCACGAATGGCGCCGCTCGGGGGAGGCCTTCGGCACCGCACCTGGTCCAACAGCTGACCTAACGACACCTTCAGCCCCCCAGAAACACCGCCTTCACCGACCCAGGGCCCCTGGCCGAGCACCCAGGGGGCCCCTGTCGGGGCTCTGTCCGCCCCCATAGAAAGAGGAGGCCGTCCGCATGATAGAAGCCCTCCATGCTCTTCCCTCCTCCCCAGGCAGGGTGTCCTGGCCCCCAAAATGCCTTCTCTTCTTTCCCTCATGGCCCCCTGGCCCACGCTTCTTCCTGTAAAACCTCCCATTTTGCACAGCCCGTGGGAGCCCCCCTTCTGCAGGTTGGGGTGCTGCCCAGTGAGGAATCGCTCATGGAAGCCAATGAGATCCTCACACTGACCGGGTCGAACTTTGTGTTTTGACAGTTGCTACAAGCAACGGAAGTGGGGGAGGTAGCGGGGAGGCAACTTATGTGCCTCAGAAGCGAGGAGAGTTCCTTCAAGGCCACAGAGGTCACCAGGCTCAGCCCCTGGTTCCCACACCGAGCTGGTCTCGCTCCGAAGGGGCTTGCTAAGCGGCTGTTTCCTTCCTGACTTACCCACCCCCGGGGTTAGGTGATGAGGGGGCAGCCTTCTCCCCAAGGGTACGCGGAGGGGGATCGGTGTCTCCCTATAATTTTAAGCCCCTCCCTACAACAAAAAGAGGCAGCCAGGTGCGCTCATCCGGGCACTCCTGTTCTCGGAGCCACGGGTTCGGGGCCTGGTTAGGCCCTTCGAGGCGTGGCCCGGGCCGCGGGGTCACTTCGGCCTCAGGTAGTAAGATGAGACTTCTCTCTAAATAAAAGGAGAGTCCTGGCCCTCCGCCCGCTGCCCACAGCGGGGGACGGTGATTAGGAGGCAGGAAATGGAAAACCTGAGCGCGGATCTGAGGGGATATTAAAATATGTGCGCTTATTAAAATCGCGTGAGAGCCTATTTTTCTTAGTCAGACCTGGCCTTGCACGGAGTTTAATTTCCACCACTTGGGGGAGGTCACATGGCTAATGAAATCGCCGAAGCCTGTGCACAACAAGCAGGTTTTGTCTTCATTTACGCGACCCCGGAGCCAAAGGGCCCGGCACATGGGGGGGGGGGGGGGGGGGGGGGGGGGGGGGGGGGTTGCAGCAGCCCTAACAGCCGCTGCCAAGCGCAGGGTTTGTCTGACCTTGAATCGGGTAAGGGCCAGGTAACTGACAGCTACGTGCACTCGCCTGTAGAAACGTTGCCTGACTCAGGGAGGGAGACACGGCTGCTGGGAATAAGTCGCACACACTCTTCTGTTCATAAACTCACGTCGTGAACGCAGAGGGCTCGCACCCACGGCTACGCTCTCCCACGGAGCATTGGCCGCGACTGGCTGCTGCAGGAGCCGGGACCCGCCCTCAGGCAGAGCCAATGGACACGGCGGCCCCTGTTTGAAGTCAGGAAGGCCGGGTCATGCTTTTTTCCACGTTAACCGGTGTTAACTAACCATGTTAATTACTACAATGGAGCCTCTTTTTGTTGTAGGGAGGGGCTTCAAATTATAGGGAGACCCCATCCCCCTCCACCTGCCCCTGGGGAGAAGGCCGCCCCCTCATCACCTAACCCCGGGGGTGGGTAAGTCAGAAAGGAAACAGCCGCTTTAGCAAGCCCCTTCGGAGTGAGATCAGCTCGGTGTGGGAGCCAGGGGCTGAGCGCAGGGCTGACCCCAGCCTGTGACCTGGCTTTGGACCAACGCCCTTCCTGCCTTGGATTTGCAACACCAGGTTAAGCATAAGAGAACCTTTCTTCAATATATAACTTAAATAGATTTTTATTAATTTCAGAGAGGAAGGGAGAAAGGGAGGGAGAGAGAAACATCCATGATGACAGAGAACCATCGATGGGCTGCCTCTTGCACGCCCCACTCTGGGCATCAAGCCTGCAACCCTGGCATGTGCCCTTGACCAGGAATAGAGCTGTGACCTCCCGGTTCATAGGTCGATGCTCAACCCCGGAGCCACTGTGGTCCAGCAGAGCCTTTTCTATTGAATGTGTCCGCATGGAAAGTTGTCTGATGTTGGTGTGGTGCCAGCTCCCTTCAGAAGTGATAGATCAAAGCTAAAATCGAGTAGAGTAGAGGAGGTTAAGGTATGGTAATGGGAGGGCTTTGGGTCCTGAGCCCAGATAAGGCACTTATTGGAGGAAGAAAATGAGGCCGAGCAGCTTCCCAGGCGACGTCTGAGAAATAGGATAATAATAGTAGCCGCTTCCAAGAACGATGTTCAGACTATTTAACAGCCGGTTGGGCACACGCCGAGAGAAATTAGAGCAAACATCCATTTGTCCAAACTAAATGCCGTCGGCACGGGCAGCTGAGGACGGACGGGAGGAGCAGCCTTCCCGCGGCATCGATGGCGGGCACCGGGGACCCCGCCCCGTCTCCCCTGCAGCTCAGCTCCCCGCCAGGGTGACTGTGACCTCGCTTGGTGGCAGGTTGCTCTGTGCGACCAACAGAGAGGCCCCGGCACTAGTAATGGAATTCCGTGATTTCTGAGGTTCCAGCGGGGCCCCTCTCTTTCTTCTCCTTAGTCACTCACCCTAAAAATAACCCGAACCCTAACCTAACAGTAAAGCCCCCTAGCCTAACACTAAATCTAACAATAACCCCAGCCCCTAACCCTGACCCTAAGCCTAATCCTAACCCAAATGTGAATACTAACCCTAAACATAACCATAAATCCCCTAACACTAACCCCTAATCTAACCCTAACCTAACTGAGAGCCCTCAGCCAGCGCCTGAACGCTGACCAGCCTGTGAGTGGGCTGAGCGTCCGCCCCCACCAGCCCGGCTAAAACTTCCGATGACTCGCCCACGACAGCTGATCCCCCTGGTGAGCATCGCTAACCCAGGACCCCCGCTGAGCTGCCCCATCCTGACCCTCAGTGTCTGTGTGGGAGAGCAGGTGCGCCTTATTTTAGGATAATGTTTTCTGCAGCAAGAGACCACTCATTCAATATTTATTTTTAATTTTTAAAACCTTTATTGTTGAGCATATTACATAGGTCCCCTTTTCCCCCATTGACCTCTCTAGCCGCCCCTTCCCCCACCCCCGGCCTTCCCCACCCTATGTCTGTGTCCCCGGGTTATGCATCTATGCACACACGTTCTTCGGGTGACCTCTTAGGTCTCACCCTCCCTCCCCGCCCCCCGCCTTCCCTCTGCGGTTCCGCACTCTGCTCCACGCTCCCATGCCTCAATGAGGAGGACAGACATGTGCAGACGGAACGCGGGGTGGTTCTTAGTGCTGAACTCTCAACCAGGCGACGCCCTAGACAGAAGCTTTGTGGGCGGAGGTGGCCCGAGGGCTGTCACATCCAGTTGTGCGGATTGTGCCCACAGGGGACCCCTGCCCTAGGACCGGAGGAGGCAAAACGATGCCCACGCCTGTCCTCCAGGCCGTGTGACCTGCCAGAGCGGCTGCTGCTCAAACTCACACCAACGTGTCGCCCTTTTGCCAAGATCTGTGTCCCTGAGGCTTGTGCCGGGGAGGAGGCGTCTTCCTGAGGAGCACAGAGACGGGAGGGCTCCCGTGGCCCCCGCCCCGGCTGGGACAGGGCCACGCCCACAGGCTGAGCCACGCCCACAGGCTGGGCCACGCCCAGGCTGGGCCACGCCCACAGGCTGGGCCAGGGCCACGCCCACAGGCTGGGCCAGGGCCACGCCCACAGGCTGGGCCAGGGCCACGCCCACAGGCTGGGACAGGGCCACGCCCACTGGCTGGGACAGGGCCACGCCCACAGGCTGGGACAGGGCCACGCCCACTGGCTGGGACAGGGCCACGCCCACAGGCTGGGACAGGGCCACGCCCACAGGCTGGGACAGGGCCACGCCCACTGGCTGGGACAGGGCCACGCCCACAGGCTGGAACAGAGTCCACGCCCACAGGCTGGGACAGGGCCACGCCCACAGGCTGGGACAGGGCCACGCCCCACTGGCTGGGACAGGGCCACGCCCCAGAGGCTGGGACAGGGCCACGCCCCAGAGGCTGGGACAGGGCCACGCCCCACTGGCTGGGACAGGGCCACGCCCCAGAGGCTGGGACAGGGCCACGCCCCACTGGCTGGGACAGGGCCACGCCCCAGAGGCTGGGACAGGGCCACGCCCCACTGGCTGGGACAGGGCCACGCCCCAGAGGCTGGGACAGGGCCACGCCCCAGAGGCTGGGACAGGGCCACGCCCCACTGGCTGGGACAGGGCCACGCCCCAGAGGCTGGGACAGGGCCACGCCCCACTGGCTGGGACAGGGCCACACCCCACAGGCTGGGACAGAGCCACGCCCACAGGCTGGAAGAGAGTCCACGCCCCACTGGCTGGGACAGGGCCACGCCCACAGGCTGGGACAGGGCCATGCCCCACTGGCTGGGACAGGGCCACGCCCACAGGCTGGGACATAATCCACTCCCCACAGGCTGGGACATGCCACGCCCACAGGCTGGGACAGGGCCACGCCCACAGGCTGGGACATGCCACGCCCCACAGGCTGGGACAGAATCCACTCCCCACTTGCTGGGCCACGCCCACAGGCTGGGACAGTGCCCCGCCCCACAGGCTGGGACAGGGCCACGCCCCACAGGCTGGGACAGGGCCACGCCCACTGGCTGGGACAGGGCCACGCCCACAGGCTGGGACAGAGTCCACGCCCACAGGCTGGGACAGGGCCATGCCCCACAGGCTGTGATAGGGCCACGCCCCACAGGCTGGGACACGGCCACGCCCCACAGGCTGGGACAGAGTTCACTCCCCACAGGCTGGGACAGGGCCACGCCCACAGGCTGGGACAGGGCCACGCCCCACTGGCTGGGACAGGGCCACGCCCCAGAGGCTGGGACAGGGCCACGCCCCAGAGGCTGGGACAGGGCCACGCCCCAGAGGCTGGGACAGGGCCACGCCCCACTGGCTGGGACAGGGCCACGCCCCAGAGGCTGGGACAGGGCCACGCCCCACTGGCTGGGACAGGGCCACGCCCACAGGCTGGGACAGGGCCACGCCCCACTGGCTGGGACAGGGTCACGCCCACAGGCTGGGACAGAATCCACTCCCCACAGGCTGGGACAGAGTTCACTCCCCACAGGCTGGGACAGGGCCTCGCCCCACAGGCTGGGACAGGGCCACTCCCCACAGGCTGGGACAGGGCCACGCCCACAGGCTGGGACAGAATCCACTCCCCACAGGCTGGGACAGAGTTCACTCCCCACAGGCTGGGACAGGGCCTCGCCCCACAGGCTGGGACAGGGCCACTCCCCACAGGCTGGGACAGGGCCACGCCCACAGGCTGGGACAGAATCCACTCCCCACAGGCTGGGACAGAGTTCACTCCCCACAGGCTGGGACAGGGCCACGCCCCACAGGCTGGCACAGAGCCATGCCCACAGGCTGGGACACGGCCACGCCCACAGGCTGGGACAGAGTCCATGCCCACAGGCTGGGACAGGGCCACGCCCCACAGGCTGGGACAGGGCCACGCCCCACTGGCTGGCACAGATCCACGCCCACAGGCTGGGACAGGGCCACGCCCCATTGGTTGGGACAGAGCCATGCCCACAGGCTGGGACAGAGTCCACACCCCATAGCTGCAGTTCCCTGCCCCCACGACCCCTGCCTGAGTGCAGCAGGATGACAGGCTGGTTACGGGAGAACTGGGAGCCCACCCCAGGAGCCAACATTCTCCTGACCTGCCCGTCATGGAAATCAACAGGCCCCCGAAGGGGGTGCGTCATGAGCTGCATGTGTGTGAGTGTCCTGCTCCCAAATCCGCCTGCGGAGGCCTCATCCTGATGCGCAGGTGAGGCTGTTGGGAGGTAACCAGGTCACAGGGTGGGGCCCTGGCGAATGGGATGAGTGCCCTCTTAGGAAGGGGACGCGGAGGCCTCGGCTCCCTGCTGCCAGGAGATGACTCAGCAAAAAGATGCTGCCTGCAACTTGGACCGGGTCCTCCCTAAAGCTCCCCCTGCAGGCACCCTCGTCTCAGACTTCTAGGCTCCAGGGCCGGGAGAGAGAAGTGTCTGTTGTGTACGCGCCACGGAGTCTGGGGTGATTTGGGGTGAACTGCAGCCCAAGCGGACTGAGAATGCTCCACAGAAGGCCCTGAGCAGCTCAGCTGGTAGCATCGCAGAAATGAGAGCTATAGACGGGTGGGCAGGTAGAGAGATAGATGATAGAACATACGGAGAACATGCAGGAGCCACATACATGAGTCAGAGACTGGAGTTCCTTCCCTGTCGTGGAATAACTGTAATACGTTTCCCATAAGCAAGTGCAGGCAATTTCTCTCTAGGTATCTAATTACTGGACCTGCTCTACGGAAATGAATAGGAAGAAATGGATTCACATGGCTTACCGCGGAATGAATGGTCTTCATTAAAGGTCCCCGTATCCATATTCTACACACGCCGAGACTCAGCATAGGAGGGGACGGCATTCTCAGAGGAACATAGAGTCTCCTTGCAATGAATCTGTCGGCACCAGCAACCACGAGTCTCCTATTTGGGGGAAAAATGGGAATGAAAGACCAAAATCATGCTCTCATTTATCATTTGGCTTTTTAAAAATATATATTTTTATTGCTTTCAGAGAGGAAGGGAGAGGGAGAGACAGAAACATCAATGATGAGAGAGAATCATGGATCGGCTGCCTCCTGCACACCCCCTACTGGGGATCAAGCCCAGAACCCGGACATGTGCCCTGACCGGGAATCAAACCGTGACCTCCTGGTTCCTAGGTCAATGCTCGACCACAGAGCCAGGCGGCCGGGCGTATCAGGCATTTTTTAAGGAAAGCCGTGAGCACGGGAGGACTGGCCCAGCAGCGTGAGGCTGTTCGCGGGTTTTCTGCAGGAGGGACTGGCCCGCTGTGGCCACCGACGCCACCGGAAGCAGAAGCCACGCGCTCTGAGTGGAGAGGGAGGAAGGGCAGCGGACAAGGCCGTGGCTGTCACAGTGGACTGCGGGGCGTGGCCTGCAATCGCTCCTTCTTGTCTCTGTACCTGAGACAGGACTCCTGAGAGTGAACGTGCCCGGAGAGCTGGGTGGGTCCCTCCCTGGCTAGGTGTGTGCCAGGTGCGCCAGGTAGGCCCTCCCCTGGGTCTCCACTGTGGTCAAGGCCAGGGCAGAGGGCGAGGCACAGAGATGCTTCCCCGGGGACAGGTCCCTTCTCTGCGACCGCAGTTCTCATTCCGGGGCGCTTGGGACGTCCGAGAGGCAGGGCCCACGGTGCGCAGAGCGCCTTCAGGGTTGTTGGAAGGATCCTATTAACATTTCTTTCTTTCCTTTTACTTATTTTATTTATTTAAAATATATTTTATTGACTTTTTACAGAGAGGAAGGAAGAGGGATAGAGAGTTAGAAACATCGATGAGAGAGAAACATCCATCAGCTGCCTCCTGCACACCCCCTACTGGGGATGTGCCCGCAACCAAGGTACATGCCCTTGACTGGAATCGAACCTGGGACCCTTGAGCCTGCAGGCCGACGCTCTATCCACTGAGCCAAACCGGTCAGAGCTTTCTTTCCTTTTAAATAAAGTGTGCCCGGATGTGAAACTGAACCTGGACCTCCAGGTTCATGGGTCGACACTCAACCACTGAGCCGCACCAGCCGGGCTAAACGTTTCCCCGGAAGCTCCGGGCTTGGAGAGGCAGCGGCGCTGAGACGGATTGTTCACACGAGGCTCTGAGAGCCGCAGGCTTCCCACGGGAGACGCGTGCCAAGGGCCAGGGTGGCGTGGACGGTGTGCTGAGGACGCCGGCGGGGAGGAAACGTAGCCGGCTCCAGACCCTGCGCGTCCTCTCACAGCAGAGTGAGCTTCGCCAGGCCCGTCCTCGGAGCCCGGATGCTAACACAGTCCTGTCCCAGCTGCTGCCATTAGAACAAGGAAGGGGAGCCCTGGCTGGTGTGGCTCAGTGGACAGAGCCCCGATCTGCGGGCTGACAGGTCCCGGGTTCAGTTCTGGTCAAGGGCACATGCCTGGGTTTCGGGCTCGATCCCCAGTGTGGGGCATGCAGGAGGCAGCCGATCCATGATTCTCTCTCATCACTGATGTTTCTGTCTCCCTCTCCCTCTGCCTTCCTCTCTGAAATCAATAAAAATATTAAAAAAATAAATAAATAAGAAAGGAACCATGAAGCAGACCCACCGGAGAAGGTGGGGTTTCCTCGTGTAGGAGACGCAGGGGCTGAAGGCTGAGGCTCCGGGCGGTGGGCAGCCTGTCTTAAAGGAGCAGGCACACGGCGGCCCCCTCACAGGGGCCTCGGTGCCAGGCTGGCACGTGGCAGCTGCTCGGGGAGGGCTGCCAGGCCCAGGATGGAAGCCTGGACTCGCCCCACCTCTGCGGGGTCTCAGACTTCGCTGCCAGGCTCCGCATCTGTAAAGGAATAAAGCCGCGTGGCTGGTGGCACCTCCGCTGAGCAGGTGCCGGGAGCTGATAATGACCTTGTGAATCATGCCAACCCTGGGCCGTGCAGGGAGGCCCCGCGGATGCAAACTCCTCCAGGGCCTGGGAGCGCTCTTCTCCTTCCCTCTGTTTCTTAGCGGATGTCACACCCCTGGCGAAGCTCAGCTCTGCTGTGAGAGGACGTGCAGGGTTTGGAGCCGGTTATGTTCACCGAGAGGCTGGAGAGCTTAACGGCCTTTTATTCTAGTCCGGTCCAGAGAGGGATCCTGTGGCGGCCCAATCCCCCCTTTCAGCAGATTGGATTAGAAATAAATGCAAGCTACTCCCGCCGGTCCACGTCCAACATCAGGGTTCTGTTCCGCGTCGGATGGACCAGGATTCCGCGACCAGAGCCTCTGAGTTTTCGACTGGTTTTAGGCAAAATGCTGTCTGTCTACGAAAACTTCCTAAAAGGGGCTGTAGAGGGACATTTGTGCATCGCCTGCTCTGAGGGGGCGTATGTATTCTTTCCCCTTTAAAACAGTTTCCTAACAGAAATGACACATTTCTGTCATTTTACGAAAACCGAGCGGCTACTGATTAAGTGAGAATGTGCATCCACCCCAAACGCTCCCCACCTGTCCTCAGGGAATCTGGCCAACATCCCGAATTGCCGAACATCTCCGCTTGCAGCGCGTTTGATGGCCTCCCGGCCCTTCCCGTGAAAATGTTGTTGAGGACGGACGTTAACTGCAGAGTATGAAAGAGGGTCCGTGGAGTTCGCTGCAGCAATAACGTTTTAAGTGTCTCATGAATAAAACAGGAGTTCACATTTTAATGGGGAAAGGTTAATACAAAGCATGTCGGGAAGGAAACTCGATTCTTCCCATGGTTTTTGTCAAAGACGGGAAAGTGTTGGAATTGATGAACGTGCCAGAGCAGACACATGAAAAGGGAACCTCGGGCGTCACCTGCACACGACTCTGCTCGTCCCAAATCACCTCCACCCTTCACATGAGCCTTCCTCGTGTCCCTTGAATGGTCCCCGCCTTGTGTGACTCACTTTTGCTTATTTCCTCCAAATCAAGTTCTTCCCACCTTTTTTTTTAAATAATTAACTCCAACCCAAGGGTATTTTTTTCCATCAATTTTCAGAGAGAATTGAAGGGAGAGAGGGAGAGAGAGAGAGGGAAGGGAGAGAGAGAAACATCAATGTGAGAGAGTCATATTGGCTGGTTGCCTTCTGCACACACTCTGACCAGGGCCTGGGATCAAGCCTGCAACCCAGGTATGTGCCCTTGACTGGGAATTGAGCCCGAGACCCTTTGGTGTTCAGGCTGACATGCTAACCATGATGCCACGCCGGCCAGGGCTGTTTGGTGTTTTGTTCGCAGTCACAGAAGTGGCTGCACCCACGTCCTTGACCCAGTGGCACGTGGGAGTCGTCCGCAAAGGGACACCCTGGAAACATGCAGATGAAGGAAGAACCACAACAGGGGACCGATGTCAACACAAAGCCATGTCATCTGGAAGGTGAGCCACACGCAGCCAGGTGGGTACTGTCTGGGGGACCTCCTCTGTCTCCCGAGGGTCCCGGGCCGGCCGTCTGTGCCCCGCTGACGCCCCCCAGTGCACCTGCCTGGTGTCCCCAGCCAGCCCTATGCTGACGAAACCTTGGCCATGTATTCCCCCAAAACATCGATTCCAGTTCAACTTTAAGTTTTATTTAAAATTTTAAAATATATTTTTATTGATTTCAGAGCCGAAAGGAGAGGGAGAGATAGAAACATCAAGGATGAGAGAGAATCATTGATTGGCTGCCTCCTGCACGCCCCCTACTGGAGATCAAGCCCTCAACCCGGGCATGTACCCTGACCAGGAATCAAACCCTGACCTCCTAGTTCATAGGTTGACACAGAGCCACACTAGCCTGGCTTATTTAAATATTTAGAAACTAAAGTAATATACCTGTTCTGTGAAATAAGTCAGAAAGGGCATCTCGCCCAAAAATTATTGTAGAATTAGGTGAGTGGTCGGCAAACTCATTAGTCCACAGAGCCAAATATCAACAGTACAACAACGACTGAAATTTCTTTGGAGAGCCCAATGTTTTAAACTTAAACGTCTTCTAACGCCACTTCTTCGAAATAGACTGGCCCAGGCCGTGGTATTTTGTGGAAGAGCCACACTCAAGGGGCCAAAGAGCCGCGTGTGTCTCGCGAGCCGCGGTTTGCCGGCCACGGAATTAGGTATTATCGTTACAATTAAGGGGCGGGCGGGGGGGGTGGGGGGGACACATCGTAGACACAGAGCCGACCTCACCGTGTGAGGAAGTCGCAGCGGAGGCCTGAGGCGGTGACCGGAGGGCTGTGTTCGTGACCAAAAGGGCTGGGGGTGTCTGTCTGTGACCTGTGTGTGCTCCACGAACGAGAAGCCTTCGCTTTGCACCCAACGGTGGAAGAATAAAAACACGCATGTGTTACATAAAGACGTTTGTCTGTGTTCCTCTAGCCCAGCCCACAGGTTAAACGGCATGTTTACCGCCGAGTGAATATTGCGGTCCCCATGGATGTCACCTTGCGTTTCTGAGATGCTCTCTTTTGCCAACTAACGTCTAAGAAGACAGAAAAGCCACTCTTTGGACTGTGTTGAATTAAGAAAACAGTCACACTGTTGCCTTCGGTCCCTTTAAAGCCTTCAACCCCTGCCTTTCCAAGGTTTCGCTGGGTGCCCCGGACCTCGGCTTGGTCCGCTGTGAAACAGACAGGATCCCACGTCCAACCCCAGAACGGTGTGGCCAGGACCAAGGAGATGGTTTCCCAAAGCACCAGGCGCTGTGCCTGGGCCGCGGAGCCCGTTTCTCCAGATCCGTCTATTTCCTCCGCACTTCCCGGGACTCACCCACCAGCCTCCACACTGACAGCCCCCGGTCACCCCTGGGAACGGTAGCACGCGGCCCAGAAAGGCGGGGAGAGTGCGGGCAGCCGGGCCAGCCATCCGGTTGCAGGGCCTGCCCAGGCCTTTCTCTACCAGCTGGCGTGGCGCCCGGAGCCGGGGCTCGGCAGCTGCGGGCTCCACGCTCGGCCATCCCAGGGAGCCCATCGGGGCCGTGCACGACGGGGCCGCTCTGGGCCAGCCGGGCCCACTGGGCGTGGGAAGCACGGCCCGCCACTGCGGACCACCTGGGTCCCTCTCTGCCTTGGTGTCCATTTACAGAAGCCAAATGCTTCTCTTTGCCACTGCCCTCGTCTCCCGCCGGAAGTCTTGTCAGTCTGAAGCCCGGTCCTGAACAGCTGCTGCTCCATGCGCGTGGGTAGAATATTCACCCGAATGGATGGTCACGTGACCCCGGCTACATCCAGGGTCTAGAACTGTTTGGTGCCGAAAAGAAATTCTACCCACAAAGATAGTTAATTCTCTGGCAGCAGCAGAACCTCAAAATCACTTGTCCCCAATGGTACGGACAGTCGTAAGTGATGGGGACACACAGTGACTTGGAAGGAAGCTTTTACGGGGTGTGCACTGTGCCAGGAACCTACGTAGCCCGTGCCATGGACACGTGACCGATGACGTGCGCCTATCTTTTGTAATTTTAAGTTGTTATTCATTTGCCTTCTTGTTCACGACTGATGGGAAATATGGAGACATTCAGAATTGCATGGGTTTTTTTAAATGTTATTTTTATTGATTTCAGAGAGGAAGGGAAAAGGAGAGAAAGAAACATCAATGATGAGAGAGAATCATGGATTGGCTGCCTCCTGCACACCCCTGCTGGGCATGCAGCCCACAGCCTTGGCATGTGCTCTGAATGGAAATTCACAAATGCTCAACTGCTGAGCCACGCCGGTCAGGCCAGCATTGCATGTTTTAACTAGGATGTTATGCTGCAGTGCACGCTGGGAATATAGTGGAATCCCCAAACCTGAGAGCAGCCTGGTGACCACCATCTACGTGGGGCCTATCCCTTCCTTGTCACCCCTCGCTGCCACCGCTTCCACACCGAGGGAACAGCCCAGATGACCCCACAGAGCACATGTGGTCGCCATGCCCATCGCCATGGTACCTGTGACCACACAGCGCCCGTGAAGGCGGGGTGACCTGCCCAGCGGCAGGGTGAGGGCAGAGCCCACGTGTCCTGCCCTCCCCGGGGGGGGTCTCCCCCGGATCTCTGCTTCCCGGGTAGAGCGGCCCTCACCGGTCTGACAGTGTGCTGCCACCAGCTTTTCAGCAGAAGTTCCAGGAAAGATGCCGTGTCTGGGAACTGAGGGAGGCAGGTCCGGGGAGTCAGCCATGGTGCCCAGCACCCGGCGATGCTGATGGCAACCAGGTTGGGGCTGGGGGGATGAGTCTTGTAGCAGCGTCCGAGTTCTTGGTGGTTCCGGGCTAGAGGCTGAGCTGCCCGGGACTCGGACAAACATCCCCATCTGTTCCTGAGGCATCGCCTGCCTGCTCACCACCCGAGTCAGGGATGCCCCCCGTGGGGCATGAGTCATCCTTACAAGGTTGACTACGTGGCTTGTGTGCCTGGAATCGCCCACCCACACCATGGCCATCGCCTGCCAAGCACAGGCCCCTTACCCTCCGGCTTCCTGTGAGTCTCGGAGAGAACGTTCCACACAGACTCTCCGATGCCATCTGGGTTCTCACGGCAGCGGACACCTGTTCACCCCTGACCTCCTGGCCCCTGGGATTCGGACCTGGGAGAGGGGTCGGTTCTGGCACTGGTCCCAGCCTGGCACAGGGGTCAGGGTTTCGACAGCCATGGACTCTGGTCTGAGATGTGTTTCTACCAGAAGAGAATGGTTCAATGAAGACACTGATTCTTCTCATGCCCCAAGTATCATAACTGATAATTTTATCGCACTGTCAGGGTTCGGAAACTGCTGCTCCCTTCACTTTTAGAAAAGGCCTGTATGATTCACAAACTTGAGTGAGTAAAGGTCAGTAAGGACGATAATGAGGCCACAACCAAGAAGCGGCATTTGTGTAAAATAATTAACATATGCATGATGCCTGCTTCAGTCTTTAAAACCACCCTGAGCGGAAAGGCCCTGGGCCCTGGGGACTCTTTCTTGGAAACACTCCCACCTAGTGGATGAGCCTTTTCATTACACCTTTTATGAAAACGGTACAGCTATGAGATGCCTCCAAGGTTTAACTTCAACAAAGAGGCTTGTTTGGGGTGTTTTTTAATCCATTTCACACACAGTCAATTCTTACTCTCAACATGGGAACTTAACGTGTTATAATGTAAACATGTCTCCCCCAGAATTATGCTTCTGCTCCCAAAACGTGCACTTTGAGACAGAGAAGAGAGGCATGTAGGAAGTCAAACATACAAGCCTCAGATCTCAGAGGGATCCCGGGCTCAAATCTCTCGAGACGCCCCGTGTGCAAGTGACAATCAGGCCTTGGATGGGTGAGACAGTGAGGGAGACAGGAGGTTACAACAAGACTTAGACCGAGTCTGCAAGGAGCTGCAGGCTCAGTAAGACTGGCTACTGTGTGTCCATCCGGGAGAACTGCGATGCAGACATTCACCAGTTTATTTCAATGATTGCTTTTTAGGCTGTACCATTCCACGGCCGATATGCATATACAACATTGTCTCCCCGTGTACGTTTTGACCACGTCTCTAAAAACCAAGTTCTTCTAAACATGATCAATCAGTCAGCCTCGACCCCAAGCTCACCTTCCTTCAGCATTTCTGAGAGAATGTGAGGGGGGTGGGGAGGACATGTACCAGCGTGGCTGGAGCCCGGGTTCGGGAGCCAGACAGCTCTGTCTCCCACCACTGGCCACACTCACCAGGGAGCGTCCCGTGCCTCCATTCTACAAAGAGAAGGTTGTTCCAGATGTCAGCCGCTAACGTATATAACGTGCTTAGAACACATACAGCACTTTCAAAATTCACAGTTTCCAAGCGATTGTCTGCTGAGCCCCACTGGGAGTCCCAGTTACCCAGCAGCCTTATTGGAAAGGACAGCGATCGGCCATTTTCTTGAAAAGTGACAGTCCTGTGTTGTCTTACAAACAACCAGATATGAGTGTGTGCATTCACTTCAGTTTTACATTAACCTTCAGTATAGAACTTACCGGCATAGGATATGTTGGAGATATTGATTGTAAATGGTCTATTGTAAATACAGACATTCAAATAAAAATACTGTCGTTATACTGCATTTATACTTCGTTTATACTTTACAAATATATAGTTTGTGAATAATGGTCCGGGATCAGAGGCCACTGAAGGTAAGGTTGATATGTAAATTCTGATTCTCGTCCGGACAGAAAAGAACACAAATGTGTGTAGAGTTCATGAAGTCAAACTTTTATTTGGAAAGTTGAGTGCCGTGTATAATGAAAATAGTTTTAAACCGTACGTATTCACAGGCATAGTACAAACACCACCTACAACACAAACACATTTCAATAAAGTTCTGCTATGAATATCAATCTAAGTAAAAAAAAAAACAAAAAACAAAAAAAGCAGTTCGGTAAGCCAGTTGCACATACCTTTCATTTCTACTGATGACATCATAACGTAGTGTAAGACACACATCGGGATCAGCTTCGCCTCCACGTGCCCGCTGCCCCGCGGGAGCCTCGGTGTCCAGGCTACCACAGCGTGCACACCAGCCCCTTAGGACCCACCCACCTTGTGCCAGGAACCCTATCTTAGTGGCATGTAAACAGAGCTAGGGTTTCGACAGGCAGCCGTGCTTTCAATGCTTAGAAAAGCCAAACAACATTTCTCATGATCGGTCTCTCTCTTTAACTCATCTCCTCCATGAGTATAAAATAGGAAAAAAATATTATTTGAGGCTTCCCACACAATTCCATTGTGCTTTTACATTTCTACAAACATGGGGACATCCAAAATAGCAGACGCCTTTACACAAATAGAACAAACCCACCGAATTCACATTGGCTCATGAACATACGTGCAAAGCTCATGAAGTCACTTCTGTGTAGCAAAGACCCTGCTTCATTCGCGTCTGACTCATCATTTTTGATGGCGTGTGTGCATCGCGCTGCTCACGGAACAGCGGATCTACTTTGTTTCCTGTAGGTTTGTTTTCCTATAAAAATATATTTATGTGCTCACAGGAAAGCGTCGCGTGGGTGTGCGTGGGGTGACTTTTCGATACATCATTGGAGTATGGGTTTGCTTATCAAGTTCAAAGGCATCTTAGCTATTATTATTTTCAAATTTTTCTCCATAAAGAAGAACACCCTGTGACAAAGAGAAGGTAACTGAGATCATTGTTAGCACTTGAGAGTTGAGACCATTTGAAGCAAAGGGGTCCAGCAACGTGCCTATGTCGGGGTTTCTGTACAAAGTTGGTGCTGGGACCGGGAGGGAACTGGGGTCTCCCCAAGCCTCGGTCATTCCACCAAGTCTCCTCGCGAGAATACACAACCTGTTACATCAAAGAAGCACTGACAGTGGGTGCAAGAAAGTCAGTCTCGGATCTAGTCCTTCTGTGCGGAGGTTCCCGGGAGAAGAGGCCAAATGCACGGAGAAGCGGTCACGGGAGATCGAGAAAGGCCGTCGAAGGCAGTCGTATGTTCCACGTCCCTTGGTTTGGGCCACTTGGAAGGGACCTCCTTGTCCCCCAGCTAAGGGAGCGCTAAGATTTCGGACAAGGAAACATCTGGCCACTGTGTTGACTTCTAACTGGAGGTTATTAAATTCATCATAAACGAGCTCCCAATGCTTTTTGGAGATTGCTTCCTATTTATATGATTCTCTTAAGACCTGATGACAAAGAACAGGAACTAAAGTCGCAGAAGAACACAACTCCCGAGTCACGACCTTGGCCTTGTCAGGAGCAGGGGACCAGACTTCCCCTGGGAGCAGTCAGCACATGAGGATCCCGCCTCCAGAAAAGCGGATCCTTAGAAACCAGATGCGGATAGAGTTCGGGGTGCACCCACAGGTGTGCAGGTCCCCACCCCCACACAGGGCGAGGACCAAGGCTCCCCGCTGGAAACACGTGCTTGGGGTCGGGGGGACGCTCCGATCCTGACCTGTAAGTCACTGTTTTAACTCAAACATTCTTTCCTGCCCATGCATTTTGGACGACACACGAGGTTTAAAACGACAGCTAGATAGATAGATGCAACAAATACCGAAGTCAAGGGTTTAACTAGCAGGGACGCCCACAGCCACAGCTCCAAAAGGAAGGCGGAATCTGGGAACCAGTTTGGGGCAAACACAATTACGGGTTCTGTGGCGAGGCTGAGCGCTGTTTCCACGCATTGCGAGCTGAGCACTGCAGGTCACCGACGCGCATGCACGCACCTTCATCTCTTTCTACACGTTTTCGTGGGACAATTTTAGGTGGAAGGGCAGCCCATGTGCCAGGAAACGAGTCCCCTCCCCTGGCGCTGACATCGCCAGGGGAACACGGAACACGCCCCCAAACACGGCCAGCCCGTGCTGGAGGGACGTGTGTGAACGGCTTCTCCTCGGGGCTGGGGTCGGGGCACACGCCCCCCAACAAAACTTACGTTGAAAAAATACGAAGACGTTCCCTCCATGTCTACGGGACATTTTACTGTGAGACCCTTGGCCGAGGTCATGGAGACAGAGTCCAGGAGTTGTGTGCAGAGCCGGTGTGGGAGCCGCCCGGCCCGGGCGTGGCCCCGGGATGGTGGGAACGGCATCTTCCATGTCCTCTCCGCGCACACGGCGCTCTGGTCCTCCCTCTCACCTCCAACCCCACCTGCTACGGTGTGAACATCAGCATGGATGCGGCGTACAGTTAGGGGAACAGCAGGAGGTGGGGCAGTCGCAGTGGGAGCGGAGGTGTCACGGAGCCACGGCGACCACCCTGGGCAGTGCGAGCAATCACTATCTTTCCTAAGCAGCCTGGGACGCGGCCTCTCCTGCAGCTGAATTTAGTCCAAGAAAAAAACACCCCCGGGACGTGTGCCGGTATCACAGCCGACAGGAAAGAACCATTCCTGCTGCGCTGAGCAAGTTCGGCTGCTGTTTGAACAGGCCTGTCTCCGGGCAAATAGCGCTCGGTACGCACTAGCGGGCCGGGCACCTAAGACTTCTTCTAAACTTAAATAATAAACTCTGACTGCATATAGACAACCAACGGTTTTAATAAGACATTCATTTTCCTCTTTACACTTAAATAACCAGTGTGCTCCCCCGTCTACCTTCTAACCTGTAGGGGAGCAGTCACCCAAACTCCCCAGCGAGGAGCACACTCGTGCAAACAGAGACCCCCGTGGGGCCGCCACGTCTGTGCAAACGCAGCCGGTGGGGATAGAACACGCTGATGGACACTTTGGATTCCTGGAGGTGGACCTGCACACGGCTGCTCCGTGTTCTGCATGTTCAGCACCTGGAAAGAACACGAACAAACGGCAAGAGGCCCGCGGCGCGCGGCGCATTGTGACTGTTCACGGCAGTGCTGTCTGCTCCGCGTGGTCGCAGGGCGTGGGGGTCTGGCTGGAGCCTCTGGTAGTGCTGGGTCCCGGGTGCACGCTCTGGGCCCGCGAGCCAACAGACAGGAGGTCGGTGGGAACCAGTGCCTCCCACATGTGGCGGTCACGCTTGCAGGGGGACCGTGGTTCCCATACATGGTGGCCACATGGGCAAGGGGAACATGGCTCCCACAGGCAGTGGTCATGCTCACAGGGGGAACATGGCTCCCACAGGAATGGTCACGCTTGCAGGGGGAATGTGGCTCCCACGTGTGGTGCCCACGCGTGGCACTCATGCGCGCAGAGGGAAGGTGGCCGTGGAGCTGCCATTGCTCTCCACTGAGCCCTTCTCCTTGGAGCCCGCGTAGGCACCAATGAAGGACCCATCTTCGCTGAACAGGCCATGGTCACCATCCCCGTACGGGACCAGGCTGTCGGCGCTCTCCGTGGCCGGCAGGTCCCGCGTGAGGGACCGGAGGCTTCCCTTCAGGGGCTTCTCGTCGCTGTCGCTGGGGGAGAAGAGAGAGCAGGTCAGCAGCCTCGCACCGGAGCTGCTCCCGCAGAGCGAGAGTGGAGCAGAAGTCCGTGCTCAGGGTGTCGTCACCATGGGAGACGGATACACTTTCACAGACACACGTTTCAAAAGTCACAACCCCTCTGTGCCATTCTGAGCAACTGAGAAACTACTTTCCTTTTTTAAAAAGTATTTTTTTATTGATTTCAGAGAGGAAGCAAGAGGGAGAGATAGAAACATCAGTGATGAGAAAGCATCATGGATTGGCTGCCTCCTGCACGACCCACACTGGGGATCAGGCCCGCACCCCGGGCATGTGCCCTGTCTGACTGGGAATCGAACCGTGACCTCCTGGTTCATAGGTCAACGCTCAGCCACTGAGCCACGCTGGCCGGGCCTATTTTCCATTTTTCACAGCAGCTCTGCTCCCCTTACAGCGGGGAGCTTCCTGGGAGGCCTGGTGCCTCCTGCTGACACAGGACAGTGGCTGCCTCCTTGGCTGTTCGAACTTTGGAACTCGGGATCCCCAAGTCCTCACCTTCTGTCTTACCTTTGATCTGATATGTTCCCCCAAATCCTCCCAAAAATCACTCTTTTGTTTAGGTTACTCAGTGAAATCCTGTTTCTTGTAACTAAAGAAGTTAATTTAATAGTGTATAAACTCAGGTTTGTTAATTTTTTTTAAAATGCCTGGCATTTTTAGAACATTAGCATCCTATACTTATGGTTTGGGTTTTATTCTTCAAAAAAAAAAAAAAAAAGCAACTGTGGCCCTGGCCTTGGTTGAGCATCATCCCATGCACCAAAAAACTGCTAGTTCAATTCCTGGTCAGGACACATGCCTGGGTTGTGGGTTCCATCCCTGGTCAGGGTGGAAGGAAGCCAACCAATGTTTCTCTCTCTCTCTCTCTCTCTCTCTCTTCTCTCTCTCTCTCTCTCTCTCTCTCTCTCTCTGTCCTTGGAGAAGGATTAAAAGATAGTAATACTAATAAAAATATTTTTAAAAGCAGCTCTGAGTTAGTGAAATGTCTATAACACAACACAGTCTTCTGAATTCCTGATCAGGATTTACTTTAAGTACTAACAACGATCACATGTAAAAGGTCGTCTGCCAACCTAAACAGCTTTATGGAATTGGAAAAGGAAGGATTGAGAAATGTAGGTAGAACATGGGAGCACTTGGGAACACGAGGCCATCGGGGCTGCGGGCCAGGGGTCCTGCCCTCACGCTGGCGGCCGGGCCAGGGCACTGCCCCTCCCCACATCATGGGACGCATTGTCGCCGAGGAAGCAGGAGTGATGTGTCGCGTGGAACCAGCGCTCAGGCCCACGCTTGGCTCCTGGTCTATGGGGACCTCGGGGACCTTCCCCTCAACCCCGGCCAGGCACCTCTGTCACCCCCACCCCAGAGCAGTGAGAGCTGGACACACAACTCGGCGGAAGCACCGTCAGCTGCCCTGACGGATCCGGCCACTGGTTCGGGGCTGGGGTTCTGCAGTTACGACGACAGAAACCCTCAGGGCGGCACCTGCCGGGGGCACAGGTGTGTGGCCAGGCATCCACGCCCGGGACACGGTCTCCTGGGAGAAGGTGGGGACGGGGGGGTCTCCCGAGGAGCATGCGATTCGGGGGAGGGATGAGAACGCGCAGTTAGGCGTGCGGGTGACCACTGGGCCTGCACCTGCGGCCCGAGGAGCACCGGCCCCGGGCCCATGCGGGGCAGACGCCACGCTCACCTGTAGTCACCAAAGGTCTCGTCTTTCCCCGACTGAACGTCCGGGTCCGGGTGCAGGTCCTCCTTGTCCTTCACTGAAGAGAGAGAAGTGAACAGTGTGAACGTGTTTAAAGGCACGTCAGCCGCGAGGCGGGGCGGCAATCCCTAATCTCCGCGGAGCTCACACCTCCGGTGAGACTGGGTCAGGTGTGTCTGTGGTGGACTCTTGCACCGCCTGTTCCCTCGTGAAGGAAAAAGGGGTTTTCTGGGTCTTCCCTCTTTGTCATTGAGTCCCGGCACGTCGCCGGTTCCCATGTATTCACTCTGCACTCTGTGGCTCCGAGGCTCGGCCATGGCCGCTGAGGACCCGGTGACCACGCCCACCTGGTGCTCTCCTAACCTTCTGGAAGATGTCACGCCTCACCTCAGACTCCTGTCATTACGTTGAAGAGAGCAGAAGTCAATTATTGACCCGGCTGTGTGGCTCAGGGGTTGAGCGTCAACCTATGAACCTATGAATCGGGAGGTCACGGTTCGATTCTTGGTCGGGGCACATGCACGGGTTAAGGGCTCGATCCCAGTGTGGGGCATGCAGGAGGCAGCCGATCCATGGTTCTCTCTCATCATTGATGTTTCTCTCTCTCTCTCCCTCTGTAAAACTTTGTGTTGGGAAAGTCTGGGTGGTGGTGAAACCGTAGCACCTGGTGTGGGCCTGATGCAGGCCAAATGGGACTTAGTGGGACAACTTCACTGGTGGCAGCAGGTTTGGCGGTAAAGGCCCCTAGTCAGCCCCACTGTGTGCACCTAAGTCCCAATAAACCCACGTCTTTCTCAGCCAGTCCCCCCCAGTGATTCCTTTGGATCCTGAGGTTCCTGGGACCGCAGCATGTTGCATCACAGAACGCAGGGTCTCTATAAAGCTGCCAGTGAGTTACCCAGGACAGTCATCAGTCCTGAAAATCGAATTCACGGCAATCCCTCTCCACAGACAGAAAACAAGATGTATAACTGCATAAATGTTACAGAAGCTTAGATGTTATGCTCATTTGTTTGTTCAACGTAAGGGTCCCCAATAAGCATGTGCTGGACGAATCACACGCCAATGAACTGTCCCTAGTGTGAACATCATCAAACTAACAGCCTTGGGTGTAACCCCTTCCTACATAAAGGCATTGTGGATACTAAGGAAAAATAACAGGAACAAAACACACTGCGCACATCTGAGTACGATAAAATAAATTTGGAAATTGAATGAAATTAGGGCAAAAACAACCATTATACTAAGGCTAGAGGCCTGGTACATGAAATTCATGCACTGGAGCTGGGTGGTGTCCCTCATCCCAGCCTGAGCCCTCTCGCAGTCCGGGAGCCCGCGGGGGATGTCCGCCTGCTCGCCGCTCCTTAGCAGTGCCGTGGAGGTGGGACAGGCTTCTGCCCCCACCGCTGCGCTCAGCAGCCATGAGCTTGGCTTCTGGCTGAGCGGTGCTGCCCCTTTGGGAGCGCACTGACCACCAGTGGGCAGCTCCTGCATTGAGCATCTGCCCTCTGGTGGTCAGTGCGCATCTTAGTGACTGGCCGTTTTGGTCGTTCCACCATAAGTGTCGTTTAGACTTTTATTATATAGACATTTTATGTGCCCCTGATGCAGGGGGCAGCGTAGCTGACATCGGTCAGAGTGTTAAGAAGTGCACCCCCAGCAATGGCTGACTCTGCTTGGTTGACTAGCGGGGCTGGTGCTATGAGAATGCATTAGTGCAGAGAAACCCCTGGGTCTCAGATGTGACCAGAGGGAGCCTTCCTTCCTGATATATTAAAACTAGAAGCCCATTGCACGAAATTCGTGCACGGGCGTGTGTGTGTGTTTGACCCTCAGTCCAGCCTGCACCCTCTCCAATCTGTGACCCCTCGAGGGATGTCTGACTGCCTATTTAGGCCCGATCCCAGTGGGACATCCCTCTCACAATCCAGGACCGCTTGCCTGCCTGCCTGATTGCCCCTAACTTCTTCTGCCTGCCAGCTTGATCACCCCCTAACCATTCCCCTGCCAGCTTGATCAATGCCTAACTGCTCCCCTGCCAGCCCGATTGCCCCAAACTGCCCTCCCCTGTAGGCCTGGTCACCCCTAACTGCCCTCCCCTGCCAGCCTAATCGCCCACAACTGCCCTCCCTTGCTGGCCATCTTGTGGTGGCCATCTTGTGTGTTGTAGTGATGGTCAATTTCCATATTACCTCTTTATTATATAGGATATGGGTCTGTGTGTGACTCAGGAATAAGTCTTCTCACCATCTTTGATATCTTACAAATAAAAACAAGAAGCTTCATAGGGTGAGCATCGAGCTATGAACCAGGAGGTCATGGTTTGATTAATGGTCAGGGCACATGCCCAAGTTGTGGGCTCAATCCCCAGTAGGGGGTGTGCAGGAGGCAGCTGGTCAATGATTCTCTCTCATCATTGATGTTTCTATCTCTCCTTCTCCCTTCCTCCCTGAAATCAATAAAAATATATTTTTTTTTAAAAAAAAGAGAGCTGGGAAGTATTGTAAGTCTGCTTAGGGCCCACGTTAAGTACTAGAAACTGGAAAGTGTGTAACCTCCTGGAGACAATGCCCCCCTTGGTCAGTTAATACAGGAATGGTTTCTCCTCACAGTACACGGTATCTCTAATGTGCTCATGTAAATTTAACCTACATGTGTAATTAGAAGATAACAGACATCTGGAAGAGTTCCCCCTAGAGCAGTGATGGGCAACCTTTTGAGCTTGGTGTGTCAAACTTCGCCAAAAAACTGAGCATAACTCGGGTAGTGTGTCACTTTGAGGAAAAAACTAACTCCAAGACTCTAGTCGCAAATGTTTCATCCTCGGCATGCGGCCACATGTCATCAGAAATGGCTACGCGTGTCAGTGCTGACACGCGTGTCATAGGTTCGCCATCACTGCCCTAGAGAATAATAGTTAATCAATTGGAAGTTCTATTAAAGACAAACGTATCTGTTCATTGGTTGCTTTTTAATTTTATTTCACAGAAGTGAAATCGCATGGTTCTTGTCCTTTTCCGTCTGACCTATCCGCTTGGCATGACACTCCCAAGACTCACCCATGTTGCCACATATGGCAGCATCCCGTCTTTTTCACGGCTGTGTTCCACTGTGTATAGGTACCACGTCTACGCCAGCCACTCGTCCCTCAAAGGATGCTCAGGCTGTTTCTGTGAGTGCATTGATGCCCCAATAAACATAAAAGAAAGAGGAACCCTCTACCTGAGTACTTCCCGCCTCGGTTCCTCTTCACGAAGCAGACGGTCAGCAGCACGAGTGTGAGGACGGCGATGGCGCCCATCAGCCCGATGAACCAGCCCTGTGTGGCGATGTCGTCGTACAAGCCAGCATACTCTGCACATAGAAGTCACACACTGAGGGCCGGAGAGCCAGCAGCATCGGGCCCCTTTGGGGGAAGTGACACCTCGTTTATAAACACACAACACAGCATCCGTTTTGTGCCTCCTTCCGGGGACCCTGGAGGGGAGGGGACCAGGAGGACACTTCCTGGGGCGAACGCGGACCAGGGCGCACTCTGGACTGGGCACGGCCCCGCTGGCCGGGTGTGAGTGAGGACAGAAGGCAGGGGATAGGCGGGCAGTCGAGGCGAGCACGCAGCAGCGAAAGCGCAAGCAGAAGCCACCTTGGTCACTGCAGGTTGCCATGGTGATTCTGGGGCACGAGTTTCTTTTGTTTTTCTTTTTAGTTTTTGTTATTCACGTGTGTTAATAAGCAGGAGCTAGTTTAGGCAACTATTTCAGAAAGGGCAGTCAGGGCGAGGGCTCCATGGAAAGCTTTTCATCTGGATAGTTTTAAACGCTATGCTGACGCCCTGGCCGGTTGGCTCGGTATATAGAGCATCGGACTGTGGACTGAAGGGTCCCCAGTTTGATTCTGGTCAAGGGCACGTACCTCGGTTTCAGGCTCCTCCCCAGCCCGGGACCTGGTCAGGGTGCATGCAGGAGGCAACCAACCGATGTGTTTCTCTCACATTGATGTTTCTCAAGGTCTTTCCCTCTCTCTTCCTCTCTCTCTAAAAATCAATGGAAAACTATCCTTGGGTGAGGATTTAAAAATACCAAAATAAATAAATAAATAAGTAAGTAAATAAATAAATAAATAAACGGCTATGCAAAACAAATGGAAACTGCTTCCTGATAGCCAGCACACTGCACACTTTTACCTTTAATGCAGGGAGGGGGGGCAATTAACAATCTACAGGCTGCCCCAATCCCGTTCCTCACCTCTCCCTCTCGCCTCAATCACATCTTCAAAAATGCTATTGTTCCCAGCCCAGTTCTTGGGCAGGAGGCGGACTGCGTGTTCGGCTCCGGGCTCAGGCGCCTCGTGGGGCTGAACCTTTTCAGTGGCATTCACTCCTTCCGAGAGCTTCCCGAGACCTCTGCCTGAGGAACGCACACGGGGAGAGCACAGGAACCGTGAGCATTGCGAAGCGGGCGGAAAGGTGGGAAACAGAGAGATGGTTATTCGAGACAAAAAAGAGAGCCGCTGGTAGCATCATTCCCCCTGAGATAGTTCTTGAATTATCAGGAGGATCAATACAATCAACATGTCCCGTTTTCTTTTTTAGTATCCTGGAGTTCGGTAAATGCCTTGAGCTGGATGCATGGCCTGTTGGGATGATGTACAAGCTGATAAGTAAATGCTGTACATACTAGTAAGTCTACCTGGTCAGGCGCATGGTTCAAAACCAAACATGGACCTCAAAAAAATTGTACATTGTCATTTTGCGGAATTTGAACTGTTATGCGCCTAGCAGGCGACGGAATGTGGCCACGGGGGCTTGTCACTGGAAGCACAGGTCACCTTCACACTAAGCTGCTGCTTTTTGCCTTGCTCGTCTCCACAGATATTGATGGAGCAGCATCCGGATACGGCCGCACAGCAAGTGCGGGAAATTTGTAGCGATGTAAGCAACATAAAGTGCAGGTTTCCAGGCACACTTAACCAAAATGCACTGAGACCTGGACGTGCTCTGAGAAACGGGACACTTTTCAAAGAAAAACATGAGTGCGCCAACAGTCACTGTAAAAACTCATCGTTGCAGAGAAACATATGAGTCAAGTGTGATTAAAAGACACACTTAATTTCTGGTCTTGCAGCAAAATATCCAAAATACCTATTTCTGCTAAGAATCGACTCAACAGACTAAATGGAAACCGGAAAATGTTAACAACGTATTCGGAAGTAGGATATATTCCCCATGTTGAGGGGCCGTGAAACTATGTTTGCAATGGGATACGCTGTGACATGTTGAGCGTTAGGGATAACGTTCCCAATGAGGAGGGAGCGAGGCAGAGTTTCTGAGGACAAAGGGCCTCGCTTGTTCGCTCCCGACGGCACCTGGGCAGGAGGGAGGCCGTGACATTGGCGGAGCAGAGAGGTAAGCCTGAGCACCATGGAAACAGAAGGCAGTTAGTTATGACTTTGAGGAACAGAAGAAGTATTAATAGACCATTAAGTAGCACAAGCTTTTGAAAAACAGAGAAGCAAGTGTTTTGTGCAGACCATTAAAGGCACACAGAAGCCCATTTCTGACGAACCCCATCTTCTTCCTCTGAGACTATGGACCGTGGACATTGGCGCGTGACAACCAGACAATAACCAGAAAAAAGGCTGACCCGTCCTCTGAATGCGTGTGCTGTGGAGGCAGACCAAGAAGAAAGACACGCAGAAATACACCCCAATTTGACAAAAGGCATCATTTTGGGAGGGTTTTGTGATGTCAAGATCTAGCTCCTCAGTGGAAATGTATGTGTGTGTATGTTTTCCCAAGGATCGTGATGAAATCCAGTGGGAAGGGTTCCCGGCCATCTCCCTTTCCTGCTTCCCATCCCCAAATATCCCTCCAGGTCCAATCGCGTGGACCTCACACAGGCCTTCTGTTCTCACTCCACTTTCTCATTTCTCTCCTGAGGCCCTGCTGGTGGCAGGGTGAGCTTAGCAAGAACACGGCTCACGTCGTGGTTGGAGAAATAATTTGGGGAGAGAAATGGTTCTGAGTTGGAAAACGAAAAGTGCAATTAGACAAATTGTGCAAATGAAACCAGACTGACTGGCCATTTCCAAGTCAGACATGTGCCACCAGCAACTGGACAGAAACATAAAATTGATGCATGAGTCAGCACGTGTAGGGGTCCGACAGGGAAGTAAAATGTGTTAGATCGGTGTTGCACATCGTCTGGAAACATTTCCAAAAGGAAACTATCCTCCCACTAACCTTATGAATAACTTTATGTCCTCACGTCCCCTATTTTCATTAAGTCAAACAGCAGCCCCTGACCTTATACACATGGAGCTACCCCTGGATCACTGTCGTGCAGAAACCCATACATTGAACCAACGTGAACGTTACGAACAAGAGAAATCCATTCTGGGTCTACGTGGGTGGAGAACAGGAGGGTGACCGTCCAAGGTCACAGGATCCCTAATTTGCACGACCAGCAGACTAGCACGGGCACTCCTTCCTGGGCGTAGTTAAATATCACGGATGCAGATGTGTCCTCTCAGCTCCTATACTTACTGCCCTCTCCCAAGGTGGCTGTTTCCTCCGTGACGGGTTTCCCGCAGCCCCGGGACGTGCAAGCCCTCATGTAGAATTTGTACTTGGTGGTGGCGTTGAGGTTCGACAGACGCCAGCTGGGCTTGGCCGGGGCGGTGATGTGGACGTCATTCAGCTCTCCGATCTCCTCGGTGTCGTTTACTAGGAGACAAAGAATCATGTGTTAGCCCTGGCCGGCGTGGCTCCGTGGCTGAGCGTCCACCTATGAACCAGGAGGTCACGGTTCGATTTCTGGTCAGGGCACATGTCTGGGTTGCAGGCCAGATCCCCAGCATGGGGCATGCAGGAGGCAGCCGATCAATGATTCTCTCTCATCATTGATGTTTCTATCTCTCTCTCTCTCTCTCCTTTCCTCTCTGAAATTAATTTTTTTTTTAAAGAACCATGCCTCACATGGCAGTTGTAATAATAAAAGTGGCCGCCCTTAGTACTGCTTCTCTGTGTGCCTGGGGTCCGCCCAGCACTGATTGTTCAGAGCTACCCCTCACTTCATTCTCCGAGGCTGAGCAAGGGCGAACCGAGGTCCTGCTGGATGGAGAGCTAGCCATTGGCTCGAAGTATCTCATACATAAACATCACACACATGTTCCCTGCCACCCAGCAGCATGCTGTTTTCCTAACCCAGGGTTTGGCAAACATTTTGGCAAAGGACTAGACTGTAAATATGCTAGCCCTCGGGAGCCCCACAACCTCTATCTTAACGTGGACACTGCCAGGAGAAACTGCTTTGGACAAATATAAACAAACAGACATGGCTGTGTCCCAATAAAGTTTCCTTTCTAAAACGCGGCGGTGGGCGGGCTGTGCCTCTGAGTCAGTCCTACAGGCCCCGCACCAGCACGAGGCTCGCTGCCTGCGGGGCGGTCACGAGGCCTCCGCAGACAGGCCAAACGCTCCACACAACATGGAAACGTCGACTGGTGGGTGAATCCAACTCAACTTTCCACCTACTGATCTGGTACTGCAGCAGGTAGCCGGTGAGGTGTCCGTTCAGCTTCCCAGGTGGCCCCCAGGCCAACGTGGCCGTGTCCTTGTCCACTTTGATGACCTTGAGGAAGGTTGGCTGTTCGGGTACTGAAAACAAGAATGGATCCTTGGAAAGTTAAAAACAACAACCCGGAGCCCCAGGCGCTGTCATTTTTCATTGAAATCAAGAAGCGAACTCGTGGGTCACAGATTCGCTGCCATCAGTTCAGCCGCTGGACCACCCCGCGTGGGCATACTCCCCACGGGTGCTCCCTCACCTCCTTCCGGTGTCTGGAAGATGTAGGGCTCGCTCTCGGGACCAGCGCCCTTGGCGTTGAAGGCCAGGACGGTCAGGTGGAACTCGCTGAAGGCGTCCAGCGCGGGCAGCATGCCCGAGCTCCTCTGGCCCGGGAACCGCAGGACGCTCACCTCCTTGGGGAGCGCTCTCCCGTCGGCCAGGCTTTTCGTCTTCCACCAGTTTATCTGCAATGGAAACGGGAGCCAGGTCACCCTGCCTGCGGGCCGCGGGCTCTGGGGCTCCCTCCGGAAGCAGCTGTGGTCCGCGGGAAAGGCACAGTCAGCACGAGAAGGAAGCGGGTAGGAACCTGGTATCCCTTCAGACGCCCGTGCACTCTGTCCTTCGGCACCGAGGACCAGGTCACCTTCGCCAGCGTGCTGTTCACCACGTCCACGCCGTGGATCACCGGGGCCGCGTCGGGGTCTGCGGGCACGAGAGGGAGGTCAGGTCTCGATAGCCCTGAACGTGGCTACTGGGACACATTCAAAGCTGGATTTTCACCCGGACAGTGTGGCTCAGAGGTTGAGTGTCGATCTATGAACCAGGTGGTCATGGTTCAGTGCCAAATAGGGGCACATGCCTGGGTTGCGGGCTTGATCCCCAGTAGGGGACATGCAGAAGGTGGCTGATCAATGGTTCTCTCTCATCACTGATGTTTCTCTCTCTCTCTCTCTCTCTTTCCCCCTCTCCCTTCCTCTCTGAGATCAATAAAAATGTATTTTTAAAAAAGCTGATTTTTCACAAGGTGTAACCTCACAAAAGCTGTGCTGTGGAGCCGGTTCCCAGGGACATGGAACAGGAGGCAGGACAGGGGGCAGGGCATGGAACAGGAGGCAGGACAGGGGGCGGGGCATGGAACAGGAGGCATGACAGGGGGCGGGTCATGGAACAGGAGGCAGGACAGGGGGCAGGGCAGGAGGCAGGGGGAGGAGGCGGGGCACGGGGCAGGGGTGGGGCACAAGGTCTCTGAGGTGTGAGGGCAAAGGAAACCAAGGACAGTTCTGCTGTGTAACCAACTTCGGGGATGACGGCAGGTCTTTGCTTTTCAATATAGAAATAGCTTTCTTGGGGATTAAAGAGAACGAAAACCTTCCTCACACACCCTCCCACTCTACACCGACCAATCACGTGTCCCGCCCTCGACCCTAAGGAAGGAGCCACAGTCCAGTTCCCGAGCCCCTCCCGCAGCCAGAACCCTCCCCGCAGGCAGAGGCCGCTGGAACGTCCTGGACAGAAACGCAGCCTCCTGGAGAGAAAGGGGCCGCGTGTGAGGAGTCACTCACAGTCTTCCCCGGAGTAGAGCACCACAGACTGGGGCTGGGGGCCGGCGCCCAGGTGGTTGAGGGCTTGGACCTGGACCTCGTAGGGGGCGTAGACGGCCGGCGTCATCACCCGGAGGCTGTGCTCCCGGACCGTCTCCTCTTCCCACTCCCCCGGGGCCCCCAGGGGCTTCCAGGCCACTCTGTACTCCAGCCCTGGCCCGTTCTGCTCCATGGACTTCAGAGGCTAAAGCAGAGGCAGGACACGTCAGTGACACGGACACGCGGTCAGGATGGTGACAGTGTGTGTGGTGTGAGGAAGGCTGGACAGCCGGGTCACCTCCGGGAGAGCTCACCCCCTCTTCAGATAGCACTGCTGTCACTCCGGGAAGTATGCAAGTCAGTCCCTCACCTCCTCTCATCTTAGTCCCACAGTTCAGATGCTTGGATTCTATCCTTGGGGTTAAGTCTAACTTTTCATAAGAAAGAATCAACTAAGAAATTCTACCCAGCCCACCAATGTGGCTCAGTGCATCGACCTATGAACCAGGAGGTCATGGTCCCATTCCAGGTCAGGGCACATGCCCAGGTTTCTGGCTCAATCTCCAGTAGGGGGCATGTAGGAAGCAGCCAATCAATGATTCTCTCTCATCAATGTTTCTATTTCTCATTCTCCCTTCTTCTCTGAAAAATCAATAATAATAATAATAATAATAAAAAAATATATATATATATGTAAAGAAATTCCACCCAGTTTTGAGTCTTGGTCTAGCCTGAATATCCTTCTTTAAATTATTTACTGCCATAAAACTCTTTTTCACAGCATTGAAATCCCAATGTTCTTTAACACATACAAATAAAATATATTTGTAAAATATGATAATATAATCTAAATATCTTATCTTCCTTGTCTTAGAAAATACTGTCCTATGCTTGTACTTAGCAAACAGAGCTAAGAGAGAGAAAAAGAACATGAAGAAATACGTTAAAGAATACACACCTCCCACTTGATAACCATTTCCTTGGGCTGAGAGGCTTGAACCCTTATGTTTTGTGGATTCTTGTCTGGAGCTGAAAAATGACAAGCATTAAAATTATTTTTCCCATTGTATGGCCCATAGACAAATCATCATATTGTCCCCCCTGTAAACAAATATATTAAATAACCTTAATATATTTATTGATTCCTATCAAGCTCAGTCCCTAAAAAGATTTAAGATAGCATTATTGAGATGTAATTGACATATAACATTGTATAAGTTTAAGGTGGGCAATGTAATGATTTGATGATATAAGTCTATATTCAAATATGGACACACACTTTACGCTTATCTATATATATAAAAACGTAAGTGACCAAACAACCGAAACAACCGAACAGTCAGTCACTATGACACACACTGACCACCAGGGGACAGACGCTCAACGCACAGGATTGGACTCCCTTCTGGTTGGATCAGGCCTGCAGGGATCGGGCCGAAACCAGCTCTCTGACATCCCCCAAGGGGTCCTGGATTGCAAGGGGGCACAGGCCAGGTCGAGGGACCCCACCAGTGCGCAAATCGGTGCACCAGGCCTCTAGTATGTATATATTGCAAGCTGATTACCACAATAATTTTAGTTAACTCGTCCATTACCTCCCACGAGGTGGCTTTAAAACATATGTTTTATTTAAAGGAGTACAGTCCTGTTCCTGGAGTCGGAATTATTCCATGGAGAGCAGCAGATGGTTTACTTCCACGTATCTTAATTTTAAAACTGCTCTTCGAATTTGGCTTAGTGGATAGAGCACCTGCCTGCAGATGGAAGGGTCCCAGGTTCGATTCTGGTGAAGGGCACATACCTCGGTTGCAGGCCCGATTCTTAGCCCTGGTTGGGGCACATGCGGGAGGCAACCAATGGATGTGTCTCTCTCACATCAATGTTTCTCTCTCTGTCTCTCGCCCTCCTTCCCTTCCACTCTCTCTAAAAATCAATGGAAAAATATCCTTGGGTGAGGATTAACAAAAAACAAACAAACAAACAAAAAAGTGGAGTCCCTGACTTTCTCTCTCTACATTGAGATTCAGCTTGAACTTACTCGGCACGTGATTTTACCAGGATATTCCGCTATCAGAAGTCACTCAGAGAGGAATGCTCGCTCACATCCCTCCCCGCCAGTTTCTGCTCTGTGGCCAACATTTACATCCTTCCGAAGGAGACAGTGTGATCTGAGTATCTGGTGTGCTGTTAATTTACAGAACTTTTCGAGCTCTGTCTTGGGGAAAATCTAAAGTCTGAAAGCCTAGACCACTCTAGCAATTCTTGGTCGAGGCAGCCAAATGGGCCAGACTGAAATGCTGGATGGGAACCCATGCGCAGACCCACCTGCGGGAGGCGTTTCGTGGTGCTCGCTCGGCCTGCTGGGGCGGCTCCTGCCCACCTCGTTGGCGGCGATGACCCTGAACCGGTATCTCACGTAGGGGGCCAGAGGCAGCAGCACCGTGGTCTCCTCCCCGGGGACGGCCGCCAGCGCCTCCCACCGGCCCGGCTCCTCCCTGCTGCCCTCAAACTCCACGACATACTCTGGGGAAACGGCAAAGGAGCGTGCGTGAGTTAGAGGGACACTCACACACAGCAGCAAAAGCAGCAAAGGTTTTAAAGGAGAATCCGCCAGCTATGGTCAGACGTGGCTTTGAGATGCGTTTTGTCGGGAGGGTAAGGAGCAGGGGTCCCAAGCCATCCCTACCGCTGATGTTGCTGTTGTGGTTGTCCCCGGCGACCCATGTCAGCCGCACACTCCTGTTCTGTCGTTCCGACAAGTGGAGGTTTTCGGGGGGATCCGGAACATCTGGTTGAAAACAAAAGGTAAAGGTGAGGGGAGAACAGGTGGCCTGGCTTGCCGACCCCTCACCCAGGCACCTGGCCAGCCTCCCTTCTCTCTGGGCCTCGTCCCCTCTGGGTTCCTGTCACAGGCTGAGGCCTGTGCCTGACCGCGCCCCCCCCCCCCGCCCCGCAGCATCCCCGACAGCATAACCTGCCCCTCACTGCACCTGGCAAGGGTACGCGTGGAGGAGAAGGAATGAAGCACCACTGAACATCTTTAAGGGAAGACGAGGAGAAAGCATTTGAAACTGGGCTACTGCTTAATTGAAAATATCCAAACTAACAACCTAAGGGCAGGGGCCCAAGTAATCATTGGCTGAATGTCATCGTAACAGAGGAGGCCCCAGAGTGAGCTGCTCACCGAGCACGGTCACGAGAGTCCCGTTGGCAGCGCTGTCGAGAGCTGTGTGAGCTGAGCAGGTGTAGACACCTTGGTCCTCCAGGGTGAGGTTGGAGATGGTCAGGTGGGCTCCGTCAATCAGTATCCTGCCGGGAACAGCGAGCACAGGATGAGGAAGAAAAGACCAGGAATGACAATCACAATCCTTTCAAAAATACATATTCCTGCCCGGCTGGTGTGGCTCAGTGGTTGAGCATCGACCCATGAACCAGGAGCTCACGGTTTGAGTCCCTGTCAGGGCACATGCCTGGGTTTCAGGCTCGATGCCCAGTAGGAGGCGTGCAGGAGGCAGCTGATCAATGATTCTCTCTCAGCATTGATGTTTCTATCTCTCTTTCCCTCTCTCTTCCTCTCTCTCTAAAATCAATGAAAACGTATCTTAAAAAAACATGTATTCCCCACTGAACGCCATTCGAGGAAGAGTAAAGAAAACCAAAACAACGTCACGCAATGCAAATGTGGTTGGGAACCGGATGTGAAAAGCATCGCTCAAGCACACACAGGTCCACCCAGCACAAAGGGAGCAGTTTTATTGTATTTTGTTTTGTGTTTAGTGACCAAGCCCAGCCACGTGCAGGATGGCTCCGTGTGGACCTGTGCCGCTGGGTGTGCCTGGAGAGTCCAGCCTGTCTCACACCTGCCACACGTCTGAGTAACTCTCATCCGGGTGTATGTTAGGGAACTCCACGCAGAATCAGCTGGGCCGCTTCTTTCAAAGGAGCTGCTGTGGCTGCCCTGGACCATGCCCGCCCCCCCGCCGCCGCCCGGCCCTCTCCCCAACCCCCTCCCCCCTCTCCCAATGGACTCAGATAATCTATATTTCTGACCTGCTTCCATTTCCATTTGCCCGCCCTCCACCCCTGAGCCGGCTGCCACCTGGAGTCTGACAGCAGCTAAACTGTGGGGTTTATCCGACCAGCAGGGGGCAGACTAGCCCTTCTTTTCCTACATCCTCTGCCCATAGCTTCTATCATTCCTTCCACTTTTGCCACTTTGTAATCAGATCACTACACGAAAAATTAAGATGAATTACAACTTTTACCATATCTATGTACTGTTAACATAAGTATTCAAGTGTTTTCTTAAAAAATAAAGTTTCATTATATCTGAAATATGTTCACAGCAGTTTGCTCTTTAGTTGATATAAATGTGGGGAGAGAAACTGCTATAATTGAGGGGTTTTTATGTTCTTTGTTTTTCTTTAATATGTTTTTCTTATTGATTTTTTTTTTAGAGAGTCAGAGGAAGGGAGATGGAGAGAGAAACATCAATGAGAGAGAAACAATGATGAGAAACATCAATCAACTGCCTCCTGCACGGCCCCTACTGGGGATCAAGCCCACAACCTGGGCATGGGGCCTGACCAGGAATCGAACAGTGAACTCCTGGTTCACAGGTCAACACTCAACCACTGAGCCATGCCAGTTGGACTTGTCTGCATTTTTTCTGTCCCTCTGTACACAGGATGGAGGCACACACGTGTACTTCCCAAGCCTCTCCGGCAGGATTGGAATAAACGCTCAAAAATGGTTCAACCCTGTCTCTGCTGAATTGGCTCAAGCAGTGACAGGCAGCCTGGACCCACTGGTTGTCCGGTTACAGATCCAGTGTTGACCTTTCACCCCTGCGCCGGCCGCCCCCGCTCGCCCACCTGCCGTCCTCGGTGCCGTTGGTCTCGAAGGCGGCGCCCCCTCTGCTCCAGGTCAACCTCAGACTGGGCTTCAGCTGCGGGTCACACTCACTCTCGCAGCGCAGCTCCAGTGTGTGCGATCGGGGGACGCGGGGGTCCCTGGGAGAGACCTGGAGCTTCGTGGCATCTGTGGCACCGAAGGAAGGAACACAGAGGTTAGGACTGCAGGACACACCCGTTCCCTGGGCCTGCAACTCCATCAGCCACAGCGTCGGTGGGATGGTGGGCCCTCCTGCAGAGCCTGTTGCCGATATCCCAGCAGCACAGCGCAGTGCCGATTCCTTCCATCCGGGCCTGGGCAACTGGCGAGGTTCACGTGGGAGGGTGATCAATAGCTTAGCAATTTCCCTGTGTCCTGGGCTCAGTGAGCAAGGAGTGTGAGCAAACAAAGGCCTCGATGTTGTTTTTTAAAAAAAACAACAACAAAAAAATCCCGACTCAATTTCTTTCTTGCCCTGCCGGTGTTGCTTAAATCCCATTTCATTCAGGAAAATGGATACCTACAGGACCCACATAAGAATTCACGGCAGGCGGAAACAGAACAGACTCACTGCGGATGTCCAGACTGGCCGTGACTGCGGTTTTCCCCTGCGCGTTCTCCACCCAGCAGGAGTAGGCGCCCGCGTCCTCCGCCGTGGCCTCGCGGACCTGCAGGGTCCCATTGGCGTGCACGTGGTACCGTGGGCCTTCCAGAGGCCTGGCTGCGTCCGCCTTCTGCCTGTGGACAAAGGGCGGGGGTCAGCGTGGGCTGCGCGAACCGGGCACTAGAAGAGGTCGTGCGAGCTTTCCTTCCGCGGGAGCCTGGCTGGCCTCATGCAGTGTTCCCTGGGACTCACACCCCCCACCACGGGTGACTGACTGTCGTATCTGCCCCATCGACGGTGCCCAGGGGAGCTCGGGTCCAGGCCCCACGCTTCCGCTGTATTTGTTTAAATATGTTTTCATTGATTTTTAGAAAGAGAGTGAGGGAGAGGAGAGAGAGAGACATCCATGATGAGAGAGAATCATTGATCAGCTGCCTCCTGCACGCCGAACACTGAGGATGCAGCCCATAACCTAGGCATGTGCCCTTACCAGTAATCAAACTGAGACGTCCCGGTTCATAGGTCTGAAACACACCTGCAAGGAGGGGCCCTGTATTTCTCCACTGGTTAGACCGCCCTGCAGCTGTCCTTGGTGCTGAATAAATGTTCTCTGGCTTCTAGATGGTGAACCCCTTACTGTACCATTGCTGCAGGGCTCTGGATGGGAGACTGGGAATCAAGGGACCATGACCCTCCACAACCCCTGCTGTGCTGGGGGACACGGGTCAGTGGAGACATCACAGGCCCAGGGGTCCTTCCTGTCCTGTGGGCCTGGGTTCTGTCTACCCTGCAAACCCGAGTCATTTCCTTACATCACCATCATCCATGCACATGCTGCCCCAGCCTACACACTTTCCAGCAGCAGGCTGTGGGATGAAATTTCCCAGGACACACCGCTGTCTCCACCGGATTGCAAGGGCCGGGGCCTGGGTCAGGCCAGGGAAGCAGGGCCTCCCAGGCAAAATGGAAGAGGTGCCCCAAATCTCAGTGTTCAAGATCAGTAATAGGTTAACGGAGTATTTTTAAAGATCAAAAACAGCACACTAAAAATGAACAACATCCCCGAATTTTAGGTAAAGACAAGCTCGGATCCACGCTGGGCTGGCCCTGCTCCACCCGCTCTAGTCTCAGCCCCCAGCACGTCGGGAGTGATGTGGGAACCCCTGAGACACCGCGTGTGGCCAGTGAGGCAATACGCATGTTGGTCCTTGTAACAACATGGCTGGACTCATGACACCAGCAACAGAGTGACCTTACAGGCAAACCCACATTGGAGAAGTTGTCAGCAGGGTCAGAATGAACGCAGGCTCAATCATTATCTAGACATGACCTCAAACAGCAATAATTCAGGACACAGGCCCTTAGAGGCAACCCGTGTGGGACACACCCTAAGTTCATTTTCATAATCACCCCGATTCTTTGCTTTCCCCCAATCTCCCCGAATGAGCAAACCCACGGGGCTGGTCCAGGCTCCCGGGGAGGGTGGCGATTAGGGTGCTTCCCCGTCTCCCCTGGGTCTGGGTACAGGTGGCAACGCGGAAACGGGGTGCCTGTCACGTGACGGAGGAGGAAACAAAGACCGACCCACAGCCGACCTTCTCTCAGGGACGCGGTACGTGGTCACCTACCAGGACACCATGGCCGGGGGCGAGGCGAAGAACTCGCAGCTCAGGAAGGCGCTGGACCCCGTCACGGCGGCGTAGCTCTCCTCATCCTCAGTTTCTATCAGTGGACGGACATCTATTCGAAAATCACGTGAACAGTTTTAACATGCATGTAAGAAATGACACATGCAGACCCTGGCTACTGTAAATTGTGCTGCTATGAACATAGGGGTGCACACATTCTTTTGAATCTTTGTTTCAGGTTTCTTAGGATATATCTTCAAAAGTGGGATTGCTGGGGCCAATGGCAGTTGATGTTTAATTTTTGGAGGAGACTCCACACAGTTTCCCACAGTGGCTGCACCAGCCTGCATTCCCACCAGCTGTGCACTAGGGTTCCCTTTTCTCCACATCCTCGCCAGCACTTGCTTGTTGATTTATTGATGGTAGCCACTCTGGCAAGTGTGAGGTGGTACCTCATTGTCATTCAAATTTGGGGGGACTTGGGAGACACCTGTAATACTCTCAACCGTGATAAATTTGAAAAATAAAGAAATAACATGTGCAAACTAAATGCTCTTTATACAGCCATGGGAATGTTATGAGAATGGAACAGAGCAGAATATTAGCCCCTGTTCTTGAGTCAGGAGGCTATCCAAAATGCACACACTTGTGCGAGTATAATCTTAGTAGAAAGTCTGACGCCCACATGTCAGACGGAAGGGCTCTGCCTGCCCATGTTTTATGCGTGAAGGATTCAATGTGCTGGTGTGCATGGCCTTGACAGCTGCGCCCTGGACCATGGCCGAGGAAGGGCCCTCTCGTGGGCGGGGGGCGCTCACCGACCACGTCGACGTTGGCGTTGGCCAGGATGGTGCCATGCACGTTGGAGGCCTCACACTGGTACACGGCCGTGTGGTTGGGCTGCAGGTCCGTGAAGCTGACCTCCCCGGGGGAGACAACATCACCGGCAAATGGATTTTCTGCAGATTAGAGAGTCAGTGTGAGAAACATGGGACCTAAAATATTCATGCACCGTCTATCACGAGTGTCACACAGCATGTATATTTTAAGAGCCGTTGAGGGTGATCACTGCATCTAATTCTTTAGACTTTCCCAACTTCAGCCTTGAGTTTCATTCCCAGAACCCTCCGCAGTTTGGTATTTGCCAAAACGGCAACTGCCTCAGGCTCCTCGCCTCTCCACAGCCACACCCGAGGGTGACATGCCCAGTTTCCCTTTAGCAGGCCCGTCCGGCTCTGGCCTGGACATCACTTCTCTTATAAATTCAGGTTCTGATCCTGCCCAGCGTAATGCCCACATTCACCCACCTGGTGCCAACCCTCCAACACTGGCCCTGTCCCCACACCTTCCCTCTGTCTCCCCTCCTGCCCTCTTTGCTTTTCTTTAAAATAGGATTTTTATTGATTCCAGAGAGGAAGGGAGAGGGAGAAAGAGACAGCAACATCAATGGTGAGAGAGAATCATTGATGGGCTGCCTCCTGCAGGCCCCCTACTGGGAATGGAGCCCACACCCAGGCATGTGCCGACTGGGAATCAAAAAGCAACCTCTTGGTTCATAGGTCAATGCTCAACCACCACGCTGGTGGGCGTGGCCCTCTGTGTGTGGCCTTCCATGGCTTTCCGTGGCCTTCCGCCCCCGTCACCACTGGTTGGCACTTACCCTCTATGGGGATGCTGTTGACTCGCCACCGGATGATGGGCTCGGGCTCGCCCTCCGCCTCGCACAACAGGATGCCGCTGGCCCCCGTGCTATACACGCCACTCTGGGGTTTCTTCGTCCAGTGAGGGGGCTCTGGAAACAAAGTCACAGGGGCCTCAGAGATTTATCCACATCAGAGGGTCCAACACCAAGGCCCGCACTTCCATGACACACCAGCAGGTGGCAGGCACAGCAAGGTTCAGGGATGTTTGCTGAGAGTTCTATAAGGTCAGGGTGCGTGTGTGTGCGTGCACATGTGCTTGTGTATTCACATGCCTGCATGCATGTATGCACGTGCTTGTGTTCAGGTGTGCGCGCGCTTGTGTGCATGCGTGCATGGGTGTGCATGTGTGTGTTCTCATTTGGACTGTCAGCACGGATAAGAAATTCCAACATACTGAAAACAGTTTTCCATACTCTCTACTCCGATATTTTGCTGCACGGCATCCATCCCAACAGCAGAGCACGGGGGACGAGGCAGACGGCGCTTATGGGGTGCTGGCTGCAGCTCATTTTCAATAGCTGCAGGGAATTGAACGTGGCCAATATTAAGAAAGAAAATGTCCCGCACTCAGTGTAAGTATCTCTGAATGAATGGCTTTGCAGCATTTCACATCCATACCTACCCCTACCCGTCTATCTAGGAAAGCACGTGGGCAGAATTCATTCCCAGAGAGTCTTTTGTAAGAGGGAGGGAAGCCTGACAGCAGCGTTTAGCTTCTGCCCTTGAAACAATGAGGAAAAGACACACTTCAATTATTTGCACCTCTCTGTGCCAAAGGCTCCGGATTACAATTCCAAGTGGAGGCTCAGGGCGGAAGGAGGCGTGTTTCTTTAGTGCAAACATGACTGTGGTGCTTGTCACCTTAAGCGCATCACTGTGTCAGGAGCAAGTCACAGATTTTGATGGAAGTGTGATGGTTTGGGTAATCTGGTTTCAGAGAAAACCGCACCATTCCTGCAGGCAGCCATTCCCTTAGAGCCGCGGTCAGCAAACTGCGGCTCGCGAGCCACATGCAGCCCTTTGGCCCCTTGAGTGTGGCTCTTCCACAAAATACCACGGCCTGGGCGAGTCTATTTTGAAGAAGTGGTGTTAGAAAAAGTTTAAGTTTAAAAAATTTGGCTCTCAAAAGAAATTTCAATTGTTGTAACGTTGATATTTGGCTCTGTTGACTAATGAGTTTGCCGACCACTGCCTTAGAGTGTCGCTGCGTATTTCCTCCAGATGACCGAATTTCCATTTTAGGTCAAAAAGGGGAAGTCTTCAAAGCACATGGCTATGTAAAATGAAAAACGTCATGTACCCATCCTTCTAAAACGAAGGAGGGAAAAGGTGATTAGGTGGAAAGAAAATGCCTATAGATTTACGAGGAAAACCAAAAACATACAAGTAACCCTGGCAAGTTCAAGTTCAAGCAAGAGAAGGGCTTCGGTGTCTGTCCCACCGGGTGGGGGTGGGGTGGATGTAACTCTTACACCCCAAGTTAAACATCCGTGTTCATGATCTACAACCTGTAAATACTGAGTTTAAAATGCAATCGTCACATTATACACTGCACCTCACTCACTAAGGAGCAGGGGTTTGTTTGTGTGTGTGTGTGTGCGCGCGCGCGTGTGTGCGCGCGCGCGTTTTATGGTATTTTTATTTTTTTGTCTTCTCATAAACTACGTTAGAATGAACTACTTGAGTTAAAGCTCCATGAATGTGAGAATTATCTCCTCTTCCACAAAAGCTCTCAGAGCATGCCACAGTGAAGGAGACTCGGGCTGTAATGTACAGCATGGTGACCATGATTATGAACACGGTGCGGTGTGTTTACAAGCTGCTGAGAGAGAAGATTTTGAAGGTTCTCATCACAAGAAAGAACCTGTAACTGTGGATGGATTTGGAAGTCAATGGGGTCACCGGGGTGATCCGAGCACAATGTACACAAATATTAATCATGACGTTGTACACTTGCAGTGAATTCATGTCAATCATATCTTAAAACATGTCAATCATATCTCAAAACATGTCAATCATATCTCAATAAAAATAGTAACATAAAGGAGATTTGGTCACGATGACGTTTCCCTCCATCTTCACACGTAATAAAATCAGGATTTCTATTTCTCTTCTTGTTGAGTTTGTGGTGTCTGCCTGAATATCTGTCCCTGTCGGAGCTGAAGGGGCTGAGGCGGCACCGTGTCCAACCCTCTCACTTACGGATGGAGGCTGAGCTTTGAGAAGTCCCCCCACTGAGCGTGTCCCCAGAAAACAAGTCCCACTTCCTGTCCCTGCCTGTCCTGGGACCTGCGAACCCACCCACAGTGTGAGCAGCATTGAGAGGCCAAAGCCAACGCTGTGGGTTCTAATTCACTCCGACTCTATCCTTTGGACCGCAGAGAGGAGCCAAGCCTTTTAATTTACCCACGTCCCCGTCCTCTTCCAAACCCAGGTCCCATCTGTCAGCTGACTCTGGGTTCTGCGTACTCACTGGGAATCCTGGAGAAACTAGCCCCTAACCTTTCCTCGCAGCTCTCTGTAGGAAACTGCTTGGACCTTTTTAGCTTCTCATCCTGTCTCTCCTGGAGAAGTGAGCTGGGCTTGAGGCAGGCCGGCCTGGCCATGCCTTGAGAGAGACCTCGTCGGTCCTGCTCAGAGTCCTCTCGGGCCACACTGTCCTGCCCGCAGCCCAGACTGAGACCCGCCCACTGGGGTCCTGCAGGAGCCCTGAGACTCGTGACCCTAACGGCCCAGGTAACTCTTCCTGTGTCTCCCTGGCTGGGCACAGTGAGAAAAAACACAGGGCAAGCAATTTTGAGTTGAACTGAAATGATGGACCCCAAAGATTCCCGTGAAAAAGGCATAATATGGCGGGGAGCCCTGGGGGGGGTCACTAGTTCCCGTTGCCCACAATCTCCCTTTTACGTGTGGTTCGCTAAGGACCTACGGTGAGTCTGAGGGTGTCGGTGACAGGGCAGGTGAGGTGAGGCTGGGGGCCCGCAGGGATGTTTTCCAAAATCAGACCTGCAACTCTATTCTTGAAAGGCAAGATCTGGTGGAAAAGATTTTTTAAAGAGACTCAAGCGAGAGAAACGCATGGTTAAAACGGGAAATTCTGAGAGAAATGCATCACCGAGTCCCATTCTTTTATTTTAAGATCTAACATGGTAACTGATGCACAGGACCCATGTTGAAACGTTACCCATGTTGTCATAATCGTAGTTTAAAAATACGACAACACATGTACCCGATGCTGCTGGAGACTGCGATGCAGATGTTGAGCACTGAGGATCTAATGACGGAATGTAACGACTGTCGTGGGTAGAATAAGCTGCAAAACGCCCTTCTCGGGAGCACTGGCTCCCCCTGCCGAGATTTCCCTTCCCGGCCACTCATCCGTTTGGCTCAAATAAACTCATAAAAGTTCTCTACAGGTTTGAACTCTTCTTATGTTGACATACTAAACAGGATATGTATAATAGAGAACATAATACTATGTGTGTATATCTTAATATGTCTAGCACGTGTTCCCTTACACACGTGCTACATCTCCTTTACTACATGTGCAGTATTTACACGGTGGAATCTGGAAGGAACCGTTTTGCTGAGTCAGCTTCCCGGCTGCTTTCGCTTCTGCTGATCACAGGACGTGAACATGCATCTTGCCCCCATCTTCAGACTGTGTGGTTCAGCAGAGTAAAGAAGGAATCTCACATGGCGGGGGGCGGGGCCGGGGGAGGACTCCACACAACGCCTGCTTTCACTGAGATGGACTCGAATTTCAAAGTTCACGGCCGCCCTCCCCTCCCCATGTGGCCCCTGTGGCCCGTGTGGCCTGTGTGGCCCTTTAATTTGAGTTTCTAAGCCAAAGACAAAGGGAGGGAGAGGAGGAGGTAGGCGAAGGCAGAGGAAAGCTGAATGAAAGCAAAGCGCGCTGGCCCGCCCCGTGCCCAATGAGGGCTGCATTTATGTGGCTTCCACACTTAAAACGGGAAGGGCTCCTGGAGGTCCCTGCATTCGCCCTGGTCCATGAATTTGTGAAGGGCAACCCCAAAACACAACAACGCAGTTAGTGGTGTCTCATTAAGGGGAAAGGATTAAGAGTCCCCAATAAAAACATGATTTGCATCTCAATAGAGCTCCTGGCTGGTTTATGAATGGCGGGACAGTCTGTGCAGAAAACCTGTATTCCTTTGCAGTCCTCCAGGCCACAGGGCAAAGGGGTAATTTTTTCTACACCCTTGACTTCTCTTTCTTTCTTTCTTTCTTTCTTTCTTTCTTTCTTTCTTTCTTTCTTTCTTTCTTTCTTTCTTTTTCTTTTTTTTTGCAACCCTTGCAATTCTTTTGAAAGCTTGCCTTCCCGCCGGGAAACCGCAGCCAGATTGCTAAAATGTGCAGCTCCCACAGCCAAGCCCGCCATCTGGAGGGGTTTGCAGGAGTCAGCAGCTCCGGGGCCAGCAGCAGCTATGGGCCGGCCTGGGTCCCTGTGCTGGTGCTGGTGCTGGGGCCGAGGCGGGGTCCCAGAAAACAGCCCTGCTGCCCAGCACAGCCAAGCCATCCAGAAACGCCCAGAAGGACTAACACCACAGGTAACAGACACCTCTCAAACGCCTCCTCTCTGAACGATCCAAGTCCCCGGTTGCAGCCTGTGTTCTCGTGTGTGCACAGCAATGGCTTCTCCCGTCTGGTTTTGCGGCTGTTGAACAAGAACGTTATGTTCCCAGCCATGGGTCCGGGTCCTCCTCACCCAGCGAGTCACCCAGTGGGAGAGGCCTGGGGAACACGGGTTCCCCCGAGACAGCAGCCTGGCTAAACCGTGGTGCTAACCTCTGTGTGTGTGGTGGTGGTGGTGTGGGCGGGGGGGGAGGGACGTGTGTCTCCGTCTTCCTTTTCCCCAGTAACTGGAACGGGGGTTGCGGGGAGGGCCTGGACTTAGTGGCTCCCTGCGCAAGCTGAAGCTTGAAAGGTAAACTCTATTGGAATACAAATGGGAGCCCTGAGTGGAGCCCCGAAGGGGACAGGTCCCCTCATCACGAGGCCCACACGGTACGACAGTGAAAGCCGGTGATCATCCCATGGGCTCGGCCAGGACAGTCCACCGCCCACGTACAGGTGACCTCAGTGTGGTCCCGCCCAGGGAGGAAGCCTGCGTCAATCAGATTCCCAGGTGACGAGGGAGCCTCTCCTCCCCGCAGCAGGCACGGCCCCAGTGTCTACATTTGGGGTGCCCTTTTTAAATGATGGCTTCACTGCCTAATTATTTCTATCCTACCACACACAACAGCCACCCTGCTGCTGACCAAAAGGCTTGGGTTCACAGAGAGGAAATCTAACTATAACAGGCGTGTGTGCACCTTTGGGTAGAGAATTCATCTTTCTGCCACAGAGCCTGGTACTCTTTCCCCATGACTAACATAGAGAATATCCTCTGAATGCGGATGCAAAAAATGTGCCGGGAAAGGGCTGGGACAACAGTGTGTCTGCCTCGCTCATCTCAAGGGGGAAAAGCAGGTTCAGAAAGTGGAGGGAACGCGTGGCGGACACGGCGAGCTAATGATGGGACGGGAAACACGGCCGCGCTTGCCTGGAGTCATCCTGACCCTTCTTCCATCTCAGAGCTCACTGCTCTGAGAGCCGACCTCGGGCAGTGTCACAGGCATATTCATATAAACTTTTTGTTCTCATAGTTCTAGGCCAGGAGGCCAGAGTGAAGGACTCTGAGTCCCGGAGGCCTCTGACTGAATCCCTGCTGTGATATCCTTCGTCACTGTCCCCTCCCTGTGGTCGGTGGTGAGTGACAGACCAGTGGGTGATGTGACACTCAGAGCCTGCTCCGCAGTCCACGTGGATCAGTTACTGCCGTAACACACCTGCTGTGCAGGGGAAGGTGTGCCACATCCCCGCTAAACAGAAGAAAAGTGAATCGCGTGGGTGGCCAACATACCTTCTACGGTGACGTGGAAATCGTGCGTGGCCACGCCCAGGAAGTTGCTGGCCTTGCAGCGGTAATTCCCTTTGTCCTGGTAGGAGACGTTCTCTATCTTCAACGTCTTACCGTAATTTTCTTTCGTTTCTCTTCCTTTTGGCAAATCACCACCCACTTTTTCCCAATCGACCTGTGGTGTTGGCCTGAAAAACAATCAGTAAGTGATACATGACTTTAAGTGGGCAAAAGGAAACGTAAAGAGCCCACGGGACACACCCCTCATCGCGTGGCTTACTTGCGCGCCCTCAGAGTCCCAGCCAGGGACGCCCGTTCGCATTCCCGGGGCCCAGACCCGCCCACACCACCACGAGGGTGAACGTGGGGGCTGGCTCAGGTCCTCCGCCCTCAGCACCTCCTCCAACAGTCTCCTCCTCAGACCCTTCCTCCTGGGAAAGGGGCTCGCTGCAGGGGAGGGCTGGACCGTGGGTGTGGCCGGTGAAGGATGGACAACTGGACGCCTAGACATATCCTATATAATAAAGAGCTAATATGAAATTAGACCGAACAGCAGAATGACTGTTCAGATGACCTTCCAGATGACCGTCCACATGAAGCCGGGGCTGTGAGGGCTGGCCGAGGCTGTGAGGAGCTGCGAGGGCTGAGCCCCTTGCACGAATTTCGTGCACCGGGCCTCTAGTGGCAAGAGATGTGTCAGGTGTGAGATCTCCCTGTGGGCGACTGGAAGTGGCCAGAAATAACAGTCCCTTCCCTGTATGAGTTAGAACACGAGATAAAGGAGGACCCGGCAGCCGGCCGAGGGGAGCCCTGAGATACTGCAGACAATGTCCCAGGTGATTCAGCCGAGGGGCTGGCTGCAGACCTGAGCCCCCGCCCCCACCCCCACCCCCCCCTGCCAACACGGGCCAGGCTGAGAGCACACAGCCCACAGGGGCCGCACGAGTGCCTTCGCCACAGGCCTTGGAGCTCACGGCCTAACAGGTGCTTCGCCCGAGCCTCCGAACGGCTGTTTCCCACCCCATCTGTCAACATGGAGATGCGCCAAGTCACAGCCGGCTTGGACCGCGGTGCCCCCAGCCCAGAGCCCTCACAAGCCCAGGCTTTGGCAGTGATAGCCCTCCCTTTCTGCCCGTCCTCGAAACTAGTCTAATCCTCTAAACCCCATCCTGGAAGACAGAGGGGAAGGCGTGGGAGTGTCAGGCCATGACGGGGAAGCATCCTTCCTCAGGGGTGCAGCCACAACTCCGCAGCTGGGCAGCTATATTCTCGCCAAATGGTTTTCTTGCTCTTTTCTATTTAATTGAAGGAAGATTTACCGACAGGGTTTGAGCATGGAAGGGTTGAAGGAAAATACAGGGTGTGCCCCCCCAAATGTATACACACATAACAGCTGATAGCTCAACCGCGGATTCTTCCTTTTCAGATCTAACCCATTGGGGATGTAACTCTCCCAAGAGTGTATACTCTTTAGGGGACATTGTTTAACCTCCTTATTCTTTGAGAAGGTGAAAGGTCAGGTTGGGCACCAGCGTCCTGCTGAATTTCCTGTTCATGATTACTACCCACACGTGGAAACTTCTCCTACATAACCTCTGATTCAGAGACAACACATCCCTTGACTGCGCAGAGCAGCTCCTTGGGTTGAAAAGTGCAGAAATAAGTTAAACATCGAGGTGGCTCTGATTCTGGAGATAGACAGGAGAGGGGACTCCAGGTCTCGGGGCTCCCCTCCCCTTCCCTGCCCCGGGGACATGGAGAAATCCAGCCGACACGTGGTGTGCGAGACGCCGTGCCTGACATAGGAGACCAGGTGGGTGTCCAGAGATGATTGGTGACTGCAGAGGGCATGGTTTAAAAGCTCCTGAGGAAGGTGAATGTGTAACTCTCTAAAATCCCCACAGCGTGCCCCCTGCATCTGAAACGACCCGACGGGCTCCGGGCACACCCCAGCACCAGGAGGCAGGACCGTGTCAGGGAAATCGAGGCACCAAGGCCCTGGGTCCCGGGACGACACGTTTCTGTCCTTCCTGCCGATTCCTCCCGGGGCTGCATGTTCTCCACAGCACGGGGCAGCACTACTGTGATTCTGAAAGCAGCCACGCACCACCACCCCCCCAGGAGGAAGACCATGGCCTTGTGGGAAATAGGGAGGAAGGGCTGCTGAAATGTCACTGGGCCCAAAGGGCCAACGGGCACGGTGACAAATCCTGAAAGAAGGTGACTTCTCCCACTACAAGCTCCTGGGATCAAACCACAGGGCGGTGGCTCCCACATGGTTCCCCGCGGCCTGACGCGCCCACCTTCTCACACAACAGAGACCAGCTTCCGGAACAGGCCAGGCCAGGGCACCTGTGAGTCACGTGCCTCAACACCCTTGGGCGGTTAAGGACAGACAAGTGACCTGGCGGTGTTGGCCTCGTGGAAAGTGGCATTAACCAAGCTTAGGGCTGTCACTCCATGGAAACGTGCCCCTGAAGTCTGATTAAAACCACTCACTGGGAATGTACACTGAGCTATGGGTGACCACAACTTCCAAACTCCACGTCCTGCCTCACTGACCACCGCCCAGCGACGGGGGGCGGGGAGGGGGGGGCGGGGCGGGGGGGACCTCAACTCACAGATGAGGAAGGAACTCGGTGCTGGGCCTGCTTCCCCGGAGGCTGGCAGAGGCGGGCAGCACAGACAGGCGGAGGCCGGAGAAAGGCCACCTGCCTGCCCACGTGTTAGAGAAGACGGGCCTTGTTCCAAGGACTTAGGAAGGTTACTCAATAAACGCAATAATTCCAAATGTGGTGACGGTGGAACCTGATTTGCCTTTGGGCAGCGGACACGCAATGCTACATACAGGTCACGCAACGCTACATACAGGTCACGCACGTATCATGGAAACGCACACTGGAAACTTGTATGATCCAATTAACCAAGATCGCGCCCCAGAGTGAATTAAACGAAAGATGTGACAGGTGAAGGACCCCGTGCTTTCCTGGGGGGTTTGGAAACCTGTGTTTTGGGTTTTTTTTCTCAGATTAAGTCCAGGGAATTCTAGGCTCACGTGAAGCTGTCTTAACTTATGTGGATAGGCCCCCCTCGTGCCATGGGAAACAGGGGACAGGAGAGGCAGATGGGGTCCTGGGAACCTGACAGGGAACCTAATGAGGAGCTGGAGGGACAGGGCCAGCCGGGGACCAGGACCTGTCCCCGCCTCAGCCGCTGCCGGCTCCAGCCTGGGCCCTCAGGGTGGCACCCGCTGACTGAGCAAAGGGGCCTTCCGTCACCATCACCCCATCCTCACTCCCACACTGACAGAGGGAGCAGCTTATAGGTCAATCCCAGGGCCAGACCGAAGTCTGGATGGTGGAGTTACAATTACTCCCTCCAGACATGTAAGCACTCATGCTTTTTAAAAAGGCAATGGTTGAGAATGGATGTGCAGGCGCGCCTCAATGGGCATCGTATTCCTGACACAGCAGACGGCCGGTCGGACGGGGCAGGTACTCACAGGCCTTCGGCGAAGCACTCCAGCACCAGGGTGTCCCCCCGGAGGACGGTGACCGCGGACTCGGGGCCCCTCGCGGCCGGAGGCAGCAGCAGGCTGGGCTTCCTCTGCTTGATGGAATTTGCTGGAGGGAGAAGAACAGCCTCCTGTTTTTCCCGGGCTCCGAGAGTGACCGCCCTGTGACTCTAAACCGTCCTCAGGACAGACTTAACCCGAAGCCTCTATGGGTGCGAGCGTGTGGACAGACACAGACACTCCTCCCGCATCTGGGTCTCCACTGAGACGCCCTCCTGCACGCGGCCGGGCACCCCACCCCCACCCCGGGGAGCAAGGTGAGTGAGGCGGCGGAGGAACCTGTCGTGGCCACGCCTCGGGTCCAGGATTCAAACAGGCGGAGAGCTCATTTCTTGACGGAAGCCCTTCAGTTCCCTGACGTCTGATTCTATGGTCTACACGTGAGTCGTGCCTGGCCCCATTCAATAACTCTGTGTGTCTCTGTGTTTTTCATGTAAACATGTAAACCAGGGCAGGGAGCCAAGGGCATTTGGATATTTGTAACATCATTAGCGGGCCACACAAAATTATCGACTTAAAAATTAGCCTGCTGTATTTGGTCTAACATCTAATTCACTCACCCCTAATATATTTAAGGGGGTAATAGACACCTCTATGTTAAGGGATCTTCCTTACCGTGAATATTAGTGTTTTAATAAACTCACAAAGGTATCAAAGGACAAATTCAAATTGTGAGATGGCAATGAGCTACGATGCTGAGAATAACTGCCAACATACTACACATGACCGACTTACCCTCGGAGCCGGTTTCTGTGGATGAACCCGAGTCATTAGCATGCTTTACTGAAATGAAAAAATGGAAGAAAAAACTCACAAACACAGTGGTGGGTGTGGATGCCAATAGAGAATGAAGAGTCACATTTCTTCCTGAGAAAAATCACAGCGTGAGGCATGGCATGCTTCACCAGAGCACCGTCTTTAGGGAAACAGTGGGAGGAACATTCATACGGAGCTTAACCTTGAACTATCACAGGTGGATCCAGGTGGACGGACACAAATGGCAGCTCCAGGGAGGAGAGCGGAGGCTGCCAAGGATGCTCAAGTGGAGCGATGCTCAAGTGGAGCCCTGGCATCATGCACCACACATAACGATGAAGCAAGTCACCAACCACATTAGACAACGGGACGGCCATTCCCACCCGACGCCAGCAGAGCCAATGGTCCTCACTGGGAACCTACAGGTCTTTCTTCCCTAATGATGCTTTCCCATTTGGCACCCAGACTCGAGTGGGGGAGAGAAGCAATTCAAATAACCTTGTCAATTTAGGAAAGACAGAAAAAATTATGTGGTAAGCATTGTAATGGTGCCTGGCCGATGTGGCTCAGTGGTTGAGTTTCAAACTCTTGAACCAGGAGGTTGCAGGTTCGATTCCCAGTCAGGGCACCTTCCTGGGTTGCGGGCCTGATCCCCAATAGGAGGCAGGCAACGAATGATTCTCTCCCACCATTGATGTTCCTATCTCTCTCTCCCTTCCTCTCTGAAATCAATAAAAAAAATAAAAACTAAATTTATTTTAGAAATGTGTAATATTGCTCCTCTTTTATTTTTGACTGTTGGGCTCTCCCATCTTTCCAGCCTGCTGGTTTATCCCAGGAATCAAAGCCTGACGCGTGCTTGGGAGACCCTGGAATGTCCTGTATGCTGGCCCACTGGCTTGGTGTTCAGAGACAGAGCCGGGCAGCTGCAGGGGCAGGTGTCTCCTGTCGGGGGACCTCCCTAGAGTCGAATTAAACAACCCGGCTCTCGCTGGCATCGGCCGGAATGAGATTACAGACACGTCTGCGTTCAGCGTCCGCGACGGAGGGTACATTATTTGGACTTACAACTGTTGACGGTCAGCTTCATCGGCATTTTCTGCACGATGGTCCTCAGCCTGGGGAAGGCCGCGAAGCAGCAGTAGTCGTTCCGGCTGTCATGTTCCTCCACGTTCGCAAAGTACAGGTCCCCCTCCTGGCTCATGTATACTCTCTCATCCTGCTGGATGTGCTCCAGTTCTGGAAAGGAATATGTCGTTAAAGGGGCAACAGTCCTGCCCCGGCTGGTGTGGCTCAGGGGGTTGGAGCGTCATCCCATGCACTGAGAGGTTGCAGGTTCGACTGCAGGTCAGGACATATGCCCAGGTGGCAAGTTTGATCCCTGATCAGGGCGCATGTGGGAGGCAACCAATTGATATTTCATTCTCACATGGATCTCTCTCTCTCTTTCTCCTTCTCTCTCTTCTTTCCTCTCTCTCTCTAAAATCAATAAAATCCTACCTCAGGTGAGGATTATAAATAAATAATCTCATCTCTCTTCTCCTTTCTCACCTTCTTGCTTTTCCATTATTTCACTGCATGTGGCAGGTGAAACATTACTAAAACAGAAATATAACACTGTCCGGTGAGGTTCAGTAGTTGAGCAGTGACCTAGGAACCAGGAGGTCACATTTCAATTCCTGGTCAGGGCACATGCCCAAGTTGTGGGTCGATTCCCAGAAGGGGACATGCAGGAGGCAGCTGATCCAATGATTCTCTCTCATCATTGATGTTTTTGTAGGGTTTTTTTTTCTCTCTCTCTCCCTTCTTCTCTGAAATTAATAAAAAAAATTTTTTTAACAAAAGAAATATAATGCTCGCAGCAGACACCAGTTGTGCTGGGCTCTGTCAAAGGTGCTGTCAAAGGTGAGTGAGTGGAGCTGTCAAAGGTGAGTGGGTGGGTGCTGTCAAAGGTGAGTGGGTGGGTGCTGTCAAAGGTGAGTGAGTGGGAGCTGTCAAAGGTGAGTGGGTGGGTGCTGTCAAAGGTGAGTGGGTGGGTGCTGTCAAAGGTGAGTGGGTGGGAGCTGTCAAAGGTGAGTGGGTGGGTGCTGTCAAAGGTGAGTGGGTGGGTGCTGTCAAAGGGGAGTGAGTGGAGCTGTCAAAGGTGAGTGGGAGCTGTCAAAGGTGAGTGAGTGGGTGCTGTCAAAGGTGAGTGGGTGGGTGCTGTCAAAGGTGAGTGGGTGGGTGCTGTCAAAGGTGAGTGGGTGGGTGCTGTCAAAGGTGAGTGGGTGGGTGCTGTCAAAGGTGAGTGAGTGGGTGCTGTCAAAGGTGAGTGAGTGGGTGCTGTCAAAGGTGAGTGAGTGGGTGCTGTCAAAGGTGAGTGAGTGGGTGCTGTCAAAGGTGAGTGAGTGGGAGCTGTCAAAGGTAAGTGAGTGGGTGCTGTCCCAAAGGTGAGTGAGTGGGTGCTGTCAAAGGTGAGTGAGTGGGTGCTGTCAAAGGTGAGTGGGTGGGAGCTGTCAAAGGTAAGTGAGTGGGTGCTGTCCCAAAGGTGAGTGAGTGGGTGCTGTCAAAGGTAAGTGAGTGGGTGCTGTCCCAAAGGTGAGTGAGTGGGAGCTGTCAAAGGTAAGTGAGTGGGTGCTGTCCCAAAGGTGAGTGAGTGGGTGCTGTCAAAGGTGAGTGAGTGGGTGCTGTCAAAGGTGAGTGAGTGGGTGCTGTCAAAGGTGAGTGGGTGCTGTCCCAAAGGTAAGTGAGTGGGTGCTGTCCCAAAGGTGAGTGAGTGGGAGCTGTCAAAGGTAAGTGAGTGGGTGCTGTCCCAAAGGTGAGTGAGTGGGTGCTATCCCAAAGGTGAGTGGGTGGAGCTGTCAAAGGTGAGTGGGTGGGTGCTGTCAAAGGTGAGTGGGTGGGTGCTGTCAAAGGTAGGCAGGTTGTGGACACAGGGAGGACCTTCCTCACAGACGCACCTCGTCCTGTCACTGGCCTGCACGCTCTTTAGATATGACAAGATTAAGGGATCTGTTTGGCGGTTTTCTAGTGTTTTCATGGACACCCTGAAGTGTGTATTTAAAACTTGGAGCAAACTCTAGGTGATAGTTTCTAACTGTGTTTGACTCCACAGTGATACCTGCTATTAGTTTTTTTTATCTTCAGCTCCAGTGTGTCACCTGACATGCATGGGGCTGAACAGACCCCACTCACCGATGTTCATCCAGTAGATGTGCAGCGGGGGCAGCCCCGTGGGCGGGTTGCAGGGCAGGACCAGGGGGTCTCCCTCCTCCACTTCAAGGGGCTCGATCTTTTCTTTGGGGAATTTTGGAACATCTGGTATAAAAAAGTCATTTCAAGACATTGTTAAAGTTAACTTTCAGCAGCACAAGTAATACTTTGATGCATTCTTCTTTCACAAAATTAGAGCATTCTAAATAAATTCAGCACCCCCATCTTGGCTCTCCGATCTCCCCTGCAGAGAGGGATGCTGGTGGGAACCTGGCTGCGTCCTTACACATGTTTCCAACTACCTGCGCATGTGGGAACTGCCCACCAGACACTTTCGTGGGGACTTGGATCCAGCCACAGCACTCCCCTGCGTGCATCTGCACCAAGTGGGAGTGCCCAGCCTTGGGCTCTGTGCCTGTGAGGCGCTGAGAGACGTGGCCCCTTCTGCAAACACCGTGACTTCTCTCCCGCAGACACACGCTCCCTAGCTCTATGGTGAGCCTGTGCATGCGGCTGGCGCGTGCTCCGTTCAGAGCGTGACCACGCAGATGAAGGGGTTCCAAGCCCACGGGGGTGGGGGGAATGGCACACCTGCCTGTGAGGCAGAAGGTGACCACGGCATGGGGCAGAAAGCCTGCCCATGGGAGCCACTCTGAGTAAAAGGGACTTCGAATGAGGGGCGCAGCGTAGAGAAGGGGCCCCTGTGAGAGTCCAGCTTGTGTTTCCTCCTGGGGGGACGCTCTCTGAGAGTGAGGCAGTTACGTGGACGCGCAGTCACAGCCCTGCCGGACTCCACACCAACGCCAAGGCCAAGGCCAACGCCAAGGCCAAGGCCAACGCCAAGGCCAACACCAACGCCAACACCAAAGCCCACGCCAAGGCCAAGCCAACACCAAGGCTAACGCCAACGCCAACGCCAACGCTGGGATCTCTGTGAAGGTCTTTATAAAACAGCCCTAAGAACACTCAGCATGCATTTGGCTGGACCTTGCATTGGTGCCTTTGAACCTGTGGGGGGACCTGCGTTGGGGACTCACAAGCTCTCACGGGGCGGAAGGGCCTCTGGAAGGATTCCTCACACGGGAGGAGTGGGATGGGCTAGGGTTGCCCTGCCCTGCGCTCCCTTCCTCAGGGTGGGTCACGGAGGTGGCAGGCACTCTCTGAAGCCGGAGACAAGCTCGCTTACTGAAAAGTCTTTCCCGCTCCAGGAGCTCTGTGCATTTCCCCGGCGGCCCCCCCTCTGGCTGGGGGAATGTGCGGACATTTCTCTGATCCCCGCACCAGCTGCAGGAACTGCTTCTGTCTTACAGCCAGGACCTTTCCCAGCGCAGCCTTCAGGGGGCAAGGTCTTACTCCACAGGCTTGGCCACTTGGGAAGGCGGGTTCCCTCCCGGTTGCCTCCTTCCAGCACAGGTCTCCCTGCAGGTCTGGGCAGGCACCTGGAATGGCAGCCACCGGGGATCCTGCCTCTGCTCCAGGTAGCGCTCCATCCCCATCGAAGGTCAAAGGCAGGAGCCTGCTCAGTCAACCCCCATGCTCAGGAGCTGCGGGAAGTAACAGCGCCACCTACCTGCGGGCGGCAGCTCTGACTGAGCAGGAGCCCGCGGGTCCCTGGACAGGAAGTCCAGCTCTCCTGAGCCCAGCATAGTGACTTCCAGACTGTCCCTCCCTGAGCTCCAAATCCCCACCCCTCGCTCAGTGTTCCTTGCAGACGCCCAGCGTTCGTGGTGCTGAAGGTCGCAGGGCCGCCAGGGATTTGTGAGATCTGCTGATCCTCAGACACGAGGGGCAGCCAAGGGAGGGAAATCCAGGTCCAGAAACGCAAGGAGCAAGCAGTTCTGACTGTAACAAGCAGACGCCACAGGCCCAACCGGAATGCTCACTTCCCAGGGGACACCCACTGCAAAGCAGGACTAATAAGATGCAGAAAGCCCTAATTAAAGAATCGCCCCTCAGAGCACTCAGAAATCTAAAGATTCCCACAGAGCGCACAGCCAGGGAGCCTGCATTAATTAAACCCAGGTTATAAAGCCCCAATTCTGGAGATGTCAATAGTGTAATTCAATTGGCTTCCAAGGCACCAATAATAAAACACAAAGTAAAATGAAAAGTATAAGTCCACCAAACCTTTTATTCCGGGGCACACGTCTCTGGAACAGCTTTTGGGCAAAGATGAAATTAATATCTGGAGGGAGGGGGGGAATATTTACATGTGGAATAATTTAAGGTCTGAGAATCGGTATTACGAAGGACATTCATTTGTTGGTTGTTTGGGATTATTTTTTAGGTCTTACTGTTTAACTTTGAAGCCGTTTCGCGAGCGTGATGCTGGCTGCGAAGCAAACGCTGCCACCTGGGCAGAGGAACTTCATTACCAGAACTCATCAGCAGGCAGGACGTTGGCTTTATTCCGACGAAGACGTGGCTCCTGTTTAAAAGCAACCCTCCCCGGTGACTTTGGCTGATTGTGTTTCTCTTGTGACAAACATCAGCAAGGCCGAGTTTGGACACATGCAACACTGTCTGAAGCGAATTTATAAACACTCATTTTTCTTCTGGGCTCCAGCTTGCCGACTCATTTCAGAGGAACAGTCCATCAACGCGCCGAACAGCCTCCTTCCGGCAGCCTGGGAGAGCCGGGCCCTGACCCGGGATGCTCCCTGTGCGGAGGCTTGGAAACCCCGACCGCAGAGCCGAGAGCTGCAGGACACCCAGCCCTTCCCGCACCTGCTCGCTCCTCCTCTCCAAGTGGCTCCCACATTTATTCTTCAGCAGAAGGATGCACTTCAGGTAACCGCTCCTAGGGTAGAGGGTCCTGAAAACCCAGCCAGAATCGGCGTGGAACACTTTCACAGAGACCAGTGAGCTGCGCCCTGTGCTGCATCAGCACAGCCAAGGGTTCAGCGAGCCTGAGGGAGGGCTGGCGAAGGATGAAGAAAAGACAGACAAAGAGAATAAGCTGGGTCTAGGTGGATCTTCTGTGCCTGGCTGAGGCCACAGAAAAGATCCATACTGCAAGCTGATGGTTTATTTTGTAGTCAGAGGTAAACAAGGTAATTTACAATGTTCTTGTAAGTTTCACTTATTTTGGCAGCACTTGCTGCACCTCCCACAGCCCATTAGCTACCCAGGAAAGATCTAGGGAGCAGTCACAAGATCAAGCTTAATTATGCTTAGAGGGCTGTGCCCTCCAAGCTGGGACTTGTTTGCGACTTTGCCAGCAGGTCAGTCCGAGGCTTAACCCTATAACTGCTCCCTACAGCACCCCAGTCTTCTTATCAGAACGACCAACGCAGCAAACCCGCAAAAGCAAACCTTCCCGGCTCTCGAGGTGCGGGAGGGCTTTGAAACCCACCATCCACTCTCAGCACCTCACACAATGAAAGCCGCAGCTTTGCGCCTGAAACGCCGGAGACGCCTGAGAAACACTAATCTGTAGGCTGCCCTGTAGGATGAACTGAGCCCTCATACTAACACTCCTTGGCTACGGGGCTTCAGCCCTTTCTCCTTTTCTCCGGCCGCCCCTCGTGTCCTACGGGTCATCGCTATGGGATCCTCGGAAGGGTGATTACAAGTTCCTTGGGAAAGAGACTATGAGACCTACGCTGCATAGTCCCCCTGCCCATTTGCCTCACCGGAGAGTCGCCAGGCCCAGCCGGTACGGCTGTTGGTTGGGCATGTCCTGATTCCTGGTTGGGGCGGGTGCCTGGGTCGTGGGCTCGATCCTTGGTGGGGATCATGCAGGAGGCAGCTGATCCGTGTTCTGCTCTCACATCAATGTTTCTCTCTCTTTCTCTCCCTCCCTCTCCCTTCCGCCTTTCTCTCTAAAAATCGGTGAAAAAAGCATTAGAAAAAAAAAGAGTTGTCAGGGAGAGTTAACGCCACTAGTCACGCTAAGTAACCAGTCCAACGACAGGTCCTGGGGAGGGTCCTTCATGGGACTCGAGGATCAAGTCCTCTGCAGAGGGTCCTTTCTGGGACTCGAGGATCAAGTCAGGCCCTGAGTCTGATACCCGACAAGGCGGACGGCGCCTTCAGCTCACGGAGAGGATGCTGCCCGCATGAGGGGGCACAGGCAGCCCTGGTAGCACAGGACTGTGCACCCACACCCTGGAGCCGCTGCCGGGGCCACGCCCTGACTTCCCCAAGCGCCAGGTGACCAGAACCTGCTCCTTAATGTGATCCTGTGTCCTCGTTCATCAAGTGGCACCGCACTGACCCCTCATCCATTGGTGTGGTCAGAGTTTAAAGAAACCACTCCACATAAATTAAAACAGTGTTGGCACTTAACCTTTTGCACTCGGATGTCAAGTGTGACTCGACACGGTTAGCATTAGAATAAATGAATCGAGAAAAAAGCAAGCGAGTGCAAAGGGTTAAAGGTTTGATCAGTAGCTAGAGCATCGGCCTGAGGATCCAAAGGATCCCGGGTTCAATTCCAGTCAAGGGTATGTATCTTAGTTGCAGGCTCCTCCCCGGCCTGGGCCCTGGTTGGGGCGAGTGCAGGAGGCAACCAATCAATGTGTTTCTCTCACATCAATGTTTCTCTGTCTTTCCCTCTCCCTTCCACTCTCTCTAAAAATTTTTCAATGGAAACATATCCTTGGGTGAGGTTTAACAACAACAAAAATCACCAGACATGCGGTGGGTTTTGCTCAGGGGTGCCTCCCCCCAAAAACCCCCGTGATGTTCACCCCATCATGAGGACAGACACACGGGCCACGGGGCGGGGGCTCTCTTCTCCTGTGTGAGCTTCTCTGATGTCTGTGAATATTTGGGATTAACTTCTTCAGAGGAGGGAAGGGGCCAGAATCATTGTGTAGAAAAGTTTCTGTTTGTAGGGACAACAATGGGATTTCTAGCTAATGTGCTCACGTTGGAACTTAGGTGGCCAAAGCCTTGGAGGTGACGGATGAAAACTTTAAAACATGAGAGAGATACGTGATAAAACTCGAATCACAAAGACCCTATTAATATAAAAGGAATCCAATCTCTGCCGCTTTAGAAAAGACTCGAGAGTTGAAGGTGTGGAAAGCTCCGCCTGGTCTCTGATGTGTGAATTCCCTGGGAGCCAGGCTTGGGGTCCTCTTCAAAATACAAATGATCACAGAACACAGCCAGGTGATGAAGTCATTTCAGAAGAGACGGAACACGATGTGTCAGAAACTAATTTATTTTTCTCTTTTCTGAGCAGCAGAATCACGAAGCAATTACCCACCACCGCTTAGCTCAGCTCCGAAAGCGGCTCTTAACAACAATGCCAGCGGGTTCCGGCCAGAATCTCCGCACATTGTTCAGGTCTTGGCTCCGTCGGCTTCGAGAGCCAGAGAACATGTTTGTAAAATCCTTTAATGGAGAATCGTAGGCGAGAATGTGCCTTTTCTCTCTCTGCACCAGGTCTAGCTGCTGCTTTTGCCTTTGTGTTTCCATAGCAACCATCAGAATTCAGGGTAGGGACCAGCCAATGCCATGTCTTCTACAGGGATTTTTAATAACCTCTCTCTGCCTCTCTCTTTCTCATCTTATTTCAGCTAACTGATTTCAGATGGATGATAGATAAGTGGGTAGACAGATAAAGATAGATAGATAGATAGATAGATAGATAGATAGATAGATAGATAGATAGATAGATGATGGATGGATGGATCGATCTAGTTTTATCATCCTCAAGCACAATTTCCATGGCGATAATTTCTGATCCAGAATTCATTAACACTTGCGACTGAATGTCACTTCAAACCCAAACTCCTAAGGTCATTTCCAAGTTTATGTGTCACTGCTCTGCCCATGACTATGCTACAAAGTTTCGCCTGCCAGCTCAGTAAGGTTAATTCCGACAAATCAGCATCCTGCATGCTTATTCACTTCACGTACACAAAAGGGCCCTTGGTAAAGCAAATGTAAGTGATAACGAGAAGGAAAGAGATACCACGAACACTCTTTCAGCCACCACGCCTTACACAAAAACCATAATCCTGCCACGACCGCTCTGCTGTCCTCACTCATTCCAGGAGAGATCATTACTCCCCCGCGTTTTATTTTTATAGATCGCTTGTTTTTCACTACATGTTTGCACTACAAGTCTCACACAAAATGATACCCCTAAACAATATTTCATTTTGATATATGTTTGAACTCCCATAAATGAGATCACAGTGTCTGTGTGTTCAACATATTCCCAAGGCTCCTCAGTCTTCACTGAGCTGTATTTTTGTCTGATTATACTACAACTAGAGGCCGGCTGCACGATATTTGTGCAAGAACAGGCCTTCCTTTCCCTGGCTTCACTTCCAGCCGCCCGGGAGCCAGCAAGTCCTCGCTTCTGTCCTGAGCACCGCTCCTGTAGCTCCCTCCGCCGCCCCCCCTCCCCCTCACAGCAGGCGTCCTGCCCCTCCCAGCCGCTCCGCACCTGCATATGCAAATTAACCCGCCATTGTTGTTGGGTTAATTTGCATACTCACTCTGATTGGCTGTGGGTATAGCAGAGGTACAGTCAATTTACATGTTTGTCTATTATCAGGTAAGATGTATTTATTCGTCCGGCTGTGATGGGACTCCTGGGTTTCCCAGTGTGTGAAGCTTTAACACGTCTTGTTGAAGAAAGCCTCCCAACCCTGATGTCAGGAATACTGTTCAAAATACTCTTCCACCCCACGGTGCAGCCTTCAATCCCCCGGGAAGGAAGCTGCTCCGTGAGGTGAGAGAGGGCTCCAGAGACAGGCTGTCTGCGTGGATAGTCAGCGTTTCACACCATTCCGTCTCAAAACCAGAAGAGAATCGGGCTGGCTCTTCCGTACCTTTGTCAGAGCCGCGTGGGTTTGTTTCCCGGTTCTCCGTGCAGTTCCAAGGCCTGCACTCCGCCATGTGGCCTAGTGACACAGTCTTCCCAGGGGGCCATGCACCCCGACTTGTCCTCAGTCAAAAGACTCTACCCGGTGGCCCCTCTGCTCCTCATATCCCTGAATCAATAGGTCACACTCCACAGACAGACAAACCAAAGCAAACAACAGAGACTTCTGTTCCGTTGTCCTGTAGATCAATTCATGGAGAATCGACAGTTTGGCTTTCCTAGTCTTTCGATCCATAAAACTTCTATTTTCCCCATTTGTGTAAATCTTTGACAGCGGTTTTCATACACATGTACACCTTTCCGCTATAAAGTTCTCATGCCTCTTGGTTGGACTGACTTTCAGCGTCTATGTTATCCCCCCCTTCACTCTCCTTCCCGTGACTTTGCTGTTACCTCGAGCTAGCGTGTTCATTTTCATCTCAACACGATGACCCCTGAGAAGCTGACATCACCAACTGCCCCCTCTCTCTTCTTTTCTGAGGGCAGTTAGGGTGAGAAGTATCTGTCCGCGGACACAGTGCTCTAGCTGCGCCCGGCAAGTGTCCCGGGGCAGAATCTCCACCATTGTCACTTCAGAACGCATTCTAGGGCCTTTGCCATCTCTCCTCTGACTCAGAAAGTCCTTAGAAATACGGTTATTCATTTGCAAAGATGTAAGGCTTTTCTAGTTTTCTTTTCATTATTGATTTCTAACTTAATTGCATAAGGTCATCTTTTCTTCCTAGCTAGGAAATCACCAAATATCAAGAAAGCGTGCTAGTCTGGCTAGCGACCATGCTGTACTGTGGTCATTGGCTGGCTTGTGAAGCCTTCTATGTGCCTGGCATCGATGACTTTTCTGCTTGAGTTCCCAAATAAAAAGATAAGGCGAAATGTTTTCCATCATTATGACAGATTTGTCTATTTCTCCATGTAGTTCTATTGTTTTCTTTGCATAGTTTGACATGTATCCTTAGTGAACTAACCTCGGGAAGCCTTTTTAAAGGAAGGTCGGTGGTGCCTGGCATTAATTTAACCACACCTGCTTTCATTGGCAGAGCATTTAGCTGGGATATCATTTCCGCCTTGTGGTTTAGCGATTCTGCATCCTTATGCTTTAGGTGTGTTATGCTGTAAATGGCTTATGGCTTTTTATTAACTGGAGCGTTTAGTCAGTTTGCTTTTATCGTTAATCAGTGGTAGGTACCTGAATTTATTTCTAGTTTTTAAAATGCCTGCTCATTTCACTTTGTATTTTCTCTCCTTTCCTTTTCTTCCTCCTCCTCACACCACATGGTTTGATAATCATTCCTTTTTTTCTATACTTTTAGAGTAATTACTCTATAAATATTAAAATGCACATGTAACGTGCAGAGTCTACATTGATTTGGCTGTTCTCCCCTCCGCAATCATTTCAACCCGGTCCCCACCCCGGCTTTTGGGGTAAGGCCCCCGTGCTGTTCGTGATGTGTGTTTTAGAAGCGTGGGCCTGTTCCTCTGCTGTCTTCTGCGAGCTCTTCGCTGTTCTTTGAGTTCTTCAAAGTGTAGGGCTCCGTAAGGAGAAACTGCCACATAGCAGCTGATGACAGTGTTCTACATGAGAATGGATTCTGTGAGCCTCTGGTTGGAATCACATGACCCTGCCTCCTTTAAGATCAGGGAGGATAGCCAATTGTGATGGTTGGTCAGCAGAGGTCTCATGAGCATGGCAGTGATGAAGTCTGAGTTTTGGTGATAATTATTGACCAATGACCCCCTCCGTAGTAAGTAGCTTGCAGTTTCCATGACTACTGTTTATGGCAGGCATGACTGATAAGCATTCTTCTGAGGGACTCCCATGGTGAAGTTAGGTGGGCTTTAGGATTTGCTCTGAGCCACCTCATCACTAGAAGTTACCTGTGTGACTTCTCGTTGGAAGCAAACTTACATGCTCTCTGCCCCAGATCCTAAACTGGTGACCCAAGGTCACATGCTGCAGCCACAGCATGAGGGTGAGTCGCCCAGGAGGCTGTGTGGGGAACATAACAGCTGCTCTGACTGACAGCTGCCAGACCCATAGCGAACTGCGTGATTTAGAAATGACCTGTGTGAACACTGCTTGGGGATAACTTGTTATTGCAGCATAACTCGCTGACCCTAACTAATACCATGTGCAACTTAGTTCTCATCACAAGGCAATAGATACTATGTTTCCCCAAATTAGACACAAGGTTACTGGATGGAGTGCAGCAACCTCCCATTGCTTTCAAGGTCATCCACTTCTACGTGTCAAGACCTAGAAAAGAATTCCCCTTAGAAAAAAGATTATCAGGCACACATGCGCTGATTGGATTAATGATGTGTTGTTTCATTCAAGCCCAGAACACCGCCTACCTCACACGTGACAAAAACATCTATAAATCCCCACTGTAATACTCACTGGGAACTATAAACTCTATTTCTTCTGACATAGCCACTCCCAGCTTGTTTGAAGCGAAGCAGCGGTATTTCCCTTGGAAGTGAGCTATCTGCCCCTCATTTGGGATCCTGAAGGTTCCTGAGTTGTTGGAGACAATGATCCGAGGGTCGGAGAAGTCAAAGGGCTTGCCATCTTTCGTCCACATAAATCTGTAACGAAAACTCAGCTTAATGACCTGGAAAAATGATACCGTATCCAAAGGTATTGATACACCAATGCACAGAAATGACAAAACCAGGACATTTAATTTCTGGTAAAAAAACATGTTGAATGGACCATCATAGAAGACATCTGACAAGCTGCTGTGGACTGATCCCAAATCCCTGTACTGAAGCTCAGTCCCCAGTGTGATGGGGTCAGAGGCTGGGCTGTGGGAGAGGATGAAGTCACAAGGGTGGGGTTCTCAAGAACTGGGTTAGTGTCCCTAGGAAAGAGAGCATTCTTGCCCCCCCCCCCTCATGTGAGGTTACAGAGAGGGGGCGGCTGCCTTGAACCAGGAAGCGGAAGGAAAGGGGGTTTCATACCTAACAGCATCAGGTGGGAGGCTACTCACCTTGGCTCCGGATTGCCTTTGGCTTCACATTCGATTTGAAAATATTCATCAAAGGGAAAGGCAACTTGTTCCTTTGACTGTTTTGTGATGGTTGGAACCTGTTGAACTAAATGGTAAAAACACTGATGAGGTGAACTAGTTGCCACAGAGACGCTGTCACCTGCTGTCTGTGTTGACGAGAGAAAGGTCTGAACAAGTGGAAACGACAGGATGAGCCTCGCTTCCTCTGTGTGCCCTGGGTTTCACTGCTTCATGCTGTCGTGTATTCCATTTTATTAGAAATTAGAACTAAAAATCCTTAAAGTATGATTAGTCCATTAAAAATAATCCCATCACAGGTTGAAAAAAGTAACATGTTTTATAAAAAAAACACAGAATAGAATAAGAGACCTGGCATTGCTTCATTTTGCTGCAAACCTCTTTATATCCTGAGATACGTGGGTTCTCATATACGTCTGCAGCAAATCTGTTGCTGAAACTATTTTACTTCAAGATCTCAAGAAAAAAAAGGAGAAAATAGCCAAGCAGGTGTGGCTTAGTGGTTGAATGTCGACCTATGAACCAGGAGGTCTTGGTTTGATTCCCGGATAGGGCACGTGCCCAGGTTGTGGATTTGATCCCCAGTGTGGAGTGTGCAGGAAGCAGCCGATCGATGATTCTCTGTCATCATTGATATTTCTATCTTTCTCTCCCTCTCCCTTCCTCTCTGAAATCAGTAAAAATGTATTTTTTTAAAAAAGAAGAAAATAATAAATATAAGAAGAAAACCCAGCCTCACACAGGTCTGTCCTTGAGGGGGTAAGACATTTTCCACTCCCATCTGGTGACTGTGAATAGTCCCCTAGAGAGTTCACCAAAACTCAACAAGTGGTAGTTCGTTTGTTTCTCTCTCTCTCTCTTTCACTCTCTCTCTCTCTCTCTCTCTCTCTCTCTCTCTCTCTCTCTCTCTCTCTCTCTCTTTCTTTCTTGCAACATTTGATACAAATGTTTTTGTTAATCCTCATCCGAGGATATTTTTCCAAAGATTTTTAGAGAAAGTGGAAGGGAACAGGAGAGGCAGAGAGAGAAGCATCTATGTGAGAGAGACACATCCATGGGTTGCCTCCTACACACACCTTCACCAGGGCCGGGATTGAGCCTACAACTAAGCGAGGTAATGCCCCTTGACCGGGATTGCACCTGGACCCTTCAGTCCGTGGGCTGATGCTCTATCCACGGAGCCAAATCGGCTTGGGGAGTGGCAGTTTCTTCATTGCAATGTGGAGTCTGAAACCATCGCCATAAACTGTTCATACTCTGTTGTAGTAAAATGTCTGATCCGCGGATTCTTTTTAATCATGCATGATCTTGTAACATCACACAATAACCGTTTGGAAAAAGTATTGGTTCCCTGAGTGACAACCACCTGCCAATCCTGATACATTTCATTCCACAGTATTCGAAATTCACTTTTGTCAATATCCTCACCGATCTGACCAGAAGAGCCGTCCCTGTCGGGAAGCTGTCAGGCTCCTAGTGGAGACTATCGATTTGCTGGTTTTATCAATGGCAACACGTATTGTCAGCTGTCCACCTTGATGTGACAGGGTCCACGGATCCACTGGGAGCAACATCTGCCATGAACCTGTTTGCGTAACTTGGTCTGCCGTGGTCTTTGGAGTAAAAACGGTGCTCACACCACCACTCGGTGGAGGAGCGGGGCCACCTGGGCTCTGGTCAGAGGCAGAACCCCTCTATGTGGACGTCCTCGCTCAGCCACAGATTATGAAGAATGTGCTCAAGAATGACATTTAATAAGAGCAGCAATGTTTAATTGCTTCAACAAGGACAATCTTTTTTTTTTTTTTTAATATATTTTATTGATTTTTTACAGAGAGGAAGAGAGAGGGATAGAGAGTTAGAAACATCGATGAGAGAGAAACATCAATCAGCTGCCTCTTGCACACCCCCTATTGGGGATGTGCCCGCAACCAAGGTACATGCCCTTGACCGGAATCGAACCTGGGACCCTTGAGTCCGCAGACCGACGCTCTATCCACTGAGCCAAACCGGTTTCGGCAAGGACAAACTTTTTAAAAAATTATGTTTTATTGATTTCAGAGAGGAAGGGAGAGAGAGGAGAGATAGAAACATCAATGATGAGAGAGAATCATTGACCTATGCCTCCTGCGTGCCCCCTAATGGGAGATCCAGCCCACAACCCAGGCATGTACCCTGAACAGGAATTGAACCGTGACCTCCTGGTTCATAGGTCAATGCTCAGCCACTGAGCAATGCTGGCCGGGCTGCACAGGACAATCTTAAGCGAAACTTTGGTTTGGTTTGGTTTTACTGAGAGTAGATGGTTGTGCAGAACACCCTGCCTGCTGGCCCAGCTGGCTGCCAACACCTCGATCTCCGTCAGGGCGACACTATCTTTTGTGTGGCATAATGCACCTGTTTGTGCAGTAAAAAGCAACAATGCCAGGCGGTGTTACTGTGAAAGGTCTGATCACAGACTGCCCGGATGTGCCTCTGAGACCGGAGAGGTACTAGGGTCACCTATGACGGACGCTCAGCCTAAAACCATGGTCGGCAAACTGCGGCTCGCGAGCCACATGCGGCTCTTTGGCCCCTTGAGTGTGGCTCTTCCACAAAATACCACGGCCTGGGCGAGTCTATTTTGAAGAAGTGGCGTTAGAAGAAGTTTAGGTTTAAAAAATTTGGCTCTCAAAAGAAATTTCAATCGTTGTACTGTTGATATTTGGCTCTGTTGACTAATGAGTTTGCCGACCACTGGCCTAGAACTGTAACTCCATGCCACTTCCAATTTTAAAATTCCGTTTTCTTTTTTTTTTTTTTTTTTTTTTTTTTAAATATATTTTATTGACTTTCAACAGAGAGAAAGGGAGAGAGACAGAGAGTTAGAAACATCGATCAGCTGCCTCCTGCACACCCCCCACCGGGGATGTGCCCGCAACCAAGGCACATGCCCTTGACCGGAATCGAACCCGGGACCTTTCAGTCCGCAGGCCGACGCTCTATCCACTGAGCCAAACCGGCTTCGGCAAATTCCGTTTTCTTTATTTGTGCCTAATGAATCTGATAATCGTGTTTCACTAACTTAGGGGCGTTAGCCCAGGTTCAGGCTTTATCCACTGGGTACTGATAAATACTTCAATAACATCCACATCTGCACGGACATTTACCTTGTTTCTGGTTAATGCTATGTCTAAGTCATGCAGGTCTTGAGCTGAATGCATATCCGTGTTATTCAAATTTTACTACAGTTATAAATGGCGAGGGATGGTGCACCATAGCCACGGTCCCTGAGATATCAGCTAATGGCTTGTGAACAACTTGTTTGTTAGAGCATTATTCTCTCCTAAATTTGCTAAGGTTGTAAAGTCTCAGCATAACTAATTATTCAGGGAGTGGAGCTCACCACCTTTGGGTATTTATAAGAATAGATATTCTACATTATAAATCCTTTCTCCATAATTAGGCCAATTACACAGACACCAGACGTGCTGACATTCCATTTGAATACCTGCCTCCGTTTCATTTGCTCCAGAGTCCGGAAATAAATGGGTAATATTCACTTGCTCTGAAAACAAGTAATTAATATTTTATAACAATTGTTGTCGAAGGACCGTGCGGCACGAAAACGCATAAGTAGCTGAGACAACCGGAATGAAAATGAGCATTGCGGATGGAGACAAAATCTCACACCCTTCACCACCAATGGACCCGAGGAGGAAAGATGGAGAGGAAGCGGATGTTCTCAGAGAGGAGGGAGGTTGTGAGTCAGGAACGGCCCTGGGGCAAGTGTGAGGTTAGCTCCTTTCCCTCGAGGATCACGGAGAACCTCGCTCCGAGTTAGGCATTGCGACTCAAAGCAAAAGAATCTACTGAGGATGAAGTACTTCAGGCCCTTCCCAGCGTTTCTACAGCGAGGCTGGTGTCCAGTGTGTGTGAGCCGGCAGATTTCACCTCGACTCAGAGAACCTCGAATCTGCACATCTGCAGAGTGGGTCAGTGGGGTTCCTTAAGCAGGGGGCCATGGAAACCTGTCTGGCCGAGTGGGGAAGGGACTCTCATGGGGTGGGGGGTCTCTGGTACTGGCTGCCCCAGCATGTGATGACCTGTAACTTAAGGAAGCCTCAGAAAGTGGTTTCCAGCACATTAGCTAATGACAGCCTCTTCTGGTCACCGTTGGACTGTCCGGGTTTTCGAAGGGCTAGCACCTGCGTATTGGACTTTCTGAGGCCCAGACCAATTCTCCAGAACTCGGACGACCTGGAGGCCCTTCCCAACGCGGAGAGTCTAAGGATCCCCAGCACACATTGTTTATAACTCTCAGAGTTACAGGCGGAAACCCAGGGGGATAAGCCTTGAACTTTATGGACAAAATATCTAAGTAACTTCTCAAGGGTCTCTTTATGTCCCATGTGCTTATCACACAAGAGGATGTCCCCAAACCTCTACACTGTAGTTAACATACTATTACATACATTGCATTTGCAGATAATAGGGGCAGAAATAGAAAGTTGGGGACCAGCTAGAATTGTAAGAAATATTAATCCTGCTCTGTTAATCAAGATTGGTTTGTTCTGATTAAAGAAGCCACATTCTAACCTGGCTGGCAGCTGCACTTGGGACCTGGGAGCTCACCTGGAAATGCAGCCCATCCTCCCCATCAGGGAGCTGCCTGTTACCATGAAAAGATTAACAACCTTGTTGCAGAAACCAGAGCCACCAGCCATTTGAAGACCCCCAGCCCTTTGCACATCACTAAGCCCTTTGAAGATCCCCAGCCCCCATTACCTGTTAACTGCCCATTTGGCCTAACCTTTTGCCTACTTCCCATGTAATCTTTGTCCTTCTACCCAATATTAACACCTGGCTTATAGTGAGATGGGGGGCAGAGCAGATTTTTGTGGATGCTGCCGGCAGGATTGGAATAAACACTCATATAGGATTCAACCCTGTCTCTGCTTAATTGGCTCAAGTACTGACAGGCAGCCCGGACCCACTGATTGTCGGGTTATACAGACACGTTGTTTTTTGAGTTTTTAATTACTCTAACTTAACAGATTTATGATTTTTTACATCTGCATTCATTCTACCAACATATGATAAGATGTAAACTTCCATAAAACCATGGACTAAGCTCTTGCTGTAAATTCACAGGACAGGTACCTGCATCTGCAATGGGCGCCATTGGATGTGTGTATTTGCGCACTATAAAAATGGCTGCTTAATACTTTCCTATCTCATTTTTCATTCCTAAATATATAATCATTTTTTAAAAAAGAATACAAAGTGTATTCATTTCCTTTTTTTGTTATGATTGGTTGGGTACCAGTAATTTCTAAATCATATTTGTCCCTAAAATAAACTAACCTGAGTATATAAAAGGAACAGCTGTTGGTCATATTTGAGACCATCTTATAAGGCAAAATACCTCCTAATCTCTAGCTTACGTTCTCATAGGCCCATGGTCGGCAAACTGCGGATCGCGAGCCACATGCGGCTCTTTGGCCCCTTGAGTGTGGCTCTTCCACAAAATACCACGGCCTGGGTGAGTCTATTTTGAAGAAGTGGCGTTAGAAGAAGTTTAAGTGTAAAAAATGTGGCTCTCAAAAGAAATTTCAATCGTTGTACTGTTGATATTTGGCTCTGTTGACTAATGAGTTTGCTGACCACTGTCATAGGCCAAGTCTGCAGGGAGGCAAAAAGCCTGGGCTGGAAGGAATGGCGTTGGGCAGCGCAGTGCAAGCCACGCCAACACTGAGGAATACATGGGCAGGTTCTGACAGGGTGCTGGGAAATACAGAAGTACGGTCAAAAACGTCTCCTTGATCTAGACATGTCTTACTTGAAATCAAAATGCACACGAGACCCCAGAAAGCCGGCGCTGCTGCCGTCACTGTCACCGTACCTGAAAGCGGGATGTCAGAGCCGCTGGCGAAATGCAAGAGGAGGGACAGGAGAGAGAAGACGGCTCCGCTGGCGCCGGGCGGCCTCTCCATTGCTCTTCCGGGAGGAGGATGCGCAGAGGGTGGGACGCTGTCCCCTCTGCCCTTCGGGGGAAAACGGAGGGGGATGGAGTTGACCTGGAAATGCAGAAAAAATACAGAATAACACAGACTGGAAACTCATATACCCTAACATGTCAACACCATGTAAATTAAACATATTTTTCTTTTTTTGTTGTTGTTAATCCTCACCTGAGAATATTTTTCCATTGATTTTTTTAGAGAGAATGGAAGGGAGGGGTGGATACAGAGAGAGAGAAACACTGATGTGAGAGAGACACATGAATTGGTGGCCTGGACAGGGCCTACATTAGTAATAAAAAATATTTTCAAATGTGTCTTTCTGTAAGGAATTATTCTGATCCACAAAACAAAATGCGTTAAAAAACAACTGCTTCCATTATGAAAAGCTGAGCATTGCCAAACTGCAAACACTAGTTCTACCCACTGGGAAAAGGTTCGGGACACTCAACCATGTAGCTGTTTCTAAGGGAGAAAGTATGAGGGGAAGACGGTAATGCCTTGTCCTTCAAACTTTCCTGGTCCTTCTCTCTTTGAAACACACCGAGAATAGCAGTCTGAGTTCACTGTTTATAGTTATGTATCACTTGTCACCTGCAATCTATTATTTAATACTCTCTGCCATTAATATTCAATGCCGATTTCTTGAAGGCCATTGCATGTGTTTGTTTAATGAGCTGTCCTATGTGTGAAGGGAAAGGCTTCCAAAACCATGATGCTATTAGGAAACCACATTTCCAGATGAATACATCATCCTACCCTGAAACGGAGCATAAAAACACCAGAGGGCCTCCAAGGGAGGACGGGCTCCATTTCAATTACTCTCCCGATGCCTGTATCAGCCACAGTAAAGTAGCTTTGGGTGCTAATTGCTCAATAGCAATGATCTGACTTTTGTAACTACATGGTCTTGATCCAAGAAAGTCTCCCCCACAAAAAGGAAGGAACATTGAGCCACTGGCTTAAAATGAGACTGTAAGGACCCAGCTGGCATGGCTCAGTGGTTGAACATCGACCTATAAACCAGGAGGTCATGGTTCGATTCCCAGTCAGGGCACATGCCCAGGTTGCGGGCTCCATCCCCGGTGTGGCGTGTGCAGGAGGCAGCCAATCAATGATTCTATCTCACTATTGTTTCTCTCTCTCCCTCTCCCTTCCTCTCTGAAATCAATAAAAATATATTTTTAAAAAACACATAGTTACTACACATCAATGATGAGAGAGAATCGATCACCTGCCTCCTTCACGGCCCCTACTGGGGAATGATCCAGCAACCCAGGCATGTGACCGAACCGGGAATGGAACCATGACCTCCTGGTTCATAGGTCAACGCTCAATAACTGAGCCACACCAGCTGGGCAGTAAGTACATTTTGAAACAGAAAGATAGCTACACAATTATATTCCCATCCATCTTCCTTACAAGAATCTCAGTCTGAGGCCACACACCCGATGAAAGCATTTATGGAACCTCAAGATGGAGTTGGAACTAAGACAAGGAAATACACTCAAAAATGTTGGACAGCCGAAACCGGTTTGGCTCAGTGGATGGAGCGTCGGTCTGCGGACTGAAAGGTCCCGGGTTCGATTCCGGTCAAGGGCATGTGCATTGGTTGCGGGCACATCCCCGGTGGGGGGTGTGCAGGAGGCAGCTGGTCGATGTTTCTCTCTCATCGATGTTTCTAGCTCTCTGTCCCTCTCCCTTCCTCTCTGTGGAAAATCAATAAAATATATTAAAAAAAAAAATGTTGGAGAGCCAGTGACCTCAAGCTGATGTCTGATTCGTCAGGTCCAACGACATCACCTCTGGTCAAGAAAAAGAACCAATGAGCTTCCATGAATTGGACGGGGTGGTTTACATCTCCCTCCTCGCCCCACTCATCCTGGGGAGGACAAGATCATCCTGATATGGAACTCGAGGACACAGATGTCTTAGTGTGGCCAAGGGGACCCTTCTCGCCGGACTCTGGTGCCCTGGAGTGATTGGTGTGACCAGCATTGGGAACACGCTTGTTTCCAGGAGAATGGAAACACGGGCCGACATGCATACTGCACAGGAGTGCCCCAACATGATGACATGGAAACATGGTCGTTTCTCCAGAACATCCCCTAACACACATGCACCCTTCACGTGACAGTGGCCTCAGACTGCCCAGATGTTCCTCACACAGAACCACTTCACTCACATTCCTCTTCTGCTCTAAGAAGTGGACGTGGGGGCGGGCTTGGCCTCTGTCCATTTGCCGGGCCTCCCTCTACACGCAAAGGCACTCTGCCTGCTGACCAGCGGACAGGAGCGTGACGTGTGTAAGAACACGGCCCGGCCCTGAGTCAGCAGGGGACATCCACAGCCTTCCTTGTGGCCCGGGGGCGCCCACCTTCCTGGCTCATCTGCACACAGGACAGAAGCATCGCTGCCCATAGCAGAGGGTGAGGTCAAGTGAGGTCACGCATGCTTGTCAGACATAACAGAACAACGCATGGAATGCACACTGCACACTAATGTCAACCGTGTGTTGTACTGTGTGTTCCCCACCCACGTCAAGTCTCCTTCCGTCACCATTGATCCCCCTCTACTCTCTCCCACCTCCCCCACCCGCCTCCCTCTGAGAATCACCACACTGTTGTCTGTGTCTATGAGGTTTGGGGGTTTTTTTTTTGCTTCATCCCTCCACCAGCCATCTATCTCTAAAGGATGCTCTGGGCGTAGAGTGGAAGGGGCTACACTGACCCCTCCTCCCGGAGAAACAAGTGCTGTTCCGGCCACACTGAATCCTAATGTTGGAATGAACTTGGAGCATCTCAATTTTAAACAAGACTTTCCTACTCGGGAAGCTTGAAACAGATCAGCAGCTTTTATTACAGTCGCAGGAAGGGATGCGTTATGACCATGGCGTCCGAAGCGAAGATTTAAGAATGACGGAGTGGGTTTATGCAACCGTCAGGAACAGCGCTCTCACTCGCTAGTAGAATGGTTTACATTTCATTTTCTTTCCGCACACAGGGCTCAGCAATCAATCACTGCGCTGCAGAAGTGAGCGATGATAGTAGGCACCGGGCCTGCTCGCGATGGGGCGGGCATCACCCTCACTTCCGCGGGCCTGTCCCCTCATGAATCGCCTCCTGATGACTGTCAGGCCGGGTAAACGACTACCCAGTTCCGCAGTCAGGGCTGCCAGGGAGGGAGCCCTCACTTCACCCAAAACCGTGAAACTGGGCAAGGACAAACATAAAGAAAACTAAGAGGCTTTTGTTCCGCCTCCTGCTCGGGGAAGACCATACATCAATTTACAAGTGTCATGAACACAGGAATGCTGAGATAACTGTTAATGGCTTTCTGCTCCGAAAACAAAGGGAATATTGTACATCTGGCCATATCCATTCACGTTGTTTCATGTCACTGACGTGACAAAGGAGTGGCTCCCAGCGATAATCCATCCTCCGCAGAAGAGCAAAGAAATGCAGACTTTTCTCTAAGCAACCTGATCGCATTGGGAAAATGTCAGCTTTCTCTGATAATTATGTTGGATAGACCAATATCATTAATAACACCATTGATTTAATTAAATGGCAAGAGACGGCGGCTGAGCTCCAACAGGAACAGAATTGCACATACGTGACCAATATTTTTGGTTTCCCCTTCTATTTACTCATACCCCCAAATTCTTACTAAGGAGATGCTGTGCTGACATATAATTCAGATTCTTTCCTAATGGAGGGAAAGAAAGGAAACCACCCCAAATCTAGACTGCGTGCTGCAGGAAAGGAGACACGGTCTTCCATCCTGGCTCAGGATGATTTCTGGTGCCTGCACACCATCCTGCTCAGTGGGGAATTTTTTGTTAATTGAAGAGGAACACAGGTGTGATAGGGGCAGAAATAGAATATTGGGGTCCAGCTATAATTGTAAGAAATATTAATCCTGCTCTGTTAACCATGGTTTTTTTCTGATTAAAGAAGGCACATTCTAACCTGGCGGGAGGTTGCAGGTGGGACCTGGGAGCTCACCTGGAAATGCAGCCCACCCTCCCCATCAGGGAGCTGCCTATTACCATGGAAAGACTAACAACCTTGTTGCAGAAACCAGAGCCGCCAGCCCTTTGCATATTGTCAGCCCTTTGAAGACCCCGTTTGCCTACTTCCCCATGTAATCTCTGTCCTTCTAACCAATATAAGCAGCTGGCTTATGGGGAGAGGCAGAGCAGATTTTTGTAGATGACCTGCTGCCCTCTCATGCTGCCGGCAGGATTGGAATAAACGCTCATATGATTCAACCCTGTCTCTGCTGAATTGGCTCAAGTAGTGAGAGGCACTGTACACCCATTGATTGTCCAGTTACAGATGCACTAAAATATACACGACTCAGGTGTACAGCTCAGTGAATTTTTACATAAGTGTAAATTCGTGTAACCACATCTCCACCTTTTTACAGGTTCTCGTCCCAGGAGCAGTCCACTGCCTTCATTCCCAGCAGATTTCCAGGTCCTGAGAGAGATGTTTGTATGCCTCTAACTACTGGATCCAGCCAGGTGGCATCTCCCCCAGGTGGTGCGTGGGTTAGGTGGGGGACAGGTGGGTGGTCGCCATGTCTGGGGAGTGTTACTGGCTTTCGTGGGCAGGAACCATGGACCCTGACTGGCCTGCAGAGCTCAGCAAAGTCCCACCCAGGGAAGAGCTGCCCCTCCTGGCACGCCTGCACCCCCACCCCAGCCCCACTGTGTGCCACCCTGGGATCAAAAACGGAGTCTCTTTCTAGCACAATGGTGTTTAACTATTATACATACAACCATTTGGATATAATAATCTTCAAATTTAAAGATATTTATTTACCGTAAGTTACAATAATACTAGAATAAAGCCTATCAAATTAAGTAAAAAACATACGGAACAATTATAAAAAAATTCCTACTGATTAATTCCATCAGTTATTGACTATTATCTCCTTAAAAAAATTGGCTAAAATAAAGTAAGGATATTTTCTCCAAAGGAAAAAAAAATATCTGCAAGTACAGAGTCTAAAACTTGACATCCTACCTTTCAAAATCTCAACCAATTAGTTTCCATCTCTTCTAATTTGAGTAAAACTTTTTGTGGATTATATTCTCATCTGAAATAAATGATACATTTTCTAAAATTTGAAAACTCTAAAATATGGACGAGAGAAACCCAAAGTGAGTTCTGACGACTATACCCAAAGGTCAACTTCGTGAAGCAAGTTGTTGCATTAAAAAAAGCCCCTCATAACTGCTGTCATTTCTCTCCACCCACCCCCACTTCACAAAGCCCCAAACCAGGGGTCCCAGCAGCACCTACCAACCACGTTATTGATGGGCAGCTGGCATTAGATCAAACCCCAGCTCTCAGAACTGGCTTTCCCCTTCCCACTTTTCCCAAGTCTTTAAATACCTTCCTTCCATTCATTCTCTCTTCATTCATTCCTTATGTATTTCGACTTTGTTCGACACCAAGAAAAAAATGTCCAAAAAAAGAAATGGGGTGCTTCTAGGTGGAAGTACTTCCAGCTGGGAAGCTCTTGTCTGAACCCCTAACAATAGACCAATGACATAAAGAATAGGTGCAAATAGCGCCCACTGAGTCTGGCAATCCTATATAATAAAAGGGTAATATGCAAATTGTCCCCTCGACCAGGAGTTCGACCAGAGTTCAAAAAGGGGGCGGGGCCGGCCTGCCAACCGCTGGGGACCCTCCCCCAGGCTGGCCCCACCCCTGATAGGTCTCCCCACCCCAATCGGGGGTTGGGCCGGCCAGTCAACCTCCCATGTCCCCTACCCCCGGCCGTCCTGGCCCAATTGGCGCAGGCCAGCCAGACCCCACCCATGCACGAATTCATGCACCGGACCTCTAGTCTTTGATAAAAAAACAATCAGAAGCACAGAATTTGGAATTGTTTTAAAGAAATAACAAATTACATGGAAAGTATTTTATTATAGCTATTAATTATGTTTTTATTAATAAAGAACTAATTTTAAAATATGCCTAAGGTTTGGGTGCTTTTCATCTGCTTCCCACTTTCCTGTACGAATCAAATGTTTTGAATGAGGACTGTGACTTATGGAATGAAAACAGGGCTCACAAGTTGCCACCACCTGCCTCGCCCACGTCTGTAAGAGACTGTAGCTTCCTGAGGCCGGTGCCAGGTCTGTTCGCCCTCCCTGTGCCCACCCACAGTGGAGACAATAGGTGAGTCTGAGTGAGTGAATGAGCGCGTGAATTTCATCCACACGTCTACAAAAATACACTTGGTGTAAACGTAAAAGGTCAGCCAAATTCCAGATATCCTCCTTTCTCATTCATCGAAAGACAACGGAGAAATTAATTTTCTGAATTACTTACTAAAGTAAATATGGGTTTGATAGGTAAAACATGGATCTAAACCTTGCTAGGTATGTTGCAATAATACAGGCTAACAGAAATAGAACTTTCAATGAATCTCATTAACTTTATCAGTGCCTGCTTGAGGCCAACTATATTCACGGCTCCGAGTGGCCCTGACAAGTGACAAGCAGCAACGTGTGACGCTGTCTCAGATTCACTTTAGATTTCTTCAACGTAGACTGTGTGAGGGTTCTGTAGATATGACTGAATTTTAATCTATCCCTTGATGTAGTTAGGTAACATTTGAAAGGTTTTCATAAAAACTCTTCTACATGTCTAGTCAAATGTAGCAAAACTGGCTACTACAGCTATCTTTATTTTTTTTAAATATCAGGAGGCCTATTAATCCGCATACTAGATGTTAGGAGAATGTCCCATCATAAAACATGGGGGGTTCAAGTTACAGGCGGGTTCGCTAGAAATGTCTGTCGGACACCAGACATTGGGTGACTGGGGCGTGAACTCTGGTTGGGGAGCCCAATCCTGTGGCCAGAACCTCACAGCGTCTGCCCTGGGGCAGCTTCCTTGCTGAGTTCTATCAGCAATGCCCCAAACAAATCCAAAAAAACTCACAGACACCCAGAACAAACGTGCCAGTGGCTGCCAGAGGGGCGTGGGGTGGGGGAGCTGGGGAAACGAGGTGAAGGTGGTTACAGAACAGTCACAGGACGTAAAGTACAGCACAGGGAATACAGTCAGTAATATTGTAATAGCTATGCATGGTGCTGGGGGGGGACTAGACTTAGGAGAGGGATCACACAGTAAGCTATATAAACGTCTAAACGCTATGCTGTACACCTGAAACTAATACAATATTGAATGTCAACTGTAATTAAATTTTTTTTTAATTTTAAAATTAAACAAACCAAAAAAAAGCAATGCCTCAAAGGTTACCAGCTGGGACTCGCGCCGAGCTGGAGCTGACAGTGGGGTGGAGTGTGCGCATGCATGTGAGCAGACGTGAGCGAGCAGGTGAGTCCAGCTGATGGCTGATGAGTATTTGTTCACCTGGGAAACCTCAGCCGAACACTGTCACGTAGCACCTGCTCCACGGGTTACGAGTGAGAAGGACAATACACCTCATCTGCCTCAGCGCCTTGGAAACTACCAGTATCTACAAACAGAGCCCAAAGATTCAAAAATGAACAGAGCGGACTGGGTCAGGCTGCAAACATCAGGAATTATTACATGCCGTAAACGTTCCGGGTGGAGGTTTTATCAAATTAGATGCGCGTATAAATCTGAAGACACACCATTAACCTTAACCTGAGACCGGGCGAGCGCTTTACGGAATGAACAGCAATGACAGGCACTTGATCGTCAAAAGGCACTTTAGACTCTGACAGCGACCAGCAGGTCATCCTCATTATCAACTGCATGAACATTAAGCCAGTGACCAGGACGCTGATAACCTTCCGGGGACAAGGCTGTGTGAGGAAGGGGGGCCCAAAGCTCGAGCGGGGGAGCCCACTCTGATTTCTGTCACACTATTTCACAGCCCTCTGCTATTTTTTTCATCTCTTTTGTTTCCTGCCCACATTTCTTTGTTCATTCCGAGGCAGAGGCATCCAGGGCAATTTAGTGTTTACAAATGGTGAAGGCTGGATAGTGATACTAAAACTTTAGACTTATTTTCTCTTCAAATTTGTAATTCCCAGAACCATACCTCTTATGAAGACAAAACTTGCAGGGGGAACACGTTGAAGCAAACCAACAGTGAGCGAGGAGGTCGGGCATAGGAAGGAGATATACTTGTGCATAACCCCAGGCCAGAGGTTGTCCAAGTGGTACTTCTTTATTTAAATCCCAATCCGACGTATAGGTATTTTGTGGCAAATACTCTAATAGATGCATGAACCCCTACGTGTGTTAGAAACATTAAGCTTATCGCTCTAAGGATCCTAAAAAGCAATCTTGTTCTACTTAAGTCATGAAATACCAAGTTCGATTTCTTGGTACTTAAGAGAAATTTATAAACAGCTTACAGTTCCCTCTGGCTTGTGGTCACTACGGCGACCTCAAGAGCCGACCTCTGACCTCTGCACTTTGTGAGAATTTGTGCAGATTCCTGGGCTGCTGACCTAGGTCTGTGGACCCTTCACATCCTGTAGTCACTTCCCATGAATAAGAAATAGGGACCCAAAGGCAGTATCAGCCCACGTGTCCGTCTGACCTGAGGACAGTCAGACACGATGTTCTGGGCCGGAGCTACATGGCTCACTCCAAGATGCACCAAGATGTATGTCAGCAAGAGAAATTAATCCCATGCCTTTTGCTTCCAATACTAAATTTTTTAAAAAAATTATGTTCTGTTTTCATTATCACATAACATTTTAAATTAGCTTTTATGTATTTTACAATAAAAGTGTATCCCTATAGCCCTAACCAGTTTGGCTCGTGGATATAGAGCGTCGGCCTGCGGACTGAAAGGTCCCGGGTTCGATTCCGGTCAAGAGCATGTACCTTGGTTGCAGGCACATCCCCAGTAGGGAGTGTGCAGGAGGCAGCTGATCCATGTTTCTCTCTCATCGATGTTTCTAACTCTCTGTCCCTCTCCCTTCCTCTCTGTAAAAAATCAATAAAAAATTTTTTTTAAAAAAAATAAGAAAGTGTATCCCTGTAAAATCCCAAAAGAAAATATTAAATATATTAATATAGATTATTTTTAAAAATTAGATCAAGAATGAGCATTAAAGACCACATATCTCCCCTCTCCCTCTCTAGTCAACAAGGTGTGAACACTTCCAGACAGTTTTCTAGAGAAATATAGGTACCCTATAATACAGTACCTGATTTGTCCACTGTTACATACATGCCATCATATATCGATGATATTCAGTTACGTGAAAATGGCGAGTTACTGAGTGATCTGCACAGAACTCAGGTAAGGATGGTCATGCTCTTCCTGGGACAGTCATAACTTACTGGATATTCTGACTTCAATTTAGGAGCAACGGAAAAATCTCCAACTTCTCTGGCCATAAATTTATCTTGGCAACAGAGGTCACTGCCAACATTATGAATGTTCTTGCGTTTGTCGACTTCCCCAACATTAATTCATTCATTGGATAGTTCTCAGTCCAAAGAACCCTCACCTACTCCGTGACCATTTTCTTTTACATTACATTCTGTGACTAGTTGTGAAAATAACCTGAGTTGCTAGCAAGCGACAGTGACAAAGAAGGCGTTATGTAAATATTTTGATGAAACTTGAGGTGAACTGTGAGCCATGTTAATTTCTTCCTTGTAGGGGATCCATCCCTTGAATGAGACCTCACACTAATTTATTGGAGAGTAACTGATAAATAAAAGCTTTCTTTTAGGAAGAGGGGCCCCAGACAGGGAGCAGTTTCCATAGTTACTGCACAACAACGCTAACTACCATAGGGCAAAGAAGCATGTCTTTGGGAGTCGTGGTTTCGCAGCAAGAACTCCACAATTTTCTCCTTACACTTCCACTAGGCAATGCCGAGCCTCAGCGATAAGCAACATGATTCCAAAAGCGTGCTCCTCAGAGCAGCTGGGAGGGGATGGGGCTCCCACACGTCGTCCCTGTCGCTTGTTTGTTGGCTGAGATAAACAAGTACGAGGCACGACCCAGCGCCCTCTGGTTACCGAGCAACTGCTCTTCCTATGTCCTGGGAGTGGCCTCCTCCCCCGGGAGGTCCTCCGGGTCCTTGGCTCAGGACACCCCTCAGCCTCCACTGCCCCACTCGCCCCCGAGCCTCATGTCTTGCGGTTCCGCACATAGGAAGTTAGATTTGCTTTTCTCCTGTTCATCTGCCTCACGTCAATGTAATTATTAGAGCGGCCAAAGACGCTAGAAACAAGAAGGGAAACTGTTCCGCCCTACAGGCCCTGGTGGGGTGGATGATTCGGAGCCCAGCAACGGCTTCTGAAAGGGAGAAGCGTTTGGCATAAGGGTTACCTTAGTCAGATCATTTCCAGGAAACAGCAGGCACAGGCGAAGCTCTAAAAACAGAGAACTGCCCATCCGGCGTGGCTCCGTGGTTGAGCATCGATCGACCTATGAACCAGGAGGTCACTGGTTCGATTTCCGGTCAGGGCACACGCCTGGGTTGTGGCCTCGATCCCCAGTGGGAGGCGTGCAGGAGGCAGCTGATCAATGATTCTCTCTCATCATTGATGTTTCTATCTTTCTCCCTTTCCCTTCCTCTCTGAAATGAATTTTTAAAAATGGATAAGGTGCCCTTCTGTGGAAGGCATTATCTCATTGGAAAGGGGTCTCGCTCACTGGGCCATGAGGAGGAGCTGAAATCACAGCAAACTCTCACCTCACCTTGCGGAGGGCAACAGCCGCCCGCTGCTACTGTGTCTTCCTGGCCGCCCACAGCCGCCTTCCTCTCCCCGCCCAACGCTCTCTCTTTAGCTGAAGGCGGTGTCTAAGGAGACGGGTTGGGCCATGTTTGGAAGTTACTCAGTTTCCCCGGGCATCTCCCACGTTATTAAAAGTATTTGGTTTTTCTCCCATCAACCTGTCTTTATTATAGAGGCCTCAGCAGAAAACCAAAAAGGATTGAAATAAAATTATTTTCCCTCCTCTGCACTTTCAAAGCACACGATGTTGGATAATTCCTAGTTCGGGACCCCTTTCTCATGACTTCACCCTACCTGTGGGATTACTTTTGTTTAAGTCTTGCCCATAAATCCCTTTCTCTCCCCCATCAAAGGGCAGGCGTGTTTAAGCAGCTGCTCTTCTGTAGCTTTGGGGCGTCAGAAACCCTCCCAGTTAAACACCATGTGTTCTTTAGCGTCTGCCCCGGTACTTTGGTGTGGTGGCCGGTCCTGTAAGGGGGGTGTGGACCCCCAGCTCCTCCTCAGGCCTCCCCACAAACGCAAAGCCCAGCCCTTTCTCTAAACATGTTAGATGAATGAGGGGATCAGGGGGCAGAGTGTGCCTTACACACAGAATGACACGTGGAGATTGACTTATGGCTAAAACACCCAAGAAAGAAAGAAAACGAGGGAGAAAGGAAGAAAAGCCAGTTCCATCAATCTACAAGTCACCACTTTAACATGTGCAGTTACATAATAAATGCCCTAAAGTATCTCAAGATGGCATTACGGTGCCTGCACACAGCAGGCATTGCATACATGTTCACTGGGTCAGTAAGGAGGAATAAACTACTGACAGTGACTGGGAGGGTCAGGCATAGACCATGATGCATCTCACGCTGGGCGGATCAGAGCTAAGCTCTGAAGGTGTTGCATCTGGATGGGGGGAGTCACACATATTAAACACGTTGATTATGCCAGCTTCCACAGCGGTGTGTTGTTTGTGATGTAATATTTTATGTAGTAAAGTAATATCCAGGAAAGCTAGAATTATTTTAGAAGGACTAACCTTTCAAAACCCAGGAACAAAAGCAAACCTGGAAAACAATGTGGAAAGGCTTCTCTTTGGTACCAAATACATTCTGAGGAACCTCAGTACCGTTCGAGGTGGCCACTGTTTATAGACCATCAGGCAACATGTAATCCCGGTATGTGTGCCTTTCTAAGCACACCAGGTAAGTGATACCACATGGGTAACATGGGTTCTGATTCATTTCTTTTTCCAGTTAAGTCAGAAGACTGAAAATTGCCTGGATTCTAGCTGTCATTCTAGAATCTTCTGTGGCCTCCCCAGCCCGCCAGCAGGAAGCACACAGCACACACGTGGTGTGTTCAGTGATGTCTGCGCGTCACCGTGGCTCGGGCCCTCATGGAATCTTTGACGGGAGCACAGAGGGGACGTGGGGATTAGCCGGTGTCTCACCAAACACCTGGGCGCGCCCTGCCTGCCTGGCTGGAATTTCTGCCTGCGTCGTCCACAGCGTTGTCTTTGTTTCACATTTGATCCTTTTTTCAGGAAGACGGGGGAACGATCCTGCTGGCGCAGAATTCAGCATTTCTCTTCCAGCTGAGAAAGATTTCTGGAATAGCTTCTACCTCAGCATCTCTAAGCCTTCACCAAGGTCCCGAGACTCTACTACTGGAAAGCAGGACAATGTTTATTTAGTAAATTAGTCTAAAGCGCTGTGCTGTGTCTATTTATTTAGATCCACAACTAATCAATAAACATTTACTGGGTCTATGATAAGCCCACAAGTCAGGTTGATAAAAACCATTAAAAAAGCATTGGCACTTTTATTTAGGTAAGAATATCAATTCCCCCCCCCCCCCCCCCCCCCCCCCCCCCCGCAACAAGATTTACCTCCTGGGCGTGGCGACTCACACTGAGCCATTACACTGGCTGTTAATTTCCACTGTGGAGCTATGGACAGTGTTTCTAATATAATAATTTATGCAGAAAAGAATTACCTTTATGCTAAGTGAAATGAGCCAATCAGAGAAAGACAAGTATCACATGATCTCACGCATATGTGGAACCTAATGAACAAAATAAACTGAGAAATAAAATAGATCCAGAGACATAGAAGCATGGAACAGACGGATGAATCTCAGAGAGAAGGTGGGGGAGGGTAGGAAGAGATTAACCAAAGACCTTGTATTCATATATGCATAACCCATGGGCACAGACAATAGTGTGGTAAAGGCCCAAGGGGAGGGGAGTGGAGAGGAGGGGGTCAATGGGAGGGGAAGGGGGATATATGCAATACTTGCAACAATAAAGATAATTTTTTAAAGGCTTTACTGACTAAGTATAAAGGCTGACCCTTGATTCCCATAAGTAAACTGGCAATAATAAGTAGATGTTAGAGGGAACAAAACCGTGGGGTCCAATATAACCGTGGGGTCCAATATAACCATGGGGTCCAATATAATCGTGGGGTCCAATATAACGGTGTCACCGCTCCGGGCCTGAACAACTGGCCCCATCCGGGCAGCGGTGGCGGCCCTGCCTGCAGCCCAAGGTGCCCTGCAGGGTCCCGACCTGAGCATCTTGAAGGAGAGTGATGAGTCTGCCACTCAGATGCTCCCAGGATTTAAACCCGAGTCAGCGTTTCTGGAGAGAGAAATTGCTAGGAACAGCTTTATCATCCCAAGAGCTTGTTCAGAGCAGAAAATGCGGTAAGGAATGAGATAAGAAGTAACAGAGTTTTAATATTATGACAAGTGAATCCCGTCAGCTTTTCTTTCTTTTGTCTCACGCTGATATAAAGCAAGCACTTGAACTCCCGGAGTAAAAGTCCTGCCGCGGAAGGAGTATTGGCAATATGCAAAGATGACATTCAAATGGTGAGCTGTGGGAGCCCATTTTCCTGTTGTGAGCTCAAGGGCCCAGCTGTGAGCTCAAGGGCCCATCTGTGAGCTCAAGGGCCCAGCTGTGAGCTGTAAGGGCCCAGCTGTGAGCTCAAGGGCCCAGCTGTGAGCTCAAGGGCCCAGCTGTGAGCTCTAATGGCCCAGCTGTGAGCTCAAGGGCCCAGCTGTGAGCTCTAATGGCGCAGCTGTGAGCTGTAAGGGCCCAGCTGTGAGCTGTAAGGGCCCAGCTGTGAGCTCAAGGACCCAGCTGTGGGCTCAAGGGCCCAGCTGTGAGATCCTGTGAACCAGGATTGTGAAATAGGGGTAATGGACTTCATGAATTAGGTCCATTATGAATTTGTTCATTTATTGTTCATCATTGTAATCTTGATCCATTATAAAAGTGGGAGGAGATAACGCTGCTGGGGGACACTGAATGGGGTAATCTGAACAGTCATCAGGAGACAGGCGCACTGGCTGCTCCCCGGCAGCCCTGGCCTTTCCCACTGCGCACCAGGCAGGTCCCCTTCAGCAGTGACCCTATAGCAAGGGAACCCTGGCTCCGGCCCCGGTTACGTCATTTCTGGAGGAATAACGCTGCTGGTGACAGAGCTGACCCTTGTCAGGCACGGGCTATGGAGGATGCATGTTACTCCCAGAAGACAGGAATCATCAATATCCCCATTCTACAGCTGGGTAAACTGAGTCAGAGTCTAAATAACCTGAAAGCCACGCTGGGAGGAGCCAGGCTGGTGCTCCAGGCCCAGCTGGGCCCGGCCGCTTCACGTCTAACTCCCCTGCTGGAAAGGGAATTTAAGGGGAGAACTGAGACGGTTAGCTTTTCCGGCTCCTTTATCCGTCTGATCACGTTCCCCCTGACTCTGCATTTTGTCCTCAATCACTTAATTGCAGCATAAAAATATACTTTGGCTTCTCGAGTGGCACTAAAAGCCCATGATTTTTGTAGAGAAAATGGTGGGAGGGACTTCATCAGCTTTCACTAAAATGCCGGCGTCTCCAGCTGCAACATCTTCCAATGAGAAGTGTCACGTTCATTTCTTCCTTTTGTAGGATTCTGCTTCCCATCAAGATGCTGGACCGACTGTGAGCTGATCCACATCTGGCACAAGCTGATGATGTGCTCAGAAGCCAGGATGCTAATTACTATTTCTGTCACCCTTGCAACTAGCCTTTCCCTTGCAGCACACACACCTGCTTTTATTTATTATATATATTATTTTCATATATATTATTTCAGAGAGGAAGGGAGAGGGAGATAGAAACATCAGTGATGAGAGAGAATCATGCATCGGCTGCCTCCTGCACACCCTACACTGGGGATCGAGCCCACAACCCGGGCATGTGCCCTGAGCGGGAATTGAACTGAGACTTCCCTCACAACGCCGAGCTTCATTGTCAACACAGCACTTGTCTTGCTGAGTTATTTCTTTCCCTTTTATTCTGCTACCCACAGAGGTGAGCCCACACGGGAGGGGACTTACACTCCACTAATGTGTCCCAAGACCTAGCACAGGACGCGCACGTAACCGCACACAGCAGGTGGCTGTTGGGTGACAGTTTGTGCGTGGACCAGTGAGTGAGGAGAGTGGGGGCTCAGTTGGTTGAGCATCCTCCTGTGCACCAAAAGGGGGCGGGTTTGATTCCTGTCAGGGCACACGCCTAGGCTGTTGGTTTGATCCCCAGTCCTGGTGTCTACGGGAGGCAACGGGTCCATGTTTCTCACATCTGTATCTCCCTCTCCCTCCCCCCACGTCCTCTCTCTAAAGTGAATAAACATATCCTCGGGCGAGGATTAAAATCAGGCTGGATAACATGGGTCAAGATCTATCTTTCACGTGAAGGTTTTATGCTCTGTGAGGAAAAAGCAAATGCTTGCCGAGTGGAGGCACTCACACATTTTCAAGGGCCTGGTGGAGTGCCACCTCCTCCCCGGGCCCAGCATTTCATTTTTATGGCGTCGATGAATCGCGTCTCGGCAGCCTGGGAATCCCGGTCCAGGTGCTTTCGCGCCGCCGCCTCCCGCCTTTGTCTGGGTGTCATCCTGCTGTGTCCCCCCTGGTCTGGACGCATAGCTTCGCCCCTCTCCCTCCCTCATCCCTGCGCCTCCCTCCTCGGAGAGCTGCGCCATCAATTTCCCGGACCAGACAACAGGACGAATGTTTACACTTTCCGAGGGAACCCGCGGAATGATAAGGACCATTTATGAAACGCCAGGAGAAATGGATGACTCCGGAATTCACAGCCCCCCGTCCCGACCAAGAACAGCAGCTCCGGGCTCCCAGAATCCGCACAGAGAGAAAAGGGAGAGAGGACCACAGCGTTGTCCTTCGTGGTCCTTGACTATGAAAACAGTCAGAATGTGAGAGACGCTCAACTGATCGCCAGGGGAAGGAGCCCCTGGAGAAGACAGCTTCCTGTGAGTTAAAATGAGCATTTCAGCCCAGCCAGTGTGGCTCCGTGGTTGAGCGTCGACCTATGAACCAGGAGGTCACGGTCTGATTCCCGGTCAGGGCACATGCCCAAGGTGCAGGCTCGATCCCCAGTGTGGGGCGTGCAGGAGGCAGCTGATCAATGATTCTCTCTCATCACTGATGTTCCTGTCTATTCCCTCCCTCTCTCTTCCTCTCTGAAATCAATAAAAATATATTTTTTTTAAATAAAAATAAGTAAATAAAATGAGCATTTCAGAATCTAAAGGTGTAACAGGGTAAGTTGGGGCCGTCACTCATGTGGGTGTGAAAATCCATACACCTCCTTTACTGAGAAATCGTTTGAGCCAAAGTTTCACGATTTCACTTCGGTGGACAGTGACACGTGCTGTTCATGTCCATGTCCTCATCCTTAAAGGAACTGATAAGCTGCCAGGATATGGAGGCTGACCATCACTGATGGGTTTTCCTCAGACAGCCCTCATCGTTCTGAGTGCTGTTCATGGGTCCGTTCTGTACGTGTCCCTGTGAGAATGGGAAGGTCTGGGCAGGAGAAGGGAGAGAGATGGAGGGGGACGCTGGAGGTGGCTGGAAGGCCCCCTGAGTTTTTCTCCCACAATGACACTTGCAATGGCGCTATCTCTCACCTCCTTTCTGTTCTTGATGGAGCTCTGACACGCCGGCCTTACTCCTGGCTGAGCTTGGCAGACAGCCACTCGGAACTTGACAAAATGCCCCCTTTGCAGAGTGGCTGTGTGTCTGCAAGGTGTGGTCTGTCCGCGAGATGCCATTGCATCCCCCCCACACACTGTGCTTCCAAATACAACGTCTTCTCCTTCCTGTGGCGGTTATACAGAAAAGCGGCCAATCCAAGAGGAAAACAGGTTAGCTGTGTGCCCATCACGAACCCTGTGACAGGTGCCATATGTTGCGACAAGGTCTCCTGGCCGAGGGTCACTGCTCTGAGAGGAACTCGTGCGTGGCGAGCTGCGATGTGACACCGAGAGCCCCCTGAGATCCCTGGAAAGATCGAATGATGGGACGGAATTTCGTCCTGGCATCGCTGTGTTTTCCCAACGTGACAGCCCAGACATGCTGCCACTGAGCACAGTGGGGACTGTGGGGGGAGCGGCGACATCACATAAGTGACCCCGTGGGATGTCCATCTAGTAAGTGACCCGCAGGACATCCTCAGGGCTGTCGGGAGAACCAAGCCCGAGAGGAGGGCTAGAAAGGTTACCCTATGGAAGGCAGAGGTCAAATACAGAAGGTAAGCAAAGCCATCTGTTCAGATAGTCTTGTGATTGTGATGTGCCTCCTGGACTATCTCCACGGAGAAGATGAATGAAGTTTAGTCCTATAGTTCTGAAGACTGTGTATCTCTTCCTTGAATTAAAACAAGAGTTTCAGTCATGAGCTGAGGAAGCTCTGTAGCAACCATGCCTCCTCCCTAGATACATGCACACACACATGCATGCACACACTCACATACACATACATCATAAGCACTCACATGCATAAGTATGTACACACATGCACTCACACACACGCACACACACTAGAACTCACATGCACACACAAGCACTCACATGCACACACTCACCCTCGAATGCACATGCATTCACATGTGCACACATACATGCACAAGTAGTCACATGCATATACATTCACACATGTCTGTACACGTGCACATATACATGTATAAGCACTCACATGCCCCCACACATGTGCACACATGCACACACATACAGGCACACAGGCACACGTGCACAGACCACATCTCTGTCCCACGGATCAAACACAAATGCCTACTCTGTCACTACACTTTATAATCCTCCTACAAGCACAAGTGTGCAATCTGTAACCACAACTGTAAAACTGCCCATTAGAGAAAAGAAAGATGTTAAAAGAGCAAAGCCATCGAAAGGTAAATAAAATAGAAGTACCAAGGAACTTTTCTCAAAATATACAAGCCCATCCGTCCTTCTGCTCAGCCCCTAAGATTTGTCACACACACTCATGTGAACACACACACACAAAGCTGCCTCACCCCCACCCTGTCCCCTTGGTTGAGAGCTGCAGGTTTTAGAAACCTCCCCCTTAATGCACAGAGCTGTAGGGAAAGGTACTATTCTGTGTGGCCTGGGGGAGACCGAGGCAAAGGAAGAGCCATCTTTGCCAAATTAATTTTGCAGGTGACAAAGCCTTGTACACAAACAGACTGCAGCTGCCCCAGCAGCACAAGAAATTCTCTGCTTCTTTTCTCGCTGCTTCTCTCCAGAAGCCTTCCTTTCAAAAAAAAAGAGCAAAGCCAAACATTTGCATCATATAATAAAAAACATGTCCTAGGCTTTCTCTACCAACCTCTGAGTTAATTCTCTTTCCTACCATCAAGTCCAAACGTCATGTCAAAGATACCACGCAGAAACCGGCAAATAGGAAAAAGAAGAACAAGCTAATTTAGCACTCAGAAATAAAGTCACATAAGGTATTTATTTTCTTTGAATTCCTAACACAAAATCATGCAAGTTTTGAATGCCACTTTTTTTTTTGCACAATTTTCACAGAGTAAGATAAGAGAAATAAATTAAAAATACAGTGATTATGGTTTAAAATACAAGCAATCTTTAGCCCTAAAAAAAGATCAATGTAACATGTGGATATGAATGTGGTAGAGAAAGAGGAAATTACATGAAATTCAGTGCTATATTCTCCTGCCAACAAGCAAACTGGGTGCAATAATGTCATGTGTGTGTATAGATATAGACCATTCAATTCCCGTTTCATAGTCTGGACACTAGATATTAACTCCTGGTTCTGTATTTTGCTTTTATAAATATAATTTTTCTCCAGAATTCATTTATGATCCAAGCTGTGAACATTATAATTTAATTCTAGGACTGGGAGTACATTAATTATTAAATAACATCCTTAATTTCCATGCAGATGTTCAATACATTTACTTATTCATTTTTACTACTAGAGGCCTGATGCACAAAATTCGTGCAAGAGTAGGCCTTCCTTCCCCCGGCCGCCGGCACCTGCTTCCCTCTGGCTTCCCTTACAACCCCAGCTTCCCTTACAACCCCAGCTTCATCCGGAAGGTTGTCTGGAAGGATGTCTGGTCTAATTAGCAATTACACTTTTATTATTATAGATACCTTTATTGTGTTCAATACATTTTTTAAGATCAGTGAGCACTGAGCATATATTCGAATGATTTTGGAACACACATTACATAGCAATACTATATGCTAGGCCCTGAGCTAAAAACTTTACAAGTAATTCATTTCATCTCCATCATAACACTCCTATGAGGTGGGTACTACTGTTATCTCTGACTTTCCGGTAAGATAACCCAGGTGCAGAGAGAAGTCCTTTAGCAAGTCTACGGCTAATCCGTGGAACATTCTGGAACTGAACCAGCGCCCACACTCTTAACCTCCATGCTGTGATGCAGGGAAGTCCACCCAGGTCAGGGTACCCAACCCTTCTGGTCATGAGGTTTTTCTGGGACTTATTTAAACCTCATGGACAAGGAGAGTGGAGGCCATGATTTCATTAGTTATAACTATATCTCCAGCTTCATAAAACACCAGCTGTTGTCCATACCAGCAGACTAAGCATTGCTCTTCCCCCAAGCCCCCAAAAACGTGTCTGAAGGAAGATGATAACAACGTTAATTGTTTTTGATAATCCTCCCCTGAGGGTATTTTTTCCATTTTTTTTTTTTTTTAGGGAGTGGAAGGAATGGAGGGAGGGGTGGAGGGAGAGAGGGAGAGAAAGGGAGAGAGGGAGAGAGGGAGAGGGAGAGGGAAAGGGGGAGAGAGAGAGAGAGAGAGAGGAGAGAGAGTGGTGGGTTGCCTCCATCAGGCTGAAATAGAAATCAAACCCAAGACCCTTCAATGCTCTAACTCTAACCACTGAGCTCACTGGCCAGGGCACAACCTTAATTTGTCAATAGGCCGGCCTTTAGAACCCAGGGGATTCATTGAGTATTACTGAGCCTCTATGATGGACATGCCTCCTGCAGCTTATGTACATTAAATAGAGTGGTTAGTGAAACAGACTTAGTCTTCACCTTCACAACATTGGTGATTGATGGGGAAAATACAAAAGTAACCTTGGCAATAAATTTGTAATAATTTATTTTAAAATATGTTTTAAAAGGATGGTATAAATAGGTGATTTAGACTTTGGAGGTCAGCAGGTCCTCAACCCCAATGACCCTGATTACTGGTTTTTGGAACATAAACTACTTCCTTAGGCTTTCCAATTCCCAAGTTTTTCATAAATGAGATAAAAATGTAAAAACTTTAGAAAGTTGCTTGGCAGAGGGAGTATACTGAATTAACGGTAACTTCATCTTAGGGCTAGAACGCTGAGTTGCACACAAGTTTCCTTTGAGGTAAGTCATCTTCACACTAGGGTCTTTTTCAGACTAGGAGCCTTCCTTTCGAATAGTAATAGTGCCCGTTTCATTGCAGCCACAAAATACTTCTCGTTGCAGAACAATAGCAAGTTTACTGACTCCCCATTCAACATCCTTAGAAACGCATAAACGAATTAGACGGCTGGAACACGGCAGAACACCTGCTCCCTACATGTCCCCTGCCCATGACACCGTGCAAACCATCTGCTCCCTCTCTCCACCCAAACATGTCACCACAGCTGACAAAACTGTCATTCCACAGGGCGACGAAACCAATTCCTAGGGTAGGTGTTTTCTTCTACAGAGACGAGGCAAAATGGCCACCAATACCCACGGACAGCAATAACGAAATGAAACCACGGACGTTAAAAGCACCCACAGGTACCCGGAAAGCAAGCGAGATACTTGCTTCTGTGCTGTGAGTGGCTGAGAATTCTCAGTGAGCCCAGTCCACTTTATTTCATTAGCTACTCCGAGAGCCGTACCATCTTCACATCAATACCACCCCGGGGAGGAGCCTGAGTTAGCCCCTTCAGAGGCGGGGGGTTCGTCTGGCAAATCACCAGGGGCCCGGGCGCTTGGGTGGACAGAGGCGGGCAATGCAGCGGCCCCTCCAGCTCCTGAGGGCTCCAGCGACACCTGCACCCACACCTGTGGCCGGGATTCTGCCACTTGGCACAGCGTTTGGGCTCACGTTTCAGGCCATTCTGAAGTCTGCGGGAAGGATGCTCCTGGGGAAGCTGTCACTCAGGACTGCCGGGGGCAGTGGCTCACCAGGGAGCCCGCTGGGCGGAAGGGGGCTCCAGAAACCCCAGGATCCAAGGGACAGACCACTCAAGGGTAGGTTCTGTTTCGCTTGTGCCATGACTCTTTTGAACTCCTGAATTAGCATCCATTTCTTAGACACCAGGGGTTTTAACATTAAAATTCTGATTTCTGTCCTTTCTGCCCTGGCGGGTTGCTAAATGGTTAGCGCATCTGGCCCATACACCTAAGGGATGGAGGTTCAGCGTTCAATTCCCAGTCAAGAGCAAGTACCTGGGCTGCAGGTTCGATCCCTTGCCCCGGTCCAGGGTGCGTTTAGGAGGCAACCAATCGATATGTCTCTCTCAACGTTGATGTTTCTTCTTCTCTCTCCTTCCCCCTCTCTCCCTCCTCCTTTCCACTCTCTCTAAAAATCAATGGAAAAAATATCCTAGGGTGAGAACTAACAAAACAAACAAAACGCGCTGAGGCAGGACCTTCCTGAGCTGAGCAGAGCCTCCAGGTTTAGAGGAGGCCGTGGTCCCCAGTGCACTCCAGCCCCCTACTCCCTGCTGTCCTGCTCTAGGGCATCACCCTGAGCATCTGAATGTGTGGCCCCTGCCCTGTAACTGCTGTTGAACTTGGCTGTGAACAGACTCACCTATTAAAACCCTCCAACTAAACAACTGACCTGGAGAAGTTATTGAGAATATATATTGTGCAATTTCTTTCCATTAAAATATGAAAGACTGAAGTATAGCCCAGTGATCACTGTACTCCAATATTATTGTCAATTAATCAAAATTTATTTCCCCTCGTAATACCGAGCTGCCTCTCTCAGACCTGGACCTCAACTCTGGGGCTCACACGTTTAAATAGTTATTCTGGCCCAGCTGGTGTGGCTCAGTGGTTGAGCGTCGACCTAGGAACCAGGAGGTCACAGTTTGATTCCCGGTCAGGGCACAGGCCTGAGTTGCAGGTTTGATCCCCAGTGTGGGGTGTGCAGGAGGCAGCTGATCAATGATTCTCTTATCATTGATGCTTCTCTCTCTCCCTCTCCATTCCACTCTGAAATCAATAAAAAATATATTTATTTTTGCTGGGTTTCTGATCGACAGACAGAGTCTGAGCCCAGGTGCCGAGGCTGGGATGGTTCCAGCGTCACTGACCTGCAATCCACGCAGTTTTACAAGAAATCTTAATACACGAGTGACCTTTGAGGGCCCACAGGGAGTCACTGTGAGATTCTAGGATAGAATATGCCTTCTCGACCTCAGTTCCTGCTTAATGTTGGTAGCAGGTGGCCTTAGCTGTGCCAGGAAGGTTCAGGAGGGGAAATAGTACCATTTTCTGAATATGAGAGCTCCTTATTCTCTCATCTCTCTCCGCCTCCCTCCTCCCCTCTCCCTCTTCCTCCTTTCTTCCCTTTCTTAAGGCCCAATCATTTACTTGGAAGTAAAAATAAGCGAAATGCCAAGTTAGACAGATGCCACTCCAGCTCCGAGTCCCCATGTCCGTAGTAGCAACTCCAGGCCTCACATTAGTGCAATGAGCAGAGGTGGAGTGTGGGCCCGGCCCACCCGCTACCCAGAGCAGGTGCAACAGCTCAGCTCACCCTCTCATAGCTGCCCCTGACTTCTGAACAACAATTGTATCCCCTCATGTGGTGAGGGGCAAAGGGAGACAGAAGCCTCTGGACCCGCCAGGGGCGGGCTGACTCCGAGGGCTGCTGGTCTCAGCCGCGGCGCCACGAGGGGAAGTCTGAGAAAGATGATTTCATTTAGAAACCATTAGGTTTCCTAATCCTGTTTGTCTCCCGCTGCTCTGGCCCGTTTTACTAGCAATAAGGGTGGCCAGGCCCGCTGTCTGAGGCGGAGGTTCCTGGGAACCCTTTGTGAGCCGAGATGGAGGCGTCGGAGAAGCAGCCACCGTTAATTTAGATGGAAAAGCGTGGGGTTTCCCAGACCCAAAACATGACTTGCCAAACCCTGCCAAGGATAGCGACGCCGTCCAGGCTGACACTGATGTCATAGCCCTCGGAGCGCCTGGCTTCTCGGTACCTGAGCACACACCTCGCTGAGGAGGCACACACCCCAGACTCCAGTTACCCCACACCCAGTTACACACACATGCACACATAGCAGTTACCCCACACACCAGTTACACACACCAGTTACACACACCAGTTACACACACCAGTTACACACATGCATGCATACCTAGCAGTTACCCTCCCACACCAGTTATCACACACACACATACATACATACACCAGTTACACATACACACACCAGTTATCACACACACATGCACACATAGCAGTTACCCCACATACACCAGTTACACACACACATGCATACACCAGTTACATACACACACCAGTTACCACACACACACCAGTTACACACACACATACATATACTAGTTATCATACACATATACAAAAACCAGTTATCACACACACACCAGTTATCACACGTCAGTTATCATACACGCACACCAGTTAGATACACACACATACATCAGTTAGATACACACACACACCAGTTACCACACACACAGAGTTATCACACACACACACCAGTTATCACACACACACCAGTTACCACATCCACAGTTATTACATACACATTAGTTATTACACACACACGAGTTATCATACACGTACACACACACAGGATGGCACAGCTCCCAGCTACGTCTCAGTGACCAGAAGTTCCTGACCGCTAAGGGTCACCGAATGACCCCGATTGTGAGTCCATGTGGTACAATGGTCACTTCAATGTCTGAAAAGGCCCCGTGATGACAGGACATTCTAGCAATCTCCCGCTGCCTCTGAGTCACAGCCACTGGAACGCTGGCCTCTGACAGAGAGATTGTTTGACTCACAATCAACCAAGTCACAACTCACAGCCGAGAACATCCTTTTCCCGAAAACAAGGCTTTCTGAGGCTCCGTCACCGCAGGAAGCCAGCGAGAAGTTAGGCGTGAAAGGGCCTGTGAATAGCATCAGAAAGGAACAAAACTCAAGTGCCACTTCATGGGCCCTTACTCACCCTGCAGCCACCGGGTTCCCCCTGGGTGGTGGGATGTTCCAGCAGCTGAGGAAGGAGCATTGCCAGTCCTCGTCCCCATGGAGCGTACGTTTCAGGACCAGGAGGAGGGAAAACAGCCGTGTCTGTAAGTAACCCGTCGTGTTGGAGGAATCAGTGTGGCTTAAGGCGGTGCGCTACTGGACTCCGTTCACTGGTCTCAGGAACCCACATAAATCTGACACCATCGAGGGGAACTCATTGACCCACAAACAAAGCTGGCACCCAAACATCGGCAGGCCGTCCTGGTCCCGTCTGGCTCGCTTGCTGGCCACAATGATTGAGCTTTCACCATGTGTCGAATGTAACACAGGGTGTCATTGTACCTGTTAAAAATAAACTCTGTACCATTCCCTCCTCTTTACTGAGGAGACGACCAGGGCTCAAAGACCTACGTGTTTATTAAACTACATTTCATTTTCAAAATTGAGCTATTGGCTATTGGAGTGCGTATACATTTCTTTGGGACATCCTGTATATAAAACATATGTATTCTTTCTCCTGTCTGTGGCACTAAAAAGAGATTAAATTGTGTAACATACTCTAGTCAAAAGTAGACTTTGTAAAGCTGAAACAATAGTCATTTCAGTGAAGTATAAACAGAGTAAAGATGAGGCAATCAAACAAAATATGGAATTATTTAAACGAATAACAAGGTGTAGGTAATTTTCCCTTTACTAGGTTTAGAAATGTTATGCAATTTTACTTTGACCAAAAGGATCACAGAGGTGTTCTTATGGATTTTGTAAGAAAAAAGAGGAAACATTTTTGTAGTGATCTTTCTAGAGGGTGTGGTAGTTGAACGCTTCAGCCCGAAGCCACATTCTTATCATTTGATTTTACAGTCCTTGGATTTCAATTTCCAACTCAGCTTGATATCTTCAGTTGGAAAAATAAATTCATTTTAAACAGGACTGTAAAAATGTGACAATTACAAAGGGAGGAATTTGAGAAACTAACCATAATGGGAAATTAAACGTCCCACGGCAGCACTTTAAGGGCTTCTTAGCAGAAGAAATATGTGCTATAAACTGTAATCTATGATAACAGAAACTTCTAAAATGTAATTTTAAAAATATAAGGAAAGCTGCTAAAAGGCGGAACTTTGCTTGTTTCCAAAGCGTTTCCCCAAAAGCAACACACCCCCTAACCTGCATCAGACAGGCTTCCCACCGGAGCTAAAATGTCCAGGTGTAGATTTGCGTGGGAAACTATGGAACGTTATGGCAGAAAGGAATCTTGAAATAACTTAATCCAACACCTCTATTTTATAAAAGTATAAAGTTGAAACTCAAAGTAATGAAATGATAAGCCTAAAATCAGTGCTGGATCCCAAGGTGATGATGATGAAGATGATGTTAATGGAGATTATGGTGATGATGGTGGTGATGGTGATGATGATGGTGACAGTAATAATGTGATGGTGATGGTGATAATGGTGATGGTGGTAATGATGATGATGGTGGTGATAATGATGGTATGGTAGTGATGGTAATGGTAGTGATGGTGATGTTAATGAAGATTATGGTGATGATAGTGGTGATAATGATGGTGGTGATGGTGATGGTGGTGATGATAACGATGATGGCTGTGATGATAATAATGGTGATAGTGATAGTGGTGGCAATGATGATGATGGTGATGATGATAGCTAACATTTATCAGGGCAATTCTATGAGACAAGGATTACAGTCAACAGCTTGAGGTTCAAAGAGGTTGTCGAATTTGTCCAGCATTCTCAAATGAGAAGTTGCCCGATTTCTGATTTTCCTGGTGCTAAAACCCATTCTCTGAATCAGTACACTACCTGCGGCCCTATCCTCTGCCTGTAGCCGGACTGATCTTCCACCACCACCCACTCCCGAGAAAAACGTCTAATCAGATGTCTCCCTCTTGCCCAGTTACTTCCTATCTCTGACCAGGCAGCAGTTACTCCGAGAAGTGTTCGCTGACCTCCACAAGTCAAATCTGTTTCACTCTCCTAGCTAGCATGTAGAGAAGCAATGTGGCATTGTTTGAATGACAATCCGATCTACAGGTCTCGGCCCTATTAGACTGTAAGCTTTAGGAGGGTGAACACTGGGTCTGGCTTTGTTTGTGGTTATATCCTCAGTCGAGTGGCTCGCAACAGTGAAACAAAAACAATTTTTGAATGAATGAACCTTTTTTAAAGGTTTAATTCTTGCAAAGGAAGGAAACATCCTGTAATAGACAACTGGATAGTTGTTTCTAAGATTTATTTTCCTTTCACTGCCATTTTATCCAACGGCACAGGTTGAAAATGTCACCAATAACATACAGTGTGAATGACAGAAGAATACGGAGGACGGGGACCGACTACAAAGTGAACAGAAGCAGCAATCATTCCACGAGGGTTGATGCACTGAGTAAGGAGACGTTAACAATATGCCCACCAACACAGACTGATGCCTCCGACCCAGCTACACGCGAGAGACCATCTTTTCTCCATATGAACTCCTGGCCCTGCTCTCTGCAGAGGGTGGAGAGGACCTCACTACGACGTGAGGGCTGGCTACCCGGGAAGCAACGGCCCCATGAGCGTCTGCAATAAGCGACCGAGCCCAGGGTGCCACCCTCCCTGCTTGAAAGCAGAACTCGAGCTCTCTGTCAAAGCGCCAGCATGATGCGCTCCGTTTCTCGGATGGAGCCAGCTGCCCTGGAGAAAGGGAGATGGCACCGTGTGGGGCTCTGAGTAGCTTTAGATGTGTTTCCTCTGAGTTCTCCCTGCTCTGGGTTTTCCGAGCAGAGAATTCGGGGTGCATGGCAAGGCACTCATCTTTGATCTCTGAGCACAGGGCCTCCTTCCGTGGCGGGAGCGTTTATGACAGAGGACGGGAGCCCCTTTGATGGGAGCCTTTGATTTACTTCTTAATTCCCAGCTCATCTCATCTCGGGCTCCGAGAGCCGTCTGCCCTTCCCTCCCCGGTCGGGCCGGTGAGTGCAGTGATGTATTTCATGTTTTACTTCCTCTCCAAGGCCTCAATCAATTCTGCTGTTGGGGGAGCTGCCTATGATTTGTGTTTGTGTCACACGTGGTATTTTTCCAACATGGATGTCTTAGGGGAAAAATGGCACTTGGCTGAGGCAACAAAATCTTCTCCCTTCACTGGACTTGACTCTGAGTCATTTCTTTGGTCGTGTTACATAATTTTACGGGCATTTTATTTTTGCCATCTGTCAGGTTGTTACTTGAAAAGTCCTTTTAAATGTAAGATCCAAAGGGTGAGTTTATTAAAAAGACCACCCAAGTTTTGCTGGGTTTCAGTGTCTGTTTGTAATATTTTAATGGTCATTTTGTTAGCGTAGGTAGCTCGATATTCATAAAGGAAGGGAGCAAAGGGAATCAGATGTTACTAAGCATGATCAACCAGGGAGCATAAGCCTGCTTCACCAGGAAGCCACAGGTTCACACACTCCCCAGGGAACTGCGGGTCTCTCCCCACAGGTCACAGGGACAGAACCAGAAAGGGGAGGCGAGCACCTGCTCAGTAGCAGCCAAGATGGCACCCAGAGGCTGTCAGCCTCGCCCGGGAAAAGATCGATTGGACAAGAGACACAACCTGGAAGACCTAGGACGTTGAATGGTTTAGGACAGTGGTCGGCAAACTGCGGCTTACGAGCCACATGCAGCTCTTTGGCTCCTTGAGTTTTTAGCAAAGGCCAGCTTAGGAGTACCCTAATTAAGTTAATACCAATGTACCTACCTCTATAGTTTAAGTTTAAAAAATTTGGCTCTCAGAAGAAATTTCGATCGTTGTACTGTTGATCTTTGGCTCTGTTGACTCATGAGTTTGCCGACCACTGGGTTAGGAGGTGGACCCACCAGAAGCCTGGGAAAGCTCGGGAAATTCATTGGTTACTTTGACAAGGCGCCTGGTCTTTCCCAAACCCGAGATGATATGATCCCAGCTAACAAAGAACTCCCTCTCTATGTCTCCGTGCCTCTGTCTCGGTCTCTCTCTCTCTGGGTATCACACACTCACCCCTTTTGCTCGCCTATTCTCTCTGTAGCAGCCATGTGGACCTATTAGTAGCAGCCGCCCGGGGCCCATGGTAGACGGGTGGGCTCCGAGTGTGGTCCTGGACACAGAGCCAGCCCAAGCACAGCCGGGAACACAGGCTAAGCTGGCCGGATGGGAGGAAGGCTGGACTGGCCTGGCCTTGGCAGGGCACAGAATCTCTGGACCTTGGCCCTACTTCCGGGCCCGATGAAGGCAAGTTTGGACTTTGTCCATGGCAGGACAGATGGAGATGAGATGTTGGGTACCCAGGGCACTCCTTTGATTTTGCATCTGATGTCATAGATAAATCTTCCCATGCCACGCCCTCCCGTGCATGGGTCCCAGAATGCACTCCTTTGATATGAACCCACCCCCACCACCAACAATGAAACTTCTGACTCTTCTCTGGAACGGGATGGCAACTGTTTTCCTACTGATAAAGGACTCTACCTTCTGAAATTGCGAAGGAAGAAAAAGTGCATAAAATTTTAGAGAATGGCTATGAGTACTGAACCCAATCCTATCCAAGTCTTCAAAACCAGGAGGCTGCTTGCAACCACGGAGATCTTCACAGTGATGCCAGACCTAGGCTTAAATCAGAACTCCCCAAATCGCGCTCCTTCTGAAATCTCTACATTCCAGATGCCACTTCTCCGGGGACCTGCGACCCACGGCAGCTTTTTGACATCCTATCTGTGTACCTCAGCTTCCCTGAGGGGCCTGAGTTTCCAGGCCTTAGAAATCGAAGTTATTTGGGTATGAGATTTGAGTGAAAGCGACTTCAATAAGACTCCAGTTGAAATGACTATATTTTTGGCACCTCAATACCCAAATTATGTATGCAAACTGGAGGCCATCCAAAGACCGGGCAGGAGAATGAGGAAGGGAAGGGAGAGCTGGCTGCGGAAGGAGGGCAAGGCGTTCCAGTGCCCGGAGCGGGTAAACAACAATAAAGGACCCAGCAGCTCATAAATATTTAAAGGTGTAAACACCAAAAATGGACAGGCATGATTAATGCTGGGACAAGGGGATAGAGCTAGCCTGATGTATTTGTGCAAAAGCCAAGAGAAAGAAAGAAAGGGTACTGGGCTTTCAGCTCCAGCAGCCACCCCCCACCCAGGTGTCTTCCCACCAACCGCCCATCTTTTCAAAAGCAACTTGTGAAATGAAGGAAGTGTTTCTACCAACACCAACACACACACACACACACACACACACACACACACACACGCTCCTTTAACCGCCAATCACAGGCAATTTGAGGACTGGCTCTCCTCTCCAACGCTTGTTCCAGAGGCCACCCCAGGAATGCACTTCTGTCCACCTAAGGTTTTCCTATTGAGATGCGGACGGAAGGAATAAAGCAAGGACTTTCCGTGTGCCATTTCTCCTAATGTAATGAGTCTCATCCAAACCACTCAATCCCACCCAGTCATTCTAACTCGTCCTGGCAGAAATGAGGATGGAAAAGGATGTATAAAGCTACAATATCTTCGGCCCCAAGAAAAGAAGAACGGCTAACGCATCGAGCGGCTCACTTCCTTTCCGTGCAGTTGGACAATCCCTTTGGCCTCATTCCAAAAGCTCCTGCCAAAAAGTTGCAGACAGATTGGGGGGCCTCTGGAGAGAGTCTCACAATTCAGCGAAACACAAAACCCCCTGCCCCCACCCCTATTCCCACCCCCACCCCAAGCCTCTGAACGGTCCCTGCTACTTTCCAACTGACCGAGTGACACTCCACACACTGTGCCTGTCCACTTTGCTTAGCGGCCGCATTCCAGTCCCATTTCAGTTGCCCTGACCCCGGTAGTACATGCATTATTAACACCAACAGAATTGTTTAGAGATGACTGGCAATGCCCAAACAGCAGTTAACATGGCTCCTGGCCCTCCTTGGTGGCGATGCGTGGGTCCGACTATGTTTCCTGAGCTCCCCGGCTAACAGAGCGGTTGCGCTGTTCTCTTGAGCAGAGGACCCCAGAGGCGGCCAGAGTCTGTGGTGTCCAGCATCCTCCACGTGGGACAGCTGTCACTCAGCAGGAACAGAAAACATGAAATGTGTGCACGTGTTGGCTGCCAATGAGACTGGCCGATCCTGCAGCCCCAGTTCCTGGGGCTCAAGTGAGATGATGTGAGAGGGGACAGCCTTTCTAACCCCCAGGGACAACAATATGCTTTAGAGTTTCATTTCGCCTCAAACGTCTAAGAATACAAGAAAAAATGTCTCTGATAATGGCTGTGAAGGACGAACAGAGAAGGCAATTAAAACATTCAAGATGCTGGGTCACCAGACTCATGCAGGGAAGACTGAGAAGACCAAAATCTCTAATGAGGAAGATGAATACAAAGAACAGATCAAAACTGAGAAAACCTTGAAGGCTACATGCCAGGTGATATAACTGTATTTTCTACAATCTTAGGCTGTGGTTGGGAGGGGGGAGAACCCTCAGAAATAAACGGAGGCAAATCACACACAAAAGAATTCTATTGCTAAGATAAGTCATGTATGTTACAGAAGTAAGTAACTTCAAGAAGGTCGAGACAGTTTTGGGGAGTACACTCAGAGGTTATAACAGGGAGGAGGGTCTAGATTTCACTACCTGAGAACATCAAGAAGAAAGAACACAGCCCCTCAGGAGCCCCTCCCTTGACTACAGATGGCGGCCTGGGAGGACCTGGACTGACCAACCATAGCCAGGCCCCCCAGGTCCCCAGGTTCTGGGCTTTGACCTCTCCAGGTGGCACAGCAGGTAATCAGTACACACCTGCCTGAATGAATGGGCACCCACCGAGAGTGTTACCTTGGGAAAATGACCTAATTTCTACTTTCTCTACCATCCAGTGAGGATACAGTGCATCCTGGTGATCATCTCTGAAGTCGGAGCCAACAGGACTCATCTCCTGCAGGACAGGGCCTCAGAGGTTTGCTGGCCAGTGTCCTGGGCAACCAGGTACCTGGAGCCAGGAGTGTAAGGGGGTTGGTGGGAGCAGAGTCCTCAGGGAAAGGAGGGCCCGGGGCTACAGAATCAGGACCACCCTGGAAGCCAAGCTTTAGCCACAATAGTAGCCAAACTCACAGCTCGGCCCCCAGCCCCTGTGACACCCGAGGGGGAGCTGGAGCTCTTCCAAATTACACCACTTACAGCCCCACCCCCCCCCCACCCCCCCAGAAGCCACCGGCTGCCTCCGGAGCAGAGATTCCCATTGTCCCTGTGGAGTGTGACCGGGGAGGTGTGCCCTGGCCGGTGGCTCAGCTGGCTGGAGCAGCCTCCTGTACACCAACAGGTTGCAGGTTGGATCCCCAGTTAGGGCGCATACTAACGGGAGGCAACCAATCAACGCTTCTCTCTCATACCAATGTTTCTCTCTCTCTCTCTAAAATAAAATAAATAATAAAAAACATCCTTGGAGGAGGATTAAAAAAATAACTGGGAAAAAAGAAAACAATGTTTTGATTTTAAAAAGCAGAGATAATGTCTAAAATAATTGTTATTCTGTAAGTGCTCACTAGCAAATGGAAACTTTGTTCTGTAAAAAAGTTCTAAGTGCAAACACCTCACTTATAAAACTGTGAAAACAAATAGCTCATTGGAAGAGCATGCGTTACTCTAATCACTGGAGAAAACCTGAAACTGCTAAAGAGACGGCATGAGATGTGCAAAGACCCAGGTAGGCCACGGTTCCTGGCACTCTAAATATTCACTGCTTAACGCTGACTCTAACTTAATGAAATGCTGCTGCTTATAGGTGACAATGTATAACAAATACGCCAATGCAATGACAACTCTCACATCGCTGTAATAAGGACCCAGTAAGTAACTGTGTGAAGCGCTCCAGGAACCGGAATGACACAGAAACATAATCGTGTCCCCCAGAGACCAGGTGGATACTCTGGAACAGCCTCCAACGTGCAGACCGGAACCATGACTCAGCGGGCCTCCCCCTGAGCTCAGCACAGGGCAGTGCCCAGCCGCTCACAGGGAGAGAGAGAACATGGGGACTCAGCGCACAACCTTCTGGTCAACCAGCAGTGCGTGTCCTGACCGCCCCTGCTGCCAAAAATGGGTCACCTAATCTATCAGAAATATAAGAGGGTCCAGAGATTTCTGACATGAAGGGAGTAAAAAATGCGTTGAAAAATATTCATCAAAACGAAATTTGTATTAGGCTAAATGAGTAAGCGGAAAGTATAGCTGAGGATCACACCCACATATTTAGGGTGATAGAGAATAGGAAATAGTCTACAGATATACTCCCAGCCTGGCCAGCGTGACTCAGTGGTTCAGCATCAACCTGTGAACCAGGAGGTCACAGTTCGATTTCCGGACAGGGCACATGCCCGGGTTACGGGCTCCATCCCCAGTGTGGGGCATGCAGGAGGCAGCCGGTCCATGATTCTCTCTCATCATTGATGTTTCTGTCTCTCTCTCCCTCTCCCTTCCTCTCTGAAATCAATAAAAATATATTTAAAAAATAAAATGACCCAAAATGAACTCAGCCCTTCCCTGGGAAAGCAAAACCGTTTCTCCCGGGGCAGGTGGCTTCCCAGGGCCCGGGGAGGCCGCACACAGCTGTCCGGGGACGTGTCCATGTGCAGCCTCGGCTCTGGGCTCCTCTGTGGAATGTGGGGCGCAGCCGGAGAAAGGCACCCTCCTTGTCTCTCCCCGGGGCCCGCTCACCCGGAGCACAGACAGGCTCTCCTCCCTCAGTGTGCGCTGAATGCTCTGAATTGATGCTGCAAGAGACCCTTTGATCCTCCACAAACAAGGCCCCTTTGAAGCTCAGGGAACAAAGTGCTGAGGAGGGTTTTCCCACAGGGGCCAGCCGGTCACCAGTCACCGGCTCACTCTGTAGGTCTGTCCTGACTCTCTGCAGCTCCTCACCGAGCCTCCTCACACTGCTGAAGCCCAGGGTGCAGGGCAGGCACGGGGACCCACGCACAGCAGAACTGAACCACAGCAGCGAAACCGGCGCCGGGCCCAGGTCCCGCCCTGGAAAGACCACAGAGCAATGGAGAGGGGGAAAATTCTACCCCATCACGTCTGGATGTGGGAGGGGTACAGGCAGGTCATGGATTTGCAGGCTCAAGGCAGAAGCTTAAAGATTAAGGTCTAAATTGCATGCAGCCAACATTATTTTTTTAGTTTTTTAACATATATATATTTTTTTATTGATTTCAGAGAGAGGAAGAGAGTGGGGTGGAAACATCAACGATGAGAGAGAATAATTGATCGGCTGCCTCCTGCACGCCCCACACTGGGGATGGAGCCCACAACCCAGGCATGTGTCCTGACTGGGTACCAAACAGTGATCTCCTGGTTCATAGGTCAACACTCAACCACTGAGCCATGCCAGCCAGACCAATCAACATTATCTTGTGTTTTCTGGAAACTTCTTTCAGTGTTAGAGAGTATAGTCTGAACTCTGCTATAAGGAGCCCCCTGAAATCTCAATAGGTGTTTTATAATCTCACAAGAAGTGGATAAACTACACCTTAGAGCTGAACTAATTATCTGAAAATTTCAAGCAAAAAACCCTTTCCTCTCACCTGCCCATGTTCACAACTATTTCAGGAACACGAGGCTCTCTCTAGTCTGGGAAAAGGGCTCAGCTCTGAACGGCCCACTCTCTCTGGACACGCACATCCTTCTGCCTTGAGGAAGGCAGGCCCTTGTGTTATTCCTGCATCACCTGCTCAGGATGCACCTGGAGGGAGGGCCCTGCATGTCTCTGGGTCCTGGGGAGAGGTGAGTGGCACCTGGCAGTGGACGCAGGGAGAACGGCTGGTCAGACAGCTCTGGGAGTGGTGTTCTCTCCTGCCACTGTTCACACATCAGTGCTCAGAATTAATGAAGTTTCTGAAGGACATAACAATTAGGGGGGAAAAAGATGAGGAAAGCGTTTTTAATTAATGGAATCAGGCGTAAACCATGTGGGCAGAAACGATAATTAATAAAAAGTGAAACGTATCATCACCTGAAAACACAAAGCAGCGTCTCCTTAGGAATCGCACACGAGGCTGATGCGGGAATCGATGCTTACCGCGCGGCCGCAGAACCGCACCATTAATCCCGCGTCCACTCACCGGCCTTCAGCGTGTGAGCGGCGGGACTCCGGGTAATATCAGCTGCACAGAGTCCTAGAGGAGGACTCTAATGAGGTCCCATGAGACGCAGAGGTTTAAGTCACTTTTTCTCCGTAAAAGAGCATTTTTTGCCCACTTAATGGACATTACCTTCCATATCTGGTACACACCCTGTCAGATCCGCTATTACATCTCCCATCAGGAACAGGAGGCAGCCTAACTCTCCTCTAAAATATGCCACGGAGCTGATTGCAACGTAATAGGGGATTTAGAAATCCACATGGAAAAGATGCCACTTGATCTCGGATTGACAGCAATCCCTCTCCACCCTCGGTCACCAGCTCTCCTGGGCTAATGAGCCATTCACAATCCTATCACCACCCTACACGCCAGCAGACACGCAGTCCCCTGTGCACTCGATTTATGCAAATTATAATCAATAGAAATAAAGTATCCACTTAGGCATAATCCACTTAGGTATAATCATTGTAAAATATTGCCCGTTAGACACGCGCATACATTTACACAACCGAGTTTGTGGAAAAATGTCAATAGTTACACGTGTGGGTCTGGCCGAATATTAACCTCTAAGCAGACAATTGTGCACCGTCAAGGGGAAAAACAGCCCATGTTTTCCTGGGATGGAAGCCTTTCTCTCTTAGGTCGAATGGCCTCCCGTCAAAGGCCGGCTGCCTGGGTGGAGGTGGAGGGTCTCCCCACGCGGCCCTGTGCCCTCGCCACATGCAGACTTGAACTGAAATCCCCGCAAAGAAGCAAACACCTTGTTGTTAAAACCACGCATTCCCATAACATCATTAAATTGGGTCTCAACTCCTCCTGAGTCCTGATTCTTTAATCCCAACAACAACCTTGCTGCAGATCAAATCCACTCAGGCGCTGTGGGCCTCCACTGCAGAGCCGCGTGCCAAGGAAACGCAGGCGGGTGGATCGATCCGGCGCTCCATCCACGGGCTGACGGACATCAGCTATTAGCTGCAATGAGCGTGGGAGAGATGTGCTGTCACTCATCTTCCCGGGCAGTGTGGACCGAGGGGGCGGGGGGTAGCAGGTGAGGAAGGCGGGTGAGGACGGCAGGTGCGCATAGGGGATCCACCTACACTCACCACCCCCTGACAAGCACAGACCAGCTCCTGCCCTTTGGCGAATACTGAGAGTCACTCCTGCAAAGCCAAAGTGTAGGAATCTCCAGGTAGGAAATGGGGCAACGCGGGGACAGAGGAAAAGAGGAAAACACAGGAGAGCATGCCCAGGCCCTAAGGACAGGGAGCCGGGAAGGCTGGGAGGCCTGGCAGCGAGGCAGCCAGCAGGTCTGTGCCCGTCAGGATGGAACCTGCACAAGCCACACAGAATCCTCCTGCCGAGCTAGGGCTGCCGCGCATCACCTGCGACCTCTCCCAGGTGCCTCTCCTGTCCTGGCTCCACACACATCACCGACTGCCGTCCAAAGCGATGTGTGCCCACCCTTTTGTCCTTATTTTCACGTGACAGCGACTGAGTGTGTCAGAGAAGGGACAGGGTTTCCTTTCTGTTTGCTCCCCTTTAGCTCAGGAACACCTCCCGCCCCCCGCAATCAGCCCCAGGACCCAGCAGACATCCCTGGAGTGTGCCTGAACGCTGCCCACACAGGTGCTGTTCGCAACCCGCCTCCTGTCTACCTTCTGGGTAACACAGCCTTCCTGTCTCCCTGCTTCTTCTCAGATCGCTTTTATTTTATTTTATTTTATTTTTTATTTATTTTTAAATATATTTTATTGATTTTTTTTTACAGAGAGGAAGGGATAGGGATAGAGAGCTAGAAACATCGATGAGAGAGAAACATCGATCAGCTGCCTCCTGCACACACCCCACTGGGGATGTGCCCGCAACCAAGGTACATGCCCTTGACCGGAATCGAACCTGGGACCTTTCAGTCCGCAGGCTGATGCTCTATCCACTGAGCCAAACCGGTTTCGGCTCAGATCGCTTTTAAAAATATATATATTTTTATTGATTTCAGAGAGGAAGGGAGAGAGAGAGAGAGGGAGAGAGAGAGAGAGAGAGAGAAAGATAAAGACATCAATGATGAGAGAGAATCATGGATCGGCTGCCTCCTGCACGCCCCCTACTGGGGATCGAGCCCACAACCCTGACATGTGCCTTGATCGGGAATCAACCATGACCTCCTGGTTCATAGGTCGATGCTCAACCACTGAGCCACACCGGCCGGGCTCAGATAGCTTTTCTATGAAAGCCATTCAGCAGAAAAATATGAAAACTGGTTTCCAGGACGACTCCCCGCTTAGCAGTGACAGAGGCGCACCTGGGGGTGGTTATGAAAGGGAGCCGGGCGCGCCTGGGTGCCCATGCGGGACCTTCACGCCCCTTTGCAACCCTGGCCTCTTCTCTTCCTGCTCCCTCCATGTACGACGTAAACATGAATGTACCGACGCGGACTCCTGGTGAAATTATTCACCTGAAATAATAAGCATGAATTAACCTGACGTGCATCTCAGCTTCTGCCCCAAATTTCCTGGTTTAAACAGGAAAATATTTTGACAGGAACGAACACGCCCTGCTTGTTATGTTTGCAAAACTCCCCCACGTGACGGCGACTCAGAAAGCCTCTCTCCTGACTGAAGAGTCTCCGAGGCACTGGGGCGAGGAGGAAGCGTTTGGAAAATGAGGGGGAAGATAAAAACACAGGCACCACAGGGTAAACGATGTTCCCTAAGAAGTCACAGAAATGGTTCTGCTTTAAAGAAGGCAGACGGGGTGGGGGAATCGCCCCCCTCGTTACTATTCCAGCTAATCCTCCCTGAATTTCAGGTAACCTCGGGGAGTACAATCGTTTAGCTCCTACACGATGCTGGGGGGGGGGGGGGGGGGTGTGTGTGTGTGTGTGTGTGTGTGTGTGTGTGTGTGTGTGTGTGTGTGTGTGTGTGTGTGTGTGTGTGTGTGTGTGTGTGTGTGTATACAAGTGTGTGACCACTCATGTGTGTGCCTGGGCATAAGAAAACGTGTTAGTGTCTGAACCAGCTTTCACATTTATTTTTTTATTTTACATTTTTAATCCTCACCTAAGGATATTTTTCCATTGGTTTTTAGGAGGAGTAGAAGGGAGAGGGAAAGACAGAGAGAAACATCAATGTGAGAGAAACACATCGATTGGTTGCCTCCTGCATGCACCCCGACCATGGCCCAGGCTGGGGAGGAGCCTGCAACCAAGGCACGTGCCCTTGACAGAAATCAAACCTGGGACCCTTTGAGCCAAACCAGCTCTATCCACCAAGCCAAACCAGCGAGGGCCATGTTTTCTTTATGACCTGTCCTTATAAGGAAAAAAAAAAAAGTTATGCTAAGAATCCATTCTGGCTGCACCTTTCTGGACGGCTCTCTATGGTATATTCCTCTTCAGACTTCAGAGATGTTACACTTGGTTTGACTCTGAGGGTCAAATGAAGGGCAGTCTGATACCCTGCACCACGCCCATCACAACAGGCCTGCTATTCACCTGGAACGTCCACCTGCGAGCTGCTGGGGGCCCAGCAAGCAGCTCTCCCAGGCAGCCCGCTGCACTGCGTCCTCTCTGCAGGCCTGTCCTGGGTCCCCACCACCCAGCCCCACTGGTCCCCCTCCCTCTGGCCTGCTGGCCCCCAGTTCCCTGTGCCCCGTGGTGGGAACACCCTCCTTACAGAGCCTTCCTGTGACGTCTTATGCCCAAACCCCTGCATCAGCTGACTAGAAGAATACACTGCCTCCCTTACAAAAGTCCCTCTCCCAGCCCCGTTCAGGCCCGACTGTTCCCACCTCCCACGGGGAAGCCTGGACCTGGCTCACCACACCCTGCCCCTCTCCCAATGGGAAAGGGGCATTTTTATAAATCAGAATCCGCGTTCTCACCCAGCACCAGGAGGCCCTGCAGAATCTGCCCCAACATCCTCTGTAGGACTCACCCATGAAGACTGTGGAGGTCAGGCCTTCTGTGGGTCCCTGAGACACCAAACCTCCTCCCCCGCAGCCCAGCCGCCCTCCTCCTGCTGCCCAGACCTGTTCCTCTGGCCGGACCCCTCCTGCCTTCTCCCCCTTGGGCTCAGCTCCTCAGAGTCACCTTCTCCGCTCAGATCCTCAGAGTCACCTTCTCCGAGAACCTTCCAAAAGCCACTTCCCACTCTCAGGTTCCTCTCCCACAGACCTCTGTTTCTTTCTGTAATGATTTGTTTGCTTATTTACTGGCTGGGATTCAGTCAGGGTGCACTTGGGGAGGGTGGGGAGCTTGTCTCCACCCTAAAGCTTAGCACAGCCCTGGGATTTATGAGCAGCTCAATAAATATTGGGTGAGTGAATGAATGACTCCTGGACTCAGAACCACACACATACAATGCACACGCACACACAATGCACACGCACACACGTGCGTCATACACATACATGCAGAGGTGTCATGTTCGCACATGCATGTGCGTGTACATGTACATACAACGCACATACATACACACAGATGCATGCACACACATACACATGTGTACACACACTTCACTGGAGGCACGGGCTCTTCTTCTGTCTTGTTTCTGGAGCACAGGGACCCCCCAAAAGGTTTAGTTTCCTGATACTGCTCTTCCCCGGCAGGAATCTGGTGGAACCAAATTGCTCAGCAGGTGCACAGAAGGCAGCTGCCTCCCCGATGCACACAGGACTGAAGGGGAGGAAAGTCAAGCTTCTAAAAATCCCTCCCTCCGTGGCTTCCAGCTGCTGATGCTGCTGATGGGCACAGTAGCCGGCACAGAGGTGCTGAGATGGCACTGGCCAGCTGCAGGCGAGCCAGCAGCTCACCTGGCTCCTGGAAGCACTGACAAAGAAGATGATGACTTGCAGTTTCTCTGCACCGCAGCGCTGGTGTGAGCTTCCGTGCCTCTATCAAGGCACTTCTGTAAACACACTGCTGAAGAAAGCACGCTGGGCGTGGCTTCTGGGACCAAGTGCCAGGTGTGGGAGGCGGGGAAGTGGAAAGTGGAGAATGCTCCTGTTCTGGGTAAGAATGGCCTGGTCAGTAGCCCTTGGCAGGAGGCATGGTCCCTTTGTGTTGTCTGAGGAACCTCCAGCAGCCATCCTTGGGGGCCGATGGGCTCTTGGGAGGACGGAGGCAGCACACCTCCTAAATGCATGGCCAACACCAGGGGAGGAGTGCTCAGAGCTAATGAACCCCCATCCTCCGCAGGAGCCACAGCTGACTCGGGGCATCTGCACCCACAAACACTTCTGGCTTTTTGTTGATCCTCACCTGAGGACATTGTTCCATTGATTTTTAGAGAGAGTGGAAGGAGGGGGAGAGACAGAGAGAGAAACATCAATGTGAGAGAGACACATCATTTGGTTGCCTCCCGCACGCACCCCGACCAGGGCCTGCAACCCAGGTTAGTGCCCTTGTTCGCAATCGAACCCTCCTCGCTGATGTCCACTCTCTGCCACTTGGGGGAGATAGGAGTGTCCCGTGGGCAGCAGCTGTCCTGCCCACCCCCTCCATTCCCACGTTGTGGTCAGTGACGTGGGGAATGTGGTGTGGCAGTGGGTTTAATTCCTCCGTGCACTGGCAAGTCTTTCCTGGATGCCCCCTTCCCTGTCCACTAGAGCCCGCCATCGGGGTTGGATGACAGCGCCTGGCCGGTCTCTGACCACTGGACGATGGATTACAGGGCGCGGTCAGTGCGCCTCCAGCCCCCGCAGTCTTCCTGGGGCTCCCAGGGCCCTGAGACCTCCTGTAAGAGGTCCACGGACCAGCGGAGAGACGGGGCACACACACACAGCCACCTGAGTAAGCTCGCTTCCTTCATGGAACTAAATAACCAAAAGGGTCCCAGGGTGCATCTTCAAGGGCAGGAAATGCGGAGTAAATCCAGTGAAACAAAACCTATCCGGCCCAGCCGGCGTGGCTCAGTGGTTGAGCATTGACCTATGAACCAGGAGGTCATGGTTCAATTCCTGGTCAGGGCACATGCCAGGGTTGTGGGGCGTGGAGGAGGCAGCTGATCAATGATCCTCTCTCATCACTGATGTTTCTATCCCTCTCTCTTCCTCTCTGATATCAATAAAAAACATAAATAAATAAAAATAAAAAACTAGACTGGGCACTGCCTCCTCTTCCAGGTCACAGAACCGAAGTGCAGCCCCATGGGCCTCCCTAGAGGCTATCGCCGGACCCTGCAGCACCAGCCTGGGACCTGAGGACACACCCCACAGCCCCTGCCATCAGCTCTGAGGCTGCAGGGCACAGGGAGTGGAAGGGATGAGGCCTGAACCCTGGGCCGAACCAGACGGCTTCATTGCTAAGTACAATAATGGGTTTTTAATGGCTGCTGTCCAATATCACACAGGAGAAAAATGCTTTATTAGTAATAATAATAGCTGGCACTTTCCTCTTCAAAGCACTTATTAGCTCATTAATCCTCCGACGACCACTGGGAGGCCCCGGTGCACGTTTCTCTCCCCAGTTTCCGGCGGGGGACACAGGCCAACAGGAGGCAGTGACCAGTCCTCCACGGGAGGCTCTGTGCGTGGAGGTCAGCGTCCAATAATCGGACAGCATTCACTGGGATGACGTGGCCCTTCCGGAGGGGATGGAGGTTAAGGTCAACTCCAGTTTATGTGAACTTGACTAGCAGAAGCTCCCATGAGTTGCACCTGAATTGCTCTTTGTTGGTCCTTTATTTTGAGTGCATCAATGGTGTTCAAAACCTATTCAGCCCAAATCAATTACAAGTGGAAGCTTGCGTGCCTGGCCAACGCGGTCTGTGAGACCTTTGAAATCGAGCTCCGCCGAGAGTGGCTGGAGGTTACGGAGCAGAGCGGGATCGAGGTCAGGCATAAACACCTTTCTTTCTTTGCGCTTTGTTTTCATCCACTCGCTTAGATCGCTGTCTCAGAACATGGAGTATGTCTCCAATTGGTGAGCAATAACAGCCTCAAGCAGCCTATTATTTGTTCTGATGTAGTCTATAGATGTTAACACGGTTATTATTTTTGTATGCTCACCATTGTTGGCATTTTTTTTATTTCTTGCCATTGCATGTAATTCCTTAAATATTTTAATCCAGCCCTAGCTGATGGCTCAGTGGGTTGAGCATCATCCTGTGCACCAAAAGGTCATGGGTTCAATTCCCAGTCGGTGCATATACTGAGGTTGTGGGTTTGATTCCAGTTGGGGCTCGTATGGGAGGCACCAATTGATGTTTTTCTCTCCCTGCCGCCCCCCCCCCACTTTCCTCTCTCTAAACGTATCCTCAGGTGAGGATTAAAAAAATATATTTTAATGTATGAATCATTCTTCATTGTGCACCAGGTGCCTTTTACTGAAGTTCAGAAAGTCTCTGAATTTACAACAGAAAAATAAACGTATTGATTGGGAAGCCGAGCACCGTGCTCTGGAGAAACAGGCAGGGCTCAAACAGAAGCTCAGAGCACACCGATCCCCCAGGGTCCAAGGGAACAAGAACGGGCCTGGCCAGACTGGGAGCAAGCGCGTTTCACTGCCCCCGCTTCTACACACAAGCGTCGCTGCCGTCACTGAGACTTGAGAGTGGCATTTCTATTTCACACATAAAAAATCAACATTGGCTTCTAATCACCTCAAACCAAAAAATCAAACACCTTTCTAAAACCCCAAGTATATTGGCCATGCCTAGAACCCAGGTGGATTGCTTTTCCCTCTGAAAACGCATCTGAATTGACAGCTGATAATGAAGACCTGTCCTCAGAGATCAGGTGTCATTTCCAGAGCTGGATGCGTCAGAGCCTCCCTCCGTCAGAGCCTCCATCGCAGCACAGGCTCCATTAGGGAAGAACCTCAGCTAAAACTACAAGCTTGTTAGCCCGGCTGGCGTGGCTCAGTGGCTGAGCGTTGACCTATGAACCAGGAGGTCCCAGTTTGATTCCTGGTCTGGGCACATGCCCAGGTTATGGGCTCGATCCCCAGTAGGGGCATGCAGGAGGCAGCCAATAAGTGACTCCATCTCATCACTGCTGTTTCTATCTCTCTTCCTCTCCCTTCCTCTCTGAAATCAATAAAAACAGTTTTAAACATACAAGCCCATTGCCATAGAAGCTGAACCATGCCCTCTGCATGTCCTCTCCGCTGTACCCCCTCATCTCCGAAAGGAAAGCAGAAGTAACGTGGAAAGGACAGGCGTGTTCTACAGTTTGGAGGCTGCAGCTGACCCCCCTCTGGACAGGAAGGAATGACCAAGGGAAGTGGGCAGAGGGCCCTGAAGGCAGACATCAGGATCCTCCACTCAGAATGCTTCGTGCTCCCCATCACCACGGTCCACAGACCTGAGGCGTTCGAGGTGCTGGGGCCCTTCATCAGGAATCGCCAGGACCCCAGCAGGCTCAGGTGTGCTCTCCCCTCCCTCCATCCACAGCATGGAATGGAAGGATAACAACTATATCAATTAACGCCAGCATTAACTGAGTGCTTAGTGCATTCACTAAGCTGTCTACGTAGATTGGCCCACTTCACACTCACAGTAATGCCCACGCGCCGGGTCTGAATATTATCCATTTCCTAGGAGAACTCAGTCTTAGAGGCCACCTGACCCAGCCAAGGCCACCCACATAGGATTTAAGGGACTTGGATGCAGCCCCCACAGCCCCATGGGGCAGCCAGTGCACCTCCCCGCACACCTGTGTCTCCCGCTGTGCCAGACAGCACAGGGTTTATGAGATGCATAAAATGTGCCCGAAGGGTTTTACGACCCGAGGAGGGAATTGCTACGCGCACTAAAATTCATAGGCTGAGTCGGGAAAGTGTAGATGATCGCCGTCCCTGGAGGCGGGAGGGGAGGCTGAGGAGACAGGCAGCCAAGGGCTTTACTGAGCTCCTGCCCGGAGCCTCCAGGGGCAGCGAGAGGCACCCGACACCCAGCCGGAGAGGAACCCAGGCCCAAGAACAGCAGGCATGCCTACATCTGCCAAACTCAGTGCATTAGCATCCCTGTCATCACCCTCCAGCGACCTGCGGACAGAATGCCCATGCCTCCCTACACTTACCCAATGGTCAGTCCAACCCGCAAACCATGATTGCTGAAGACTTCATCTCAGTTAAAATTCTGTTTCTGGCTCTTACTGAAAAACTGTGAATAAACACTCTCTCTCTCTCTCTCTCTCTCTCTCTCTCTCTCTCTCTCTCTCCCTCCTAAATAATTTGACTTCCAAAGAGATAAACAAGTTGTAATATCTTGGTAGAGACAAATTCAAGTGAAAATGAAATAAGCCTTTTTTTTTTTTTTTACAGAAAGTAAATATTAAAAAACTGAAAACAGAATATGCTTTGTATTTGTGTCATCTCAGCACGACGGGAAGGTAAGCAGGGCCATTTTTTATCCACAACACATAAAATCTCAATTAGTGATGGTCTATTTGTGCACTGACTAAAAAACATTCGTTAACAAAACAGAATTTTCTAGTTTACTGGATAAATATCCCAGAAGAAACTGCAGAATAATGCTAGGTTGCCAAGCAACCGCAGCCCGACTCCCCGTCTGTGCTCAGCCACCTCATTCATCAGGGTTCCTACCCCAGAGCTGGAGGATTCCAACCAATTTGCTTCTTGGGAAAATTATAGTGACTTTCGGTAACACAATAACACTTTTATTCTCAGAAGATAAACTTAGATGTTTTTTGATCCAAGGGATGTGTTAATTCATTATTCTCCACACGGTGCTAATGAGAAGGCTATAATTAACTAACGACTCTACTGCGGCACACAAAAAATAAACTGCAGTAATTAGTAACGTTTAAGGCGTTAACCAGCCCCCAAAATTAGAAAAGACAGACTCTTCCCTCCAATAGGATGTAGAGAAAGGAGAAAGCACCATGTCTGATGAAATGGAGACCTGCTTCCCTCCTTTCCCCTCACCCACCCCCAAAGAGCGGTGAGAGGCATGTGATGGCCAACGTGAGAGATTCCACCTTAATAGCCGAGAAAATGGCTCCGTGCCAGCTCTCCGTGCAGGTAGACAAAAGTGCTGGCGAATAATGGGATCTCTTCTTTGAAAGAATGCTTAGCACAGTGTTTTTCTAGGAATGCATAGAAGGACTAGCGGGCTTTCGCTCATTAGCTGTGTTAACTTAGCATATTGTATGTAAATCACCATAACAATTGCATTCTCTTTGGACTGAATTAGTTAGGATGAAGCTGTAATCTAAATGTTCATAATTGAAAAGGCAGTATTCTTGGTCTGAGTGTGAAAAAAACAACAGGGAACATGGATGGCATCAGATAAGAGAGGGCATCATTAAGGACAGCCCCCGCCCCCCCTCACCCCGAAGTGCAGAGATGGAGGGCTCTGAGCACACCTTGGCAGGCCAATCAGTCCCCCGTTTAGAACTGACACCTCCAGAACTGTCACAGCTTTCCCTGTCCCCTTTGTCTGTAGCCTAACTCAAGCTTTCCATGTGCATGGCTGCTTGGATATTTAGGGAAAACACAGCGCAGTGTGAGGTTAAATTTTTGTCTCTAAGATATATTAGGCTCTACGTGCGGCACGGTGGCCATCATACCTCAAAGGCCAAAATAATTTCCAACAAGTGAAACAGCAAATGCCAATGCTCCCGGGAAACGCTATGTAAATGACCATGTGAATGTCAGGCCGGCTGTCACGCTAATTCCTCAAGGCACCTTTAACGATGACACAGTCACTGGAGGGAGGGGTGTTGTCACGGGCCGTCACCCTCGAAGGCAAACTCTACACTCTGAGCTGATGCTCACGGGGCCTCCTGACACCCATCCCTCAATCCCTCAAACCTGAGCCATCAGCCCCCGTCTATGACTGAAGTTTCCTTCATGAGATAAACACTAGTTAGGACCTAAAATCAGCCTTGATCATTCCTCTGACGCAATTCTTCATCAAAATGAATGGGCCTCATTATTTCCGCAAAGCAATTTGGGGCCCAACAACCTCCCACCTTCCTGGGTGGGTCTGTTTTATAGTCCTGCGAGCTCTGTGAGGGAGACTTCTGTGGGGTTCTGCTAGCTTCAGATCTGAGACAGGCCTACCTTTTCACAAGTGGTTTTTAAAAGAAATGATGTAAAGCCAGGTCACTGAATGTGTGAACACAGGTAAAGGGAATGTCAGCTGCATGTCAGTCCTGTCAGCCTGGCAATCCCGTCCTTGGTGTATAATTTGCTCATTACCAGGTAATGGAGCACCTACGGACCCAGGAGGGAGCAGTCAACCTCCACAGCCTTTTTCTTTCTTTTTTTTTTTTAAAGGAAGAGAGAGATAGAAATATCAGTGATGAAAGAGAATCAAAGATCGGCTGCCTCCTGCATGCCCCCTACTGGAGATCGAACCCACAACCCGGGAATGTGCCCTGATGGGGAATCGAACCGTGACCTCCTGGTTCCTAGGTCCACACTCAACCACTGAGCCATGCCGCCGGGTCTGCCTTTTTTCTGAAAGGAAAAAACCCATCCATACAGGTGAAACCGAGAACAGTCCGGAAAACATACTCAGCACCACAGCCTGGCCCTTCGGCCCTGAAGGGGGCACAGACATGCGAGAAAGAGACTTCTAAGGACTGCCCTCACACCTGCCCAGACATGGCTGCTGGTGTCCACGCGGTCACTGTATGCAGGAGCTTGTGAGGCGTGATCACACACGTGCTCTGCTATGACCGCAGCATGTAAGGCAGTCACACGGAAAGCTGGCTCGCACACCAGACCCCAGATCCACCTGCCACAGAGGCCACGGGTGAAGGCCATGGGGGAGGTCACAGGTGAAGGCCACAGGTGAAGGCCACGGGGGAGGTCACAGGTGAAGGCCACGGGTGAAGGCCACGGGTGAAGGCCACGGGTGAAGGCCACGGGGGGACATCACAGAGAAGGAATCCAGACACACCCACGGCAGCCTCTGCAGGTAGCAGAGGAAACACCAAGTCTCACACACATTGTTTCCCTGTCACCACGTTTCCCCAAATCACCGTCTGAGCGGCTCTCTCCATCCATTTACGGACAAGCCAACCCGAGCAGCAGCGGTGGGTGTGTTGGCGTCCCACCCGCGGTGGCCGTAGTCCTATTCCCTGACAGTCAGGGAGACTGGAGAACAGAGGCCTTCGGCAGCGACAGGCGAGCGAGCGGGGAAACGAGAAGGCCCCACGGCTAGGTAAACGGAGGAAGAGCGAGTAAGAACAGGAACAGGACCCGCCTCCGCAACCAACACCCACTCTGGAGCGTCTATTATGCTCCACTGTCTACTTGGATGCTCTCATCCCCGTCCTGCAACAGCCCGGGGGCAGGTGAGGACCGGAAAGAGGAAACTGAGGCACGGGGTCCTGAAGGCGCCGCTGCCAAACCACACCTCCCAGGTGGGGCGCTGGACGCGGAACCACGAGGGCGCGGAGGGGCTCTGCCAGGCTCCCCCCAGGGGCTCCCCCCAGGGGCTCCCCCCAGGGGCTCCCCCCAGGGGCTCCCCCCAGGGGCTCCCCCCAGGGGCTCCCCCCAGGGGCTCCCGGACCACCTCCAAGCGCAGGGCACGCCCGCACCACTGGCCCCCGCCCGCGTCCCGGAGCTCGGAGCTCCCGCCCGGCGGCTCCCCCGGCAGAGCGCGGAGCCGGGCCTGGCCCCCGCCCGCCGCCAGCACGACCCCCGCGTTACCTGGACCGCGTGCGTGGCCTCTCCGCGGCGGTCGCGGGAGTCCCGGCCCCTGGCCGCGCGTGCACAGCCTCCGGGAGCGGGGCTGCGGGCGCCGGGGCTGCGGGCGGGCGGGCCGGCCTCCCTCCCGCTCCAAGCCCCGCTCTCCGAATCAGCCTCCGCGCCCGCGCCCGCGCTCAGGAAAGGGCGGGGGGAGGGAGAGGGGGAACCGGAGAGAAAGGACGGAGGGGCGCCCAGCGCAGGGGCGGCGTGACCCGCACTCCAGCGCCCCAAGTCGGTCCCGGGAGCCATGGCAACCGCCATGCCCTGCCCTCCGCACCTCCAGCCCCCACCTCCCGCTTTCTGCCCCCGCCCCCGCCCCCGCCGCGCTGCCCACAGGTCTCCCGCGGGGCCCTGGCGTCCTGTTCTGAGAGGGGAGGGCAGACCGGGCGGTGGGGTACTGCGCCCCGCTTCCCCAGACGGGGTCGGGTCTGGAGGCGGGAGGCGAGGCCGGGATTGCAAACCCAGCTGGACCTCCTCCCCACACTCCTCCGCACCCCCGAAAGGGCTGGCCTGTCCCGGGGGGTCCGGAATCCTCCCGGAGGGCAGCGGGGCGAGGGGTGGGGGCGCTGGAGGCTGCCCGCAGGTCCTCCTGGTGGCCCCGCGGAGAAAGGGGGCGCCTCGGGACCCGCCTCCTCCCCCTCCCCAGGGTCCCAGCTGTCTGAAGGCAGCCTCCACCTCCGGGGGCTGGGCTGGGAAAGGGGGTCCCTCCCGGGGAAGGGCTGCGGGGCCAGGAGGGAACCTGGTCTCGCCCCTCTGAGGCCACGGTGGGATGCCCCCTCCCAGGAGTCACCCCGAGCCTCCGCGCATCCGCCTCCAGAGTGGGGTTTTGGCGAGCTGGGCGACCCCCGCAGCCAGACACCTGCCCACCTGCCCGCCGCGGACACACCTGCGTCGCCGGCGGCCCCCGGCCGGCCGAGCACGTCCCTGGGTCCAGCTGGGAGCGGGAGAGGACGCCCAGGTGCCGGTCCGGGCGGCGCTGCTGTGGCCGCGGGCGCGGGACCTGCTCGGGCTGCTCCGCTCCGCGCCTGCCTCCCGCGCCGGCTGCTCGCGCCTCCGCTCCTCCCGCGTTCGCGCCGCCTCCCTCCGCCCCCTCCCGTGGGACAGGGGCGGTCACGGCTCGGGACTCGCCCGAGCGCAAACTTGGGTCACCCCAGCCCCCGTCTGCGACCGGAGGAGGTGGGGGTCCCTGCCGCTGCTGCGGGCGCAGGGGGTGCCCAAGGCCTCCTGCTGCGGGGCGGCTGGGCTCCGATGCCAGAGGCGCTGTCCAGGCTGGTTCCCTCGGCCTGGGGAGGAGGGCGTGGTGCCCGCCCGGGAAGGGCGCTTAGCTCACCCTCCCCCTCTCACCAAGGCGGGGGGCGGGGGGACTCCCTCCCACTCCAGGCCTGCTCCACAGGCTGCCTAATTTTAACATGTACATTAAGGCACCTACCCCTGTTCCCGCTTTAAAACATGTGTGTCCTGACACTTACTGGTCTGGGATCTCACCATAGTGCCCCCCAATGTTTTTCTCATTTATTCTGCGTTAACTCAGGCATATGGGGTAGAAGAAAGCCCCTCCACTCATTCCCAATGCCAAAGGCCATTTCCCAGGACTCCCCGGGGCCGCCAAAAAAAAATGTAAATTTTATTTTCGGATCCCAAAAAAACGATTTGGGGAAAACGACAGTCTCTTGCGGAGTAAGGGGTTTGCATATCTCTTTCATTTTATTCTCACCATTAATCAGATTTTCCAATTGTTCACACAATACCACTTTTTTAAAAAATGCTGTTGCATTTAAGTCCCCTTTGATGGGAAGAGAATCACTGATCTAATTTTCGCTCCGCCAGGGGAGTGAGGTGGGCTCCGGTCTGGCCTTGTTCTCACTGGCATCAAACAATAAGGACATTCAGGGCTGTGGGCCACCCTCGGGGTGGGTGCCATCGTCCCGAGGGGCACAAAGGTGGACTCAGGATTCCCCTTCAGAAGCCGCTGCGTAAGATATTTTAAAAATGAGTGAACTTGAAAACGAGTGAATCTTAGTAATTGCTGGCCCTGGATCCGGCTTCTGCCGGTTCATGTGTGGGCACTGGGCCCGCTGACTGCCTGCCTGCCTTGGCACTGCCAATGCAAGTGAGGGCAGGACTGGCCCTGAGTTTCAATTGCTACAGGAATCTCTCCGCCGGAGGCATGGTTATTCCCGTGGCATGTTTTCTAAAGTAGAAACAAAGACAGAATACTGACTACAATTTCCAACAGGAAAATACTGTGCCTGTAGGAAAACACGTCCAAGGTCAAGGAGACGCAAAGCCAAGTTGGGTTTCCGGAGCTGTCACCCCCTAGGTGCGCATCCACCCAGGAGAAGGCTCAGAGCCCCGCCCCGGGCAGGGCCAACAGGCCACTCCCAAACAGGCAGCTCTTCTTTTCTCTGCAATTTGTTTGCTTCGCATTAGAATCATTTAAAAGTCAAATATTTGCCCAATCGGCGTGGCTCAGGGGCTAAGCGTTGACCTAGGAATCAGGAAGTCACAGTTGGACTCCTGGTCAGGGCACATGCCCAGGTGGCAGGCTCAATCCCCCTTGGGGGGCATGTAGGAGTCAGCCAGTCAATGATTCTCTCTTACCATTAATGTTTCTCTCTCTCTCTCTCTCTTCCTTTTCCCTTCCTCTCTGAAATCAATAAAAATATATTTATAAAAAAATAAATATAAAAGACAAGTATTTATTGAGGACCTACTACTTATCAGTCATCATTCTAGGTGCTTAGTCCAGTGGAAAATTCAATAGATAAGACCAGCTGCTTTCCTTTAAATCAAATATCCGAAATGTATTAGAGAACAGCAAGGCATGATCACAGCAAGATGAAGGGCCGGTCCTTAAATATGGGTTTTTCTTTGAAGCGGAACACCTAAGTCGGAGCACCTGACTCTGCGTATAAATGAGGAACCAAGAGCCCCACTGTGAGCCTGGGGCTTACCAGGGGCCGTCCTGAGGTCAGCATATAAACAGTGCTCTCTGCCCCAGGCTGGGGGCCTTCACACAGGAGGAAGGGAGGGGGGTAGGGCGGAAGGTAAGTGAGGAAAAAAGAAGGGAGGGGGGAGGAGGAAGGGTGGGAGACAAATCATCAGCCAAGAAAGGAAAACAGTATTTGAGAGAAAGATGGAAAGTACTTTAGCCAACGCAAGGATGTCCCTTTAAAGGCATGCCAAATGGAGGCAGGTGACGTCCATTTCCACCTCCAAGAAACACCTGGCTAGCCTTATCTCCAAGGAGAGGGTCCACTTTCCAATCACCAGGAGCCGTCAGCCAGAGGGGACGTGTGTGCACAGAGCCTTGGGCTGCTAAGCTGGGCTCCTCCCTGGCTCCCATCCTGTCTGACACTTTGTTCGGACCCACCTGCTCTCTATGAGGATCCTCATCTATCAGGCACCGCGTGCACGTGGGTGCTGGGGAAAGGCTGGGCTCTCAGGCCTCACGTGGAACTGCCCCTGCATTCGCTTTGAGAGGTGTGGATTTATCTCTCCCAACAGAGGTCAGCTGTGTGCAATAAAACCACGCTATCCGGCCACAAATGAGGAGGCAAGGGGGGCTGGTTCAGGAACAGAAGCAGAAGGTGAGAGAGATAGGCCGGTCATCTGGAAAGAGAGAAGGTATTGGGGGCTGGGGCGTGTTCAGCCCTTCCTGCTGATTTACGGCCCACGCTGGCCTGAACCGGGGCCTGGTGTCATTCCCAGAGCGAGGCCAAGGGAGGAGAGGGGCCTTTGGCAAAGCCCAGAGCTGGTGAGATGGCATCTTTCCTAGAAAAGCTGCTCTGCAGACGAGCTGCAGTTTGGAAATGCCAGTCCTGTCTGGCAGGTCTGACACTCACAGCCCAGCTGGCTGCTGCATGAAGGAGGGCAGGCTGCTCCGTCCAGGCAACCCTACCCACAGCCTCCAGGTACAAAGCCGCACCTTCGGCTCCCATGTTAACAAAACAAAACCAGAACCTGCTAAGTGCAGAAAGGAACTCACCGTAGATACTCCTTGAACACGTCCTTTAACGCAAGAACAGAAGACGCCTTCTGCAATCAAAGGGCAACGCCTCCGGAACAAATCATAAGGGAAACCTCATTAATATGTGTGATCCAGCTTCGGGGCCATGGACCCAGATAACTTGGCTGGATTTTAAAGAAGCTAGACAATAGAAGGGCCACTGATAACATTATCCTTATGGAGCTAAGGTCGGGCTGTGTTCTCAGATCCCATGCTTTCAGCATTGGTTGCTTCCTTCTGAGGCACATGCCCACCTGTCTTAAGTCTATGCTCCCCATGCTCCCTGGTGACCAGGTTTGGCCCCAAGGCTAAAGGGACATGAGGAGAACTGCTGTGGGCAACTTCCAGGTCACCTCCTTAAAGGCAATGTAGATTCTTTCCCATTTAGCAGCCCCACAGTGAAGAAAGCCTCATGTTGAGGGGAGCAGAAGGCCCCCCCTTTCCTGAGTCCCCAGGTGACTGCACCAGAGCCTGCATATCATCATGAATATCTCTGGAATCTCTTCATTATAGCTGCTTCATCATCCCCCTGATTAATGCCATTGTAATCACTGTCATCAGGACAACCTTAGAACAGTCAAGGAAAATAAAAAAATGGAGGCCACAGTGGTATCTGTTGGCTTTTCCTTTGCCCAGCATTTATCTACATTCCTGCAGCTCAGCCCTAGAGAATGACACCTATGGCATGTGGCCCAGTAGAGGGACTTCCCGATGCTCCCTATCAACCTCTGGTCCAGGTGTGTGGCACAGGTAAGCACTTCCATCCCTGTCTGCATTTCCATCCCTGTCTGGGGTGATGGAGTGATGAAAGGCATCAGACTCACAGTGAGGAGTGAGATGGGATCAGGCAGGTAAGGGAAAGGGCCTTGGGGAGGGAAGATGGTAGATAAGGAGGGAATGAGCCAGGTGGTCAGGAGGTGAGCAAGACAGGCAAAATGTACCAGTCAACCTAGAGTTGCCCTTCCCCCTGAACCCAAGAGCAGGAACTAAAAGCTGGGAGATGAGGGCAAAAGGAGATTGGCTGGTGCTTGTGTGAAAGAGACCATAGAGGGCAAGAGCAGGAAATATAAACCCCTAGACTAGTGAGCTTCTGTGGCAACTCATTTCGGGACCCCTCCTGTGTGCAGAGAGCTTTGTTACTTTCAATGTAATAAACTTCGCTTCCCTTTGCTTACATCTCCCTTGCCCCTGAATTCATTCATCACCTTCTGGAGACAGTGAGCCCAACAGCTCACACTCCTGTCTCAAAAGGAGCCAACGGGAGATCTGCTTTGGACTTACACTTGAGCTATCAGAAAAAATGAAGACACAGCACGTGTGATGTAAACAGGAGAAGCTGGCTGCATCCAACACCCCTTAGGAAGAGCATCCCTGAGAATAAGAAAATGAGGGACAAGAAAAGGAGAGAGCCAGACACTTGACACTCCCATTTCTCATCAGCTGAGCGTCTGTTGTTTATGAAAAGCTGAAACTGGAATACATCTTGACCCTGGATGAGGTGAGCAAAAATTGTTGTAAGCGGAAACAGCTGGAATTGGTCATCTGTTTCTTGTGATCAAAATCATTGTTATTCACTACAGATTCCGTAGTTAAGATTATTCTCTCGGGATAGGTTGGTTAGTAAAGGGATGAGCGAGGCAAAAAGTATTCCTTTCATGAAATAACCCATCTAATTGGTAGTGACTCCCGGAGATACTGTGTCCGGAGGATCCCAACCCTGTGTGTGAGTCGGCAGAAGGGACAAAGGGGTCTTTTAATGACCCTGGTCACTGATATTATACAAGGAATGGCTCTCATGTGCTAGATATTCACCACCCTTGCTTTAAGACATTCCTCGTTTAACGATGGCATAAATCTAGACAGATGGGGGGGGGGGTTGTAAAATTATGGTATATTGGTAAACTCTTTGTGGGCACATTTTTATCAGTTTTAAAGAGAGCCATGGACCAATTAATCCTCTCCACGCAGTATTTAGGGGCCATAATTCATGCTTTCAATTGACTTTTTTTTTTCCAGCAAAATAAACAAACTAATTAGCAGACAAGCATTTAAATCACAAATTGCTAGCATGTGATACATTGTGTTAACACCACCCATGACTCAGGTACTGGCACTGCACTGGATTTGTCTTCTTTCAGAAAAATGGTATTTCTTTCCATTTATTTAAAGTATAGAAAGCTGTTCAAACCAAAAAAAAACAAAAGAGCCTAGCTCTTGCTTTCAATAAAACTGACAAGTCCCCTAACTCAAGAGAAAATGCACATTATCACACGTACACAAAAATATTTTATATATGAAGATATGTTTCAATACTCTGTATTTCCTGAACCCAAAAGATAGCATTTTCATAATGTTGCTTTCACCCAGCGTGTTTATTATTAGCACAACTACAGAAGCCCACGGTTTTGCAGAAAGATGGTCCCAATTAGATAAACATGAGAATCCTCTTTCCAGATCCAAATCTGACATCATTATCTCCCGGGAAAAGATCATTAAATTATGATTTAGTCACAGGCTCTTCCCAGATTAGAATGCAGAGCACTTAACTATTTGCATTGGAAAACCAAGTGGAATAAAGATAGCCACTTAAAAACAAAGCAAAAGAACTTAAAATGCACCTAAATCTGACTGGCTTGCTCAGGGGGAAGAATAAAGCAACTTTCTGTGTAAAGTGCCCTTTCCGCTAGGTGTGCCCAAAGGAACACGGTCTGTGGTGGGAACAGCTAGGGCGGACTCATTGATCAGCATCTTCTACACAAGGCAATGAACAACCATTCTTGTTCATCAAACATGTTTTCTTTGCTTTATTCCCAACGAGGAGTAGATTTTGGGTGCGGGGGGAGACAGGCTCGTTTTTTATTCTGATGGTTACTTGAGGACCAGACGCAATGGCTATGAACCAAGAGGAGGTTTCTCTGTGGTATCTCATCCACTCTCATGTCAGACCTACCCTCTCAAGCAGCAGCTGGATATCATGAGCAGCAGAACGATGATATTTCTAACTTTTCATAATATCCCAATAACCAGAGATGGTGAACGCGTAATGCATTTCTCTCAAGACCTTAACAAGTGCTAGCCGTCCAGTTAAAAGGGGGGAGAAGATGGGATTAAGAAGGATCTTTTATATTCCTAAACCCTCTCCTTTACGAAGTCGAGGACACTGTACTTTTGAACATTCATAAAAACACCACAAATATAATGTACATACAGGAGATACAATTTTCCGTCATTGCTACTCAAGTAAATGCAAATGAAGTTTGTATAAACTGATACTATTTGGCAGCCTAGTACGTCTTTAACTGGCCCACCGATGACAAACATTTAGCTATAGCGCACATCTAAAATGCTCACCAAGACATCGAACGAAGCATCATGGTAAGCCTTTGGAGAATGTGAAGTGCTACTGAAGTAATGTGCATTTGGATAGTAAGTGAGTGTAGTTACGGGGATGGAGTACCCACCTCACTGACTGATTCTCACGGAAATGACCTCAATTCTCAGTGCTGGCGCCAGGCTTGGAAGGTGTCCCTGGCGGTGAACTTCCCCGAAAGTTGGTGAGCACAGCCAGGCAGACGCTCACACTGACAATCACACACATCCATCCCCAGAGCCAGGAGAAAGGCACTGCCATGCCAACCTTCACGCCCGCCCCAAGAATCCACTCAGGCCATAACTTGACTCCGAGGACAGAGCAGACCACAGCTGACGGGGACTCTCCCAAAGGCCTTGTTTATCGAAGGGTCAGAGGACATTTCCCGTAAACTGTGGTCCAGGCCCCATGCTTTTGTCCTGTTTTATACTCTTACCGTAATAAACTCCTGTCCCATAAGTTATGGGGTTTTCTCACCACCACATGACCTCAGATGTCAGGTGAAACTGCCCCTTGTCAGGATCGTCTCCAAGAGGGGAAATGGATGTGCCCCCGATGGAACTGGGGTTTTGTTCTGATCCTTTGGCAAATGAATCTGTTTCCTCGGGAACCAGTCCTGGTGCTTTCTGGCCAGGAGCATCCCCGTCCTGTCCACTCTGGGCAGTAGGTCTGATGCTGTCTGTCTGAGGAAGACAGGCGACTGGTTTCCCATCAGGAAAAGGACACAGAAAGTGCTGTTAAACGGGGCAGGGACAGGCATATTCAAGTCAGAAATGTGCCCAGTTGCCCGGCCAGCATGGCTCAGTGGTCGAGCGTTGACCTATAAACCAGGAGGTCATGATTTGATTCCCAGTCAGGGCACATGCCCAGGTTGTGGGCTTAATCCCTAGTGTGAGGTGTGTAGGAGGCAGTTGATCAACGATTCTCCCTCATCATTGATGTTTTTTTCCTCTCTCTTCCTCCCCCTTCCTCTCTGAATGCAACAAACATCTATACATATAAAAGCCTAAGTGACCATCCGACCAGTAGCTATGACACGCACTGACCACCAGGGGGCAGATGCTCAACGTGGTAGCTGCTGAGCTGCAGTGAACCGCCCTCTTGCAATCTGGGACCCCACTCACTCCTCAGATACCCTTCAAGCCACGGCACCCGCCCCCCTCCCCCCAGGTGCAGCCAGCCAGGGAGGGACCGTGGGAGGTTGGCTCCAGGGCATGTCCTGCCCTTCGTGCCCACTCCCGCCAGCCACCTTCTAATTAATTTCCTTACAGTGTGCACGAATCTGTGCACCAGGTCACTAGTATATTATTTAAAAAAAGAAATGTGCACAGTAAGGTCAGAGACATAACAAGCCAAAATCCTGAGCAAACACGTGCCTGAATAAACAGAGGTAATGGGGAGGGAAAAAGAAAAAAAGACACAAGTTCCATGATGCAAACTAAAAATGCTTCACCCACAAAACGGATATTTATACCCTTACTTCACATTTCTTGAGAAATGAATATTCCTATCAGTAAAACACGAGATACACGAGGTGCAACACGGTAACATGGGCTTAAAACTAAGATCATGAAGACTTTAAAAGGGAAGTAGAAAAAGATGCCCCGTGCGCAGCTGACGACGGGAGGCATTTTGTGGACCTCACACTTTGCACGTATTTCTCGGCCCTGCAAGAGAAGACTCGGGCTCAGGAAATTGCATTGATACCGTTGTCCCTGTGAACTCGTTTCGGATACCGAGTCGTCTGGGGTGCCGCCTGGATCACCATCTAACACACACGTACACACACACACACACACACACTGTACAGGCACGTCTCATAGATCGAGAATAACCCACTTCCTCACATTTGGAATAAATGGAACTAGGGTCTGTTTTACAGTTTCCTCTGTGGTTAAAGCACCGGGGACACAGCAAAGACCACCCTGGACACCTAAGGAAGCACCGGCTCCTCCCACACCCCCACTTGGAGAGACCCCTTCAGGGCCTCCCTTAGTCAGAGCCCTGCCAGGGAGCCCTGGCACATTCTCAGGATGGCATCCGGGGCCCGTTCATCCCTGTGAAGCTCTGACAACAGGTTCACCTGCAGGACGCTCAGGATGAAGAGGATGAACATCCTGCTGTGAGCTGGAGAGCAGGGAGGGGTCCCCACCCTGGTGGGATGCCCATTCTCCGCAGCCCACGCCAAGGCTCCGAAGACCAAGGGGCTTCCCAGTGTCAGGGACAAGCCCGCCAGGTACACTGCACCTGCTGCAGCCCACGTGCCTTCCCAGCCATTACGGTCCCTTTCTTACAAACAGCCTTCTCGTTAAGGCCCTCAGTGAATCCGCTGGGTTACGCTGAGAGGTGAACTATTTTCAGCAGCTCCTCTGGCCTTTATAATCAAAACAATGAACCACCAAAGTAGAGCCAAGCAAGCTTCTCTGATGAAGAAGGAAATGTCGTAAAGGCAAGAGATAAACAGGAAAGTGAGACTCCATGAACGCAGCAGAAAAGTATGTCAAGGGAATGGAACTTGGCAATATTATATAAATAACAGGCTTTGGATTAAAAAATGGCTGACTTTGGTGATATTTTGGTAGGATTCTGCTTGTATAAATTGTATTGCATTCAGGATGGGATTATTAAGATATTAATAAACTGTTACCAAGCTCTTCCCAGGTACCAGGCACTGATCTGTATCTAGACGAACTCAGTAAGTGCACACAGAGCAGACCACCCTCATCTGATGTCATGCTATATCCACATAAAGGATGAAGAAACTGGGTCTGGGGGAGACAAAGTGGGGGCCTGAGCCCAGGAAGCGAGTGAGGGTCCAGGGGCAACAGCTGGGTCTGACAGACTCACACATGCTTTTTTTGCACAATTTGGCAGATCTGACAAATGTACAGAAAAGACAGAAGATTCCCAAGAAGGCACTGCTGACACAAAGGAGACCATCGCTGGAAATAAGGTGAATACAAGACTCCTCGGGATTTAAGAAACAATGCTTCAGTTTTCATGGGCAAGAAGGAACAACCCTGCCTCAAAGACAAATCAAGGTCAGAGGGACTAACCATAGCATCCTCTAGCCATATCCCACCACTGTCTTCGCTTCCTGCTTCCTCTTTACTTCCCTTGCCAGCTCCAGCAGGTACCTGTGGTTCCAAGGCCAGTTTTCCCAAAATACTTTGTTCTTACTGAGTGACAGGGGATAGTCCATGGGGCCACCCAGGTAAATCAGAGCACAGCACCACCATATTTAAATATATTTATCGATTTCAAAGAGGGAGAGAGGGATAGAAACATCAATGATGAGAGAATCACTAAATATCTGCCTCTTGCACGCCCCCTACTGGGGATCGAGCCCCCAACCCAGGCATGTGCCCTACTGGGAATCGAACCGTGACCTTCTGGTTCATAGGTTGACACTCAACCACTGGGCCACACTGGCCGGGCCTCACTGCCATACTTTGGTGGCCCTCCTGGCGGTCATGCAGGCTCAGTGCCCATGCACAATTATTCAAGCACAAGACTGAAATTCTTGCAAAATGACAAATTCCCTAATATGCCGGAGGAAGGGCTGCCAAACCAGGGCCTGTAGGCCGAGACTGGTCTGTCAGCAGTTTTGTAAATAAAGATTTATTGGAACGTTGTCATGCTCACTTGTTTACATATTTCCTGTGCATGCTTTTGCGGACTACTCCATAGTTGAGTAGTTTCCACAGAGACCATCCGAACCCCCAACGCCTAAACTATTTACTACCTGGCCCTTTCCAGAAAAAGTTTCTCAACCCTGTCTTGCTTGACCTTTGGGATTGCCAGCAAATATTTACACTGTGAAGAGCAAATTCTCCAAATCCCGATGGTCTTCTGAATATGCTTGATAGAAACATGTCCCATCCCCGTAACAACTTAGCTACTCTCGTCTCCCTCTCCGTTGTACGTAACTCTGCCAACTAAACGTCTGCGGGATCATGAGGCAGAGGCTACAGTGTTGGCCAGTGTCCATTCTCCTTTGGTTCCCAGGCACACCGCTGAGCGAGATGTCCCAGGATGCCTTGCACCTGGGTGGAATTGGGCACCTGAATTCCAGCCATTGGAAGGTTGGGAGAAGAAACACCTGCCCCTTCTAAGGAGAGCAATTCTGTTCTCTCTCTTCGTCCCTGTGGCTCGGAGCCCAGGAGTGGAGGGCAGTGCTCCGAGAGGGAAGAATCCACTCTCTGGAATGGCCCTCAGAGAGGAGACACCCAGCCTGGAGCACTGACAGTGGGCGATTCATGGTGCCTTTATGGGCTGAGTTGTGTCCCTTCTGTAAGCATATGATGAAGGTGTAACCCCAGTCCTCGGAATGTGACTGCATTTGGAGATAGGACATCAGTAAGGAGTCAGTAGGTTTAAGTGAGGCTGTGGACATGGGCCCCATCCAGTCTGACTGGTGTCCTCGGGGGAGGAGGAGACTTGGACACAGAGATACCAGCGAGGTGGGCACGAAGAGAGACCGCATGGCCAGGGTGCTCCTCACCATTTTCCTCCTCTTGTTTCAGAGGTCAGACCTTTATGGCTTTCAAAAAATGTCTTGTTTTTTTTAGAGTGGATAAATGAAATACAGTACTTATAACCACCATTACAGTATATAATATATATATTTATACACACACATTATATAACTCAAACATGTCTACTTGATAGTGTATATCAACAAATTAGAACTTTAACTTTACTGAAACACAACGAATGAATTATTTAAAAATCCTGACGATTCATTTTAATATGACTTCAACCATATCTGCACCAAGAAAGGTGAGTAACTGAAGTAGTAATCAAAATAATCCTGAGCAAAACAATTTTAGGACAAACTATGGAAGCAATTTTTCCTTCTGAATCATCCTGTTCATTGTTTTACCCTGAACTTCACTGCACTGTGTGGAAACAGCATTATTTCCAAATCAATATCACTATTAAGTCTGGATCATTAATTAGCAGTCTATTTTCTGAGTTCAGAGGAAATTACACAGGAGGCTATGGCCATAAGGGGTTGGCTCTGTCCAAAGACTAATTTTACGATCAATACAGTAACAATCAAAATTCAAAACGGTTTTTCAAATTGGTTTAGTCAAAACAATGGAACTGTATCTGTATAAAATTACAGTTTAACTCTCACTTTTTCCATGGTGTTCTCAAAGCTAGCAAGAGGAGCCCAGCTGGCGTGGCTTAGTGGTTGAGCCTTGACCTATGAACCAGAAGGTTATGGTTCAATTCCCAGTGAGGGCACATGCCCAGGTTGCAGGCTCGCTCCCCAGTAGGGGGCATGCAGGAGACAGCCAATCAAATGATTCTCTCTCATCACTGATGTTTCTATCTCTCTCTCCCTCTCCCTTCTTCTCTGACATAAATAGCAATATATTAAAAGAGAAAGAAAGAAAGCTAGCAAAAGGTGAAGACTCATTCATGGACCTTCTCTCCCGGAGTGCCCTGGACAGTCCATAGAGGGGACATTCATCTTGGGGATCGTGAAGGGGGTCTTACATTTCCAGGGAACTCTCCTAGTGTGTTTGGTGGAGGCAAAGGGACTGAACTTCAGCTTGAACTGTGGGGAAGATGATGGAGAGTGATTAGGGCTGTGTGTGTGGATGAGGTTAGCAGCCTGGATCGTGGCCTCCTGAGAAAATGAGACGGAGCATGCCACGGATTTCTCCTAATCTAATGAAGAGATGATGTTGAGTGATGGCTCTGAACCAGCGTCCTCCTCCTCACCTGCCTTTGCTGTGACAGCCACAGTGGCCCTGGGTTCCCACCAATGCAGAGCTGAGCCTCTAGGGCCGCTCCTTCTCTGCCAGGGCCACTAAACCTGCCCAGGGCAAACCAAGAGAGATGTCCCCTCCAACTGCCCACGTGTGACTTCGGTTTGTTTTGCAAGGTCATCCAAAGGCTGGACCACGGACGCACGGAATACACCTACTTCCTCACAAAATGAAACTATTTACTCTGGACTCATGACTCATCAGCTACAGAACCACAAACACAGCAGGAAGAGGCTGGTGTGGTGAGGACCCCGTCACGGCTCTGCCGTGAGCACTGGGTCCTTGCACACTAGTTTCTCCCACGCTGAATAATGGAAGGAAAGGGGCAGGTTTGTTTTCTCCTTGTTGCTTAAAAAATAACAACAGCCTGTTGTCCTGCATTCTCCTCTGTGAAACAAGGAAAAAGTCAAGATAAAAAAGAATAAGTATCTGAAACCCTTCTCAGTAACCTGTTGCGGTTTCCGGACCTGTGGCCAACACAGCCCCATGTCCACAGGGCTCACTTGTCTTGTGAGATTTCTCTGGAAGTCTGGTGAGAACCTCACACAGATGTAGCATGTTTGCAGGTGGTAGTTGGGGCGGGGGATTGCTGTTCTCACCCATGTTGTAAAATAACCTCACATCAGGAAGTGAATTCAACTTTTCAAGGCCTCATCTGCAGAACCTTCACAGCTGGTCACATGCACTGTAGGTCATATGCAAGCACTAGAGGTCATATGAGAACACTGGAGGTCATACAAGAACACTGGAGGTCACATGTAAGCAGCACTAAAGGTCATGTGAGAGCACTGGAGGTCATATGTGAGCACTGGAAGTCACATGTAAGCACTAAAGGTCATATGAGAGCACTGGAGGTCATATGAGAGCACTATAGATCATATGTGAGCACTAAAGGTCATATGAGAGCACTGGAGGTCATATGAGAGCACTGTAGATCACATGTGAGCACTGGAGGTCATATGACAGCACTGAAGGTCATATGTAAGCACTAAAGGTTATATGAGAGCACTAGAGGTCATATGAGAGCACTGTAGATCATATGTGAGCACTGGAGGGTTTTGGTATAATGGGGTGGTCATTTCAGGGTTGAGCTGACATTCTTGGGCTCCATCAGACACCTGTGCAAAGATGACCTCCGCCTGCAGTTTGACTCCTCCTGGCGCGACACATGGTAAATTCTATGGCTTTGCAGAGTGGACATGCCAATGGCAGCTGTGACTGCAGATCAGGGAGGTAGCTGGGCGGGTCCAGAGGAGGTGGGAATACTATGAAATCCATGAACTAAGTCTGACCCTGATAAGTCCAATCATCAATTTCAGAGGTGCATTTAAGAGGCAATTTCATAGCGCCCCTTGAAAAAACAACCCCGATGCCTACTATTGCCTGTGATTCCCCATTATTATTATAATTCTGTGTCAGTCACCACAATCACCATCATTTCTGGAGTTCTCAACATCACTGCGTCATGGACTTGGCTCCGCCGTGGGTATGAGAGGGATGCATCCGCCCTGCAGACACCCTGGCGCACAGCTCGAGTTTACAAATATTTGTAAAATAAGAGTTCCTTAGTTGAGATAAATATTTATTTTAAATCCACGTAAATTCTGGTGGGTTATTTATAAGGCATGATAAACACTGAAGAACATAAAATATGAATTTTAAAAAGAGAAGACATCCTACATGAGCTTAAAACACTTGGAGGAGAAGGAGAAATGGAAAGGTATATTTAATGGGGACAGAGTTTCAGTTTTATAACATGATATCTTCCCAGAGATCGGAGACACAACAATGTGAATTTATTTAACATCAGTGCACAGGCCTCATGCACGCGCACACACACACACACACGCATACACACACACACACACACACACACACACACACACACACACACACACAAAACACACAGCTATGCTTTTGTTGTATGTGCTGGTGACCAGTTCCCGTGCACCGCGATTTAGGGCCTGGAGGAAGGCCTGTCTTCCTGGCACCGCGATCTGTAAGGCCACCTGCTCTTGACTTTACCTGTGAGAAAGCAAACCTTTAAGAAAAGGGCATTGCCCAGCCAGCATGCTCAGTGGTTGAGCATTGACCTATGAACCAGGAGGTCAAGATTTGATTCCTGGTCAGGGCACATGCCTGGGTTGTGAGCTTGATCCCCAGTACGGGGTACGGGGTGTGCAGGAGGCAGCCAATCAATAATTGTCAGCATTGATGTTTCTATCTCTGTCTCCCTCTCCCTTCTTCTGAAATCAATCAATAAATTTATATATATATATATATATATATATATATATGTGTGTGTGTGTGTGTGTGTGTGTGTGTGTGTGTACATATATATATATATATATATATATACACACACACACACACACACACACACACACACACACACACACATACACACTAAAAGAACAAAAAGGAAAGGCATGTACAGGCTAGTTGTGAGCATGGTTGGGGGCTTCCCATCCACTTGCTCGATACCAGCTCCCCGTCAGACAGACGGACGCTGGATAAATACTCCTCAGACACAGCTGAAGGATGGGAAGAGCGTGTCATTAGCAACTCGGTCCCTTTCACCTCCCTTGTCAATAATTACTATTCAAAACCGAACCCTGGTGTGGAGCGTCACAAGATCACTGCGTGAGAGCCGCCACATCGGGGAATGAAATCTCATTGTTAGAGAGGAAAGGTGGCTTATTAGCTCCTGACTCCCTCCCGGGGGCTGTCCGCAAGACACGGGCAGTGTGTTCAACCTGGCGAGCGAGTCCCAGAGACGGCCTTAATCGGGGCCTGCATCTTCTCACTGTTTTCAATCACATGCCTTAATATATAGTTTCCCTGCACCTCGGGTCAGATAATAAAGAAAATTCATTATACGGCAGCTCGGTGGCTCCTACACACACCTCTGCCAGGGAATTTTAATAATCAAAGAAGTTGCTGATGTAGGACTGTGATAAATTGCTTTGCTACAGGGTAATATAACCCTCACCGGGTGTGATGAACACTGCGGCTTCCAGGGAAACGTCAATGCTGAGAACCATCTAAATGGAGATAGTCGTGGGCAAATATTTTACAGGAGACGCAGTGTGGCTCCTTCAGGAGGGAAGAGAGGCTCAAAGCAGGACATTTGGGGAAAGGAAAGGCTGGCGTGAAGGTCTCCCGGCACCGTGCACACTGCGGGAATGGCTTTGGAACAATGAGTTTTAAAAATTCATTTTCCAATTGACAATTATCAAAGTTAAGAATAATTGGTTTTTAAAATTCCTTCTGCGGGCTCATTTTCATGACTGATAATGAAGGTCTTTAACAGTGAAATCCCGGGGGCTCAAGGTCATTTACACTCCAGACACTTGCTTTCTTAGCGTTCCTCACACTTCGATGTTAAAATGTCACACACACACAAAAATACACCCAGCTGAGGGGTCGCCGCACAGACACACCAGCACAGCAAAATGCCGAAATCTCACAAAAACGTGGCAGCAGCAACACGCTGGCGTGTCAATGCGCAGCTGGTGCCTCCTTGATCTGGGGGTGTCCGTTTCGGAGCGTGATTAATACATGCTGCCCCTTCATTAATGCACCCCCCGCATTTGATTTTCCTGAGGTGGTTCTCCTACCTCCTGGATTTAATTTCTTTTTAATTTTTTCATACATACATATAATTTTCTCCTTTTAAGACTTAGCAAGGAGTGTGTGCTTATCATAATCTTTCAACACATAACGCTTGGCTATTATTTAATTCTCAATTGTCTAACTTTATTTCCTTTTGATTGAATTATTTAAGCTGTATAATTTCTGCTTGGAGACTATAAAATTTTCCTTTTTGACCTAATACTACAAGAGCATAATTTGTTAATAGTTCATGTGTTTAAAAATATGTCTCTTCAGGCTCGGCCGGCAGCCAATCAATGATTCTCTCTCATCATTGATGTTTCTCTCTCTCTCTCCCTCTCCCTTCCTCTCTGAAATCAATAAAAAAATATTTTTTAAATTAAATTAATAGACTTTATTTTAAAGAAATATGTCTCTGTAGAGTTTAAAAATCGAGATATTCTTATTCATTCTATGAAGCTTATTAATTATATTATTCACATTCACTTTCTCAACTCATTTATTTGGTCAACTTGATGAGTTAATTGTTAAAAGGGAAATGACTTCCATTTCGATTGGGTCTTCAACTTCTATGAGATTTGCCGATAATATTTCAACTTTATATGTTCATGAGGATACCACATTGCAGATGGGATAGAAAAAAGGGAAATATTGAAAACACCCATCTCCTCTGCTGGATGCTTTTGGCTGGAGGTGACAGGTCCCACCCACACGGAAGGTGGTCACGCAGGGCATGGACCCCGGAGGAAGGGAGTGTGGGGACCAGCTGGGGGTTGCTCCACCCAGGCAGAATCGAGAGGAGGTTTGTGGCTTCACTTAAGGGGCATTTTAAAAGAAGCAGAACTCTTCCAGGAAGAAGGGGCTACCCTCTGAGGAACGGCCCGGCCAGCTGGGTGGTGGAGATATCAGAGACATTAAACGTGGCCGAGGGCCGTTCCCGGCAGCCCGGCTACCTTCCCCACGCGCTGTGGCTTCTCCCAAACTCTGCCCCGAGAGTGGCACCCTGACTTTTCTTGAATCACATCCCTGTCGTTTGCTTTGGAGACCAACACCTTCCAAAGACACGAGCAGCAGGAAGAGGGAGGAAGGCGGAACAGGCCAGTGTCCGCCCTCTCTGTCCCCAAGCACCTGTGAAACGTATTCTCCCAAGACCCACGCCTTTTCCTGTCATGTTGTTGAGAAGGGCAGGAATTCACCTCACAGAGACGCAGGTACATGGTCTAAAGAAAGAGAGCGATTCTACTGACAAAGAGGTCTGAACAGAGTCCTGCCTGAGGAGTTTAGCAGCTATACTCCCCAGCCCGTGTGCAGAAAACAGCAACTGAGCTCATTAAATATTTGTTTGACCCATAACGCACGTTGCTTGACGTCAAGAGCGAGAGTGGGGTGGGCTCTACCCCTTCCCGACAATTACTTGGTGTGACCCAGGGCAGGTGAACTGATTGCCAGGTACCTCCATTTCAGCATCCACGAGGGGAGGGGAGGGCAGGGGAGAGGAGGGGAGGGGAGGGGAGGGGAGGAAGGGGAGCGATAACACTGCTCCTCAAACAAGAGCTGTTTCAGGATTAAGTGGATTTACTCCTGTCAGTCTGTGACGAGGCATGTCCTCGGAGCTTAAAACCTGTTAGCTATTTTCATAATCCTATTGACTCAAAATGGATGAAGGATAGAGGGGAAAGATGGCTCTGGAAATAGAAGAGTCTTTTTAAAAAATATATTTTGATTTTTTACAGAGAGGAAGGGAGAGGGATAGAGAGTTAGAAACATCGATCAGCTGCCTCCTGCACACTCCCTACAGAGTATGTGCCCGCAACTAAGGTACATGCCCTTGACCGGAATAGAACCTGGGACCCTTGAGTCCACAGGCCAACGCTCTATCCACTGAGCCAAACCAGTTAGGGCAGAAGAGTTTTTTTAAACTAACGGGTTCTTGCTGGTAAGTCTGTAAACAGCCACCTGAGCTCAGCCTTCACACTCTGCCACACCCGCCCGTGGGCAGGTCACGGAGCCGGTCCTGTTTGCTGCAGCCCCACCACAGAGCTCTTGTTATTCTTTTATTAAAAATGTTTTTATTGATATTTGGAGAGAGAGGAAGACGGAAGGAGAGAGAGATAGAAACATCATGATGAGAGAGAATCGTGGATCGGCTGCCTCCTGCACGCCCCCTATTGGGGCTCAAGACCACAACCCGGGATGTGCCCTGACCGGAATCGAACAGGCTGCCTCTTGGTTCATGGGTTGATGCTCAGCCACTGAGCCACGCAGACAGACCGACCGGGCCTTTTGTTATTCTAAATGAGAACCTCCAGGAGACTGAAATGCAGGAAAAGAGGTGGTTTTGCTCATTTTCATAACAGCAGGGTAATGAAGCCTTCCCTTTCCAACTGAATTAATAAACTGTCCCCGTTTTGATCCAAAAGCAGTAACAGCTTTTGGTGAATACCCGGCCTGCCAATATTAGTCCAGCTTTTCACACGAACCACAATCACTTGGCTGTAAGAGGCCCAGGAGCCCTCCCCGGTCTTCCCAGGGGCCTGTGCGAGGAAATCAGCTCCGGAAGAACAGGAGGATTTGGCAGCGCTGATGCGAACATATCAGAAGGCGTCTCCCAAAAGTCCTCGCTGACATCCCCGCACAGGCAGAGCACGCTACAAATTCCTGAGCAGCAAACAGATTCCTTCCCTCCCTCTCTTTGTCTGAGCGGATTGAGAGAAGAAAAACTTACACTGATGCTGTTTCAGAACTAACCCGACGCTGAAATGTGCGGCCTGCCAGAATGCCCTCCTCAACCAGAAGGCTTTCCCTTTAACTGTAAAGTCACACCCAGGGCCGTGAGGGCCACAGACACCGGAGGACAACGGGAAGGACTTCACCATGTTTCCGCTCAGGACCAATCGGATACCAGGAGTTTCTAAGAGGCGGGATTCCATCCTCCATCCCTACCTTGCCATTCCTCCTGTTTGTGAGACAGGGACACCCTGTTGCACTATTTGCATAATGACAAAGTCACGCATTACAAAGATACAATAGGGAAGGCAGTTTGGAGGTTTCTTAGGAAAAGAAACATACTAGGAACCACACTCAGCAATCATGCTCCTTGGTATTTACCCAAAGGAGATGGAAACCCTTGTCCACCTACAAGCCTGCACAGTCATAATGACCCAAACATGGAGGCCACCAGGGTGTCCTTCACCAGGTGCCTGGATAATCAACTGTGGTCCAGCCAGACAGTGGAATATTATTCAGCACTAAAAAGAAATGAGCTCTCAGACCCTGACCAGACGTGGAGGAAACGTAAATGCATATACAGAAGTTGATCTCAAAGGCCACAGGTATAACTACAACTCCTGGAAAAGGCAAAACTGTGGAGACAGTAGGAAGATCCGTGGCTGCGACGTGTGTGGAGCAGAGAGAGGATGGGCCGAGAGCAGAGGTTTTGAGCACCGTGAAAATGCTCTGTGTGACACAATAATAACGGGCACATGTTATTACCAATCTGCCCAAGCCCATCGACTATACACATCAAGAGCGAGCCTGAGGTAAACCGGGGACCGGGAGGGATTACAATGGGTCACTGTAGGTTCTTCCTCGATAAATGATGTACCTCTTATAATACAGAAACCCACACCTGAAACCTATATATTGACCAATGTCACCACGATCAATTAATATAAAATAGTAAAAGCAAATAAATTACACATATGTGTGGGGGAGAGCTACATAGAAAAATCTCTGTACGCTCATCTTAATTTTGATGGAAAACTACACATGCTCTAAAAAATAAAACTCCCTTAAAAATTCTTAAATGTTTTTGTTTATAAATTTATCTTTATTGTTGAAAGTATTACAGATGTCCCCTCCCCTCATTGACCCCCCCCACCACACCCCCCCCAGGCTTTCACCGCACTATTGTCTGTGTCCGTGGTTATGTGAATATGCGTATACAAAATGAAAGAACTATGCAGAGGCAATCCTTCACAAAGCACAGAGAGCAGCCGATCCCACTAACCGAGTGGTGGGCAAACTCATGAGTCAACAGAGCCAAATATCAACAGTACAACGATTGAAATTTCTTTTGAGAGCCAAATTTTTTAAACTTAAACTTCTTCTAACGCCACTTCTTCAAAATAGACTCGCCCAGGCCGTGGTATTTTGTGGAAGAGCCACACTCAAGGGGCCAAAGAGCCGCATGTGGGTCGCGAGCCGCCGTTTGCCGACCACGGCACTAACCTGACTCCTCACAGCAGAGGCCCCTGCCCAGGTTGAAGGCACCCAGCTCACAGCGTGCCCTCTTCCCTGTGCCTACTCACGTGCCCATTAACGAGGCGCCACTCTATCTGCAACGTGAGCACCTGTGTCCCAGCCACCAGACCAAGACAATGGCTGACTTCACGTTCCATTGACCGGCAAATAGACGGCGTTATGTCTCAAGCTATAAATTTCACCCACATCTACACGCATGTTCATGACCCTGGGAGGTAGAGAGGGTTGGGCCAGTGAGAATGAGTGGAAAATATAGGAAGGACAATAGAACATTTCTTTTCTGAAAATGCCCCAACTTTAACCTAGAGAAGTAACAGAGTATAAGAGTGCTCTGGACTCAGACTGTCTGATTTTGCTTCACACGGCCTTTGGGCCAGGCATTCAGTGCTTTGAACCTGATGCCTTAGTTTCTCTCACCTGTAGAATGGGAATAATAATGGATTCTGTATCACAAGGTTGTTATGATAGTTCAATGAGTTAAGACAAGAGAAGTGCCCAACAGCATCTCATCCATTGTAAATAATTAATGAATACTAAGTAGAAGAAATTTGAATAATTGTAACAGCCACAGCAATATGAGTTTATCTTCTATTTTTTCCAAGTCCAATAAGAAATTATATAGAAGATAGATGGAAACACTGGGCAAAATCCTTAAAATGGCAAGTGTCTGCCTTTCTTTCTCTATCCTACCCCTTAAATAAAATAAACATTTTCAGTTCATGTCAATGACAAATATTTCACTAAAATTCCTATTTTGGGGGGCATAATTTACTTCCAGGAATCAGAAATATCCTTTTGATAAACACTGCTTTCAAACAAGGTGTGAGAACTGCTAAAAGGTAAACCGAGGCACAAGACAATTTTTTTTTTCCCCCCAGGAGCTTGAGGATGCATTGACCGGAACAGGGCCACGTCCAACCACAGTTGGTTCTGAGCGCTCCACCCGGAAGCCGGTCAAGGTGTTTATAGAGAAGATGCTGAAGCAAAGCAGAGAATTTGATTGGCTGTGGCTTCAGCAGCTGCCTTGTTTGGGAAAGGCTGTTGGCTGTTTGTGATTGGCTGTTCTCCAGCACCCTTTTCTGCGCTTTGAGTGTCCTGACTCAGCTCAGGATTTGCACGGCTTACCTAGGTCACCACGGCGAGAGCAGCTTCGGCCTAATGGCCTGGGGTTTGACTACTTGCACTTGGTGCTCTGGCGTGACTGTGGCCACAGGACTCATTCTGGCGAGGAGCCGGCTCGCTTCGAATGGGGTCCTTCTCAATTAAAGCCACATTTACCACCTGTGAACACAACACGTGTAGAAAAGGGACCTGCTATTAACCCTTTCAGAACCAATCTGGAAATATTATGCATTGTGATGGAATTCACCTGTATTTTTCCTCATTAATATTGTTCTTCTTGCAGTGGCCATTCACATTGAGAAGATAATTATTTACTTGATTTATCTTTCCTTTAAAAAATAAAGCGAAAAGCGTGGGCTGAATGACCTGACGCATTAGGTGGAAAGAACATATATTCTTCTTCTCTCTCTTCTATCTGGAGAAAGGGCTGGTCCCAGGGCCAAAGGAGGAAAAGAACAATGCACCACGTGAGGCTGGACCCCCTAAGTCAGAGAGCAGGGAGCTCTCACCCATGGCTGGAGCAGGGCCAGCAGGGGCGGGGCCAAAGGGGGCGGGGCCAGAGGGGCAGAGCCAGCTCAAAGAAACCCCACTGGGAAATGAGCCCAAGCCCCAAATAAATCAACAGCAAAGGCTGAGGCCTTGAACAAAGAAGGGTCCACGCAGTCCAGTACAGACATAGTTAATGAACTAAAAGTTGAATGATAAACAGAGTATGATATATTTTCTAAGTACCTCCCAATAAAATAATGATTTAATGACAAGGAGAAAAAGAGGATCCTTACGTTGGGGAAACCTGGCAGACCAATTTCTTAATCAAGTGGCCAAGACGAGGGAACAGAACGCGATAAACAGGAATCGCTTGCTCGGTAGGGACGGGCAAGAACAGTGCCCGGCTGTGACGTCCCTGCCCAGTCTGACTTGGAGGAGCACCGCACACACTCAAGCCGGGGACGGGTCTGGACAGTAACCGGCCTGGCCTTTCCAAAGGGTCCGGGCCATGCGTTTCAGGGACATCAGGGACTGCTCCAAACTGGAGGCTCTCCCAGTCATACCAGATGTGGCCGTGATCCTGAGCGGCCCCTTTGCCATGAAGGCCCTTACCGGGACAGTTGGTGAAATACCACGGGGTCTGAGGACTCGATGGAGGTCATGTATTAGTTCTGATTTTCCGCCCTGAGGGCTGCATGGTGGTGGTGGCGGGGAAGGGGGGGGTGGCGCAAGCATCTTTGTTCACAGGATGCTGGATGGTTCCATACCCTTAAAGGCTTTAGGAAAAACAAGGTCTGGGTTACTATGCTCGAAACCTTTCTGTAAATTAGTGGCTGTTTCAATGATTTTTTTTTTTAATTATAAAATCCTTTGTATCAGAGTCTCCCACAGGGTGATATGTTATTCTCTCAATTTAAGGACAGTTGTAATATAAGTCCAGTTGCTTTGGAATCTCTGAATTTTAATGGCTGTCATAGATGTTGACCTCCCTGGGGAATTTCTATAAAATTCAATTATTTTTCCAGCTGGTTCGATATCTCGCCGTGATGTATTTACACACAGCACCCTGGGACCCAAGGATAATACGGAAAATCAATTGTTAAACCACGTGGACCGCGGGCCTGCGACAGCAGGCGCCAGCCTCGTGCTTGGTTTCAAGCGCCTGTGTAATCCGTTTTAGAGTGAAATCTGATAAAATTAAAATTCTGTTAACGTATTCCCCGGAAGTTAAATGAATCCCCTAAGTAATTAGCCATAAAGAAATGCCAATTAGCTTGATGAAATCTGTCTTTTAAGCCGTTGGAAATTTGGAGATCCAAAAAGAGGATGTTGGGTTTTACTTTAAAACAAACAAAACAAAAAATGAAACCAGGAACTAAAACGCTCTGTGTGAGAGGAACAGGGACGTCCTCCCAGCCAGCGCGGCCCAGGTGGTGTGGCCTGTCTCTCCACAGTCCTCTCTGTGGTGATGACCTTGCGTGTGGGTTCCAGAGCCCCCCAGGTGGGCAGTGCCTGGAGTGTGAGTGCCAGGGATGAGGGCAGACAATGTGGATTAGTGACATTATATTGTACTTGATGCCAGACAGGGCAATGGGCATGACCAGCAAATCCCTGCTGTCAGGGCACAGCCGCGGCCACTGCCCTGCGTCAGGGTGAAGTCCCTTCTCAGAGCCGCCTCCTGCGAGGGCTGGGAGCTCCTCTCTGACTGTGTCTGCAAGGGCTTCATCTCAGGCTCCGGGGCCGGAGCAGCCTGTGAATTGTCGGGAGGAAGCATGGCCAACCCAAGGCTTCCAGTGCTGTAGGCTGTGCGGCTGAACTTGCAGACTGGGGAGACCAGCTGCCTCCCCCCGCTCCGGGAATCCCAGGGAGCTGAGATTCCAAATGCCACCCATCAGAGCCTCTGTCCCGGGAACCTGGCTGCTGTGCAGATTTAAACAAAGGCCATTCAACCCTTTCTGCCCTCATGCTGACGGTTTCTTCACTCACGGTTTTGTGGTTTTGTTTTTTTAACAAATACATATTTTTATTGCTTTCAGAGAGGGAGAGAGAGAGATAGAAACATCAATGATGAGAGAGAATCATTGATCGGTGGCCTCCGGCAGGCCTCTACTGGAGATCGAGCCCATAACCCAGGCATGTGCCCTGACCTGGAATCAAAGGGTGACCTCCTGGTTCATAGATTGACGCTCAACCACTGAGCCACACCGGCCAGGTTTCACTTGTGCTTTGTGCACAGTCCCAGGCACGGAGAAAAGGGAGCAGACACACCAGGATCCCACCTATGGGTGCTTTTACCTCCAAACTATAAACGCAGGGTGGGGCAGAGAGAGGGAGGGACATATGAGCAGGGATCATGGGCACTTCCTAGTTTTTATAGGCAGTTGTTCAGAAACAGAGGTGTCCTGGAGACCCCCAAACCCTGCTGGCACCTGGAGAGAGGACAGTCTCACGGGGGCCCTGCCCTTCCACCCGTGGGGCCTGGTGCTCCTCGGGTGTGGCGTCAGGGGGCGTTAATGTGTTCCCGTGAAACGTGAAGGACCGGGGCTGGAGACATGAACGGCGCCTGGAATCCTACAATACTGCCTGCTCTACCGCCCAGGGTTTCACGTCATTTATTTTAAAGCTGCCAAGACCCTTTGAGAACAAGGAGGCCCAGACAGGCTCTGTCCCTGGTAGGGACCTACAGCCAGTACCGCTCACTTCCTCTTTGGATTTAGTTACTTTGTTGCTCATTACAGGATACACTTACTTATAAGGTGCCAAAGAAAGCGGTCCACACATAGGCAGTGCTCCATTCACGCTGGCTTTTTTCATACCCAACTCTTCCCATAGCTCAAAGCATCTCCTCCCAGCGCAGACTCTGAGAAGGGTAATCCAGTGGCAAAGAAAAATTCCCCCTTTTAATACCTGCTCAGAAAAAACAGGCCTCCCTTGCCTGGCCGGCGTGGCTCAGTGGTTGAGCGTTGACCTATGAACCAGGAGGTCACAGTTCAATTCCCGGTTGGGGCACATGCCTGGGTTGTGGGATCGATGATTCTCTCTCATCACTGATGTTTCTATCTTCCTCTCCTTTCCTCACTGTAACCAATAAAAATATATTTAAAAATAAAAAAGAAAAGACAGTCCCCTGCGGGGGGACCCCATCAGAGCAGAAGAATGGTCCCCACTAAGGACCAGTATAAAGGCCTCATTTGCATTCTCGTTTCTGGTCTCACTCTCATCCCACAGCAACTGTATCTGAGGGAAAACGCATGCTTTTTTGGCACTGGGATTGGGGATTTCAGAACTTATTCTATAAAACCACCAATGCTTTCCCCAAAAAATGAAAGAATGGGTGTTAGAGACATGGGTTTCTGGCAGGAATGAGGTGTTTGGGATGAACAGAGGTCAAAAATGATGATCAGTGTCCGGGGAAGGACCTCAGTCATAACTGGGATTCGGTTCTCTTTGTATTAGAAGACAATTCTTCTGTGAACGAACATTGGCTTCTCTGGAACGCTCCTTGCCCTAATTCCTCCCATCTTCGGGGCTCCGGCTCATTTGCATGAATGACCCACAGAACTAGCCACCCCCTCGTTTATGCATCTAATTTTCTAAAGGTCGCCTGGCAAGTCAGGGATGACACTGGGAGTGTTCTCTGGGGTTTCTTCTAATAATCACTCTCCCTCCCCAGTGCTTTCGGGGTCTGGCACGTTTGTAATTGACAGAAGGGTACCCATGCACTCTGGCTGGCGTCCAAGGCCACCTCAAGTACAGGTGGATAGCATGAGATGGGGGAAGCTGCTCACTCATCCCTTTGCTCCCAGGAAGGCAGACTGAGAGAGCAGGAAGGGAGTAAGAAAATCCAAGATAAATAAATTATCTGATTGCATCATTGTTTGTTTCCTTCATTTAAAAAACGCATTTAATTAGCCATGTGGCTGCTTCAGCAAGCTGTGAGCTCCGAATGCAGCTGAAATTCTCTCCACATCTTAGGGAGGGCAGTCAAGAGGGCACATCCTATATAATAAAACCCTAATATGCAAATGACCAATTGGCAGAATGACCGGCGGAATGACTGGTCACTGTGATGCGCACTGACCACCAGGGGGAAGACACTCAACACTGGAGCTGCCCACTGGTGGTCAATGTGCTCCCATAGGGGGAGCACCGCTCAGCCAGAAGCTGGGTTCACAGCTGGCGAGCGCAGTGGCAGTGGCAGGAGGCTCTCCCACCTCCGGTGGAGGGCAGTAAGGACCAAGGGGTTCCAGACTGCGAGAAGGATGTCTGCCAATTGGGCCTAAGTCAGCAGGCCGACATCCCTGAGGGGTCCCAGACTGCGAGAGGGTGCAGGCCGGGCTGAGGGACCCTCCCCCAAGTGCATGAATTTCGTGCACCAGGCCTCTAATATTTTGTGTCCACGACACCCTATCTTTTAATATGTTTTTATTGATTTTAGAGAGAGGAAGGGAGAGAGAGAGAGAAACATGGATGAGAGAGGAACATCAATGGGCTGCACACCCCGCCTCCCCCAATGGGGATTGATCCCACAACCTGGGCATGTGCCCTGATTGGGAATCCAACCAGTGACCTATTGGTTCATAGGATGATGCTCAACCACTGAGCTACACCGGCCAGGCATGACACCCTATCTCACTCCTGCACCCACCTCACCATCGTCAGCCAGGAGACCTGCTCTGGCATCCCACCTCCACTCCTGGTCGGGCAGAAGGACACATCGTCAGGAGCCCGGGTTCCACCACCTGTGGGAGCTCTTCACAGTCAACAAGTTAGGCAAGACATGTATTTGTCGAGAGACCCACCCGTATGGCCATCGCGGTTTTCTGAACCGGTCTCAATCTCACAAACACTTCCAAACAAAACAGGGTGGGGCTTGCTCTAGTTACAGCCCTGACCCGTTTTCCCTGGCTCGGTTCCTATCTATCACTTTCATCACATCTGGTTAGGGAGGCCCTGAGGCTCCCAGCTTGCTGCTAAGGGCACCGTGTTTGTATAATAAACCTCGCTGAGTGCGCAGTGGGCTCAGGATCGGGGGTCTCGGGTGTAAGAAACACCCAATCATCTCGTTCCGACTCGCATCCACGGTTCGACTCTTCCCCAATACTCCCTTCAGCCCTCTAAAGAAACTCAAGGACAGGCCCGTGAGACAATGTCTGAGCTGGTCCCTGATGTGGGTCATTCTCATACTGAGACCCACAAAACGAAGGCCTCCCAGTGGCCAGCGGAGCTACACCAACCTTCTCCTTGACTAAAACCCGTAAGCATTACACAGTGATGTTGCTTTGCATTTCAAAGATATTCTACTGCCTTTTGTCTGAAAACACTCTCTGATTTTCACATGGATACAAAAAAAACACTGAACTTTCTAGAGAATTTGGGGCCTATCCAGTGGACAGAGCCTTGACGAAAACGTGTGGCTGGGCGGCGGGCTGGTCTTCACCGTCCATTGTTTTATTGATCCACACCCTTTGCATTGTGTCCTTGTTTTAATGGTTAACGATACAATGTTTCGTAACTAAGGCATCCTTTTACAACAATGAAACAATACAGGTCAACTGCCTGCCCTCCTGCCTCCCCTCCCCAAGAGAGTCCAGGCTCCTGCGAACCTGGTGATCAGGTGAGGAAGCTTCCGTGACCTTTAATCTCGGTCTCATTCAGCATTTTGAGTTGGATTAAGTTTAAGTTTAAGGTACAGGAAATCTTATTGTCTGCCTGGCTCAGGGGTCCAGTCCAGATAGTGGAGCAGAGCAGGAAGGAGAGGGTCATGGAGCAGAGACATGGCCCACATGTGGGTGTCAGGGCTCTGATACTCAGCAGAAGTCCCCAGGAGAGAGGGGCCCCTCAGCAGGACCTGTTCTAACCAGGCAGGCTGGGTGGCCGCTGGGGTGCTGCACAGGTGCCCCTGATATTGTAGCAGTGCGCCTGTCTGCCACCCTGGGCCCGCCCATGGCCAGAGGACCTGAGCCCCTGGGTTTGGGAGGTAAATGAGCTCTGAGTGGCAGATGAGGCCTCGTTCCCCTGAGTTTCTGTCCGTGTGAAGGGCCTGCGAGTGTCTGACGGGCTGGGCTGGTGTCTCCCTTCAGCTCCTCTGCCTCCGCCCCTGGGACTCACAGGAGAGTCCGAGGTGGAGCCGAGTGGGAATCCATGCCGGCTCTCGCCGTGGTTTCATCATCACTTTCTCGGTGACCGCTTTGGTTTTTACTGCTTTGCTGGCTCCAGAGTGGCGTGCGCCCCGCCCTCCCTCACTCTGACTTCTTACTAAACAGACTCAGAGGCTGCGTCCCCATCCGGCCTGCATGCTCAGACAGCTCGCCTGGCAGGGAAGGGTGGCCCGCAGGCAGGAGACATCCAGTCCAGGCCCGACCCACGCCCGTGCCTGAGCGTCCACACCCTCCCAGTCTCAGTCCCATCCTCACAGCCGACACCTTCCCCGTGGGCTTCTCTGGCCTCTTCGGTCAATGCCAGGGTGGCCCCTCCTGGGGTCTCACAGATGGAGACAGCGCGGCCTTTGCTTCTCCCCGCTGTGTTGCCCCGGGGTGCTCGCAGGACCCAGGAGTGGCTCTCAGTGGGGAAGGGGCTGTTCTGCCCCCGGAGACACCGGGCAAGGGCATTCCTGACTGTCAGGACTGGGGCGAGGCTGTTGGCAGCTGGTGCGTGAGGCCCGGGCTGCAGCCACACAGACACGCAGCCCTGGGCAGGGCACTCCCGCCCCCTAACAGAGATGATCCAGCCCCAAATGTCCCAGGGCTCCTGTGGAGAAACCGCTGGGTGAGAATTCACCCTTGCTGTGCGCCGCATGCTAACCTCCTGTCGCCACTTCTCAGCCAAGATAAGCAACGCAAGGGCCTCTCTCTCCAGCCTCACTTTCCGTTGACTGTGCCAACGGTGCCATCTATTCTGGTATTCCCGCCGCCATGGCTCAGGGATAGCACATAATTGGCCACATAACTATCACGGAGAACAGAGGTGCAGAAAGAAACACGTTGCTTGCTGCCAATTTCGTTTCTCCTCCTCCGAGTAGAGAGAGGCAGTTACCTTTCGCTTTGCTCCTGCTGCTTCCCAGCCCGGGCGTGTCCTTCTGGCTCAGAAACGACGGAGGCACAGACACTGGCGCTGGGAGAATGGACCCCAGCCCCACGCGGTGCTGAGCCCAAGGACGCCCCAGATGTCTGCACAAAATGAGGACCCTGCGCATGAAGTGTCATGGCCACAAGATGCCTGGGCTCTCCCAGTGTCTGTCCATTTTATTTTATTATTTTTTAATATATATTTTTATTGATTTCAGAGAGGAAGGGAGAGGGAGAGAGAGAGAAACATCAATGATGAGAGAGAATCACGATTCCGATGCCCCCTGCACACCCCACACTGGGGATTGAGCCTGCAACCTGGGCGTATGCCCTGACCGGGAATCGAACCGTGACCTCCTTGTTCATAGGTCAATGCTCAGCCACTGAGCCACACTGGCCGGGCAGCATCGTCTATTTCAGATGGTGACATGTCCGCGGTGATGTCACTGGAGCAGGCCTGAGTGCCATCCAGGGCGTGGGGACTTCCCGGGCCCTTCGCTGTCCTTACCATGGCCCAGGCCTTGCACGGAGCCAGGACGGCGGCGTGGCAGCACCATCTTAATTATCAGAAGCAATTTCACATGTGGTTTAACAGTCGTAATTGGAACTGTGAGTTATGCTTCCTCCACAACAGCCCATTTCCTTTGTTTGGATACACGCAGGCCTGGCGACATGACATATGACGCCCTTTATTTAACACGCGGGCTTCGCTGGGGGGCGTGCTGTCTGCCTCCCACAGCTGAAATGTGTTTCCCAGACAGAAAGCAGGCCATGTGGCCCATTCCCAGCCCCGTCCTCACCAAGGCCTCGGAGGGCCCTGCCACCCGGAGCTGCCTGCCCAGGGGCCTTGGGTCCCGTGGAAGGAGCCGGGGCAGGGAGGGCAGCCTCGGGCAGGTGGGAGGGGGAGGCGCCTCCGCTCAGAGCAGCAGCGCTCTGTGAGACCCACACAGACCTGCCCACGTTTCCTCCCGGGCTGAGGACCGCACTCAGCCATACACCCTTTCCCAGGGGTCCTCGCCTGAAGCCCTGGCCGATCACATGGTGCTCATTTCTCTCCCTCTGCGTCCTCAGGCCACTGACTTCCTACTTGGAGATCTTGGGGATCCTCATCCCCCCTCCTGCTCCCGGTGCGCAGTGATTCCCCTGCGGCCCAAGGCTGACTGGGCATCTCTAGGCTTGTTCTCACAACAGCTACTGGGTGGCGACAGGTGCTGCAATGTCCCCCATTAAACAGATGAGAAAACTGAAGCTGATGGGGTGCAGCAATCCACTGAAATCACACGGCTCACGAATACTTAACCTGAAGTCAAGGTCATATTGGTCTGATACCAAAACCCAAACTCTTAACTAATAGGTTATGTCATCTTAACATGGTATTAACATGTATGTTTTAAATTACATTGCATTTATTATATTATATATTTAACATACATATACAAGGTGGGACAAAAGGCTTACAGTTGTATAAAATATAATAATTAAATAATAATACAAGAATAAACTGTTTCCCATACTCAAAACTGTAAACCTCCTTTTGCTCCACCCTGTATTTATCACTATATATAATGTACATGTGCTCTTTTTATATGCGTGCACATACTAACATGCCATGATCTATGATAGAATGTTTAATACAATACAACATACGATGAAGATGAATTTTGCTACTTAAATTACCTGCCTCTTCCTCCCTCCCCAGGGGATTACGTCATTCATCTGGTATTGGTCAGGGTGGGGGTATTGTTTACACCTGGGCGACTACAAAGGCTACAAATCTGGGTTATTTTTCCTAAAGAGCCAGGTAAACATTTACCCACAAGGCTGATTATTTTATTTTGTAGTTGCTGGCGTAAGCATCCATGTCCCATACTTAATTGTGAGGAGAGATGGTGTTTTGATGGCATTTTTTCAGAGGTTGTCTATGACTCGGCGCCTAGCACGCAGTAGGTGCGTGGTAACCGTTCCTGTGTGAACGAGTGAATATTCTACAGCATCTTTCACAGCTTTCGCAACATTTGCTTCCATTAGTCTAGCAGCCTCCACATCTGAATCATCACTACTGTGCGCTGCCCAGGGACAGACCGTCTGTCTGTGTGCAATTCTTGCTCTCTGCCGAATAGCTCCCCGGCGGCAGGTGCACAGCCAATATCAACCCAACACCTTCGTCCACCTGAAGTGGCGGCTCTCCGGCCACACCGAAGCCCACAGCAGCTTCCCACAAAGGACCACAGACACTCAGCTCAAGTACATGTATTGGACCTCTCATACTCGCCTTTTCATTTGTTTTGTTTTTTGTTTTATTAATCCTCACCTGGGGATATTTTTCCATTGATTTTTAGAGAGAGTGGAAGGGAGGGGGAGAGACAGAGAGAAAAAAATTGATGTGAGAGAAACACATCAATTGGTTGCGTCCCCCACGCACCCTGACCAGGCCGGGGCTGAGGATCAAGCCTGCAACCGAGGTATGTGCCCTTGACCGACATTCAACCTGGGATCCTTCAGGCCATGGGCTGAATGCTCACCTTTTTATGTAATAGTCAAACCTCGTTTCTCGAACGTCTCCCATCTTGAACCATTCGCTTTCACGCTGATGCCTGTAGACTCTCTCAGGGGACAAACAAAGGAGAGAATGCGCGAATCTACTCGAGTCAGTTCACCTGTTAAAATCTCAGGGCATCGTGCTGTGAATGTTTTCCTGTGTTTTGCCCTTGTTGCTGCTTATTATTATTATTATTATTATTAAATTTTCATTTCTTACTGTACACTTCATTTCCTTTTTGTTAAATTTTCATTTACATTACATGTCCTTTTTGTATTTAATGTGTTTATTTATAGGTTAAACAGTAGATGAGACATGTACTGTACATAAGGAAAGGTTAACCCAGGAAATCATTTGGAAGTCTGGAACGGATTAATTCAATTTACATTATTTCTAATGGAAAAAAATGGTTCGGTTTTTGAACAGCCTTCTGGATGAAATAAGTTTGAGAAACAAGGTTCCACTGAAGTTCTTTGGTTTTCCCTCCCCCAGCCCCCCACCCCCGCTGTTCTTTGTCTTAACTTGGCTTTTACGAGATCCTCGAATTACAATTCTAGGTCTCATTATAAAAGAGAATTATTTCCACAATTAATGAACACACAACCTCAATCACATCTCACAAATGATGATGATGATGGTGACGATTTAATCCAGAAATTTAATATTTTTATAGAAAAATATCCCGGAAACCATTCTTATCTCAGATCAACACAGACGTCAGCATTTAAGGGACTGTTTCTGCATCCAGCTCAGCCCTGACCACTGGCCCTGGTTTGACTATTACATATTATGCGTTCAGAGATCATAATAATCTGGCCACTCGGTGTATATATTAGAGGTCCAGTGCACGAAATTCATGCACTCAGAGGTGGGGGTGTCTTCAGCCCAGCCTGTGCCCTCTCACAGTCCAGGAGCCCTTGGGGGATGTCCCACTGCCTGCAGTCGGACGTCTTTAGCACTGCCTCAGAGGTGGGAGAGGCTCCCACCACCACCGCTGCGCTTGCCAGCCATGAGCCCAGCTTCTGGCTGAGCAGTGCTCCCCCTGTGGGAGCGCACTGACCACCAGGGGACAGCTCCTGCGTTGAGCAGGATCAAGCTGGAACCAGCTCTCCGACATCCCCCGAGGGGTTCCAGATTGCAAGAGGGTGCACGCCAGGCTGAGAGACCCCACTGGTGCATGATCGGGGCCGGGAAGGGATGCAGAAGGTTGGCCAGGTGGGGAGGGACCACAGGAGGGCTCCAGGGCGTGTCTGGCCCACCTGGCTCAGTCCCAATCAGCTGGACCCCAGCAGCAAGCTAACCTTCCATTCAGAGCATCTGTTCCCTGGCGGTCAGTGCACATAATAGTGACTGGTCGACCGGTCAACTGTCTGCCCCTTGATGGTCAGTGCATGTCATAGCAAGTGGTTGAGCGGCCTTAGCATATCAGTAACATATTACACTTTGATTGGTTGAACGGACGACCAGACGACCCAACACTTAGCATATTAGGCTTTTATTATATAGGATGTTTAAATATATTTTTTTTACTTCAGAGAGGAAGGGAGAAAGAGATAGAAACATCCAGGATGAGAGAGAATCATCGACTGGCTGCCTCCTGCACGCCCCCGACTGGGGATCGAGCCCATAATCCGGGCAATCGAACTGCCCGACCTTCTGGCTCATGGGTCAATGCTCAACCACTGAGCCATGCCAGCCAGGCTTACATTAATATATTTTGAGTGAATGACTAAGCGGGATAAATAAAACTAAACCAAACAAAGATGAACAGCTCCTGAAGGTTTCAGCATGCACCCCCTTTCTTCTAGCACTGTGTGGTAAAACCCTGCGTGATGGGGGGGACATTATGGGTCTCCGCCATCCAATGTGGTGGCCGCCAGCCCCGTGTGGCTATGACGCACTGGACCCACAATTTCATATCATTTCAATCCATTTAAATTTAATGCCTGCAGATGGCTTGTGGCCACCATATTAAAATACAGTTACAGAATCAACCACATGAAACTAGATTATATTTTGAACTCAGAACAACATTTTCAGAAAGTACTAGGCATTTTTGAAAGACAAAATAAACACATGTGTCCTTTTTTGGCCCCAAGCCTGCTCTCTGTCCCTTCCTTATGCTGTGCCCACCCACAGAACTTCCAGTGGAATCTTCTGCTCTTGAGAGGTGGCTTTGTGCACTGCGATTATAGCCCCTGTAGAGAGCCCAGCAGCCTCCCGGGAAATGTTTAAGCTCCACGGAAACCTGACAGGCACAGGGGTCCATGATGGGGGCAAGGTCGTTGGAAGGTCATGGTGGCTGGTCCGGGTCCTCCAGCCTTGTCATAGCTCAGAGGCAGCTGAGGTTAAAGGTGGCAGCAATTACGCTGTGTTTGCTGCTGATAAAATTGACCCGGCAGCCCTGCCGGCTTCATTTATTCTTAAGTACTCGATGAGGGAGGGCTACGTACATAAATTTATTTCAGCTCCTGCCCCAAGTAATGAGGAGAAAAGGCGCTACGTGCACTGAAACCAGGTGTGGAAGATAGATGCTCTGAGTGTGGAAAACTGCAGGCGTTTAAACCACGGAATCACACACATCGTGGCCCTTGGAGAGCGTCTCACGCTAGGGACTGTGCTGCTGAGGGGCTGAGACGTGAGCGGCTCGGGCCAAAGGACAGCAGCCAGGACAGAGGACAGCAGCCAGGACAGAGGACAGCAGCCGGCTAAGGCTCGGGCCTCTTTCTAAGACCCCGCGGGCAGTGCGCAGAGAAAATAAAGAGCGGCAGGCCTATTGGAGAGACCGCAGGAAGGAGGAGCCCGGGCCTCAGAGAAGAGTGACAGGTAAGAGACTGTAATGTGATTTGGGGGGGAGAGAGGGACCTCCTGACCTCTCCCTGGCCCCCACTCCTGCCTGTCCCCCAGGCATACACTGACCGGGTTCTGCCGAGGACACCACACCCTCCTGGAGTCAATGAGGGGGATGGAAACTGTATTACGAGCGTCCACTCCCCGGGGACACATTTGGTAAATGCCTTGTGTTCTGCCTGGTAAGTGGCTGTTGCCCTGGAGACCCGGGCTCATCGTGTGCCCAGAGGTCAGGCCCACATTATGGCGACTTTATTGCCAACGAGAGGAGCCGAGCCTCCCATGCCAATCAAACAGCCACATCGGGCCTGGCGGGGGCTCTGGCTAGGCGATTTCGAGGCCACCACTGGACGGGCTGCGATCGATCCCCGTCCAGACACTTGCCTGTAGCAGCCACTGCATTTGCAAACTGTCACCTGGTGTTACGCAGCCTGCCTCCCTGGATTCTCAGACTGCCCCACGCCTGCCATCTAATTGGCTACGGGATGGAGAAGCCACGCGGGTTCGGGACTCCACCCCATTTCTCCAGCACACACTCTGAGCCGGACACGGCCATGGATCGGGACCAGCACGGCTTCCAGGTGGGAGGCCCGAGCAACGTCATCACCTCCTCAAGGAAGGACTGCTGCTTGTCCCACGCATCCCAGCTCCTGCCGCATTTACACACACACACACACACACACACACACACACACACACACTCACACACACATACACACACACACTCACATACACACACACTCACACACACACACACACACACACACACAAACACATGTACACACACGCGCTCACATACATACACACACACACACTCACACACACTCACACACTCACACACACACACTCACACACTCTCACACATACACACACACAAACACATGTACACACACACGCTCACATACATACACACACTCACACACTCACACTCACACACACTCACACACTCTCACACACACATACACACACATATACATACACACACATACACACACACTCACACACACACACACGTGCTTGTCTTCCTCTCAAGGAAAAAAAAAAGCTAGAATTCTCCCACAAAAGATGAGACTGCAAGCGCCCTTCTCGACTCCAAGGGCATGGTTTTTAGAAAATAAAATAAGAATTCACGATCCTGGGAGTGGAGTTTTATGCCTGGAGAACTAAATTCCAACAGCATTAACCTTCTGGAGTCTTCTCCATGTTTTCACCAATTTGCAGGGAGGAAGTAGAACTGTCCCCACGAGTGGTAAGGATTTCCTTCAGCACTTTCAGGGGTGCAAATGGAAGTGAGGGGTGCCCTGGGATGCCAGTGGGTGTGGCCCGGCTGCAGGAGCCCAGGCAGAGCAATCGCAGGGGACAGGAGCCGGCTGGGAAGGGGCCTCGGCTCTGGGGTTCCTTCCAGGAAACCTATCTGCCCCTCTTGGTGCCTCCTGTTCTTCTCTCTCATTAGGAATCAGAGCAAACAATCCCGCGTTAAACACCGGGAGAGGGTTCCAGAGGCCAGGGCTGATTTTCATAAATGAGCGTCAAGAAGCTCCCTTGGGGTTAGGGGCGGGGAGGTCCAGGGAAGCTTCCTGAGGAATGCATCTCATTACCATGGTGATGAGATGCAACAGGCAGCCTGGCTGTGGAAACAGCGCCCGGGCTTGGGGGAGTGGTCTCTGGTTTTCTGGGGGAGCAGGAAATATCAATTGCTGGTGCCAGGGTCCCAGCAGCTGTTCCTCTCTGAGCAGGATGGGGAGAGGGTTGGCCCGGGAAGCCAGATCCAGGCTCCAGCTCCTAATGGCAGGATGCAGTGACTGAGACAGCTCAGAACATCCTGCTTCCCAGGGTGTGGGGCCCACAGGGACAGCGACGCATGCTTGGTGGAACTCAGACAGCTGTCTAACCCAAGAGAAACAGCACCCACCGGGCACAGGAGAGAGTGCAATGGGGAGCCGCCGGGCTGGGAGGCCACGTGAAGTGGCATAGCCCTGCCTTGGGGCCTTTGCACTGCTCTCCCTGCCCCCCACACTGTGCTCCTGGTCCCCGAATAGTCTGCCCCTCACCACCCGGGACTCATTCTAACCAGAAGTGCCAGGAAAACGATTGACGGGATTCCTTTATCTAGGGTGCCTGCTCCGCCCACCGTCACACTGCACGCACCTTACGGATTCATGTCCTTGAAGACGTTTTATTATCAGAAATCCTCTAATCTAGTTACATGTCATTTCTGTTGTCTTTCTTATTAGATTTGAGGTCTAAGAGGGCAGGCGCGGGGCTGTTTAGTTTACTGCTAATCCCCACTCCCAGTGTAGAGCCTTGTGCATAGTAGTGCTCAGTTTATACTGGCTGGACAGGTGCTATGGGGGGCGGGCAGTTTCTGACTTAATGGAATAGAAAGATACACGGGGTGTTTACACACCTGAAATCTGAGGATTATGAGTGTGACGTAAGGATCAGGGAGACCACGGCTGAGAAGGATCACGGGTGATGGAGGGAGAGCTATGGTTCCATGGGCCAGGGAGACCCCTCCCCAGAGGAGTGAGACTCGGGGTGAAGGGAAGGCTGGGAGGATGCTGAGACTAAGACGGCACTTCTGAAAAAAAAGTTAAAAAGGGAAGAGATCCTGGGGATGAACCATATGAAATTTGCAGAAATAACAGAAACTTTATTGACCATAAAATCAAAGTTAATGAAGTGGCTGGGAGCGTATGCACGAGGAAGGAAGCCTATTTCCAGTCACATTTCTCAGTCCTGCAAGTCTGTGCTGCAATCAGGAGGAGAGGCAGCGTTTGCTCTCCGATATGTGGTGGTGGGGGCACAGACAGATGCCCACGGACGCACGGACAGGGCCCCAGATCAGTCCCTGTCCCTTCTCCGCCCATCCCTCTGACTCTCCCACTCACCCTGGGTTCCAGCTGCCCTTTCCAAGGGCTCTCCCTTTGAGAGGGGCAGGGGCCTGGTCTCTGGTCCCTTCCTCTAATTCAGGTGTCCACCCTCCGAGACAAGTGACTGAATATGTCACAGGCAATGCAGGCTCCATGCTCAAACCTTCCCCAGCCTGCCCAGCGTGGATGCTCGGATGCTCATTCCAGCCAGAACAGCTAACGTCCCGAGCTGTACCTGGAAACCCTCTCGTCACCTCTGCCCACCCCCACCCCTTCGTGCCCACATCCAATTCACTGTCATTTAGAACAGAGGCGGGAAACCCCTTTTCTAGGGCCATTTGGGTATTTATAACCTCATGGGCTGAATGTAATTCCCAGACGTTCCCCACTCCCGATTTAGAAGCTCCAATGCTACCTTCTCCTTGAAATCTTTTTGAGTTCGCGCATCCTGTTTCCTTCAATGACGGCGAATCGAAGCAACGCGTAGATCAGAACTGAGCGTGGCATCCTATCTGTGAATGTGTCCCTGCATTTGATCCTCCTGACTCCCTGTGACTTCACTCTCAGATCGATGGGGATCGGATGGGAGATCCTCGACCCCCACGAGTGCCTGGAGGAGATGAACGATCCATCTTCCATCGTTAAGTGGTGACATCTGCCCGCATGTGGCCCGGGTCCCCGCGAGCCTGGCTTTGTCTAATTCCCTGGGTCATTAGCTACGTAATAATAATTATCCTCCGCTGTGCAGATCGCTGGTATTTCCTCATCCATTTCCCTCCCCTTCCTCCCGTTTCCTCGGTGACGGGAACCAGGAGCTCGCCATCTGCGGCCACCCTGTGAGGCGGGCGTGGGGCAGTCCCTGCGAGGCGACACCAAGGGACCCCGGCCTGTGGGGGACTCGTTCCTGTGCCTTGGCTGCTCTCACGCCATTGACTGTCCCCCGACCTGACTCCACGCAGACCTGCCGCCCCATCACCTGGGCTGTCTCGAGCTGGCTCTGCCGAGGGCCTGCCACGGGCAGGGATTAGGAATAACTCTTTGCAGAGAATGAACATTTCCTGCACGTCTACAACCGAGTCAGGCAATGACACAGGAGCGGTGGGTGAATATTCCCATGACTGGACAAGCCCCCCGTGTGGTCGGTCACTGGACTGTGGGGCTCCGGCTCCCGAGAGCAATCCCTCCAGGTGCAGACGATGCCCACCCTGGAGCAGCTGCAGGAGCCCTGCTCAGGGGTAGAGTCAGGATGGAAAGGCGGCAGAATGAACATTCCCTCACCAACCACAGAGAGAACACCACAGAGGAATAGCCGCAGGGACCAGCCAGCCAGGGCAAAAAATCAAGGTCCGCGTCATCAAAGCACCGGACAGAGGCAGAAAAGGAGGCAAAGCTGGAAATCCACTCAGACATAAAGGTGAAAACTTCCAGATTTGCAGGAGACATAAAACCTGCAGAACTGAAGAAGCGGATCCGATGCAGCCCTGGAAGAGCCCAAAGAAAGCCATGCACCGACGAACTGTAACCTTCTGAAAACTGAGGGCAAGGAGAACCTTGGAGGCAGCCCAGGGGGAAATGGAGCATTGAAACAACTGGGACAACTTGTCAGAGACCACGGTGCCAGAAAGAATGACAAAATAGTTTCTAGTCCTCAAAGGAAAGCAATGTCAACGCAGAATCCTCGGACCAGGAAAAATACCATCAGGAAGGATGGGAGATGCGATAAACTCAGATAAAGAAAAGCAGAGAATCTGCCGCCATCTTGTCATGTGTCTCGGGCAAGAACTCTGCCACCAGGGCCACCTAGCTGCAAGGGGCCCGGGCAGTCCTGCGTTGGCTGGGCACAGGGGCATGGGAGGAGGGAGAAGGGCAACATCAGTGTGGGCACAAGCAGTGTCTGAGAGTGACTGTGAGTCTCAGTGGCAGATTCTATGAGACGCTGTCTTTAAAAGCTTGTTTGAAAAGCAAAATTCAACCGGGTAAATGCGAAGACCTAATTGGCTTCACGAAGCGCTTGGGCAGCAACCCAACCAGCAGCTAGAAGGGGCTCCAAGGGCTGTGAAAATAGAAGGCCTTTATAGGAAATGGGAGGGCAAGGGGCTGTTAGGGAAAGAAGGGAATGCATTTTGGGGGTCAGGACACCCTTCCTGGGGGGGAGAGAGGAGCAGGGAGGGATTTCATCATGCGGACGGAGTGCCTCCTCTTTCTATGGGGAAAAGAGAGGCCCACAAACAGGGACCCCACGGGTGCTCAGCCAGGGATCCCAGGTTGGTTAAGGTGATGCTGACACCGCAGTTAGATCCAGTGTAAAGGCAGGTGTGGTGCCTTGGCCGTTAGCACGAGGGGCGCCATTCTGTTGACAAGCCTGACACACGGAAACATGGAGAACAGTGCATGTGACACGACACATCCGAGCTCAGACTGTCACACGCAGGGGGCCTGGTCCTCACTGCCAAACTTGGTGTCCGAGATCCCTAGAAACGTGGTCGCAGAAAAGTCTTATTTAATGCGGGTGTGCCATGTGGCTGGAGTGAGTGTGCACACGTTCAAAATGTACCATCGCTAACGGGGATCCATGGGATGAGCGAACTCAGGGGTGGAAAGAATCCCAGGCCATGCAGCCCTTCATTAAACAGGAAATAACTCCCATTTGTCAACACCCCCCACATCAGACACTGTACACTCCGTCCCACCCACTCCGCTAAAGCAGGCCTGTTCTATCCCTCAGACAGAAGGATGGGCTCAGAGAGCGGAAATATCCCCCTGGGACCACACATCTGGGGGGTGTGAATCACTGAACCCACTCCCCCCGCTCATTGCTACAAAGAAGCTCAGAGCTTACCCCACGACACCCTAGACCCCGCCTGATGGCTGGACAGCAACTGGGGGTCTCCCTCCTCAGGTGTCCACCTGTGGCTTAGATCTGCACCTGCATTTACCTAAAGGACCCGGCTCAGGTAACCACCCCAGCAATTAGGGCCAAACCCACCCCTCTTTTCTGCGTGGCGATGGTTAAAGTGCAAGTACGTTCCCTACACATCTCTGCCTCCTGGTGCGCAGGCCCTCCCCCCCCACCCCGAACATCACGGTCCCTGGTTGTAAAGCCTTTGGAGGAGAAAACGTTCCAAGCTGTTGGCCAGGTCCCTCTGTCCCTGCTGCAGAGTCTGAGGTAGACATCTCACTTCTGATAGTGACCTTTGCTCTGCACGCACTCCTCCCCAGACCCTACCCCGCCTCTTCCGGCCCCCACGCCCCTCCCTCCAACCCCCCCCCCCACCCCCACGCTTCCCCATCGTCATGGTCCAGGCATTCTTACCCTACACGGGCGGGCACTGTGCTCTCCTGCACCCAGCGTCTGCCTCTGCCCAGAACCTGGCTAGTCAGGTCCACATCCAAACTGTCTGAGTGCGCCTGTGAGAAGCCAGATGTCCTTCCTGGAGGCAGGAAAGGCCAGTCCCTCTTTGGGGGGCAGGGCGGGGCTCTTGGCTCCCCACTCACAGACAGATCTCCTCACAGAGTAGAGCCCCTCACTGACTCCTGGGCTGGCATGACCTGGATGGCAGCTCTCAGCCCAGCCACTCGGCGCCGCCAGCCAAGAGTGCACGGCAGACACCACGTGGAGCGTTTAAGAAACAGGGACGGGCAAGAATAGAGCCATTCACTGTGTCTGCAAAGCCAAGGGCTCCTCCTAGGCCCCTTCCTCTGAGTCTGCCTTTTCCTCCCTCCCCTTAAAGGCCACAGTCACCATAAGGCTGTCCTTTCAATTGCAAATGAAACCAGCTCTCCAGACTCAGGAGCTGCTCTTGGCAGGCCCAGGGAAAGGATGCTGGAGAGCCCAGATTCAGTGCGTCCCAGGGTTTCAGATTCCGAGCCACCACACTGATCCCCAGGGACGGTGCTCTCTGTGCTCCCCCAGCTACTAAACATGAAGGTTAGGAAGGGAGTGAGGGTGCTGCCTCTATGAACCCCGCAATATCCTCTGGGTTTACCTGCACCCACCGGAGGCTTTCCGGGTGAAATCAAGAGGGGGGCAGGGAGGAGCCAGTGTCCGAGAAACCACAACAGCCTCTGACACAGTTTCACCCACGAGCCATGGAACAGGGTTAGCCCTGGGGCTAAGAGGCAAGACCTGAGGATGAAGAAACATATACGCCACACGCACATGTGTACACACACATGCATGCACATGTGTACACAAGCACATGTACACACACACACACACACACACATGCCCTAGGTGGGGACCGTCCCAGCAGTAGACTGTAATTTAGTGGTATGGACAGCTGCAGAGTCTGAGGTGTCATGTGAGTCGGGCTTTCACAATGACATGGGGATCCCTGTGGCTCAGCAGGGCACGTGGATGGGAGTAAGGGGGTGAATGTCACTCAGAGGCCCTCCCTTCCACTCCGGAAATCAATGGGAAAATATCCTCGGGAGAGAATTAACAGCAACAAACAAAAGAGAGAAACGGCTGCACTTGGTGCAGTAGGTGCTGAGTCCTCCTCCCTCCGTGCTCCGTGTGTCCCAAGGCTGCCTCTTGTGTCTGCAGAGTAGGTGCTCACACGTGACTCTTACCCTCAGGGTCACAGCTGCCACACGGAGGACACGTGCTTCCCGTCAGTTTCCCTGAAGCAGCAGAGCCACCTCAGAGCTTTGCAGGTTCCCACGTGTGGACACCAGGGGGTTAGGAATTCCCACGCTTGGAACTGGCCTTGCCCTCACTGCCCTCAGCAAACGCCTTCCATTTGTAGGACACACGGACTTCACCACTCCAGCGCCTTCGGTCCTGTGATCCTCCCCGCTCAGCCAGGGATGGAGCGGCATTCTGAGAGCATGGCCCACCCGGGAGCTGTCAGCCCCACTGAGGCCTCTGCTGAGCAAGTCCAGCTTCTATGGGTTGAGGATCAGGAAGCAAGAGCCGGCAAAGCATGGGTTTCCGTCTTTTTTGCCCTGTCTGATGGCCTCACCAATATCTGCAGAACAACTGGCTACCGATGTTTCCATAAGACGTTTTTAAAAATGTGACAACCATTCTTCGGCAACATTTGGCTTCATTATTTTGTTGCTGTTGTTGGAGGTGTTCTAATCTGAAAGCTAGAACTGAAAACCACTGTTTTAATTTGATTGAAAATTACTCTGAAAACATCCTCAGACAAAAGTTTGTTACCTTGATTATAAAAATTCTTAGCTTGAAAATTTCGCAGAATTGTTCTAAAGACATTTGCTGACGCATCCCTGCATGCCAGCTTCTGGGCTGAGTTTTCCATGCAAGTGTGATGTAGTCTGTCAAATCCTCAGAACAAAATTAGGAGTGAGGCCTTACAATGAGCAGATTGAGGCTTCAGAGGCAAGCTAACTTGTCAGGACACTGCCTATAAACTGCAAAGCTGGGGTTCAGGCCACCTCCTTCCCACTCAATGCGTATCTTTCAATCACCATAATCTACGAATGATTAAGTTATATTTGACAAAGGAGATGATACTCATGCCCATTCATTTTTTTAAATGAAGCCACAGCTTGGAAAGCCAGCAGATTCATAGCATCCATGTCATTGGGTTCAATTTATGCTGCAAGCGTGTGGGCTAGAGCCGTGGTCGGCAAACTCACTAGTCAACGGAGCCAAATATCAACAGTACAACGATTGAAATTTCTTTTGAGAGCCAGATTTTTTTAACTTAAACTTCTTCTAACGCCACTTCTTCAAAATAGACTCGCTCAGGCCGTGGTATTTTGTGGAAGAGCCACACTCAAGGGGCCAAAGAGCCGCTTGACACAGTTTGCCGACCACGGGGCTAGCGGAAAGCTACCAAGTCAGTGTTCAACGCCATGACCCTCAGTCATCAACCGTGGGTCCCTGGATGTGGGTTGATGCGATCCCATCGCTCACCTAATTTTAACAGCCCTCGTCTGCACCTAATCAATAGCATGGGTTTAAACGAGCTGCCTCACATGTTCACAAGAACAGTCTGTACCATGTGACAGTCAGCATTGTATGTGGTCACGTGGGGAACGCACCTTCGTTGTAACCAATGTCAAGTTGAAATGTGGTCAGTTAACCGTCGCTGGGAAGGGAAGAGATGAATGTGTGATTGGAAGATAGCCTTGCAGAACTTCAGGGTTAATAAAGGTGACCACTCTTACTCCGAGGTCACCCATGCCATGCCGTTATCCGCCCTGCACACGTCCATCCCCTTCATTGTCCCAACACCTGGAGGAGGTGACAGTGATCCGCACACCATGACGGAGCAGCCGAGGCACATGGGGGTCCTTCGTCCGTTAAGAACCCCCCGCCGTCCGTCCCAGGCCTCACGGCGGCTCAGATGAAGGCTCGTGGCTCCGAGGGCTCCGCTGTGAAAGCTGCCGCAGCGCCGATCCCTGCAGCGCCGATCCCTGTGGCCAAGGTGCACAGGGCCTCCAGGCTGTATCCCTCCCAGGCTGAGATAACAGGAAAACTGAGTTGCGTTACGTCAACGTAAGAAACATTCACACCTGTGGAGAATTTTTGTGAGTTTATTTGGGCCCAAACTGTCAACAATTGCTGGGAAACGAATGCTCACTGGATTGAGGTAGTGCTCCGGAGAATGGCAGTTGCTCACCTTGTTTTAAACATTGCCATCGAAGGAGGAGACGTAAGTGGGTCACATGGACTCCACTGGTGACCGATTAGGGAGGCAGGAGAAAGCAAAGTGGGGAAACTTGTAGGATTGGATAAAAAGTGAAATGATGGACACATATTTCTTTTCCTTAGGTGGGTGCTGGATAGTTAACACTCAGCGATTCACTCCGTCACAGTGAGGGGCTTTGTCATCGCCACAGAGCGGTGTCTGGGCTTGGAGGGGTCCAGGGAAAAAAAAGGAAATCACTCTGACATTCCAAGCCATGTTACTGCAGGTGCAAAAAGACCAGAGACGGGCTCAGTTAGGGTAAAAAGGCGGGTTTTTGTCAGGGAAGATTCTAGCCTAGGACTTGACTTCCTGCCATCAACTGCTTTTAGTTGAAATGCTTTCATTTCAGAGCAGCCTTTGTGGTGACTCGGCGGCTCCGTCATGGTGTGCGGGTCACTGCCTCTGAGTCTGCAAGGCTGCCACGCAGGCCGCCCCTGAGCTAGTCAAGCTAACACGTGGGCCCTTTCTGTCCACAATTGAGAATACTGTTCCTTGGTGAAGGTGGTAGAGAGGCATCCGAGAAATAACCAGGTGCTTAGACGGATCACTGTGTCCTCCCGAGCTGAGAAAGGAGGTCTGTGTAAAGGCCAAGGGCGACAGAAGGTTCCCAGAGGCCCACCTGCCTCCCTCAGGAAGCCCAGGCCCAGGCTGGGTGCAGAGGGTCCCGGGGCCACCTGTTCCTTCCCCTTTCATGTCTGTCTCGTTCACACCGATGCCCAGGCACTCACCCCAGAGGCCACCGTCCACGCCCCTGTCCACCTGCAGGCTCTGAATGGGTGTCCTGACAATGCCGCCCACCTGAGTCTCATCTAACAGCCCTGTGATCCACCCGTCTCTTTGTCCCTTTGTCTCAGGAAGCCAGGGCCCTGCAGGACCCGCTGGGAAGAAAGGTGCCCTGGCCAAATACTTCACCAGAGAGAGAGAGAGAGAGATTTCCTGGCTCCCCAGAAGAATCACCCGCAGGGGGAAGACGGATGGCCCTCTGTCAGAGAGCTACCTGGGAACAGGTGCTCCCAATTAATTTCCCTGAGCCACACTCGCCCAGGGTCAGATAATTAAAAAACTAACCTGGCAACCTTCTCCTGCAGTCTAGTTATCACGGGTGAGGCAGTGAGATGGCACTTAGGAATATTCCACAGGAAAAGGGTTAGTCTTTATTCTGGTACATATTTTAATGAATAATATTACTGATGTTCTACATTTTAAAATTAAATCCGAGCTGCCCCCAAAAATCAAAAAGAATATAAGGTTGTGATGGAAAATGTACAAAATATTAAAAAGTATAAAGAAAAATTTCAGCACACAGAAACAGGTATGACTTATTTCCATTCTAAGTTGGCACATACGTCGATATAGATGCAGCCTAACATTATATGGAGTTTTATGAATTGGTAACATATTCATTTTAAAAGTAACCAAGTAACATACACACTCATCGTAAACTAACTGGAAAACCACAGGGAAGTAAATCCTAGGCACAATGTTTTGTCCGGTACATGTTCTTTCTGTCTGCCTGACGCCTCGGGGTGTTATTTAACGTGGAACTGATGTCTGTGGTCCGTAAGGAGTGCTGAGCCCTTGGAGAGGGTTTTAAACATGGGACTGAGTGCTCTCTCTTAGCAGGATGAGAGCCCAGCCCTCAGCCAGGACTCGCCCGATATAAAGAGACAATTATGTGGCTATTACCCACTCCGATGGACCTCATGGTATTTAGATGAACAAAGCTCTCTTTGTCATTCCATTCACTTGAATCTTTTCAGAGAATGAGCAATTCTCTTCCACTTCCTCCATGTGGGGAAAACAGCTCATTGGGAAGGGAAGAGGTTGCTGGTCCCTCCGGAACCCGCTGGCGAGCGTGGCCTCTGCAGGCACCTGACCCCAGCTTACCTCGGGCTCCGCAGGGCGGGCGGGGCCTCCACCCAGGGGCTCGACAGGGGTCTGGATGCGCAGAGCAGGATAACCCACTGACCTGTGACCCGGGGCATGTGTCCCTTTCAGGAGAGTGGCCTGAGCGGCATCCGTGACCAGAACACAGTGTTCTCAAGGAGCTCAACTCTAACAGGGCGATTCCCTCATCTGATGTTTACTCCAGACAGGACTTTAGTGTTTGTAGAGTATTTTTCCTTGTTCCCTACACAAAGCAATTTTACACACTAGGCAGTGTTAAAACGCAAGAATCAACTGAGTGGCATTTAAAGATCTTATTCCTTTGCTGCAACAATTGGTGAGTCAGCTGCATCCCAGCCAGTGGAAGAAATGGAGATGTACAACATGAGAGACTTCCACGGGCAGAAGGGAGTGGGGACAAGGAGGCTGCACACAGCCAAGCATGCGGGTTAGGGCTGTGGCAGCTCACTGTCCTGCAGGGCAGTGTCTCTCGGCAGGCACCTCCCTGGTGCTGACCAGGGGGTGCCTGAGGGACTGGTCTGAGGCTCCATCTCTGGGAGAACCAAATCTCAAATGAAGTCTCAGGTTGCTGATCTTAGCACAAGCAACTCCATCTTGGGCCTGTTGACTTGTTTTTAACAGTGCTCCGTGGACTAAAATGTTTGCATCCAAACTGCCCCTATTTGTAAAGCCACGGGGAGCATAATGAAAGTGATGCATCTCACATTTCTCTCTGGCCTACTGTAAGAAGCACTTAACCCGGCTGGCATGGCTCAGAGGTTGAGCATCGACCTATGAACCAGGAGGTGACATGTTTGATTCCCATCAGGGCTCAATCCCCAGTAGGGGGCTCGCAGGAGGCAGCCAATCAATGATGTTTCTCTCTCTCATCCCCTCTCCCTTCCACTCTCTCTAAAAACCAATAAAAATGCATCTATATATATAAAACCCTAATATGCAAATAGATCAAATGGCGGAACAACCAAACAACCGAATAACCGGTCACTATGACATGCGCTGACCACCAGGAGGCATGAGTGGAACATGGTGGTCATCGGCAGCAGATGGCAGATCACGGAACATGGCGGGTGTCAGCCACAGCAGGATGGAGAAGCAGGTGAGTGAGGGCACCAGACCAAGGCAGGGTGCCGGTCGCTGTCATCAGAGCCAGCCGCTGGTGGTTACTGAAATTTCTTCGCTCCTGTGCACTGCGGTCCCACCCGGCGGTCGCACCTGCTGCCAGCACAAGCCCCACTCGCACCTGCTGCTGGTGCCGGAGCCACTGCTCATACCCGCTGCTGGTGCCCAGTGCTGGCCCCAATCGCTCGGCACCATCAGGGGGTGTGAGAAGCGGCTGCCAGCCCCAATTGCCCCCCGCCAGGGCTTCTCCACCTCTCCCTGCTCCTGAGGGGCAATCGGGGCCAGCAGCTGCCTCTTGCACCCGCTGCTAGCAATAGCCCCACTTGCACCTGCTGCTGGCACCCAGCGCTGGCCCCAATCGCTCTGCACCATCAGTGGGTGTGAACGGGGCTGGTGCTGTCAGCGCATGGGAGCTGGCGGCGGCGGGAGCGGGGCTGCTTGCAGACAGGGGACTGGTGCTGGGGTGGGAGGAGTTGGGTGGGGGCACTGAGGATTGGCTGAGACCCACCCCTGTGCCCACTGCAGCCTCGCAGCCCACAGTTCCTTTCAAGGTGCACAAATTTGTGCACTGGGCCCCTAGTTTAAAAATAAAGAATGAGAAGAAAAATCAGCCTTGAGGTTCAGGCCACATTCCTCCAGGATCTTTGGACAGTTTAGAAACATGTACATGGAAATGGCCCTGGGATGCCTCTTGGATTTTCTTCCAGAAGGAAGGGCTGGAGAGTTAGTATCCTTGCAAACCTGCCTGTCCCTCCCAGCCCACCAGGTGGCCTCTGCGAGTGTCCCCACACCGGAGTTCAGCATCTCTACCTGGGCTTCCTTAGGTAGAGATGTGCCAGCCTCCAACACCAGCACCTGGTACCCTGCAATCTTCAGGGCAGGGAATCCAAACCCTCCCCACCTCATCCCCAGCTCCCAGCACAGTTCTTAGAGTCTGAACTAAATAAATATTTCCCGACAGCAGCAAATAATGCCGTACCACTTCCTATCTGCCAGGCTCCCTCCTAAGAGCTTTGCACAGACTCACTCTGCCTTGGCTGCCATTGTCATCAACACTAAACAGGTGAGGAAACAGAGAAGCGGAGTGGAAATCACCTGCCCCAGGCCTGAGGGCCAGTTCTAGGGGGGCTGAGGTTCAAACCCACAAGGCTAAGGCCAGGACACCGGGCAGCACTGCCAGAGAGGGACACTCTCCGCATCCTGGGCCGAATGGCGTGGAACTCCAGGCCTCCAGGCACCGTTTGCTACAATGACCCTCCCGATTATGTAGGCCCTGATAATCCAATTTGTGGGTTTCTGAAGACAAAGCCTCTTACCCACCCCCACCCCTCACCCCCAGCTTCCCAGTTAAGGGCTCCTGAGACCTTCCCAGGGATGGAGGGGGAGGGGCTGTGGCTGCCCTAGTGAGCCTTGCCCTCAGATTGCCCTTCAAGCCTGGGGTTGGGGCTGGACTTGCAGTAGCTCCCCAAGAAGCGTGGATTCCAAATAGGATGCAGCTGCTTATCATCTCCATCTACCCTTCCCACCCCTGCAGGTGCTCCGCCCACCCCAGTCTTCTCCTGGGAGTGCACAGTCCAGGCTCAGGGCGCCCCCTCTGGTGGCGTGGAAAGACTTGAGGAGAATGACAGGGTGAGAATTGCATTTAAGGAGGATCAGGAGCAGCTGCAGAGGGGAGGAAGGGAGAGATGGGGGAGGGGGGAGCGCGGGGCAGCCATCTGGTCATCCACGCAGCCGGCTTCCAACGCAGACACTTACAGTGCAAACCTGTCAATCGTTACCAATGTTTCACTTCAGAACAATCACTTGCTGAAGTTCATTTCAATTTTTCAAGTCTATTTAATCTAACAGTCTTGAATATCTTATTTTTTAAAATCTCGGTTTTGAAGATAAAATATGCATCTGCAATTGAGTTCATCAAAGTGATAGTATACACTGTACTCTCTGGCCAGCAAGCCACGTTTCCTCAGTTCCCCGTGCCCAGGCCCCCTCTCGGCATGCAGGGTTTTCTCTTAGCAGAGTGAGGAATAGAGGCCCCAGAAAATGCCCCTGCAGAGACCAGCAGCTGCAGAGGGACGGTGTTGACATCGCGGGATGGCTTCTGTAACTCTGTACGCAGACTCTATGTTTCTGCAACATTAATCTGATCGTTTTGCTCAGATGAGAGGCTTTATGTAGATCCCAGCAAAAACCGGCATCCTGACTGTTCAGGGAAGGTGGGTGTGGGGATTCGGTTCCTGAAACATGTAAAGTATCTTGGAGCTGGGCAGAGGGAGCAGAGCTACTCACAGCACAATTCACTCGAGTGAAGGGCACTCACGTGAGTTCATGGTTGCATGGAGGTCGTAGCCACGTGTAGTTCATGTTCACATGGAGGTCGTGGTCACATGGAGTTCATGGTCACATGGAGTTCATGGTCATATGGAGCTCATGGTCACATGGAACAGCTGGGTGACCTTCACCAGGACTCCACCTACCCCCACGGAGTTCCAAGAAACCCACTGAGGAAGCCAACCCTTAAAGCAACCGCTATCACTTTAAAGGAACCTGATAAACTAATTAAATTAATTATTAGTTCCCATCTAAGCAGGTCTTCTAGAAATTTCTTATGGGTGCTACTAGCTCAGCTTGAGCTTATTTATGTTAAAACACCACTCTATTTTAATTCCTGTAAACCATCACCGCATGCAGTGAATTCTACCCTGACTTAATAGATGCTGTCCACCTAAAGCATAGAATGTTTTTGGCAAATGACCCCTGACACCTTCCAGCACTGGATACTTCTCCAGCACAGCCGAGCAGGAGACTTTAGGGATGGTTTTCACATAAAGGATTTTAGGGCTCACATCACGCTGCCTTTGGGTGCCTCCAGTGTCCTTGTCTCTCTGCTCATTTTCCGGCAGAAAATTCTTCCTGGTGAGTGGGGAGCCTAGCCTAGAACAGTGGTTGGCAAACCGCGACTCACAAGCCACATGCGGCTCTTTGGCCCCTTGAGAGTGGCTCTTCCACAAAATACCACAGCCTGGGCAAGTCTATTTTGAAGAAGTGGCATTAGAAGAAGTTTAAGTTTAAAAAATTTGGCTCTCAAAAGAAATTTCAATCATTGTGCTATTGATATTTGGCTCTGTTGACTAATGAGTTTGCCGACCACTGGTCTAGAACTTAGTAGATGCTCATCATGTTTCCTGAAAAGTGAGTGACTGATGAATCAATGAGTGTTGCCACCTCTTACATGTGGCCTGAATGGGACATGGGTCTTGAGACAGAATCATTTGGGCGAGAAGATCCCAGCATGGAATTCCCGGGGACCAGTGGGGTGCAGAGGCTGCGGGAGGAGACTGGGCAGGCCCCGGGTGCCCCACAGGCACAGGGTCAGGGAGCCAACGAGAAAGGCACAGTCCTCGAAAGGTCCAACCATGGGCCGCACATGTTAGCTGTGCCCAGAGCTCAGGGTCCGTAACCGGAGAATGTCTCCGCGTTCAAGAAGCTCTGCGTTCCTTCATCCGCCTTCTGACTGGTGGTTGGTCTCAGCATTTACTGTGGACGGAGATGTTCCTGTGGTGTTACTGCTGCCCGAAATGTATTGGTATGTGGCATTGGATAGCTATTCAGGAGAAGTTTATTGCATAAAGTTTGGTGACAATGCATAAGGCTGAAGTAGGTCTGGAATAAGGGCAGGTGCCCACAAGTGGAGTAGCAGCTGGGGGTGGGGTAGCAGCCGGGGGTCCCTCCATAGTCTACCCGAGATGCCCACAAGTGGAGTAGCAGCTGGGCATGGGGTAGCAGCCCGGGGGTCCCTCCATAGTCTCCCCTGCACCTTCTCAGTGTCAGTGACCATCCTTGTCTGCACACTCTCCACTCAGGAATGCGATCCCACTCCACCGCTACATCTGATACAGTGTCCCACTGTCTCCCACCCCAGAGTACAGAATGGCCCTGCGTGAGGGATGGTTTTGTGGCTCCTGAAGAAGGGGCTGAATGTGATGCAAGGTCGTGGTCCCATCTGGACTCAGTAATGACCACAGCAGATTTGCTACGACTGGATAAACACAAACCTACACCGTTTACTAACTGACCATCACTCTTGCTTAGATCGGCTAATTGTGCAGACGCAGATGAACGCACGGGCAGGCGGGCACAAGAGCAGCGGAGCCATGGACACCTTTTCCTTTCACTGAAAATACTTTGTGTTTAGTTTTGCATTTGAGTACAGCCCTGGGTCTTAGAGTGACACGGTTCATCAGAGCCGCAGACCTACCCATTTTCTGGTTACTCCTAAGGGCTTACATATACACACTCACATCGAGAACACACACGTGTGCAGATACACACACTGGCACATGCACACACCCCACTGAACTCCCCACACATAATCCCACACTCACATATGCATGCCTGTATACTGGTGCACAGCACACAACGCAGGTCTACATGGGTGCACAGGTACAGACATTCACAGGTGCCACACGCATACTACATGTGCACCTGTGTGGACATACAAACAACACTAACACTGACATGCATGCACATGCTATAGTGAGCCCATACACACATAACACTTGTGCACCCATACACATACACACATGCACACCGACCCCACGCAGACATTCACATGAGCTGCACCTCTGGAAAGAAGCAGCCGACTAGAGCAATGAGACACACCTCTGTCAGAATTTCAGAAATGTTTAAGCTAGAAAGAAGAGAAATGAAGGAAAAAGGGAAAGCAGTTCAAGAAAGACAGTGAACATGTTTTCCAGTCCCTGAGAGGGCCCTGTGAGGGGCGGAGATTTCCATTTCAATTCAGAGGGAAAGGTTTGAATGCCACACACGTCGTGGTGGGTGTGGCCTCGCAAAGCCTGCGCAGTGTGTGAACCTCTAACCCACGCAACCCCCAGCAGGCCGAGCAATCTGGGCAAGGTCACTGGGGACAGAGAACAGCAGGCGCCCCAATAACATCCCAGCAGGGACTCAGGACCAGCCCTTGGGGTCCCTTCAATATTCCATCTCATAAACAAGAGGGGAAGTGGATTTGAAATCGAGATCTCCCCATGGAAAATTCTATTTGATGTATCATGGCAGATTAGCAGCCTGACAGTGACAAGGGGCGCATGCTTCATGCATGAATCCGCTGCGTTTTAAGCGTGTCCAGGCACACAGAAGCCCAGGTATGTGCTCCCAGGGGCATCTGCATCGAGGGGTCCAGCCAGCAGCCACCCTGCCCTGCGGATGCCACACAAGGTGACTGAAAATGTACATGACAAAGGAGAATGTCCCAAAGCTCAAAGTGGAATACATTTTAATAATTATTTCTACATGGGAAGAAAAAGACCAGCATTCTGTGGGCCTGCAGGTAAAAAGCATAATTCTCTACCGCCCTCGTGTGGCGATGTCACAGAACAACCTCCGAAGTACTGCACACCCACTTCCTCCCCAGAGGGCTAAGGGGTAACTGGCCTCCACACATCCTCTGAGTGAGGAAACCCCATGTTCACACAAAGACGCACTCAAGTGCACCCACTACGGAATTTGGGGTAAAACTAACAGTTGGAAACAGCATGAATGTGGGGCAACAGGGAAAGGAGTGAACAAGAGAGTGGCATGCGGCACAGCTAATGTCTTCAAGCAGATCTTACAAACACGATGGTTAGAAAACGGCAAATCACAAGAGGATAATTACCCATGCTGCCATTCCTATTCACAGGAACCTCCCAGACCAATGCAATGCATACGGTGTACGTAGATGCACTTAGGTCCTGTGAAGCAGACCCAAAGAAGCCTATAGGGATTGGGGTGCAATGACATTTGTGGACGAAAGGGGCCACATGCTAAGCTGACTAGCTCAGGAAAGGCCTGCGTGTGGCGGACTTGCAAACTCAAGAGGCCTCAGATAACCACAAAGGATGGTCTGAAATTAAAACGTTAATTAAGAAGCAGTTTATAGTGGGTAGCCATGTCCTAGGCCAGTACCTTCCCAGATAAAGATCAACTTCAATCTCTACTGAGCCTACTGTCTTTCTGCATCTAAAATAAGGTAACCTGTGGAATGTCAGGGTAACTTGTAACTTCCCTTTTTGTTCAGAGCCCTCAGGCCACAACCAATGCATTGTTATTGTTATCTGTTGTTGGCCTCATTGTTATTGTTATCTGTTCATTGTTGACTGTTAACTATCCTGCACTCACCTGTGTAAAAGAAGTATGTGTCTGTCATTTCACTTTTTATCCAATCACCAAGGTTCCCGTTCCTTCCTGCCCCGCCCCTTTGCTTTCTCCCGCCTCCCTAATCTATCACCAATGGATTTCATGGAACCCACTTAAAGTCTCCTCCTTTGATTGTCGTGTGTGAAAGCAGGCGAGAAACCACCATTCTCTGGAGCATTATCTTAATTCATGGAGATTCTGCTGCCTGGCAATTGTCGAGAGTTCGATTCAAATAAACTCACAAAAATTCCTTACAGATTTTAATGTTTCTTACGTTAACATATTACATGACCCCTCAATCGCTCTGGGAAGAAGCAAAACTGATGCGATGTGGGGAGTAGTCAGAAACCCTCATTGTGTTTACAGCATTTTACCTTCTTTATCTGAAACGGAAAGTGGCATGAAGGCAAACGTAGGCCTTGGTTGTATGGCTACATCCTTACCGATGCCTTTTACATCTCCTTCCAAAGGGCAGGTGACGACACCTGGGCCCCAAGCCACACCCTGAGTCCGCAGCTGTATCCACAAGAAGAAGAGAAATGACACAGACAATGGGAGGGATGGCATCATGCCTGCCTGGGGCAGACAGACATGAGGCCAGAGGTCCATGGGAAGCACAGGTCCGTGACCTCGATGCCCTTCAGGGGTTGCCAGGACAATCTGGGTGTTCAGCGAGGCCCCTGAGTCCTGGGGACTCATGGCTGAGGGAAGTGAAGGGGAAGGGATTACTATGGAAAGAAAGGAGTACTGGCCACATGAGGGCCCTGTGGCTAGGACTGGAGGGTGGGAGGCAAGGGGCCTGGTAACGGCAGATAACAGCCCTGGAGTTTAGAGCTGGCGCGGGACTCACAGGCAATCAATCAGTGCCTCCACCCATGAGACAGAAGAGCAGCCGAGCACATGGGATGGACACTGTGGAAGGTTCTGGGAAGCAGATCCAAAGGAATGGCTCGGTTTTCTCAGAGGGAACGACAGTGACAGGGCGAGAGGGTGCCCTGCACAGCTGAGATAAAGGAAAAGAAGGTTTTCCAACAAACTGGCATTCTGCTGCAGGTGAGAGAGCAGAGGAGGGTGAGGCTGTGGCCTGTGAGAGAGCGGGGATGAAAGCAGGCAGATCAGCTCTTTGCTCCCATGGGGGGGCGTCCTGGTAAAGAGGAGGAGGAGGGCCCCGAGTGACCCCCAACTAACCTGGGCCTTTGAGATGGTTCATTCATTCACCAGCTACTACAGACTTCAGAAAAGTGTCCATTGCTACGATAACAGGACAGTTTTCCTGTGAGCCTGAGACGGCAGGCTCACCCCTGCAAACAGGCTTCCCTGCTTCCGGGCGGAAGCGGAAACTGCTGCTCACAGCCACTCTGTTAGCTGGAGGCTGTGACCCACACGCAGCAGCTCAGGGAGACCCGTGCCCAACCTTGGGGTTAACCTCAGACGAAGAGGCAGATGCTGGGCCTGAACTTCCTGCCTGGCCGCCTCTCCCCAGAGACCCACCGGCAGATCCCGGTCTCATTCACCAACTTCCAATGTGGTGTCCTGGCCACGGGCTGCGGCGGGGGTGGCGTGGGGTCCGAATGTGCCTCCTTGACCCACAGCCTGGCTGTCTGTCCCTGACAGAGGGACCTTTTAGTGTCTTCCTCGTTAGACGACAGCATGCCTCTCTGACCACAAACCGGCCACAGGCCCGCCCACTTACATCTGTCTGCCTTTGTCCTGCAGCTGAAATTACAGCAGTTTTAAAAACAATAAAAACAGTAAATGTGAGGACAGGTATCTCTGTCTCCGTCAGTCACCCCGTGGGAGCCCTGGGGTCCCCAGTAAAGGGCGAACAGTCCTGACTCCCTCGTCAACATTAGGTGATACTGAGCGAATCACTCCCTTATCCGGGTCCCATGCACTCACCTGTCAGTGGGTGAGAGAGTGGCGCCCCTGTGTGGCTGGTGCTGTGCCAGTACCTGTGTTTTTGGACTGGTGGCCTCACACTGGCCTCCTGGACCTCCTCTGCTTTCAAAAGGGGCCCAGAGCTTCAGAACTACATCTCCCAGACGCCCCTGACCACTGCGGTCACAGCCCAGCCACAGGAGCAGCAGCAGGTGCTGGGAGGGGAGGAAGGAAGAAGTAGTCTCCATAGCAACAGTGCTGGTTTCCCAGGAAGACTGCCATTCGCCTGCCCCTGCTAAACTTGTAGAAATGCAGGAAAGTCCCTAATTCAAGTGCACCACTGTGCCTCACCCTCTCATTTATATATATATATATATATATATATATATATATATTAGTGATTTCAGAGAAGAAGGGAAGAGAGAGAGAGAGAGAGAGAGAGAGAAATCAATGATGAGAGGGAATCACTGATCGGCTGCCTCTTGGACGCCCCCTCCTGGGGATGGAGCCTGCAACCAGGGCATGTGCCCTTGACCGGAATCAAACCTGGGACCCTTCAATCCCCAAACTGATGCTCTATCCACTGAGCCAAACCGGCTAGGGCTGCCCTCTCGTTCTTCAAAGGAAGAAACTGAGTTTCACAGACACAGGAGACGAATTCTCAACCGGAGGATGAGTGGAGCCCCTGAGGACACAGCCGCAACCCCCAGGAGTACCAGCTTCCTTCCTTCGCTCCCTGGGGCACCAGAACCCCTTTATTACAGGAGGCAGAGAACGCAGGTAAAGGCTCTGCCAAAAATCAGTCTCCAATACCATCCTCGCACGTGGCTCACAACACATCCCATCCACTTTAACAGGAAAGTCAACGTCCCACGTTTCTACACCACGAAGCCAGATTTTCTACTTTAAAGTATTTCAGAAGCGTGTTAACCATCGAAGTCCATTCTTTCTTTCACATAAACGCCCTTAAAATTACGTCAGCTTAGGTCGGGTTTCTCCCAAATACTCCAGAGAAAAAAATTCCACTCTGCCCGCTGCACAAAGTTTTCCCTAGGGACACGTGTGTTCACAGCCACATAAATGTGGGTCATAAAAAAACCCTGAATGTTGACAGGTTACTACACCTGGACGCACACCAGGTGGTCGCTGGACGATGGCAGGTGCCCTGTCTACCCGAGAACTCATCAAAAGCAGAGAAATGGGGCACACGCCCGCCTCTCTCGGAGTTGCGTGACTGTATGTCACCCGCAAACCAGCGGCACCAGCACGCTCACCGGCACACCCTTCCGGAAGCTGGGAAACCCCGTTAGTGACCTTGGGTGAAATCCTGGGGCGGGACCAAGAGGAAGAAACTTTGTGTCTGTCTGTGTCCACTTCTAAAGCCACACCCCACTCTAACACCATTAAACTGAAAGTCAGCGATGCGCAAAGGAGGCGGCGATGTACCACTGAATAAAGCGAAGCAGACCCGTTACATGGGGAGGTGCGCTCATCCCAGCCTGCCCCTGGGTCCCCACTGTCTCTGCTCAGGTGTTTCAGGAGATTTGCACAAACAAAAGGCTCAAATCCTGGGCTCGGGTGGCTGTCACTCGCACTGGCACTTCCCACGCGCTGCTACGCTGCTTACTCATCACGTGCCCCTCAGCGGCTTACTCACGGTGCACGCTCGGCAGAAGGCTCTCCGGTTCTTGGTACCAATCAGTTCTCAACACTGGCTCCTGAGGTCAATTGCGCTTTGCCCTCCTGGGTGTGGGCATCGGCTCTGAGCCACAAAGCAAATGCATGAAAGGGAAGAATGGCCGGTATGTAGGACAGACAGACAGGCAGCCACGGAAAATATCACTAAAATCTGCCCGGCTGATGTGTCGAGCATGGTCCAGTGCACCAGGAGGTCGCCAGGCCCCTGGGTTTCAGGCTCAATTCCCAGTAGGGGGAATGCAGGAAGCAACCAATCAGTGTTTCTCACATCCATGTTTCTCTCCGTCTCTCCCTCTCTAAAAAAAATTCAATAAAAACATATCACTACAACCATCCAGATGATGGGCCCTGGAAGGGTTTAAATCAACAGGGAAGGACTGTGGAAGGTGAGCTACATCCAACGGGGAGGTGTGGAACATGGAGCTTTGGCTGCAGAAGAAAAGTCCTCTTGGGTGTGATGTTGGAATTGGATCAAAATTCTGTTTGGATTCAAGAATGATCGCTACACTGTAGCAACCCTTGTAAGAACACTAAGAAACCTTTTCTTAAATTGTGTAATTAGTAACTTTATCCTTCCACTGCTACTAATTATGACTGGATTCATAAATGACACTTATTCAGAAACATACACAAAGTAAGCGTTTATCAATTCTTTCACACTCAGATTGCACCATTTCACGCAATGTCTCTATGATGTTAGATGTTCATTAAACTATTTCAATGGCTTTACGGTTTAGATTTCATTTTTGAGGCCCATCTAGCTTCCTGTCATATTACTAACATGTTATCACTCTCTTTCTGCCTCCCTCCAGTCGGGTGTCAGCCGTCAGTGAAGGCTTCAAACACCGACTAAGCTCCCGTCGCTCAGAAATCCCGTCATGACTCGACCCTCGGGTAGTAATAAAGCATTCAAAAATGCAATCTTATTTTCAACACAACCTTAAAACGAGATTGCAGCAAATAAGAAAAATCTCCAACTTACAGAAGTCTCCAAACTACAGAATTTTTTATTAAAAAGCCAACAACAACAAAAAAAACAACAACCCCAACAACTAGGAACACGTACAATTTAATTTGGTGCGTCGTCGGCCGTGACAGCCTGAAAAATGGCCCTCCTGCGAAAGGCAATCTCCTGCCGGCGCCCGCAGCGGGAGGGAGTCCTTGGACCTTCCTCTCCGAACGGAAGGACCTTCTCCGGCCACAGAAGGTGTGAGCGGCCTTCGCTGTGCCAACCAGCGACGGCAGAGATAACGCAGGAGACGAGCATGGTATGAGCTCTGCGCCCAGGAGAAACACCGGTGTCCTGCTGTGATCAGAGGACATTTATCACTATGTTTGGAAGGCTGCTCTTCACTTGCATGGGGCGACGCCCCGCCCCGCCCCCCGAAAATATTCTATAGGGGCTACCGCAGGCCTGCTCACCCTCTCCCTCCCTCCCTTCCTCATTTCCTCATTTTTAAAAACTGTGCTAAAATGTACATAGCATCGCCCGGCTGGCGTGGCTCAGTGGTTGAGCATCGACCTATGAACCCGGAGGTCACATGCCCGGGTTGTGGGCTCGATCCCCAGTAGGGGGCGTGCAGGAGGCAGCCCATCAATGATTCTCTCTCATCATTGATGTTTCTATCTTTCTCCCTCTCCCTTCCTCTCATAAATCAATAAAAATCCCAGGCATGTGCTCTGACCGGGAATGGAATCGTGACCTCCTGGTTTATAGGTCGCCGCTCAATCCCTGAGCCACACCAGCCGGGGCCAGGCAGACAGTCACTATCCTAAGAGGACAAGGCAGCTCCGGTTGCCAATCCTTCAGGGCTCGCCTAGGGAGGCAGGTGCTGGGGAAGGAGTCTTTGAGATCAAGCAATTAATCACGGTGGGTAATTAACCATGGACGGAAGTTGCCCTGTTTCCGCCCCTCGCGGTGAGTCACTGGCCTGGACGCTGTGAGTTCGGTGCCCGCCCTCTGGCATCCGGAGCGTCTACAAATACGCAGACACTTTCAGCAAACTTCTGACCCTTCGGATGATGAATCCACATTTAAACACGGACATTGCTAATTGGGAGGTATGAATCACTTTAAGCTGTACTAATGAATAACTCATTAAGGTTGGGGAATTCTTGTTAAATTTTCAAAACCAAATTTATCTTTTCTAAGACAAGGGACCTCAGCCATCCATTCAGGCCGTGGGAATGATCTCTTATCCAGTGACGTTTGCCACCACAAAAAGGTCGTCTTTGAATGCCTTGTCCTGGGGACCATTTCCAGATTAAAACTGGAAAAATAGCCTGGCCGGCATGGCTCCGTGGTTGAGCATTAATCTATGAACCAGGAGCTCACGGTTCGATTCCCACTCAGGGCACTTGCTCCAGTTGTGGGCTCCATCCCCAGTGGCGGGAGGCAGCCCATCAATGATTCTCTCTCACCAGTGAAGTTTCTATCACTCTCTCCCCTCCCTTCCTCTCTGAAATCAATAAAAAAAAATCTATATATTTTTAAAAAGAACTAGAAAAATAGCAGGACTAGAGTCACATCGGCACATACTGAACTTGTGGCCCACAGCAATGCAACCTGGGATATAATTCCTCCAGCACAGACGTTCTCCCTCCCTCCATCCTCTGTCCCGCTTCCTTATTGTCCCTTTTCTGTCTGTCCGGCTGTTCTTGCACCCTCCTGTTCAGCATCACTTGATGCTCTTCCCCAAATACGCCAGCAGAGGGCAAATGCTCTTTGCTGAAAATTTATCAATCTGCACGAAAATGAGATTTTCAGCCCTGCCTTCAGATATGGGATTTTCACACACGTCTGGGTCCCTAGATGCCCCTCTTGCCCCTGAAGCTCCGCGCAGTTGACAACCCATGTGACTGCACCAAGGACCAAGGGTCTTGGGTCTTTCTTCCTTCTGCACCTGGGATCCTAAAATGTGTCTCTGTTTCCCACACAGCCTTTGCGGGAGACATCACCTTCCCAGGAAACCTCTGGTCCACATCACCTCACTATCCTCCGCTCACCTCCTCACAGGCTTGCCCTCGCCACCCACTTTGTACTCTATACTGACAATTTCTAGAACAGACTTAGATACAACTGGCTCTCTAACATTGGTTGAATAAATAAATGGGTGTCTAGGTATATATGTATAAAGATGCATCTAAAAGAGATTCTCCCAGCCCGGCCAGTGTGGCTCAGTGGCTGAACGTCAACCTAGGAACCTGGAGGTCACAGTTCCATTCCAGGTCAGGGCACATGCCCAGGTTGCGGGCTCAATCCCCAGTAGGGGGCGTGCAGGAGGCAGCCGATTGATGATTCTCTCTCATCGATGTTTCTATCTTTCTCTCGCTCTCCCTTCCTCTCTGAAATCAATAAAAATGTATTTTTTTAAAAATTGTTTAAACTAAAAAAGTAAAAGTGATTTCTTAACATCGCAATTGCCCGATCTGAATGTTACACCCATTTGAAATCCGATCGTTTCTGATGAATTCTCCTCTGAAACGGCAAGGCCCATTTACAGTCCTGCAGTGCATGAAAACATTGTTTCTCTACCACTTAATGAGCTTGGTGCATTGCTACTTGGAGTAATTTCTGCCAATCTAATAGCCGAAGAAATCTTACTTCGCATTGAATTGCATTTTCTAGATTACTTGAGGGTTGAGCATATCTTTGTATCTTTGCTGAATACCATTTGTATTTCTTAATGGCCACTGAGATGACGAGGCAGGCTTTCAGAACTCCAGACCGACCCTCTGGTCCCTGGGACAGGCTACAACGTAAGCACTACATGGAACAGAGAGGACTCGGGCTAATTCTCTCCTGCTTTCTCTATGTTTGTCCCATGGATGCTGTTCTTCCCCTGCCCTGGGCAGGAAACTGGGGAAGTGACTATTTTTAGTCGCTTTTAGGTCATACAAACAGCATGGATATAGATGCACAGACAGTATGCAAACTGTGTGGACCTAGAAAATAGGGTAGTGTGCAGATAGTCCAGACCTAGAAAGTGTCCTTCCTCATATTTTTAAAATATACTTTCTATTGATTTCAGAGAAGAAGAGAGAGGGAGAGAGAGATAGAAACATCAATGATGAGAGAGAATCATTGACCGGATGCTTCCTGCATGCCTCCTACTCATTTGATCATCAAAACTCTATGCCTGACTTAGAATCTGAGCCCATCCACTCCCAGTTTTAACTGCTGAGGGAGCCCCAGTGTCTGGTTTTCGCTCGTCCCTCCCCCAATTTTATGAACTGTAGTCTCTGACCCCTGGGGGGTGGAGCTGAGAGGGGCAGAGGTAAGGAGGAGGGACAAAAAGTCCCTGATGGATGGATCCTGCAGGGAGATGGGCAGGGACTGAGAACCGGCTCCCATGGGCTGCAGGTGCTCCTAGCTCTCTCACCCCCTGAAGCACGTAAATGCAGGGACCTTGCATCAGCTCAATTCACTCCCAGAAGGTTCATGGAAGGCCCTGGAACAGCATCCCACAACCGGTTTCCAGAATAGGATCTGATGCTGATCACGTGGGTCGGGACACCTGCTGGGTGAGCAAACACCCCAGTGTGACAGCCAAACCCACCTCTCAACCCCGACCTTCTCCTGTGGAGGTTGCACAACTGTCACCTCTAAACTCAGGACACTGAGCGGCCCCTCTTGCTCTCTAGCCTGAAACATGTGCTTTCTCACCACGGGGATGGGAAAGGGTTTCAGCTCAGCGATGGTGCCCGTCATATGTCCCCTTCACACCCCCCTGCAGTCCCGCCCCAACCCCAATCCTGCAAGGATGTGGATGAGGACTGAGCTGTGCCCTCTTCCTGTTTCACGTCTTCAGTAACCATTCCCCTCGCCTATCTCGGCGCTGCGTTTGAACCTCCTTGTTAACAGGATGTGCCACACACCGACTCCCTGGGTGAAATCTGTCTTTCTCGATGCATTTCTGTCAGCACACATGTTAAAATTCCTACACAAATTCTCCCACATTTCCCTGGGGATTGCTCATTCAAGGACAGCATCCCCACCCCAAAATAATGCCAACCTCCAAGACCCTTTTGTTCTAAACTTTTTTCCTGATTATTCTGTTTATAGCTTACTATTGACTCCGTCTAGAATTTATATGATGTATTTTGCAATACATTTCATCTAATTTTATTTTTTCCCCAAATGAAAGCCAGTTGGAGTTGTAATGGCCACACTTTTCCCCACGGATGAGAAATGCTGTCTTTTTCTCATCCAGTAGGAGTCAAACCTGGTCGAACTGGTTTTATTTCTCTCTCTCTCTCTTTTTTAAATATTTTTTATTTCAGAAAGGAAGGGAGGGGGAGGGAGAGAGAGAAACATCAATGATGAGAGAGATCATTGACCAGCTGCCTCCTGCACACCCCCTACTGGGGATTGAGCCTACAACCCGGGCTTGTGCCCTGACCAGGAATCAAACTGTGACCTCCGGGTTCACAGGTCAATGCTCAACCGCTGAGCCACGCCTCACCGTGGAGCTGCTTTGTTTCTTAGTTAGTGGTGACCAACCTCTGTCCACAAGGCCAAGTTTAGTCTCTGCTCCGAGCACCTCTCTGGGCTGCGTTCCACTAATTCGACAGAATGGGCACCTCAGTATCGCACCTCCTACGTATTTCCTCTTCCACACTCTACACTTAACAGTAGATGATATAGACAAAGCCTTTGGCAAACTATAAAACCATTTACACATTTGTATACTATTATTTCTAACCTTTTATTTTAAAAATACATTTTAAAAATCCTGAGTGAATGGTCATTGTCAAACACAGAGCTAACTAGGCAAGTCTCACGTCTACTTCCAAACTCTGTACTTAGTGGGATGAAAATTGTCCACTGCAAATCGCTCCGTATAAAATCCGTTTATGCAGGAGAATTATATATGACCTTCTATTTCATCCCAGCAATGTACAGTTTAATAAATGCCAACTTGGGAGTCCTCTGACATTATATCTGTATATGGTTTGAAACAGCAAAAGACAGAAAACGCGTTTTAACACGTTTGTCTCAGATTCAGCAAGTCTGCTGAGCTGGGATAATGGAGCCAAGTGATGAGATGACACAAATATTGTTACAGTTGCAATAAACCGATTGTTTTCCCCGGGGGAGGGAGACACAGGGGCTGGCAGATATCAGGAAATGTTATTTTTGTCAGGTTCATTCTGCAGGCAGCATTTACACGGTTTCATGTTTTAAAATAGAATGCAGGCCGAAACCGGTTTGGCTCAGTGGATAGAGCGTCGGCCTGCGGACTCAAGGGTCCCGGGTTCGATTCCGGTCAAGGGCATGTACCTTGGTTGCGGGCACATCCCCAGTAGGGGGTGTGCAGGAGGCAGCTGATCGATGTTTCTCTCTCATCGATGTTTCTGACTCTCTATCCCTCTCCCTTCCTCTCTGTAAAAAATCAATAAAATATATTTTTTAAAAAAATTAAATAAATAAATAAATAAATAAAATAGAATGCAGGATGAATGCACTGAGCAGTTCTCGCCAAGCCCAGGAGTTACACAGTGGAGCAGCTGATTCCTTTGGTGAGTGCCGTGGTCGGCAAACTGTGGCTCGCGAGCCACCTGCGGCTCTTTGGCCCCTTGAGTGTGGCTCTTCCACAAAATACCACGGCCTGGGCGAATCTGTTTTGAAGAAGTGGCGTTAGAAGAAGTTGAAGTTTAAAAAATTCGGCTCTCAAAAGAAATTTCAATCGTTGTACTGTTGATATTTGGCTCTGTGGACTGACGAGTTTGCCGACCACTGGGTTAGCGGCTCTCTCGGTGAAACTGCTTGCATACAAACACAACTAGAGTACCGCCAGTGCCGTCAACCACATGTGTCTCCAATAACAACGTATAGGGATGAGGCCATCATGAAAAACCACATAGCAATCTGCCGCCTAGAAGCTGGAGGTCAGGCATGGCAGATGAAAACGGAAGTCCCTTGACCATGTGCGTGACTTACCCTGTGGTCTGGGGAGCAGTTTCTTTGACCGTTTCTGATGAGCATGTCTACAGGATCACTCTGAGTGCAGGACGGTGAAAGGATGCAGGAGGAGCAGGAGTGGAAGCAGGGGGAATAATTAAGAAGTGTTTCCATTAGCCTCGGAGTGGTGGCTTGGTAGCTTTGAAGAATGTGGCAGTAGCTAAGGTCTTATTTTTTAAACAAACACAGGCATGCCACACCCAGTGACGTGCTTGGATGTGGAGGCTGATGGGCAGAAGGAGGAACCGGCCCCTAGTTGCTGGCTTCAGGAATCAGGGGGACGCAATGGCCAGGTGCAGTGACTGGGGTGAGGGGCAGTCAATGGAGATATGAGTTTGAAATTCCAGAACGACGTGGCCGGGGGTGCCTATCTGGGAGTCCTCGCTCTGTAGATCATGTTATTGCATTTGCCTAATCCTTGCTTTCTTCATCTGTATTGACCGTCAGGATCCATAAAAACGTTGAAAAGGTCAAGGTAATATTTAGCACAAGGTTCCTCAGAGTCTGGTCCCTCAAACAGTCAAATCAGAATCGCCTTGGTGTTTGCATATAAGTCGGCTTGATGCCCAAAGCCAGGCACTCCGATGGCACGTGGTGCGTGATAGGGCACAGGATGTGCGCCCTGGACCAGCTCCCTGGACGCAGAGGCCCAGCAGGCTTTGCAGCTTGGCCTCCGTGTGGCCATGGCATCCCGAGCCTTCAGAAGGGCCGCAGCCAATCACAGCAGCTGCCTGTGTTGGCTGACCAATCACAGCACGCTGTCTGTATGGGCCCAGCTCAGGTGTCCTGGGGGTTGCAGTAGAAGAAGAGGACGAATCTTCCCTAGTGTCTAGTGTCACCACCACCCACCACCACCATCATCATCATCATCATCATCATCATCGCTGTTTATTTCAAGCCCCTGTAATATCGTGCTGACCGTATTTTGTTTCACCTAAGGTCATGGAATACTGTGGTTCTCAGGCGGACGACACACACAGAGGAACCCTGTGATCAGTTCCCACCAGAGCCTGGGCTCCAACCTCTCTTGTCTGCAGGCTCCTCGGGGTCCTCCGGAATCTGATCCCTCAGGGACTCGGCACAGACCCTGCTCCGAGCCGCTCTCCCAGGAGGCTCCTGCCACCACCACCCCCCCCAGCCCCCCCAATGCTGAAGCTGCTCTTAGACGGACGCATCCATGCGGTGCTAGACTTCCATTACCTACGGCTCCATCTGCCCCCTCTTCTTTATGTTTAAAGAAAGACACTAATGAGAGTAAACAGCTGGGTTCTACATTCCACTTCTGAACATTAACAAAAATTTAATTTTATATGGTTTCTTGGGAACCATATTGTATTCTCAAGAAAAGAAACTCTCATCCTATTCATCTTTCAGTATATTTTCCCCAAATGTGCAGATGCGGAAAGACCTTCTCAAGTGAAAAGCCCCCGTGAAAACACTCCAGCACTCCACAGTAAGTCGCTGCTCACGCTACCCTTGTGCACAGCGTTGGGTCATTCTAGTTCTAACAATAATTCTGAAAACATGGGGAATCCGAACAGATCATCTAAAGGAGAAGGTGGGTGCCAAGATAGTAATGAGCTACTTGATATAAATGAGATTGTACTTGACTATCATTATTAATTAGTTCTTTTTTAGGTACAGCACCATTTTTAAAGCTCAGACATATCCATTAGCTATTTGTTTCTGGAAATAGGTAAGAGAGGTCCTTATCATTTCCATCTTACAACCAAAGCCCTATGTAAAGAAGTGACTTGCCTAAAGTTGTGCAGTAAGTGCTGAAATATATTTATTTCAGAGAGGAAGGAAGAGGGAAAGGGAGAGAGAACATCACTGATGAAAGAGAATCATTGATCGGCTGCCTCCTGCACACCCCCCACCGGGGATTGCACCCTCAACGCTCAACCACTGAGCCACACCAGCTGGGCTAAAAGCACATCTTGATTTTACAGTTGGTCAGTAGGGAGGGCGTACAGGAACCAGAACCTGAGTAAAAACAGTTATGATTACCAGGGAACAAAGGCTGTCAGATATCACTGACCGGGGCTTGAAATATTCGGGATGCTCACACTCCACAAATGGTAGGAAAACCGAAAGCAAGACGAGGCTGAAACAATACTGTCACCCCACAGTCCCGCTGGGTCTGGCACCCCACTTGAGAAGTGAAAACAGTTTAAGAGAAGATAGTTAGGTTGCCCTGGACCACCCGGTAACTTAAGGTGAAATTCATAAGTGCTCTAGGGATCTCATGTGGGTATTTGTCGTTGGTGGGAAATAATGTTTGAAAGATAGGAACCATCACCAGAATGCTTACTTTTTTTTTTTTTTTTTTTTTAAGCCTACAGCATCGGTATTCCCAGGCGGTCTCCCATCCAAGTACTAACCAGGCCCAACCCTGCTTAGCTTCCGAGATCAGACGAGATCAGGCGCAGAATGCTTACTTTTAATACTTGGTCATTGTCACACATGTGAGACATTGTCCCACTGATATAAATATGTATAACCCTATATCTACATCTATGTCTGTCTATATCTATATATAGAGAGATATGTCTATGTCTATATCTGTATGTCTAAATCTATATCCTCTTTCCCTTAAAGTTTAATGAGTGGCAACATTTATAATTCCTAGAATGTGTTCACCTCCACTATGCGATTGCTTAGAGTCTAAAAAAGAATAGAGAGAGTGCATTTCCTTTTGAAAAGCTTAGCGCTCAATAAAGTGGGGACAGATATTCTATTTCAGTCCTGTCTCCAGTAGAATGGTCTGGAACGAGATCTGTGTCCGCCCTGGCCCAGCCGCGGGCATGCCTTTCATTACAGTGTCAGCGTGATTTGAAGAGACTGGGGACATGGATTGTTATTATTGGGCACAGAAGTTCAAAGGACATACAATCGGATCTGTCCACGATGATTCCGTTTGAAGTCCCCAAGCCGGCTGCTTTCTTCATCTTTATAACAGCATCTTCAGGTCTTTGTTCTTGGTGATTTTTCTTTATTAAATGGTTGATGAAAACAGAAAGCCACCCATGTCCTCATCCCAGGGTCTGCTGGCCCAGGGACATGGCGATCTGCGCGTGGAAAACTCACTGGCTTTTCATAATTACTGAGGCTACGGAGGATGTGATGGCAACAGTGCCCCGGGAGCCTTGTGTGACGGCCCCCGAGGAAGGAGCTGTGGCTGGCGGGCTGGTTCTCATTTTACAAAAATTCCCATAGTGCAGTTCAGCTTCAATTCTAATGGGAGATAATAATACATGGAAGTTTTATATGGATTGTATTTTAGTTAATTTTAAGTAGCATCTCATCGAGAGCAAAAAATAAGGTGGATAAAAATATCTGCTTGTCAATTTTTTACTGACATTCACATTTTGGTTCTGCAGCACTTTATTTAAAAAGAGAAAAATGCAGTTGCTTTTCAGCATAAACGCACTCAGATTCAAAACGTCCTTTTTTTTCCTTGAGGAGTATCATTTTGGCTGTGTCCTTTACTCTGTCTGGTAAAGTGCACCTTATTTTCTAAAAAGGTGAATCGCTGCAGAAACATAGAACATGATCTTTTTATTCCTCACCCAAGGACATGCTTATTGATTTTTCAGAGAGAGGAAGAGGGAGAGAGAGAGAAAGAAACATCAATCCATCAATCAGTCGGCTCCCGTCTGTGCCCTGACAGGGAATCGAACTGAAACCTTTTGGTATAGAGGATGACGCTGCAAACAACTGAGCCACACTGGCTCTGCATGATTTTTTAAAAATTTCTTTTACAAAGGACTCTCAATTTTATATATATATATATATTTGATTCAGAGAGGAAGGGAGAGGGAGAGATAGAAACATCAATGATAAAAATCACTGATCAGCTGCTTCTTGCACGCCCCCTCGAGGGGACTGAGCCCGAAACCCGGGCGTGTGCCCTGACCAGGATTCGAATCATGACCTCCTGGTTCATAAGTGGAGCCTCAACCACTGAGCCACAGCGGCCGTGCAAGCATGTGATTTTAGAGCATCTTTTATGTTTGCTTTACTGGTCCTTTATCAGGTATGAACAGAAATGCCCACTAGAGGTCGCACCAGGCTGGGAGATTGCTGATCCCTGCCCTGGGATGGTATTTAAATACTGGGTCCCTGCGTGCTTCTGAGAGCTGAGGAACCTCTGCTGCCTCTGACAGGGGAGGGAGCCACACAGGGCACCTACTTTATTACACGGGAGAATGGGAGCGTCGCCTGTTCTCTGGACAAGCTTTCCTGCTTCTGGGTGAGGCTGGAGACCAGGCAGCCCCGTGAAGACAGGCCTCGTGCGGGCACACCTTCCCGAACCCCAGCAGCCTATCAACAGGAACAGTGAGCGCCACAGGAGCCCCAGCCCTGCTGCTACCCAACCACAGAAATGTAGGAAGACTAACTCAAAGCAAGAACTTGCGTAGGCAGACTCAGAGACAAGCTTTTGATCTTCAGATACATTAACTTTATCCATTTTGTCACACGCATTTCCGGGAGCGTGCCCAAGGCGTGGTATGCACACTCAGCTGGTCACGCTGTGGGATTTCACATGACGAGCCGTGTGCGTGCAGATAAAGCAGTGCTTGAGAGTGTTTCCAGCGAACACTATGCTGTCCTTCTCTATGTGAGGCTTAGGACATGGAATTAAAATGCCAGTCCTGCAACCCTCGCCCAGCCTTCATGCCTGCCCCGGTGCCAGGCAGAATGGAGGTGACCACTGACAGGGCACGCTGAGCTCACTGCCCGTGCTGAGGGCGGTCACCCTGTGTCTGCATGAATCCTCAGAAGTCAGATGAATCCTTTGATGTGGCCCAAAGAAACCCGCAAACCAAGTACAGAACAAAGGGTCATCGTGAAGGGAGTGATCCAGAAACCGCATCGGGAAAGTGGACGAGAAAACATCAATGAAACCACTGTCTTTCCGCTGGGGCCAGACCAGATGCTCTGCCTTGACATCCACGACGGCATTTCCCCCACTTTCCCATCGCTTTTGATAATTCCCTGTGCACACACTTGTTGGGAACATGGGGATCATCTTTCTGAAACCCAATCAGCCACCTTCGGGTGAGTGGGGAAGGGAGAGGAGGAGAAGGAAGTGCCCTGGGGGACTTCATCAGCCATGGCGTTCATGCTGAAGCCCGCGCGCGGGTTCCCGGAGAAGGGAAATCACAGGGGACCGAGAGCCCCGTTTTCTCTCAAAGCCACAGGAAGCTTGTTTCCATCCTGCCTCTAATAGGGACAGCCCACACCCCCTTCAGGAGGCTCCTCCTCATTGCCCCACAATGAGGTCCTGGGGAGTCCCCGGCACCACTCAGACACAAGGTCAAATCTGCCCCAGGTGGATGCCAGCTCCCGTGCCAGTTTTTGTGTCTCTTGCAAAAGCCGGACTCAGTGGGACCGCACCTGGCAATCATGGCTAATCAGGGCACCTCCTTCCCATGCAACCAATATTTCAGCATGAGCCAGAAAGATAAGCTTGTACACTAGCACGAATATTTAGACCCTGAGCCCCTCTAGGTGTTTCCTAGTGGTTAGAGTGTGGCCCCCAAGCGGGAAGGGTTTTGAGTTTGATTCCCAATCAAGGGCGTGTTGCAGGTTTGATCCCTGGCCCCAGTTGGGGTGAGGGCGGGAGGCAGCCAATCAATGTGCCTCTCTCACATCCATGTTCTCTCTCTCTCTCTCTCTCTCTCTCTCTCTCTCTCCCTCCTCTTTCTTCTTTCTCCTCCCCTGCCACACTCTAAAAATATCAATGGGAAAAAAATGTCTTCAGATGAGGATTAACCACAAAAAAAGAATATTTTGACCCTGAGATAGGTCATAACCCCTGTGATCAGTCCAGTCCAGGCTATTCGTTTAGATCCCTTTGACCTGTGAGGCTATGATGGCGAAGAGCACAGATGTAATGTACTGATAAGAGAGGTGTACTTGGGAGGACCCATTAAAGGAACCACATTCAGAGCACAGAGGAAGCATAGTATGAAGTCAAGAGGCACAGCCCTTTCAGCACAATCTACACTCACCGTTGCCAGAAATAAGATTTTAAAAGATCAAGTGGTTGTGTTTACTCAAGGGGTCAGGGTAGGGACCCCAAAGTAAGGGGCTGGAAGCTCTAAGACAAGATGCTCCCACCTGACACTCTAGAGCAGTGGTCGGCAAACTCATTAGTCAATAGAGCCAAATATCAACAGTACAACGATTGAAATTTCTTTTGAGAGCCAAATTTTTTAAACTTAAACTTCTTCTAACGCCACTTCTTCAAAATAGACTCGCCTAGGCCGTGGTATTTTGTGGAAGAGCCACACTCAAGGGGCCAAAGAGCCGCATGTGGCTTGTGAGCCGCGGTTTGCCGACCACGGCTCTAGAGCATTAATCTCCACTCCATACTCCCCCCTCTCCAAGGAGCCCATCTCTTTGCTGAATCTCCCACCCAAACTAAAGGCAGCACAAAGCCATTTTAAAGGGATACCACCAATCCTGCAACAAATGCAGGATTTCATGAAGTTAACGAGAGTGATATTGGAGAATTTCTTTCAACCTCAAGACGTTTACACACAGGATTTTACCCCTCAGAGCAGCGCGTGATTAAGCGTGCAGTCCTTGTCGGAGACAATGACACGGTCAGCACTCACGGGGAAATGGCTTAAGTACGAGACGACGCACAGGAAGCTCCAGAGCCCCTGGCTGAGTCTGAAATATAATGTCTGTGTCATTTGCTGTGAAACTCAAAAGTGGAGGATGCTCTCTCACACCATCAGAAAATTTTCTCGCAAATAACATTCCAGGAAAAGATAAATATAACTCCCATCTTCCTTCTTTCAGGCGTCAGCGTTCCCTAGCCATTTCCACCCACACTTTGAAAATCTAACACCAAAATATAGCATGAAAACACTGAGAATATAAAACAAGTATTTATATATAAAACAAAACATGTAAATAGGATACCTATGAGATAAACTATATAAAGCAAAATGAGCATTTTCAGGAAGTTCCCTTCCTTGTCACATGTTCCTAGGACACACTCCTCCCCCCTCAAGGAGCCGCCGCCTGGCCTGGCCTTCCTTGGTCCTGAAGAATCTCCTAAGCCAAGTTTCTTTCTTTCTTTTTTAAGAATTTGAGAGTTGTTTTCGGTGTTTTTTAAAAATTTATTTTACTGATTTTTCACAGAGAGGAAGGGAGAGGGACAGAGAGTCAGAAACATCGATGAGAGAGAAACATCGATCAGCTGCCTCCTGCACATCTCCTACTGGGGATGTGCCCGCAACCAAGGTACATGCCCCCGACTGGAATCGAACCTGGGACCTTTCAGTCCGCAGGCTGACGCTCTATCCACTGAGCCAAACTGGTTAGGGCCAAGTTTCACTTTCTACGTCTCTGAAAGTGTATCTCCGCCTTCTGCAGGGTCTCCTCCGCCTACACCCACTGGTTAAAAGTGGGGCTTCCCGGAGGTTCACGCATTTGCACAAAATATACTAATTTTATTTATTTTTAAAATATATTTTTTATTATTGATTTCAGAGAGGAAGGGAGAAGGGGAGACAGATAGAAACATCAATGATGAAAGAGAATCATTGTTAGGCTGCCTCCTGCACGCCCCCTAATGGGGATTGAGCCCGCAACCCGTGAGGAATCAAATCGTGACCTCCTGGTTCATAGGTCGATGCTCAACCACCTAGCCATGCCGGCCGGGCCACAATATACTAACTTTATTGTCCAATGGGTTACAAAGGGAAAGGAGAAGCAGACGTAGCCAGTGGTGACCACGGACATGGTGCTGCCGCGGTGATCTGTCATTAGGTTTGTGCACAGTCCTGGGTGACCCACACCAGCTGCGATGTGGTCCCAGGTCTAACACACGGTGCACCCTCTTCTCACAGAAACCAATCCCTGCCCAGCCAGCGAGCAGGTGGCCTCTGGACCCCCATGACCTCCATCTGCATTCCCAGACTCAACACTCCGTCTAGGGACCCGACTCGCCACCTGGACATACACAAGACTCTCTCCTGCCTCACATTCAACACGTTCAACCCGCTCCACCAGCCTGTGAGCAGTTTCCCCATTTTGTCTGAATCATCTTCTTCATGTTTTCAATCTTGGGATGAACACGACCGTGCAAGTGTTTGGACCTTGGACCTCCAACTGTGAACCCCTAACAGGTCTTCCACCTCCTCTCCCTCGTTCCCTCTCATATCCTGCCACACACAGAGAGCATCCTCCCCATTGGTCTTTTCTACAAGAGGCCATGCCCCTCAGCTGTCTTTGGCTACTTTAGATAGCAAATAGCAATTCGCAGTAATTGCTAAACCTACAGGAAGTTACTAACTACAAGTTTGCTGTATATGCGAAAGTTCCCAAGGGAACATCATATTTAAATTGAGGTCAGATTCAGAGTTCAGAGGGAGAGAAACTGGCTCATTTGTTTTCCTAAATATGTCCATTAATCTCTTCCGTTTTGTAATTCCAAACATTTAAAGGAGCTCCCAGGGAGATGGTGGTCTCACCCCCTTCACCTCCACAGCAAACAGAGCACACCAGGCACTGTGGGCACCACATGAGGATTCGTTATTTAGAATGACTAAGTGCCTGGCCCCAAACTTCCCAAGGTGTACGTTCTTGAATAGGATCTTTCTAACAGGTAGCCTCTCTTTAGGCTTTAGACAATGATTTTATTGAAGAGGAAAACTTAATTCCAACCCTTTGGAAATATTTAATTAGATTTATTAAATGAAGATGTGTGGGTTTTTTTTTTTTAAATGTTGAATCAAAACTTTATGCATGAGTATCACCTAATGCAGACAAGTTGAGGTTATTAGAAGACATAAAGGTGGAAGAATCACTTTCTTCATGAACACGCCTGTGCTAATTCATTCAGTCAGAAAATGATGAGGAGGAGAAGGAGGAAGAGGAGAAAGAGGAAGGAAGGGTGGAGAAGGAGGAAATGGATAGATGGGTGGATGAATGGTAGGTGGGTAGATAGATGAATGGATGGGTGGGTGGATGGGTGGGTGGGTGGGTGGATGGCTGGGTAGTTGAGTGGGTAGGCAGGTAGGTAAATGGATAGATGGGTGGGTGAATGGATGGGTGGATAGTAGGTGGGTGGGTGGGTGCATGAACAGATAATATTTATTTCATATTTACTATGTGCTAGGTTTAATGCTTTGCATTTTACCCACATTATTTAATTCTCATAACAACTCTTCAACAGTGAGGTCATTATCCTCTCATCAAATCGGAGGTTTAGAGGGGTTAAGCCGCATACACAAGACAACAGAGCTAGCAAAGGACACGGGAAGGCAGGTTCCCCGACTCAGCCTCTGGATGTGCCTTTGGATGAGCCCCGAACAGGCTGAAGCAGGAGAGCGTCCGCTTGCACAGACCAGGAGAGAGAATCTTAGCCCTTTCCATGCTGGTCTTCCAGCTTTCTGCTAAGAATATTCCTTAAAATAATAATTTTAAACGTACTGAGATGAGAGCACAATGCAGTCTATGTGGAACTGTCATTAATTCCAGGTCAGCATGGTCCAGAGGAAAACAAGTCAGCCAGAAATCTCTCACTGTCTGACTGACAGCACCCCGCACTGTTCAGTGAGCTAAGTAGGGTCAGCAGGTCAGCACAGGTGTCAGGATGAGAGAGGAGGGGGATGCTGCCACTGCGTGGGAAGGCGCCTGCCAGGTGTATAGTAAATAGGTTTGTGGTTTGTGCATAGTGTGGGCCACTGCCTGCCCCTGGCGGCCGCCCTCTACCAAGAAATGACTCAGAGTCAAGTCCTTTCTGGAGTAATCTCTTGAATTGGTATTTCTTAGGCTCATTTGCTTATGTGCCTCCACGGTTAGTTGAATGTTATATCCTCTTTCAACAAAAATAAAGCCAGGCACCCTCACGGCTCTGAAATGAATTCAACAACCAAACGCTTGAACAAGCACCACTTAAGAGAAGTAACGGGAATCATTAATTTGGCAATGAGCAAAACGTGGACATTATTGCAGTTGCTCCTTCAATGAACCTTAAGCTCCATCTGAGGGAGGATTTAAATGGCCGCGTGGTTTGCATTTCAAGTGCAGCCCGAAATCTCAGCCTTAGACAATGTGAAACCGAGGGCTTTGCTGTTGGACAGAAGCACCCCTAGTCCTGGCAAAAGAGCAAACAGTCGGGGTTTTCCGCCACCCATGCAGATATTTGCTGTTTACGTATCCAGGGAGGTCAGACTCATACTTAAAACGTGTGTAAGCCAGAACAGTGTGACGAAACAGCCAGGCATCAGACACGGAGGTAAGAAAACGGGCCAGCTGCAGAGGGTCGTCTTAATGGTCATTCACATTCCAGGAGGACCCCCCGGAGCAGGACAAGGCAGCACTCCCACTGGTTCTCTTGTGCAGCAGCGGCTGTGAGGGCCATAAACGGGGAGCCCGCAGACATAGTTACTTAGAGGAAGACTTTCCTTGGTCTACAGTCCAGTGGTCAGCAAACTCATTAGTCAACAGAGCCAAATATCAACAGTATAACGAATGAAATTTCTTTCGAGAGCCCAATTTTTTAAACTTAAACTTCTTCTAACGCCACTTCTCCAAATAGACTCGCCCAGGCCGTGGTATTTTGCGGAAGAGCCACACTCAAGGGGCCAAAGAGCCGCATGTGGCTCGCGAGCCGCAGTTTGCCGACCATGGGTCTATACACTGTTTGGTAACTTTAAATTTTGCCAATGTTAAAAAAAATCAAGATATTTCAAATAAAGTTCTGCAATTTCAGTTTCTCTTCACAAGTCCAATGGCACTGGGCACACTGCCCGCCCCTAAGGCGGTGGGGGCCCGAGTTTGTGAGTGACTGACTGACTGAGCTCCGTCACCCCTGCAGTAGGATCCTATGCCACCCTGAGGCCAGAGTCCCGACCACACCCTCAGAGGTGGGGTCAGATCTATGTCAGTCCTCAAGCCTATCTGCATGATCCTGGGAAAAACAGAAATGAGCCTTCAAGACCTTTGACTAAGGGATGGAGAGAACCAGAAAAGGTAAAGTTTGACTCCATCACCCAAACTTCAACTTAAATTTCTTTAACTGAGACAGAAAACATAGCCATGTTTCTGTTTCCCTGGTGACCTGCTGACCTGTCAGCGTAGCATCGGACAGGTCACAGGAAGTTTCTCGGGCCACAGCGATCTGTCGGAGATCAGCAGTAAGTGGTGGGCTGAACTGGGAAGGAAACCTCTGGGATTCCAATACAGCAATTGGATTCTGAGGCCCAGATTGTCCCAAACAACTCCTTCGTTTGACACCCCAAATAACAGACTGCTGAGCCAAAGCCATCAGCGCAACCCCAATGTTGGGTTCATCCAAGATGTAGCTGCTTGGTCTTTTCCGAGGACATTAGCCGTAATCCATATAAATCACTTCCACAAAAATATGTCTTATACAATGAAATGTTTACCAAGCTTCTCTTAAAATCCAACAACAATAACATGAAGAAAAGCAAGATCCCCCTAAGGCAACAGGATGACTGGAAAATAAGGAATGCAAAGGCAAGTATTTTCCTTGAGGTTATATTGTGTGTCATGGGAGCGGATGAGCAAGCCCTTCACGTTGTACAGAAAGTTCTCTATACAAACTGGGCATTTTAATAGTCTACCACTTTATCTTAGTAAAAGATAAAATCCTAAAAATACCTAGGAAAACATCACCTTCACTTCACCCTCATACACAAAGAATAGCTTCAGATTGGTACAAAATAAAAACAATTAAAATGGGTAGGTATAGGATTTTTTTGTTTTTGAAGGAAGAAAATTTTTGTGATGAGTTTCAGTATGTTTATCAGGAAAATTTGACAAAATACATGTATAATGAGAAAAAGTACATTATGTTGCCCAGGAAGCGTTCACTCACTAAACTTACTGCTTTAGAAAAAAATAGTAATTCTCACAAACATGCATCCCAGTGTATGTGGACACAGGCTATTTTTTTTTCCAATCCCAGTTGACAATGAATATTGTTTTATGTTAGTTTCAGGCGACAACACAGTGGTTAGCAGCCATATGATGCACCCGGTAACCCCCCCGAATGTCAAGCTCCCACCTGGCACCGTACAGTTACAGACTCACTCTTCTTGACCCCTAGTGGGCTTTCTTTAACCCTGTCTACCTAACACCAAATGTCAAAATTAAAACCAAGATAAAAATGTAAATTTATTTTTTAGCATTTGGAAATGCTTTCATTATTATTATTATTATCATTATCATTATTTGCTGGTATCGGGCAACCTGTAAAAGTTGTCGAAAGGAATCCCAAAAGCAAATTCGGGGAAAGAAGGTCATAGCCTCAGGTCATCAGCTTCTCATTGCCATCAGGGAGGGCAGCTTCCCCTTATTATAAAATCCCGCTCCTTCGGCAAAGATGAGCTGTCATCTGTCAGGGAGCGATGAGTAAGCTCTGAGGGACCACTGCCCTCCCCTCCCTCCTTTGACAGTGTTGTTTGTGTGTCTATTAGTTCAGGTCTGGCCAAAAATGTTAGACATGAGAAACACAACCACCAACACAAAGTTGAGAAAGATGTTCTAGAACTAAGTGAGTGACTGAGCTCCACAGACTGAAAGTCTCTCGGACCCTGATGAAAACACCTACGAGCTGCAGATGCACGAAAGAAAACACTCTTGGCCACTGGGGTCATGTTCAACCCGACAGACCCCAAAAAGGCCTGGAGTCACCATTCACAGTTTCATCTGTAATTTTTTTAAGTATTGTACAAAGAAAATTCCAGAGACAATAGCAGCCTAGAGCCCTGACTGTATCCCGGGTCTGGCGGTGCAGGATGACCTCAGAAAAGCACACTGGCCCTCTGGGAGAACCTTGGTACTAACCAGGGTCAGGAACTTCAAGGAAGGACATAGCCTCTGCCTTCTCCAGGCTAACAGCACTGGGGTTTGGAGTGAGTGCTCAGCAGCTGCAGAACTCTCGAGGGGACTGGCATGCAGAAGTGCATTGGAATCCTGGGATTGCTGTGGTTCTGTTACTACTGTTGCCACAGTGTGTCTACGTATAATTAAGCAGAAGCAGAGAACAAACAAGGCACATACAAAACATAAATGATAAACCACGGAAAATATAAAATTCCTCCCTCTTAAAAAACCACATCCTACCCTAGCCAGTTTGGCTCAGTGGATAGAGCGTTGGACTGCAGACAGAAGGGTCCCATGTTCAATTCCGGTCAAGAGCATATACCTGGGTTGCAGGCTTAATCCTGACCCCAAGATGGGGGCATGCAGGAGGCAACCAATCAATGTGTTTATTTCACATTAATGTTTCCCCCCTCTCCCACCTCCCTTCCACTCTCTCTAAAAATCAATGGAAAAATATCTTGGGGTGAGGACTTAACAACAAAAATGCAAGTCCTTTAACATCCAACTCCCTTGGTTGGTATAAAAAGGCCACTGTTTATAAGAAACACCTAGATCCGTGGTCGGCAAACTGCAGCTCTCGAGCCACATGTGGCTCTTTGGCCCCTTGAGTGTGGCTCTTCCACAAAATACCATGGCCTGGGCGAGTCTATTTTAAAGAAGTGGTGTTAGAAGAAGTTTAAGTTTAAAAAATTTGGCTCTCAAAAAATTTTGGCTCTGTTGACTAATGAGTTTGCCGACCACTGACCTAGATTAACATCTCCCTCAGTATTCATTTGTGACTTCCACAAATACCAAAAACATACAAAAGAAATGGAAAGAAACATCTCTTCCGTCCTCATAATTTTGGCCAGGGTGATTTTATTGAAGGACATTCCACTGTCTCAGGTTTCTTATCTGAACCATATATATTTGCAAAAATTATTAAAATGGGGCCAATTCATAAAACAAACACTAGGCCTCGTTCATCACTTTCAGGATAGTCTCCCATGCTTTTCTGATTAATACTTTTATTAGAGGCATTCAATATAGATAATGCAAAATTAAATGGATTTTGCCAGAATACATTATGGCCATTAAAATAAATCAGACTATTAAATGGAGAGAAAAAAGTAAAATCTGAAAAGAGAAATAGAACTCCATATAACTCATGACAGAGTCGATTAATCATGTTACCCCAATCTGAGATCTTTCCTGTGGAGGAAAGAGTGGGGGTCCCTGGGCTAGTTCGTTGCTATTGTCCCATTCGTGCAAAGAGGCCTTGCTCCAAGGTGGGGTCGGCATGGGACACGAAGAGAGAATTTCCTTTGTTCTTGACTTCCCTTGAACTCATTACCCCTGAGCGCTAGCCAGACAAGGCGGAAAGCAGACACGGGACCATGAGTAAGAACCGAAACAAATTCCAATACTTCTGAGAGGAGCCTTTGCCCCGAATCGCTCTCTTCATTTCCATGCTCTGCTTCTGAAAACCCCTCCACTCTTCCATCGGACAGCACGGCCTTCCATTTCCAATGACCTTCATCACAAGCTAGAAACATTTACTGGGTTTTAATTACTGAGCTTCCCAAGTTTTTGGCCTTCATGATTTCCCCTTGAATAATAGAAAAGGTGACAAGATGAACACTTTTCTGCAAGTACGACAGTGCATCCAATAGGAATTTGTAGAACTAGGATGAAGTTCATTTTTACCAAATACCAAATGTGTGGTTGAAGCCTTTTTAATATTGCCTATGTTTTATGTCATTTCTGAAGTTTATTATCTATTGATGTAATCTACCTTAGGGGTCCGTGAGAGTTCGGTGAATTTCAGGGAAAACTGGAACACGTCTCCCCCGATGTGGCTGGTGCAGGACTCACTGGATACACAAGTTCTACTTCCACTGTGCTACTGGATTTTGAGAGGGACGTGGGAAATAAAAAAAAATAATAATACCCCTGCCCTCACAGAACTTGCAGGAAAGTTGGAAAGCAAGTGTAACATTTAATATATATAATCATCAATTTCAGAGAGAGGAAGGGAAAGGGAGAGAAACATCAATGAGAGAGAAACATTGATCAGCTGCCTCCTTCAAGCCCCCTACTGGGGATTGAGCCAGAAAACTGGGCATGTGCCCTGACTGGAAATGGACCAGTGACCTCCTGGTGGAACAATGCTCAACCAACTGAGCCACAACAGCCAGGCAAGAGTAATATTTAAGATATGTTTGGAAAGCATCAAAATATCCTTGGACTTTTGATGCAGTAGGAGTCAGGCAGGAAGGAGAAGGAGGAAGAGGAGGAGGAGGAGGGGTGTTGGATTTTTATGAAGAAGGAGCAGGAGGAGATATTCCGGGCAGCTTCAAGGTTCCAAGAAGATAAAGCGTGATCCCTAGAATAAATACAGAAGGAAGGAGAGATGGTTGGGAGGAAGGATGGCAGGGAGACGGAGGGAGCCCGCTGAGTGGACTTTTTCAGGTCAGTTATTACACAGATGCAGCCTGCTGTTACTGTGAATCATATCATGAAGATGGAGCCTTCTGGGAAACATTTAAAACTTTTCATTCATTCATTCATTCATTCATTCACTCACTCACTCATGCAAATCATTTATTGGAAACTAGGTGACTGTGTTGTGTGTGCCAGGAGCCTTCTGGGTACTGGGAACCAGGTGAGCGGGTGGGCCCAGGTCCCTCCCTCCAGGACCTCGGGTTCCGGGGAAGGACAGGCCATAGAAAGCACTGGGCACGTGAAGCAGGATGACTGGAGGTGGTGATGGGCACACTGAAAAGTGACAGAGCGACTGTGAACACAGAGTCTCTGCTCGTATTTTGAGACAAAAGAGAAATACCAAATTGGCATTTACATGTCACAAGAATGCTATCATCCAATAAAATTTGTTTTTATGATTATGTATAAAAATTGTAGAATTCTTTTTCTCTCGGACATATTTTTCTGTGATGAAGTACTTTTTATCACAGTTCAAAAATTCTAATATTTATTGACTAGTTTAGTATATGACCACAGTGCAGCCCAGCACGGCTGATTTTAAAGGGACTTTCTAACGTGAAGGGATATGATCTCCTGCCATCCCGGACTCTGGCCCTGCATGCCCCCCCTGCTCTGTGCCACAGCCGTGGTGCTTCCTAAGGCCTGGGGATGATAAATGAGGGGGAGCCTGCTTAAGGTCTTTGTAAAGTTTAATGAAAGATTTATCTCTCGAGGGTAATGTTCCCCCTTCTTTCATTGGAATGGGAGTTTGATAACCTCTCATTGTGCTTTTGATAAATTACACCTCACACTCATAACTAAAATCACAAAGTGGAAAATTTTAAAAATAGCTAAGCAAGGCCTGGTTATCACCAAGTGGTTCAAACACGTGGTTCTGTAAAACTAAGTTGGCCATTTGCAACAGTTTACTTATGAAGCTGAGGAAAACTGTGACACAGACCCTGGCCCTGGGCCGCAGGGACGGGAGGGGCAGCTCAGAACTGCCGTCCAGGGGCAGCCCTCTGACCCACAGCCAAGCTCACCACGAGAGCCGCCCGCACTGTCCTTTAAGCCACGAAGGGCTAATTTCAAATGTGACATATGGGCTTGTATTCTTATCTACCAACTTGCATGACAATGGAAAAGAAAATTACCCAGCCCTATCAAAATAAAAGCAAAACATTCTTAAACTCTTTAAGGGATGTTTCTTACAAAATGAATCCACATTAGAGGTAAAAAATCAAATTAACACATAAACATATAAAGAGGAAATGAAAGTGCTTCTGACTTTCCCACTGTACCCCACCCCCTCTCACCTTGTTTCCCCGCATGCGGGCCCCACTCACTCACACACACCTCCAGGCCCCCACCACACCCACCACATGTAACACACACCACACTCTCTGTGGTGGGTACAGGAGATATTAAAACGTCAGTGCTAATATTTATAGATAATAAAAGGCTAATATGCAAATCGACCCAATGATGGAACAACCAGTCGCTATGATGCGCCCTGACCATCAGGGGGCAGACGCTCAACACAGGAGCTGCCCCCCTGGTGGTCAGTGTGCTCCCACAGGGGGAGCACCGCTCAGCCAAAAGCCAGGCTTACAGCTGGTGAGCACAGCCGTGGCGGTGGGAGCCTCTCCAGCCTCTGTGGCAGCCCTAAAGATGTCCGACTGACGGACATCCCCCGAGGGCTCCTGGACTGCAAGAAGGCGCAGGCCGGGCTGAGGGACGACCCCCCCTCCCTAGTGCACGAATTTCATGCACAGGGCCTCTAGTTTATAGATAATTCAACATATGTTTACCCTAATTAGAATATCCAATACTTATTTATATAAATATATAATTATGTAACATAATATACAGAAATACTGTCTGTATTATATAAAATACAAATAAAACGATGTAATTTGTAATAAAACACATACTTCATGTAAATTATGTAATTTACATAATATATAATTTACTTATAATTTATGTATAATTACATATTTCAGTAATTAAATTACTACTGTAGTTTAGTATAAAATACTACATACACTATATAACCATTCACTTTTTAAAAAATATTTTTATTGATTTCAGAGAGGACGTGAGAAATAGAAACATCAATGATAAGAGAGAATCATTGATTGACTGCCTCCTGCAGGCCCCCTACTGGGGATCCAGCCCACAACCTGGGCATGTGCCCTTGACCTGGTATCAAACCAGTGACCTCTTGGTTCCTGGGTCAATGCTCAACCTCTGAGCCATACCGGCCGGGCTTTATGAAGCATTTTAAGAACAATCTGCGGCAGAATGGTTGGCTCCACTCACCGTCTGGCGAACGTAGACAATCCTACAGCTCGCCAAGGCTGCCCTGCATGGAGGCAGGTGTCTGGGCTTGGGAGAGGAGAGGTAGGGGAGGGAGGCGAGAGAGGGAGGCCCAGCCTCTGAGCCACTGAGACCCAGGTCTGCCACGTGCTGCTGGATGGGACGGTCCATCTCTTTGACTATCTCTAGGAATCACACAGGCCGGCTGGCTTGATTAATGACCAAAGAGCAAACTTCAGGAGAAATTATATGTTTTCTGCCAAACAGTAGCTCCTTGGTATTGATTCCGGAGGAATGAGTGAAGGAGTCAGGCTTGTTATCTGTTTTCCTTTCCTGCAATAACATGGGACTCCTGGCTGTCTGGATGCAATTCTGCTGATGGGCACTCTCAGAGGCTGCAGGGCTGCGCCCACCGTGGGAGCCAGGCTGCCCCTTATTCTGTGTGGCCTGGAAACTAAGAATGAGTTTTATATTTTTATTTTTTTAATATGTTTTTATTAAATTTTTTTAGAGAGAGAGGAAGGGAGAGGGAGAGGGGAAAACATCAGTGATGAGAGAGGAACACTGAACGGCTGCCTCCTGCACACCCCCTACTGGGGATCAAACCCACAACCTGGAGCTCAAATCTCAGTGTGTAGACATGGGAGCGGCTGCCCCCACCATTTACGGACACATGGGGGCGCTCTGGCAGAGTGTGACCAACAACATGTGGCCTGCAAAGCCCGGGGCTCACTCTGGCTCCCTTGATGGAGAGTGTTTGCTGAACCTTGACACAGGATGCTCAACAAATGGCAGCTCAGGTAGGACATCAAAATAGATGAAGACAAAACGAACGGTGATCAAAGTGGAGGAATGAAACAGGGGGGACCCTGAAGGCAGCTAGAGTCCCTCCCCGGGGTGGGGGGTGGACTTCTCAGAGGTCAAGCAGAGGGTTCGAGAGTGGCATGGGGGTCAGCTCAGGGAGGTCATGCGGGGCCTAGTGCTGCCTCCACGTCACCTGTGGCTGCGGACACCCGACCCCACAGTTGCGTCACCAACAGGCTCAGGGCTGCCGGAGAGGAGAGGCTGGGAGTCTCATTTTTATGTGAAATCTGCTGGCCACCAATTCACTTCTTAGACTTCTACTCAACAAAGTGTAGGAGAAACAAATACATGTGTGTGCCAATCGTAAATGTAAAATAAAATAAAATAAAGATTTCATGTGAAGAATAAAAAAATGGCCCACATGGACGAGATGGTAACTTTTCATTGAAATACATTTTGAGGTCAACACAGCCTTGCTCACGCGATCAGACTGTCTCCTTTATTTTTTTCCTAGAGAGGCATTTGTGCGTTAGAAATATACAAGCACAGATGAAGACATCATTTTCTTCCTTTTCAACATTTTGAAATCCTCGTCTCATTTCTTTCCGTAATCACAAGCTCTCTGAGTGGGGGTGAAGTCTTTGCCGGCCCCAGTCCCGGGCAGAGCCAGCTCATGAGGGACTGCAGAGGCTGCTGAGAAAACTGAACGAATACGAGTAATCCATGCCCCCCTCCATCTATCACATCTCCACTATGAATAATCAACCCAAACTGTCAGGCTGATACACAATAACCGAGACCCTCACACTCCACGGTCCTAAGGCAAACACGTGACCCCCAGACTCCCCAGCCCACCCAGCCCTGCCAGGTCTCCCACACGCAGCACAGGGAATGGATGTGGGTCCCCCGGCACCTCCCCAGGGGCCACCTGCCCAGGAGTCTCTGTTCCGAAGACACATAAATGTCTGAGCCTCGCAGGGAAGCGGCGGGCTTCATGGCAGCGTTAGCAAGATGTATGCTTTCGTACTTCAACTTGTTAGTGTGATTCACGACACAACCCTATGCAATGCAGCTCTTCCCATTGCCGAAGAAGAAGTTATATTCTCTCCAAAAAGAGAGGCTGGAAATGATGCATTTGTAGTCACCTGTGTGCATAAAGCTCCGACTCACCACGGGCATAAATACGTGTGTGCTCCTACTTATTAAGCCTCTGAGGCTGCAGAAGTCGGTGTGGATGCGGTGCAGACACGGGAGGCTGTGTGGGCAGGGACAGGACCCCTCACCTGCTCAGGCCCCTCCTGCCCTCACCTGCTCCAGGTCCTTCCTGCCCTCACCTGCTCAGGCCCCTCCTGCCCTCACCTCCCTCCAGGCCCTTCCTGCCCTCACCTGCTCAGGCCCCTCCTGCCCTCACCTCCCTCTAGGCCCCTCCTGCCCTCACCTGCTCAGGCCCCTCCTGCCCTCACTTCCCTCAAGGCCCCTCCTGTCCTCACCTGCTCAGGCCCCTCCTGCCCTCACCTCCCTCCAGGCCCCTCCTGCCCTCACCTGCTCAGGCCCCTCCGGCCCTCACTTCCCTCAAGGCCCCTCCTGTCCTCACCTGCTCAGGCCCCTCCTGCCCTCACTTCCCTCCAGGCCCCTCCTGCCCTCACCTCCCTCTGGGCCTCTCCTGCCCTCACAAATCCTTTCATCCTGGGTGATATGAGATTTCTCTCATGTGCTTCCAGAATAAATATTTCCTAGATGACCCTAATATTTACTAAGTTAGACTCCAGCCTTGGCTTTTAAATGCCTCAAGTATTTTGAATTTTACCTACATATGTATAGACAGGTAAATGCAAACAAACTTATTTAGGGGCATATGCAGATGAATTTACTCCAAGAGAAGCAGTAAACTGACATGTTTCACATTTTCCAAATCCTACCGGGGAAGAAACCACTGTCAGATAAAGGGACAAGAAGGCAACATCTAAGTAAAAGCCCACCTAAATGCTCAAGGCCGCCCACTGCCCCTGGCAGTGTCTCAGCATGCACCCCACGGTGTGCCTTGAGCCTGCCTTGACTGCGTGTCGGATGCCTGATAAACACTGGCCCTCACGGGATGCCTGATAAACACTGGCCCTCACGGGATGCCTGATAAACACTGGCCCTCACGGGATGCCTGATAAACACTGGCCCTCACGGGATGCCTGATAAACACTGGCCCTCCCAGGATGACTGATACACACTGGCCCTCCCGGGATGACAGATACACACTGGCCCTCTCGGGCAGCTTCCTGAGGGCCCAGGAAGAGCCTCTGCGGCGTGATCTCTCAGAGCCCCCGAGAGGCTACACAGTGACATGTGTCACCTGCACAGATCCGCCGCCAGAGGGCCCCAGGGAGCTTCACTTAACAGTGAGTGACTCAGTCACACAGTGCCCTTCAGTGACAAGGTCATGACCATTTCCAGAAAGGCAGTTCGCTCGGAAACCATCAGTCTGGGACCACAAGGTCACCAAGGTCATCGAGCCCAGATGGCCCTGCACTGACTGGGGTGCCCGGCCCTCCCCGGCGGCTCTCTAACGCAGGTGGATGGTCAGACTCGGGGTTTTGCCAATGTCCTCCATGCGTGTACACAGCTGTCATGCCAGCAGCTCAGGAAGGTCGTTAGCCCTCTTCTCACCTAGTTCCAACACTTGCTGCGTAGTTTTGGTGTTTTAAGTATTAATACTATCCAGAGGCTTGCCAATGCCTTCCCAGCTGCTCGGTATCACAGACAAGACCCTGCGTGACTGGCCCTGGCTTCCCTGACCCTCTCCTGGCACCTCCCAGGTCCCGACCTCAGGGTCTCCTAGGGAGCAGTGTTCACAGACCCGTGTGTCTCTGAACTGTCTCTTGACCAACCTCTGACTCCATTCCTCCTAAGTCCCACCTCCGCCTCCCCCACAGCAGACCAGAGACAAGGGTGGCTACAGAGGCTGGGGGGAAGGGTGCGGGGGGGGGGGGACCCTAAGGACAGGGGGGAGATGGACAGAGAGAGGCCGGGACGCATGGAGCCAACTGAGGTCATGGGCTTGTCCCCATGGGGCCACCTCGAGGCACACGGTGGAGGCCCCGGTGGGATGCACTGGCGACCTGGGCCCCTCACCTCTCCCACACCCACACGGGCTCACAGCCCTGCTTGGCGGCTTCCCGGAAAACCCTCCACTCGGGCAGAGGGAACAAATGGAGCATGTCGTGTCTAGACAAGGGTCCAGCGGAGGTTGATTAAGCCGTTTCTTTCTTGTCCGGGGCTTCCTGTGTCAGCCCGAGGCAGCCTTCAATTCCTCGGTGACCCGCTCTGCTGCCGGCATCGGGCCAGGTTCCTCGGACGGAACGAACCTCTCTTGGGCCTGAATGTCTGTTTGCTCCGGAGGCGGGGGCGCTGGGTTTACATGAGCGAAGGTTCGCTGCACTTCATTTATTTTTTGCTGCAAGTTGCCTTTCTGAAATGTGTTTTATTTAATCTCTGATCTTCAGGACACGACTGAAGCACAACATTTTTTGTGCCCTGCTGACCAGAAATAACAATTTATTTGAGGATGCAAACGTCCACGGGGTTTTAAGAGGAGTGATATACCTGGTTCACCGCTGTGCTCAGTAAAAAATTGGACTCACTGTAGTTATTTTCCACAAACCGTAGAACGGGACGGTTTGCTTTTATAACGTAATTAAAAATACATGAAGACAGCTCTCCCATTTGGCAAAGGCTCAGTCTTCTAACGGATGTCACTCGCTGACTAGTCAGGATGTCACTCGCTGACTAGTCAGAGGTTCTGGAAATAAATCGAGTGTCATCTCTTTGAGAACCTCCTGGATCAGCATTTGGATCCTGAGAAATGAAATTCTGTGATCTCCACTGAGCTTAACCCAAGTCCAGAACTAACAAGACTCAACTTTGAGAGAGCGGCTTGGCCAAAGGATGCAGAGTATTGATTCTCAACAATTCATGACGCAACGACGGAATCAACATTAAAGCTTCTGTGGAAGGAACAGTCCTTCTGGATTGAGAACAAGCTGCAAACTCAGTGTCAGGTCGACTCCGCTGAGCTCCGGGGTCTGGGAGGGGACGGCTCTGTGGGGAAACCCCAGCAGTCACCCCATTACCCAAGGTCCCATTCCATGGACAGGGTGCCTGGGTTCTAGTTAGCACACGGAGGACACAGACACTCTCATTGAAGGACTCTTTTAAAACTCCAGAGCGAATTCAAAAACGATTTGAGTTACTGTTATTTTTTTAAGTTGTTTTAATTGAATTTATTGGGGTGTCATTGCTTAATTACATTATGCAGGTCTCAGGTGTACGATCCCCCAATATATCATCTGTATATCATACTGTGTGTTCACCACCCCAAGTCAAGTCTCCTTCCATTACCATTTATCCGCCCTTTACCCTCTTCCACCTCCCCCACCCCCTTTCCCTCGGGTAATCACCACGCTGTTGTGCCTATGATTTTTTCATTTATTTTTACTTAATCCCATCAACCAGCCCCCAAGCCCCTCCCCTCTGACAATATCTCATCATGTTGTGCACTCAATCGCTGAGCCACACCTGCCGGCACTCACAGGTCTTCTTCCTAACACTCCTCTCAATGACCAAGAAAGTAAAAGTGAAGAAGACGCCCCAGAAAACGTCCTGATCCTTTCAACATGTTCCTGTAATAACAGAGGACCCGTTCCAGATGCTGCAGAGTTACCTTTTATGGATTTGACAGGAATATTTTATTTATTTATTTATTTATTTTACTTGCATAGGTGTTTTTTTCTCTTTCATTTTATTTTTTTAAAAATCTTTATTGCTCAGATTATTACAGTTGTTCCTCTTTTTTCCCCTCCATAGCTCCCCTCCACCCGGTTCCCACCCCACCCCAACCCATGCCCTTACCCCCCACCACTGTCCTCATCCATAGGTGTATGACTTTTGTCCAGTCTCTTCCTGCACCCCCACACCCTTTTCCCCTCCAAGGATTGTCAGTCCACTCCCTTTCTATGCCCCTGATTCTATTATATTCACCAGATTATTCTGTTCATCAGATTTTTTATTCACTTGATTTTTAGATTCACTTGTTGATAGATATTTATTTGTTGTTCATAATTTTTATCTTTACCTTTTTCTTCTTCTTCCTCTTCTTAAAGAATACCTTTCAGCATTTCATATAATACTGGTTTGGCGGTGATGAACTCCTTTAGCTTTTTCTTATCTGTGAAGCTCTTTATATGCCCTTCAATTCTGAATGATAGCTTTGCTGGGTAGAGTAATCTTGGTTGTAAGTTCTTGCTATTCATCATTTTGAATATTTCTTGCCACTCCCGTCTGGCCTGCATAGTTTCTGTTGAGAAATCAGCTGACAGTTGTATGGGTGCTCACTTGTAGGTAACTAACTGTTTTTCTCTTGCTGCTTTTAATATTCTCTGTCTTTTGCTCTTGGTATTTTAGTTATGATGTGGCTTGGTGTGGTCCTCTTTGGATTCCTTTTGTTTGGGGTTCTGTGTGCTTCCTGGACTTGTAAGTCTATTTCTTTCACCAGGTGGAGGAGGTTTTCAGTCATTATTTCTTCAAATTGGTTTTCAGTATCTTGCTCTCTCTCGTCTTCTGGCACCCCCATAATTCGGATGTTGGTATGCTTGAAGTTGTCCCAGAGGCTCCTTACACTATCTTCATATTTTTTGATTCTTTTTGCTTTTTGCTTTTCTGGTTGGGTGTTTTTTGCTTCTTTGTATTTCAAATCTTTGACTTGATTCTTGTGATCCTCTAGTCTGCTGTTGGATCTCTGTATATTATTTTTTATTTCAGTCAGTGTATGTTTAATTTCTAGTTGGTCCTTTTTCATATTCTCGAGGGTCTCACTAAATTTATTGGCCTTTTCTAGAAAATCCTTGAAAAACCTTATAATCGTGGTTTTGAACTCTATATCCAGTCATTTGCTTTTCTCCATTTCTTTCATTTGTGACCTGTTTCTTTGTTTCCACATTGTGGCTGCTTCCCTGAGTTGATAGAGTGGCTTTGTGTGCTAGGTGTCCTAGAGGGCCCAGTGGCTCAGCCTCCCCAGTTACCTGAGGTGGACACTCTTGGTGCACCCCTTTGTGGGCTGTGTGCACAGTCTTGTTGTAGTTAAACCTTGATTGTTGTTGGTATCACGGGTAGGAATTGACCTCCAGGCCAATTGGCTGTGAGGATCAGCTGTGTCTATGATGGGAGAACTTCTGTGCTGGAGACACCCTTATGGGGCAGGACTTGCTTCAGTGGGGCTTTGGTGCTCACTGAGTCTGCCCCCTGAGTGTGTCCCTATGGATCTGAGGAGTTGTAATCTGGATGGTCCCACTCTGACCCCTGGGTACACTGGCTCTTGGATCTCCAAGGAGGTGCTAATCTAGCCTCTGCCTGAGGCCACCCAGCAGGAGCTACAGAGAGATCTGCAGATTCCTCTTCTTTGTTTGGGTTTTGGAGGTGCCCAGATGAGGCCCAGCTGTGAAGGAGTGCAAGCTGCTGTGGGGCCTTGGGCCTTCTTTTGGATGTTCTGGGCCTCACTGACTCAGCTGCAGTTTGATAGGTAAGTTTAGATTTCAAAGGACTAGGCCATTCATATGCAAAAGCCTCTGTGCACAGCTTGGATGGGGCGGAGTCTCAGGGCAGAGCAAACAGCAATGGCTTCTTGTCAGCCCTGCCCTAACAGGCCCCCAGGTCTCAGTGTCCCAAGGTAATTGCTGCAAGCACCTCTGAGAGAAAGCCGCCTCGATTTCTGCCCACTTCCAGACAGTCCAGTTTCTCTCCATATGAGTCTGGGTCCTCAGAGTCTCGCCCAAAATTGGAGTTCAGAGCAGTCGGGAGCTTGTGTCTCCCTCCGGCTTGAAAAAGCCAGCCGCATACTCAGTTGCCAGCCCTCTCAGCGCACTCACCTCTGTACCTCTTCTGCACCTCCTCTGAGTCTCAGTGTGTTCTCTTTCCTTCTAGTTGTAGAATTTCCACTCAGCCAGTCTTCCTGTGGTTCTGGATGATGTCCGTTTTGTCTTTTAGTTGTAGTTTTGAAGTTGTTGTGCAAGGTGGCAAGTTCAGGTGTTTAACTAAGCTACCATCTTGGTTTCTCCGACAGGAATATTTTAAACAGTGTGTGCCATCACCATGGCCGCTTTGCGCTTAGAGCACACTCAAAAATATTAAAACGAGCTGCCATTTACTAAACATTAGAAACGACCCAGCTCTAACTGGGCTCAACGTGACTCTAAAAAACAGTCTCAAAACTTGATGATCATGAGAAAGCACCCATTACCTTAAGCGACATTCCACAGTAGGCTCTTTTATTTTGCCGCCCTCCTGGAACTCTTTGTAGGCATTAATAATGTTTGATGTACTTCAAAATGATGACTAGTTTTATTTCTGTGGTTTACAAGGAAATTTTCTGAAATGCCCACTTTCCCACAAGACTTATGTCCACCTGAAACGGGGGAGACCACACACACTCTGAAGCTCTCCCTCTGTCAGGTGCTGCTGAATGTCTGCTGGAGGCGGGGTCCCCAGTGGAGAGCCCTGATCCGAGGGGTCCTTTCTCCCCAACCAGAGACGACTATTACTTGACCTAGATTCGCTCTCTGTCGACACGGCCCATCGGTGCGCAGATGCCCAGCTCAAACGTGTCATCACAAGCCGGGTGTTTGGGGAAGACCCTTCACAAACCATGCAAACTAGAGGCTTGCCCGTGGCTTATCTTCCCAAATGCGCCTGTAAATGCACATTACATTCCCTTCTTAAAAAAAAAAAATTTTTTGTTTTTATTGATTTCAGAGAGGAAGGGAGAGGGAAAGAGATAGACTCATCAATGATGAGAGAGAATCATTGATCAGCTGCCTTCTGCACGTCCCCCACTGGGGATCAAGCCCACAACTGGCATGTGCCATGACTGGGAATGGAACCCTGACCTCCTGGTTCATAGGTCAATGCTCAACTGCTGAGCCAGGTTGGTCAGGCAACCCTCCCGGAGCCCCCTAGACCTCTCTGCAGTGCCCCAGCACACCCACAGTGATGCATCAGAAAGGCTCCCAAGCTAACACTGGAAAATGTTACATGTAAACTAGTCAGGGTCCTCGGCTCCCTAACACCACTTTAAAACTACTCTAAGGTAAGAAATGCAATACCTGATATGAAGTTTAAGGAGTCGAAGATGAAGCAAATAATATGAAGCTCCCATTATACCACTTTTTCTTAGTACAGTGAACAGATAAACAACGTTTTAAGCCCTGACTTGTTGTTGGATAATATTAAAATGGTGCATGAATATTAACTAAGAAGGTTGTGTGTGTTTTTTAAAGAAACCTTTGCACCCTGTCTCCCAAGGAGATCTTTGCTTGGCTGTTCGGCAGGCGGTGCTAAGGTCAGTTACAACTGAACACGGTGAATGAGCCAGGCATATGCTCCGAGGTCACCCGTACTTCCCAGGATGCCTCTGCGGAGAGGCACTAATTCCCTGCTCACCAGCCTGGCCGCGTTGCAGCGAGGGCAAACAACCGCACTATCCAGGGTCCCTGTGGGCCAGCCATCTGCAATGCTTCCAACCGTAAAGACAGATTCAAAACCTAAAATAAAAAAAAGGCTCCTACTCCCACTCCCACTTCTCAGGTAAAGCAAGTCACGACCACAGTTAACCTCACGGGACAGTGAGAGTGCAGTTCTCCCAGGTGCCCCAAGAAAGATGGGGGGACCCTCAGGGAGCAGCTTCTCACCCCGCATTGTGAGGCCGACACCTGAGGCTGCTTGAACCTGCCCTGCTCACAGCTGGCCGGCGCTGCAACGGGGGTGCACACCCAAGTGTATCCATTTTGCTAAGTAGGAGCCACTACCTGCCACCGCCCCCCTTCCACCCAAACAAAGGCGATGGCTTAAAGCAGGGGCGGGGAACCCTTTTTCTGCCAGGGGACACTTGAATATTGATGACATCACTCCAGGGCCACACACAATTATCCACTTAAACATTAGCCTGCTCTCTTTGGTCAAACATTTAGTTAACTCACCCCCAATGCCCTGGCAGGGCCAGACCCAATGGTTTCTCGGGGCTTACATGGCCCTCGGCCTAGACGCTCCCCGCCCCCGTTCAAGTAACCACTTATGTGGTCCATGAAGCTGTGGGCTGGCCCTGTCCCTGGGCTCCTGTGAGCGAGGGTCTTGTGAGGTCTGCCTCCTGTGGGCTGGGCTCACTCACGCCTCCGGGCTCAGCTGTCCTGTCTGCTGGGAACAGAATGGCCTACAATGACCTGGGTAGGCTGCTGCCTCTGCGCGGACCCAACAGGCTAGCCCGCTCTTTCTAATGGCTGTGGGGGAACACCACTGAAAGGCGAGGAAGCACGCAGGACCAGAGGGGCACATCCTGTCCACCAAAGCCGATGGCAAGGCCAGCCGGGATCAATGGATGAAGGAGCAGACCCCCCTACTGACGGAAGAAGCTGCGAGAAATTGCCAGCTAAGGGTGTGGATACGTGGAGAGGTTTTCTGGGTTAAGGGTCCACGTTCTTCACCACCGGGCTACCTGGAATTCAGGGGTGTAGGTCCACGTCACTCCCCTGAATTGTTATTTGTAAAAACCTACTATCTGTGCTGTGCTTTTTTAACATGACATTTTCATTTCATCCTTTTACTAGACCTACAGAACAAGATAAAGACCAACAGAACAAGAGCACACCGCACCTGATTATTCCTCTTCAAAACATCTGCGGAAACCGTGTTTCTGGTAATTAGCCACATGGCGATGTTACTCCAACATTTCAAAACCCTCAATTTCAGCTCAAACATGATAAGGAGCTAGTCAAGATCGTGTCGATCCATGGGGGTAAGTGGGAGCTGTTAACAAGGTATTGAATTAGTACACTTCAGTTTCCTGTGGTACTTAAGGAAAGGCTGCGAGCTGAGTTACTCTCCACTTTGAAGAATCAATTCTTTATCAAGTCCTTCCCCCTCCCGTTTTAGGGAATTAAGAGCTATTTCCTCCAAGACCCCGGGGGGTGAGTATGACGTTCTGGTGACGATATGATACTCCCCTTCGAGTCAGCAGACCAGGCTCCGCACCCTGGTTACCACACACCTCGTGAGCGGCTTCAGGTAAGTTACATGAAGGACTTCTCCCCGTCCATAAAACCGGGACTAGCACGCTCGCTACTTCCTGTGTCCCCTGTGGGAGGGGGCGCACACTGCAAACAGCCCTGCACACAGTAACTGCTCAATAAACACCTGGTCTGACGGGAGTCTTCCTTCAGGTGAGACTGGGAATCAGGACACACACAGGAATTTAAGGTGAGACAGAAAAGTGGTGTTTAAACCGTAAAACTGTGTTCTCAAGGCAACTTAGAAAGAATACACTTTCTAATACTCACAGAAGAATTTTAGATTGACCATCTTTCACATAATTTCTAGTTTCACTCCAAATTGCGTAGACATGAGTCAGAGGAAATCTCTCCCATCCCTGCCCCCGTTTTCCCTTCCAACCTCAAAGAGAGGGTCCCCTCCCGCATGCCCTCTGCTGTGGGTAGGACACACCTGCCCAAGGACCAGCTACCTGTCCCTTCCCAGTTCCTGGCCTATTCAAGACAGTTACCTGGGAAAGACCCACTCTGAGAACATAAGGCAACAACCTAAGTCGAGGCAGTGAGGGGTGCCCACGATGTCAGGGGACAACGTGGGGAAGCCACACCAAAGCGATGAGGACAAAACCAGTGGCAGCCACATGGCTAAGAACCCAGACCCCGGGACGCCAGCCTACAAATGTGGGTCCTGGCCTCGCAGCATGGCCTGACCTGGCACCGCCCAGGAGGGCAGGGACTCCACTGTCCATGGCCCATGCTGCCACCAGCGTCAACAGTCCCACATGGAGGCAGGGAAGGGGCACATCGGTGAACGCCTGCATAATCTGTTTCCGTTCTCATCCTCTCACTGCTCATTCTCCATTCCCTCCTTGTTGTGTTCCCTTAAAAAATACATACATCTATGTATGAAAGTAGATGTAGATGTCTATCTATATATAGATACAAATCATACATAATTCTGTCTCATTTTATTAGAGAGGGTGCAGGCTGTATTTATCAAGGTTATATTGATAGAGCAAGTCCATATTTTATTTAATCAACTCATTGATTTAACAAGGATTTGAATTCCCTCGCATAGAAAATTTAGTTATAAATGAGCTGACCTGATGGAGAGGATTGGTAACACGAAGCTATGCAACAATTAAAGTTCCATTTCCATTTTTCTAAAAAAAGATGTTTGCACATTTTTATTCGTACTCATTTCTAAGAAAACCTCAAACTTTTTAATAAATATTCACTATATATTGTCTTTGATGACTTATAAAAATTCTAACATTGCATTTGGAAAACCTGAGGGGAGATTTTATATATATATATATTTATATATATATATATGTATATGTATATATATATTTAAAGTGGAGAATCTATAATAACTGCAGGACTTCATTTAAATTGAAATATCATTTAAAATGTATTTTTAATGATTTCAGAGAGGAAGGGAGAGGGAGAGATAGAAACATCAATGATGAGAGAGAATCATTGATCGGCTACCTTCTGCAAGCCCCCACTGGGGATCAAGCCCACAACCCAGGCATGAGCCCTGACCGGGAACCAAACCATGACCTCCTGGTTCATAGGTCGACGCCAGCGTGGCACACTGAAATATTTTTGACAAACATCATATTAAAAGGTAAATTTCACTGCCGATATGAATGCTTACGAAGGTAAAACTGGAGTGTAGGCACCCAGGTGAAGGGAACAAGGTGAAAAGGTGGCAGGATTTGCTCGTAAAAACACCCATTGTTCTAGAGCCCCCGATGACCACACTCAGTACTTGCATGAGGCTCTGCCATCCTCCCCAAAGGCCAGGCCTAGCCTAACGTTTCTACCCACAGCGCATCTGTGCGGACACTGAGGCAGGGATGGAGGCCGTCGGGAGACGATCCTGACTTGCTTTGTTGTCCGTGGCTCCAATACTCTGTGTAGTCCGATCGCCTGGCCTTGCGTCCCTGTTTAGTTCTGCTCCATCCTTCCTGCCCCTATGACACTCCCGGGGCTCCTCAGCACCCGACATTTCCCAGGTCAGGCACCTGATTCTCCCGGGGCACCCATCTGCCCCCTGACTGTCCCCTGGCTGTCCCCGTGCTGGTCAGCACCCTCAGCCTTGGCCTGAAAGGGCACCTTCAGGCAAAATCAGATGAGTCTGCACCGATGACGCAGGTGGGTTGCTTTTGTTGGGCCACACAAAAAGGTTCTCTAGCATTTTCCGCGTGGATCGGATTGGAAGGATTGTTACAAACCTAAATCCCAGGAGTTGCTCAGGAAACACGTGACCCCTGACCCTGGCTGGTGCTTCGGGCTGGCCCTTCGGGCTGGCCCCGTTCTGAAAGCCCAAGTCCGAGGGCGGACAATGTGGGCTCCAGCCTCAGGACGCTGGGAATTTGAATCCGGAATTCCAGCACTACCTCTTCAGGGCCCTTGGGCAAATTACTTAATTTCTGTGAGCTCAATTTCTTAACTTGTGAAATGGATATAATAATATCTCACAGCACTGTTATAAAGAGGAAAAAAGGGGGATAATAAATGAAATGATTCATAAGCACCTAATAAATGATGGCTATTTTTTCTCATTATAGCAACTGACTGAAAGTTGCCCTGAATATCGAGCGGACTTAGGATGAAAACAGAAGGAATTATGGACGATGCTTTTGCAGAACAGAGTTTATAACTATAAATATTTGCATAGACATATATGCCTCTAAAGTCCCGAGAAACACAGAAAAAGACTGAATTTATAAATTCCACGGATATGTATTAAAAATTATATGCACTGATCAACATGGTATGAAGGGGCTGATGAAACAGACTGGATTTTTCTGGGACAGTAATTTTGTTCGATGAATTATTTATAAGAAGAATGAAGTAGAAACAAAAGAAATATGAAAGCAGAAGGCTTACCTCATCAGTCATAATCTTTCAAACATCAGCAATGAAGTTATAATCATTTGCCACCTGCTGGGAGATCCACCAACAATGTAACATTGTGTCGTGTAAAATGTATCATAATGTGAAAGGAATTAATCCCCGGTGAGTTGCTAAGTGTCTGCCGTGAGTTCGCCCTAATTGTGGGTGTTTCTTGTCACAGCAAAGTAAAATTGTAGCGTTGGTTGAAAACAGACTTTGGGGGAGGGGCTTTGTCAAATGAGAACATTTTCAAGAAGATGTTCTTCTGTTGTCTGGAGCCTCGTGAGCAGTGAGTGCGATTATGGGACCACAGCCATCGAGGCTGTGCTTGCTCACACGGGAACCGGGCCCCATGGCCTCGGGCGTGACACAGTGTGACATCCCTTAGCAGTTATTGGACTGAAGGGGGCGACTGTAATAAACACTCTCCCACGTGTCAGAGGGGCCAAGGATGTTTCCTTTGTTTTTTTGTTTGTTTTTGTTCATCCTCACCTGAGGATATTTTTTCCCATTGATTTTTAGAGAGTGGAAGGGAGGGTGCGAGAGACACCTTGATTGGCTGCCTCCCGCACACACCCCAACCAGGGCCGGCCGGCCGGGGATCTAGCCTGCAAACCAGGTACGTGCCCTTGGCTGGAATTGAACTCTCAACCCTTCAGTTCCAGGGCCAACGCTCTAATCACTGGTCCAAACTGGCTGGGGCAGATGTTTGCTTTGTGTCGTGAAAACCTAACGTGGGTCTTCAGTTATGGGGATTCTTGCAGGCAGGGGTTCAGGGACCCAGCTCATCCATGGCTCAGCGATCCGCACCCCAGAGGGGACCCTGAGCCTGAGGTGGTTGTGACCGGGCTGGAGACAGGGGCCCTACCCCTGCTGCTATCCTGTCAGCTGCAACTTCGACGGCTACAGCACATGGAACAGGGGGCTGGCACCCAACGCCGCCTCCTCTGAGGAAGGGGAAGCTGGGGAGATGGCAGCGGGCCAGCGTCTGCCACCCCAGGTGAGCTGAGAGGGCCCGGGCCCCACGCCGCTCCTAAGGGGAGGGGCCTGCACACCTGCAAATGGCAAGACTTTTTTTTTTTTTTTTTGACTCAAGACTTGCCCGTGACCTTCAAGGTTATAAAAGAAACAGGCATTATCTTATGTCAAAACCATCCCAAACGCTTCAACTTACAGTGCCAGCCACCTTAGAAGTCCAGTGTCAGCCTCTGGAGCCATAAACACGTTACTAAACGAGGCTTCCCTCCCTCTTCACAGAGTAGGTGGGAATTTGATTATTACAGCCCAGTTATTTCTAAAAAGGAGTAACACGTCCACGGGGCATTGCTGAAATGCACAGAGGCATGTTAACGGCCTATGAATATTCAAGCCCTCATTACGCCTGCAGTTTATAATTATCAAATTCCCTTGACAGCAATGTGCAGCTCACACTGCAGGAGGCATCCGTTTACAAGCCACGCCCTGCACGTTCGACCACTCGCTTCAGTTCTCGGCTGGGGCTCAGTCTCCCCACACTCGTTTTGGGGGACACTAAGATCGCCCCACAGCTTCCCCTGGGGGTGGTGCCCATTCCCCACTCGGAGGGGAGGACTTGCCTACCAGACGTCATGCAACTGACAAAAAAAAAACCCCACTGGAACTTGGGGTGGCGCAGGGACTGTGTGCCACAGGGAACGAGGCCCGGAGTGGGGAGCAGAGGTCTGGGAAGTGAGGAGGGAGCCGCTGAGAATCGCCCTCTCGCCAACAGGCAGGCGCACCTTTGTCTGACGCGTACACACACCTGGAACCAAGTCCGAGGACTTCTCCGAGCCACGCCCCCGGGTGAGACAGGTGCTGCAGAGGCCTGTGCCGTTCTCCTGGGGGGCCCCGGGTGGGGGCTCCCTGCACTGGGACCTGCTTCAGGAGAGCCAGGGGAGAGGGGGGGATCCCTGCACTGGGACCTGCTGCATGAGAGCCGGGGTGGGGGGGGGGATCCCTGCACTGGGACCTGCTGCAGGAGAGCCGGGGTGAGCAGGTGACACGCGTATCCTCGCTGGGCGCAAACTCCACCCTCTCTGGGTTTTAATCTCCAGTTTCTTTCCTTTCCTTTCTTTTCATCAAGTCCAAGATTTCTTACATCTTAAGTTTTTTTTAACTTTTTAAAAATATTTTTTCATTGATTGCAGAGAGGAAGGGAGAGGGAGGGACAGAGAGAAACATCAGTGATGAGAGGGAATCATGGATCGGCTGCCTCCTGCACGCCCCACACTGGGGATCGAGCCCGCAACCCAGGCATGTGCCCTGAGCAGGAATCGAACCATGACCTCCTGGTTCACAAGTCGACACTCAATCTCTGAGCCATTGAAGCTGGGCCTTAGACTTCATTTTGATGAAAAGAGAACCTGAAGGACAATGAAGACTATTCAGAGAGCGAGGAATAAAAGGGAGGCTCCACTGCTCACGCACAGGAAATGCACGGGGGGAGGAGGGGGCTCAGTGCCCCTCAGGCCAGCCTGCTGGGCTCCCACACAGACACTGTGACAAACTGCCAGCCACGCAGCTTTGGATGGAGAAGGTCAGCGGGAAGGAGAATTGGAGGAAATAACTTAAAAACACGAGAGGAACAAACTATCACCTTTGGGATTTAACGAGCTTCGGGCACAGGTAGGAAAGGGTGAGCGCGCCTGCAGAGAAGGGTGGATGAGGCCGCAGGAGAGGTAGCACAGCGCAGGCCTCCCTGGGAGATGCAGGCCGCTCCACACGCCCCGTCGTGGCCTGGGCAGGTGAGGGTTTCCCCTTCAGCCTGTGGGAAACACGACCCCTGTGAGGCACAGCGCAGCCGAGAGCAGGACACGGAGGGGTGCTGCCCACGGAGCCAGCACAGGCCACATCTCAGTATGGGAATTCTAATAAGATGCCACCTGTGCCCAGCAGCACGTGGGTTCACCTTTATTACACATGTACTCTGGGGGAAGGCACAGTTCAGAATTTCCATGTATTAACACCCTTCATGCAACAACCTTACACGTTTGGGTGCTGTTATTGTAATCACTTTGCAAACCATCAAACCAAGATGGGCAAAGGCTATGCACTGTCCTTGGCAGATTTTTTAAAAATTAATTTATGTTTAATCCTCACCCAAGGATATTTTCTCCATTGATTTCTAGAAGGTTTTCTAGAAGGTGGAAAGGAGAGAGGAAGAGGGGAGGTGAAGGGAAGGAGGAAGGAAGGGAGAGAGAGACAGAGACAGAGACAGAGACAGACAGACACATCCATTCGCTGCCACCCACACATGCCCCAACCAGGAACCTGAAACCTGGGTACATGCCCTTGACCAGGAATGGGACCCGCAACAACCCTTTGGTCTGCAGGCCAGTGCTCCAACCACCGGGCCAAACTGGCCAGGGCTCTGGCAATAGATTTGAAATCACACTGACAAGCATGTAATGCCCAAGACGGCCCAGGGCTGGGGCTGCTGGGCAGACTGACATTCTCATGACACCCCAAGTTTAAGTTGGTGGATGCCGAGGTTAAAACCCATAAAATCCTCCCCTTAGAGATCTGGACTGAAGAAGCCAGTAGAGGTCAGGTGTGCGAGGCTGTTCAGCAGAGTGTTGTAGGAAACAGCTTCACAACCAAATATCAGCCAAAGGCGTTTGTTACGCAAATGAAACCCTAAACACCACTTAGGGTAATTAGTAAGAAGACTATATGGAATAAGGTGGGGGAAAGGGCCATGATATGATGAAGCAAATAAAAACAGGATTCAAAACATTAAGTACTATAGATATAAAACTTTGACTTTATAAATTTGTAAGTGCACACATACAGTAACACACATACTGAACATAAAGAGAAGGAAACCAAACTTTAACAGAGACGAGTGGTTAGAAAGTATATTTTCATTTTCTCCTTTTCTGTATAATTTTTACAGTGAGAATATTAATTTTTAATTGTAAAAGGGGCAGATAATATTCTCCATGTGCATGAAGAGTGTTCGACTCCGAAGCAGGTAGAGGCGGGGAGCGTGCACATCCTCACAATGACAGCTGCTGCCACCTCGGCCTCCTCTGCGTTAATGAGTCAATATCCTCCCGCAGATGTGCAAACGAGACCTTGATGGATGGATGAGCGCACTGCTCTCCGTCCGGTGTTTAACATGACCTGCCCTTAGGAGAAAAGACGATCGCAGGCACCATTTCTGGTCAAATCCTGAAGTTAAAGTTTCAGAATTTTCCTAACACTGTTTTCCTGCCTTCATAGATCGTCTGGGACAGATGACACCCGGTCTCCCGTCACCACTGCCAGCGCTCCTGGGCGGCCCCAGGCTTCCGGAAGGTTCCTGTCCCCTGGGAAGGGCTGGAGACAGCACCAGGGAGGAACCGATCAGCCAGCAAGCTTTCTAAGCCTGACTCCGCGTATTCGCATCCTATTCTTTATGCACGTGCCGACTCAGTTCTGTCACAGACCTTTGACCTCTGCACAGGGTTCCCACCGGGACCCCCGGGGTGATGGCATGGAGGCACCCTCTCTCGTGGGTGCCCTCGCTCAGTCTTGTGATGATGGATTAACACACATAGGTGGCATCACACGTGCCAGGCGCTGTTCTAACTTTTCCAGAGACCAAACCTCCCAAAGCCTCCGATTCGTTCTATGGGGTGGGCGATAGTATTATCAAACGGACTTTCAAAATGGGGCACCTGAGGGCAGAGTCTAAGTGACTCGTCCAAAGGCACAGCGCTCACAGGGACGGAGCCGGGGTGAGCCGCAGGGAGGGCGGGGCCAGGGGACATGCCACCTGGGCCTCACCTGGGCTTGCCCAGCCCACCTGCCCAGCCTGTGCGGCTGAGACTTGCAGGGACGTCACTGCCTCGTTCCAGCTTGGTTTCATTTATAGCCTCACTTTCACAGCTGTTCCTATCGCTATCGGTAACATACGCGCTCACACAAATTCGCACTTCGAATAAAACCACTAGAAAGGGGATTTTGGAAAGAGATGAAAGGATTAGTAACTCTCCCTGGAATCCTGTTCCCGGACCCTCAGCGATCTGAGTCCGTTTTATGCTGAGATGGGCGAGGGCTCATCTGTACCAGGTAGATGTCAGTTACTTAACCCGATGTTAACATATCAAACATGCAATCCTGTAAAGAATTTTTTAAGTTTATTTGAGCCAAATTGTAGACAATTGCTGGGAAGCAGAATCTCAACAGATTGGGATAATGCTCCAGAGAATAGCAGTTTCTCACCTTGTTTTATACATTATAACCAAAAGAGGAGACGTAAGTGGGTTACATGAAATCCATTGGTGATAGGTTATGGAGGCGGAGAAAGCAGAGGGGAAACCTCTGGGATTGGATAAAAAGTGAAATGAGAGATATATACCTCTTTTACACAGGTGAGTGCAGGATAGTTAACAGTGGACAATTAACAGGATAACAATAACGATGAGGGAATTTGTGGTCTGCATGCTGGCGAACTGGTTGTGCCCTGAGGGGTCTGGAAAAAGGGAAGTCACAAGTTACCCTGACATCCCACAGGTATGTGATCTTAGATGCAAAAAGAAGACAACAGGCTCAGTAAAGACTGAAGGTGATCTTTGTCAGGGAAGATACTAGCCTAGGATAGGACTACCCACTATAAACTGCTTTTTAATTTAAAAAGTTTTAATTTCAGACCAGCCTTTGTGGTTACTTTATATCTCTGCGTTTGCAAGACCACCACGCAGGCTTTCGCTGAGCTGGTCGGGTTAGTACGTGGCCCCTTTTGGTCCACACCAATCACTTATTCACTCCTCATAACAGACCCACAGGCAGTAGTGCTACGGCTACCCCCGTTTCACAGACGAGGAAACAAAACACACCTCCCCAGGGCTCACTCCTGTCCCCGTGTGAACCATGGGTGACGGGTAATATTTGCAGGTTGGTATCTTGTGCTGTAGACCTATTCTCCAAGTCCCTGGTCATGTAACCCTTTGTTTAGCTTTCGCGTGAACACAGCTTAAAATTCTCCGCATCATTTAGAGAATGGGTTATTCTTTTGTTGTGTTTTGTAGAAAAGCAGATGAATGAGAAGAAGATAAAACGTTCTAGGCGTGTTGCCTCCTTGTTGACAAGCCCAATGAAACCACCAGGCGACGTGTCACTCAGGGTCAGTGAGACCTCGGAGATTCCTACCAGCAAGACTTCAAAGGCTCCCAGTCCTTATTCTACCCCTTGCAGTGGAGCGTGATCTCTATTTTGAGAAGCCTGCTGCTTTTTATGTTCTTACGACTCCCTTGAACTCATCAACAACTTAGAGATCAAAGATTCTGAGGAGACATTCCCTCTCTTTGCCAGTCCACTGTGGAAACACATGGAAACCACGCTTGTCAATTAAAAAAGTTGCTCACGCTGTGGATCCACATTGGGAAATATTTCATTTTGATCTGGGGTTCATGATGCCAACACTGAACTTTCTCTCCCCCCCCCCCCATTTATTCATTACTTCAATATATATTTTAAGCACCTAATGTGTGATAAAAACAGAACTCTGAGATCAGAGAAACAGCTACAGCGGAGCTGAGGTTTGAAGAGGTGTGATTAGCAGGGCTGCTCTCAATAATTAGCGAACAAAAGGCAGGGAGTGAGGCCGTTCTGCAAATGGGAGCCATTTACAGCAACTGTGAGACTGTGAAATGCTGGGCAGATGGATAAAAGGTGGCCCTGGCCTAGGGGGGGGTTAGCTGTACAATTGAGCACTTGATTAAAGATACAGCGTTACAACAGTTGCGCAGCTGCAGGGTGCGCATGTGAGGAGCAGGTCCAGGTGGGGGGCTGGGCTGCAGGGTGTGTGTGCGGAGCAGGCTTATACAGCCACATCCTCACACACGTGGCAGCTACACGAACATGGCCTTCTCTCCTCAACAAGATGAACTTTAAAACAAGCAGGCGGATCATCTCAGACATCGTCTGTGCAGGAGGGTCAGAGGCCAAGCCACCCTCAGAAACCGGGGAGAGTGCTGGTGCCAACAGGAAGACTCATTTGTAAGGTACGCAATTAATAATGATGAAGTTGACATTTTTACTTCTTGAAATTATTTCACAAATGAGGAGTGATTCATTCATTTTTCAGTGAATTTTTATGACTCGCATGTTACCTGCCGGGTTCAGTCCAAGCAGGAATGACGGAAAGGACAGCTGCTGCCCTGGGGGTGGGCAGAATCCCGAGGTGACCCCCATGAGGCAGGCCCTGGCTGACCTCCTCCCTGTGGGGGTGTGTGTCACCTGCTGATGCGCTGAGGTCACGCCTGTGGTGAGGTTATTCACTCCTGACTTCGAGTTAAGCAACAGGGAGAGGATGCTGGGCCTCCCTCTCAGGGGAGGTGCTGGGCCTCCCTCTCAGGGGAGGATGCTGGGTCCTCCTCTCAGGGGAGGGTGCTGGGCCTCCCTCTCAGGGGAGGATGCTGGGTCTCCCTCTCAGGGGAGGTGCTGGGCCTCCCTCTCAGGGGAGGATGCTGGGTCTCCCTCTCAGGGGAGGGTGCTGGGCCTCCCTCTCAGGGGAGGTGCTGGGCCTCCCTCTCAGGGGAGGATGCTGAGTCTCCCTCTCAAGGGAGGTGCTGGGCCTCCCTCTCAGGGGAGGATGCTGGGTCTCCCTCTCAGGGGAGGTGCTGGGCCTCCCTCTCAGGGGAGGTGCGGCTGTGAACCGCTGTGGCGAGGGCAGCCTCCGAGAGCCAAGGACCCAAGTCCCACAACCACAGGAACTGACTTTTGCGCCTTTCCCGAATGAGACTGGAGAGGACCCTGGGCTCAGCTGAGCGTGGCCCCAGCAGACACTGGGACCCGGGCTCCTGAGACCGAGAGGAGGACCCCGCAGCGGAGGACCCCGCAGTTTCCTCGCCCACGGGCACTGCAGGGTAATAAACAGATGTTGACTTAACCACCTGGCTTGCAGCACTTTGTTCCCCAGTGATGACAAGCAAATTCACCTTGCCTGCCAGGCTCCATGAAGGACGTCGCCAGCCTCCACAGGCCCCTTTCTTCTGCCATCCCCTCGGCCTTCATGCTGGAGATTGGATTTCCCGGCCTCTGTGAGAAAGGTGTCGGGAAGGTGAGCAGAAAAAGGACACCCTGGAGGCAGGGGGAGAAATACACGGGCTCATCAGACAGAAGGAAATGGAGTCACGACCTCATTTCCCCAGGATGATGTGCGGGCTCCGGGTTGATCAATAAGGACCCTCACAGCCATCAGCTCAATAAATGCAGAATCAGGAGGACTGGGTTCCAAATAAATGCAGCGACCAACTCTCAAGGCGGTGGGTGCCAGGGGGTGGGCTCCTTGCGCCCAGGAAATGGGGCGGAGAAACACAAGGCCATCACCCTCCCGGTACAAACTGGGCGGGCGGGGATGTCGACAGTAACAGAGAAAACGGATTGGCACTCAGTGCAGGAAGCAATTTCTCCTTCGAGTGTGAAACGTTTCTTTTCTCTCGGAAACCTCCTTTTATCATGGAGGCTCGCAGCGCAGACCTCAGTTCTCCCGGGCAAGATGCTCATTAAAAAACACATCGTGCGCAGTGTTTTCATCTTGGAAGGGCTTGAAGTGTTAATGACCCTGCCTCCGACTTGTGAGCCTGGCATCTCTCTTATCTGGTGGGTGTGGGCACGAGAGTCGGAGGCAGAGGCCAGACGCCCTTCACTGAGCAGAGGCGAACACTCCCAACAGGCTATTACCTGCTCGCCGGCCGCGGTCAGGGGGCCTAAAACGAGAATGACAGCCCACTTTGGGGAGAGTAATCCTCTATTAAAAACCTCACATGCCGCCCCCTCTTCTTTTTCCATTGCTCCCGAAAATTCGCTGGACTTGCAAATCCCCAGGAGGAGAGCATGCCCTCCTTCCGCTCCCTCTCTGTGGTGACACCTGCAGCCCCCAGCTGAGGCGGGACAAGCTTCCCTGTGCCTATCACTCACCAGCTAATCTGAGATCCTAGGCTCCGGTGAAATCACACCCTGGCTTAGCAGCTGCCTCCTATCTTCAGAGTCTCTGAGCACTGATAAGAAAACTCCCAAAGATAATCCGGTTAAGGGGAAAAAATTAACCACCGTAAGATAGTATTGAGAGAAGTGCAGCTAAGAAATATGTCCAGTGTCTTCCTTTGATAACCGTTACAATTGCGAAAAAATGTATGTTCACATAAATGTGAAATCTCAGCCTTTGTCTGGAACCAATAAGGGGGAAAAACCTGTGCGGGGAGAGATAGATGCCGACAGAGAAGCGAGTGAGTAAACAAGTAAGTCTGAGGTAGTCCTTGCCTTCCCAGAGCTCATCATCTCTTAAGACAGAGAGAGGGATGGGGGAAGAATTCTGAGACTTTGTGAGCGAGACCTGCTCTGAAACAGTCCTACAGGAAGTTACATCAGTCCTGGTGGGGAAACCTGGGAGACTTCTTGGAGGAGGTGTATCTTTCTGTTTTCAAGGAAAGATGCCCATTAATTTAGAATTCAGACAAGGCCTGGAGGAACTGCCATTTCGTGTCAACTGCATGTCAGATTCTATGCTGGGTACTTTAAGCTTTTACTTTGAGATCACTGTAGATGTACATACTTTTGTAAAAAAATGATAGAGAGACTACATAGCCTTCACCGGTTCCCGCAGTGACAACACCTCGCATAACTACGGTGCAGCATTGCAGCGGGAAATGGACCCATTTCTCCATTCTCCATGCCCCTGTGCATGTGCCTGTGTGTGCAGGTGTCGACTAAGGTCTGGGTAACTGTATCACACACGTACATGTGTGTGACCATCACCACAGTCCTGCTATGGAACTCCTGGTGCTTTTCTGTGTGTTCACGTTAACCCTGACAGACGGTGTGTACTGAGCCTGACCATGGGCCACCTCAGCACCAGGCACCCTGGCATTGTCACCTGCACCCTGGGGCACATGGGCAGGGCCCCACTGTTTCATCCCTGGCCTCCCCTGGGGAACTATCAGGTCCCCCTCCCCACCCCCCCACTACTGGGCTCTGTTCTCAGGGATGACTCCTCAACTAAGTGCCAAGACTGAGCAAAGGATTCAGACGGGAACAAACTCCATTTGGTCATCTCTAGAATGACCAGAAATGTAATAGGCCACTGCTAATGATTATAACCTGGGTTACTTAGCTGAGAGCCATATATATTTTATAAGGCAATAAATCTTTTAAAATGTTCCCTGGAGTGTCAATTGATTCATTAACTCATAATAAATGCTTTAAAATGTAAATTAAATAATAACCAGAAACACCTCAGCTATATGCCACCAGAATACCCTCCTACACTTCTGGGAGAGACCTAGATTTCCTCTTCCTTTTAAAGCAGTTGCTCACAAACACATAGTCAAGGAGATGTTTGCTAGGACAGCTTGGGAAATTAAATTCTAGCCAAAAACAATTCATCTTAAGGGATTCACATCAGAGTCTTTGTTAAGTAGGTGCCCACTCTGAGCAGCGACTTGGCAATCCTTCAAAGGTGCCCAAGCAACCTGTGCACCCAGGAAACCATCTGAGGAAAACTCAGAAAGGCCGTCAAAGACACCCACATGGCACCGTCTACATGGGCAACAGTGTCTGAATCCGCTTGTACTTTCATTTGAAGGAATATTCAGAAATTTCCAGTGGTATTTTTTTTAAATATTTAATTACATGGGAGAAATGCAGAGAATGGATCTTGTTATAACATTGATCTGTTTTAAAAGTCAAACTGTATTTCTAGCTCCATCCTAACTTTACAAAAATATATGTTATAGGGAAACAGACCGAAGGAAGTTTACTACATATTAAGTGTGGCGATATCCATGTGGTAGTATAATGAATAATTTTTATTTTTTCTCCTTTGGGGAGTTCTGTGACAATTTTTAAAATTTTTACAAATTCTCCCAAATCGATTAGGTTTCTATTTTGGGGAAATAAACTTGTTCTTACAGAAGATGGGGATGGAGAAGGAGAGAGAGAAGCAACTTATTCACTAAGCACAGTCGTGGCTTCCGAATTTAATGCGGAAAATTCCAGCTCATGGAGACCCACAATCCCTGAAGCTCTGAGCAGCTCACTCGCCCCATCGAAAAACACAACACTGCCGAGTCGTGTTCGCACATAGAGAGAGAAAGATGAAAACTCACTGAGAAAGCCGACACATAAGAAAATATAACACTGCTCCATTGAAAAACAAGCCCAAAACTTAGTGTCTGTTATGTTAATTCATCAGCTGGGCTGAAATAGGCTGTTGTATCTGAAGTGTTTGGGTTCTATTGCCATTCTATAAGAGCATCAATAGCCTATGTATTTTAGGTCAGCTTTACTCCCATTGGATTCATACTATAAGAGCATCAATAACCTATTTCGGGAGAACTTTAGCCCCATTTCAGCACTTGATTGACATAATTTACTTTCAATCCTTTATTTCCAAAGATTTTACTTGTTCCATAAGTAGAATGTTTGTTCCAAAATCAATACAGCAAGTAGATTTCAATAGGTGCCAACACAAAGCCCCCGTAAATCTGAATTTCTGAGGCATAAGCAAATGTTGATAACTTGCAGGTCTAAAGAGGGAGCTATTGACTAAGAGAGGCTGACACTTGTCAAAATGACGGAGGATGCTTCTCAGTTCACACAGAAGCCCTTGTTCATGTCCCTAACGGAATTGGATTCTATTGATTCCTGATTGGAAACGAGTAGGTCACTGTGAGTCACCTCAGCACTACCATCTGGGCTGGGTCTCCGAGCGAGCAAGGAAGAATCCCAGGCGAGGGTCGTAGCCCAGGAGGACTGCGCGCAGGCCTGTGCCTGCACGGTCTCTCCCCCCTCGCCCCAGATCCACTGCCGAGGATGCAGAGCTGCTGGGACAGGGAGCCCCTGGAACTAGCTGTCAGCACACTCTCAGGACCGCATCACCAACACAGACAATTATTCTATTGCAGAACCTTATCCAAGTTTCTTCCTAGGGAAACACATGTTATTAAGTGGATTTGCTAGACTCTGGCTCGTGAAATACTTAGCATGGTTGGGTGAAAAAAACCATAGTTTTCTGCATCTTGGAAAAGTAAGTCATTCTTTTACTTTGATAATGGTAATCTCAATGTTACCGAAAACTTAAAAAACCTCACTGATGTTAAACCAGGGAGCAAAAGTGTGCTCATCAGACTATCTTCCCTCCAGTCCTGTGAGGTGTACGTGTGTGCATAAACACACCTGCCCGCCCGCACACTGTGAGGAGCTTTGGGTTCACCTCCAATTGCTGTAATTTATTCTTGCTCCACACACTAATGTGTTCACCTGAGAGTGAAGGCTTCATTTGCCAGCCCTGCAAATCACTCTGCCTGCTCTACCACATTAGAAAGCCTAATTTACAATTAATATGTATGCGTTCTCCTCCATCACTTAAATATGCAAAAATAAGCTCATTCTCAGTGATGAAGAGCTGAGCAGTGGTTTGAATGCCTCATTTGAATTTTCTGTCAATCTTCCCAAGGTCTATTTTTCTTCCTTTCACTGTCACTCAGAGAATTTCGGGCAGCCAGTTGAGAACCAAGCCATGCTCTCCAGAAGGTCTGAGTGTCAAAGATCTATACCTTCTACCACTTTCTTTCTTTTTTTATTCTTTATGGTTGAAAATATTACATATGTCCCTTTCCACGTCCCCCCCATTGTCTTCTCCCAGTCTGCCCCTGCCCCCAGCCCCAGTCTTCACCACCCCTCCAACTGTCTATGTCCACTGGTTATGTATATATGCATACACGTTCTTTGGTTGATCTCTTAATCCCCCCACCCACCCTCCCCTGCCTTCCCTCTAGGTTTGATGGTCTGTTCGATGATTCTGTGTCTCTTTATGTATTTTTTGTTCATCAGTTTATGTTGTTCATTATATTCCACAAAAGACAGAGATCATGTGATACTTACCTTTCTCTGATTGGCTTACTTTGCTTAGCATAATGCTCTCCAGGTCCATCCATGCTGTTGCAAATGGTAAGAGTTTCTTCTTTTTTATAGCTGTGTAGTATTCCATTGTGTAGATGTACCACAGTTTTTTAATCCACTCACCTGCTGATGGGCACTTAGCACCTTCCACCACTTTCAATCACAGCTTCCTCAGCGTCTGTGACTCACTACCAGCGGTTACCTTTTAACCCTTACTGTGGCCGGGCACTCCTCCATGGTACTCACACTCTCAGACTCATGCAATCCTCACCAGGACACCTGAGGGGACACACTGGGCCACGTTTCAGAGCTCAGGGGACCGAGACCCTGAGAGGGTGAGGACCTGGCCAGTGTCTGTGGGTGAGGAAGGGAAGGAAGTGGGGAGACAGGATGAGCACGAGTTGGTTGGTCTCTGTACCACACACACCTGGCCCTGCACTGCGGGCCCAGCCTGCGCACAGACCTGCTGCGGGGAGAGAAACCTTCCCCCTTCAGTCGGAAACGGACTATAATGCTTTCGTTCTGCAAAGAGAGCTGCTGTGACTGCCTCTGTGGCTTCATGTCCCAATTCTATAAACCATCGGCTGACCACATTGTTGCAAAACATGCTGGTGGGCAACATTTATCCACAGAATCCTGTTACATCCGGAGAAATGACACAGCAACAGGGTTGATTCACCCAGAAAAGCATCCACCTCAGAGTCTGCGCACTGGTCTTAGCGAGGGCCCGGCTGCATCCTCACCAGATAAACACCTCCTCTGACAAGAAGCCATCCCGCTGCCCAGCACCTGGCTGAGCACCTGCACAATAACCTCCCTAATCCTCCTTGTTTCAGCACAGCCATTCTGATAGCCCCTCAGCCGGCCAAAGAAAGCTACCACCCGCCTGTGCGGTGAGAGTAAACCCGGCTGAACGTACATGGGAAAAGCCATTTAAAATCTGTTAAAGGAGTAAACATGTACCAGTCTAACCAAGACGGAAAACAGATTTTCAGTCGGTTCAAACCCTTTATGGAAAGAAGACCTGAAGACAACTAGAGACAGACATTTTTTCCTCCTAGGAAAAGTGACACGTGAGCATACAACACGGCATGCTGTTTAGACGAGGAACACTCTGTCTTTATCACCCAAAGGTAACCCACATGGCTCCTCCTCGTATCCAGGTGAGCGGCAGGGTCAGTTAGAAAGGGGGTGATGAGAGTTTTCCCGAGGAGGGAGGCTGCAGAGTCATCTGGCAGTGCCTCATTAATGCAGCCAGCCCTGAGGACACAGGGAAGGCGGCTCCTTCAGAGAGCAAGGAATCTGGGAGTTAGCCCACCTTCTCCAGATAGGCAGGCACCCACAGTCATTCCTGGAGCATAATCCGACTCCACCACCCCCTGCTTAGATGCTTCCGACGGCTTCACGGTGCCTTTAGGAATGAAATGGAGGTTTAGCCTAAATGGCCCTGTCTGTCCCTTCACCCAGGACCACGAGGTTCCCAGGCATACCTCTCTCACCCGATGCTGCACACCCACCTGCCTGCTCCCTGGGGCCACCCTCCTGTGGCTGTTTCCCCAGCACCTGGAACCGTGTCTGGGAGGCCACTGTCACCGGCACCCATACCTCGCGGTGAATGCATGAATGACTGAATGATTGCCACCCCCTTTTCCTGTCCGATTCTCTCCCCTTCCTTCCTGAACTCGGGGAGCCTCACTTAGCCTCCCAGCAAATGGAACGGCATCCCTCTCCTCATAGCCCTGACCACAGCTGTGCTTCTACACTGATTTCCACGATCGTCCGCCTAGTTCCACTTCCTCTCTCCTTCTGAGCTCCAGACATCTTTGTGCAGTAACCCAGGCATCCCATTCCTCTTGTTAGATGAAGGGAGCAAATGGGCAGGGCGCTAACCTACTGGCTAATGATAAAGAACTTTGAAATAGGAACTTAAAATCTAGGAAACTTAAATACTTTGTATCCTTCTCTGCCGGGAACTTGAAGGAAAGTACCTGCTGGCACATCCCCTGTGTGGCTGTGCTTCTGACACATCGGGTTGGGCTGAGGGAAGAATCCCACCATTCCCGGAGCCTCACCGCCAGGTCAGAGGGACCTGGTGTGAAACTGCCCAGGACTCTACAGAACACCTAGAAAATCACTGCATTGCTCTTTCATTCTGACAAAATCCAGGTGGCTCTGTGACATGATGATGGGTTTCTGACCATTGCTTATACATCGTCCTTCCACACGCAGATGGGTAATACCTGCATTGTGGCAGCTGAATTAATTCCTTGACAAATTAATGAGTCAGCGTTTTGAATTGTATTTGAATTTTTAGAAAAGCTCACGTAAATTATATAAAATCATCTTCATTTTGTGTCTCTATTTTGCACGCCTCTGTAGTGTTTTTCTGCCCAAGGGAAGTGCAAACACTTCAAAAGGGCAGCCTGTATTTCACTGTCCCTTAAGGCAGCCAAACTCCACGTCTGCCTTGCCACCACAATATCAATGTTACAAAATATGGAATCCCGCCCCCCCCCCCCACCCGCCACACACACAGAAAAACCCATGGATTGTGTTTGCCATGTGTTGTCAAATGAATTGTTTTTATTTACCTTGCAGAGTTTCAATGTTGTTATTAATTAAAATTAGTGAGCTCCTGACGAGGGTTTGCACCTGAAGTGGGATCTGACTTTGCAGAGTGGGTAAGAACTGGAGACGTGGATGCCCACAGCAGGGACGCCCCATGAAACTCATGCGCTGCAGCAGGAGCTGCCGACGCTAATGGATTCGGGCTCACCACCATTTGGGGGAAAGTGGAAAACATGTCAAGATCCTACAGTTTTTAAAGAAAAGAGCCTCAGGAAACACTGCTTATCCCCACTGTCTCTCCTCCTTTACTCAGGCTCAAAGCTTCTCCCCCTCCGATTTCCAGTCTTTTGAAAACTCCTTCCTCTTGACTCCCAACTCAAAACGTTCTTGTCAAAAGACACCTGAAAATGCACAGCCTTGAGAAAATCCCAGAGGCAAGAAAGAGCATTTTTAGAAGAAAAACTTCTTAACTTAATGCTCTACCGATGGGTGAGATTTTGTTTTTATTTGTTCTGTTTATTTTTGGCAGTGCCGATTTTTGTTTGGCTGTTGGAAAAAGATACAACAGAGCTGTATGTCCGCAGAGCTCCCCTCCTCACGGGATTTCAACCTGAGAAGCAGGTCAAAGGTCAGCACCCTGCTGGGGCAGCAATCACTTCTGCCAAGAACCACAGGAATGGCATTGGGATATCTCCTGGGGAACAAACGCCCCGCAATCCCAGCAGCCTCTGAGACGCAGCAATTTCTGGGATGTCTTGCAGGGTCAGGAAATGGATTATCCTTGTTGTACAAGCGTTCAGTTTAATTAAACAATCAATTATTCATTAAGTTCAGTGCTTAGGTACAGTGCTGCATGGGGAGCTTCAGGGAGAAGGAGCAGAACAAGGTCTCGCCTGTGCTTTGTCTGCGACCTGTGGCTGAGGCTCCACACGGACTGGGGGAGAGGCAAGGCGGAGGCGCGGTCACAAACAAGGACTGCAACTATGGAAACACCACAGGGGTCTGATGGTGTTAGGAGGGAGTGAATAGGAACGTTTTTTAAAAATGTTTTTATTAATTTTTTAGAGAGAGAGAAAACAAGGGAGGGAGGGGGAGAGAGAGAGAGAGAGAGAAGCATCAATGTGAGAGAGAAACATGGGTGTGTGAGAGAAACATCAATTGGTTGCCTCATGTATGTACCCCCACTGGGGAGTGACCCCACAACCCAGGCGTGTGCCCTGACGGGAAATGGAACCGGTGACTTTTGGTGCATGGGACTGGATGACACTGAACCAACTGAGCCAGGGAAGGAAATGATTTTGATGGAAACATGTTTCAAGGAAGGTGAACAACATGAGAGATATTAGAAAGCTAGGCTCAACAATCATAGAGTAAGAACAGGACAAAAGAACGTACGGGTACAGTTAAAACAATATGGGGAAAACATCAGAGCTGCTTAGATTAAATAGTGGATACATCTTTACATGTGCAAATGAAAGTAGTTGTCTTTGAAGTATTTAAAAACTATACCTGCTGAAGAATTTTTTCCTTCTTCGAAATTTTAATAATGTATATTTTAAAGACTCAATTTGTCTAAAGGCTATTATTGCCGAATCTTTCAAAATGGACCCATATATTTAGAAACACACACTGGTTTTTCTGGGATATGCTTCATTTCTACTCATAGCTGTATTTAAAACACATAAAGGATGAATGCTTCAGCCAAAAATAGTTACACAGATTGTTATCATTTTGGAATGATCTGGAACCAAAGAGATGTAGGTCATGGCTATTTCGCTAAGAGCTAAAAAGCTTCGGCCTGGTCATGTGATAACCCACTCTACTTTTGCCATAAATAATACTCACTTGTTTGCAGTGTTGAGAAATTGATAAAAAGCTTCCATGCTACACATGGTTCTCCTTCTCGTTTTACTTAAAAAACAACAACAAACAGAAAGACACATACGGTTTGTGTAATGAGGGTATGCCTAATGGGGCCAGTGTGCTTCAGGACCATATGAGGGAAAATGTGTGACCCTACATATATATATACACACACATTTATATACCCCGAACCAGCAACATATGGGAGGCCTCGTGAGGTGATAGACATACCCAGGTTGGAAAGCAGGAGGGAGTTTCCACAGGAAACAGTAACATCTGAGCCTCTGCTTCCCCATCCCTGACACAGGACTAATGTACTATTGTTTAGGGTTGTGTGATAATGAGATAATGAAGATAATGTGATATAATGAAATAATGAAGAGGTATGTGTGCCTTCTGGTACCCCCTGCCATCATCCATTCATCCATTCATCCATGGAATCATCCATTCATTCATCCATACAATCGTTCATTCACACAATGGGCCGTCCGTCCATCCATTCATTCATACGATGGAATCATCCATTCCCTATAAGAGTTGAGGCAGTGGGGACAATGATGGGGAGGACGCAACACAGGTAACCACAATGCAAGCAAGAGATCACTGAAGCAGAGAGAGTTGGCCGAGTGTGAGGAATGGGAACTGTGTTAGGAGAGGTGTCACGGGGGGTTTATGATGGACACAGGTCCTAACATTTGGGAAGGTTGTAGAGAGGACCCAGACAGCGAAAGCAAGAGGAAGTTCCCTGTCTAACGTGTGGGGGAATAACCCACAGGTTTGGGGGAATAACCCACAGGTTTCTGACGCTTGCTGAGGAAGCCCTGACATAAATCCCAAAAGGAAGGAGGAGGAGGCTCAAATGAAAATGCAGCAAGTATTTATTCATTCAAGTTTCTGCCCCCTTTCACTTCCGGGCACCTGCAGGAAGGAGAGAAGCAGTGCGAAATCTACGAAATCTACGTGGCCAAAGTTTTCCTGAGGACAGGAAGCAAGGGGAGGGGTGCGGGGGGGGGGGGGGGTGTGCCTATTTCTAGGGGAAGAGAAACAGCAGAGCAGCAGGTCCAGGGCATAAATAGAAGCAGCCTCCTCATGGAAACGCCAGCCTGCTCCCTCGTTCTTCCCACAGCGCTGTGCGCATCCTGCTCCTCGTTAGTTTCCCCAAAATTATCTGTGGCCCAAACTAGCAAAGAAGCGTTCCAACTTCTGAAACTCCGGTCTTCAAAGCAGGTTAGTTGCTTCCCCAAATTCAACGGAGATCAGCTGTCACAGTTCACACTTTTAAGGCAGTTTGCCTGTCATCCAGGTCCCCATACCCTCCACGCATTTCTACGTGACTAGACATCTTCAAGGACGGATTTCTGAAAGACACTCCTGCTGGTTGTCAGTGCTGCTGAGGAGTCAGCCACCAGCCCTGTGACAGTTCCTCTCCTGTTTGGCGGGCCCGGATGGTTCAGAGGGTTTGTGGATTCATTCTTTCTGACAGGATCCTCTCCCAATTAAGGACCACACAGAGCTCCTGTTCACAGTCAGCACTCCCAGCAGCCGGTCCCTGTAGCAGCTCAGGACTTTACAGGAAGGAAAAACGCCGTCTGCAGGTCGTGGGGGGCCCGAACCAGCACAAGCTCTACAGGAGGGGGCCAGACCTCAGGGGCAGCTCCAACTGCTGATTTGTGGGGTATGAAGTCCCCTTCTGCCATCAGCTCTGTGACAGGGAAAAAACTACCCCATAATTCTCACACTCCCACTTCGGTGAAAGTAGCAGAATCCCAATTATTCTCACAAATATGAGACTCAGAACAGATCAAGCTGCACTTGAAGTTTTTCTCTTGAGGGAAGATTAAATATGATTGATGCTCTAACCACCTAAACCATCACGGTGTTGTGTGAAAACAGAGATACAGTAAATAAGTTTAAATCGGCACATGACTTACAGTTACTGCTCAATGCTTTCCTTCCTTCTTATAATTTAACTACAAGTTACCAGACAAAGGAATGAATGGAAACAACCATCACTTCTACACAACCTACTACGTGCCAGACACTATTCCCACTGCTGCATGTCTATTAAATCTTTAAACTCCACAGCAACCCAATGAGCTAGGTCCTGGGATTCTCTGCGTTTCACAGATGAGAAGGTAAGGAAGTTGCCCAAGAACCGTGGTTGGCGAACTGCGGCTCGCGAGCCACATGCGGCTCTTTGGCCCCTTGAGTGTGGCTCTTCCACAAAATACCATGGCCTGGGCGAGTCTATTTTGAACAAGTGGCGTTAGAAGAAGTTTAAGTTTAAAAAATTTGGCTCTCAAAAGAAATTTCAATCATTGTACTGTTGATATTTGGCTCTGTTGACTAATGAGTTTGCCGACCACTGCCCAAGAAGATCCAGGACGTTCATCTAAGCCGAGTCCTGAGTTCTATAAAGGAGAGGGGCCACCCACTTCCAGGCCCCTTAGCAGGATCTGAAACAGTTTCACTCCTCCAATTTCACTCCCAGAAACCCAGATGGGAAGGTCAGTCACTCAGGTTTGCAGGGCAATGGAGAGTCATTCCATTCTAAGCTCTCAGTGGGGTCTGGTTCATTCAGACTTTATTATTTAAGATATTTTTCTTTCCCATAAACACTACCATTAATGAGTTTATCATAATTGTTAAGGTTAAGATTAGAAACTGTGAAGAGATGTACTTAATACCTTATGGTTGCTTTCAAACTAAGCTGTCATCAGAGATGCAAATTAAAACAATGAGATATCACCTCACACCTGTCAGAATGACTACCATCAATAAATCAACAAACAGCAAGTGCTGGTGAGGACGTGGGCAGTGGTTCTCAACCTTTCTAATGCCGCGACCCTTTAATACAGTTCCTCATGTTGTGGTGACCCCCAACCATAAAATTATTTTCGTTGCTACTTCATAACTGTAATTTTGCTACTGTTAATGAATCGTAATGCAAATATCTGTGTTTTCCGATGGTTCTCAACCTGTGGGTCGCGACTGTAGAGAACCGCTGCTGTAGAGCCTAAGACCATCGGAAAACACAGATATTTACATTACGACTCATTAACAGTAGCAAAATTACAGTTATGAAGTAGCAACGAAAATAATTTTATGGTTGGGGGTCACCACAACATGAGGAACTGTATTAAAGGGTTGCCGCATTAGAAAGGTTGAGAACCACTGGACGTGGCGAAAGAGAATCAATCCTCATGCACTACTGGTGGGAATGCAGACTGGGGCAGCCACTGTGGAAAACAGAATGGAGGGTCCTCAAACAATTAAAACTAGAACTGCCTGATGACCCAGCAATTCCACTTCTGGGACTATATCCTAAGAATCCCAAAACACCAATCAGAAAGAATATATGCACCCCTATGTCCATAGCAGTGTTATTTACAATAGCCAATATTTGGAAGCAGCCCAAGTGCCCATCAGATGAGTGGATAAAAAAGATGTGGTACATTTCTACCATGGAATACTACTCAGCCGTAAAAAAAGAAGGATCTCTTACCTTTTGAGACAGCATGGATGAACCTGGAGAGTATTATGCTAAGTGAAATATGCCAGTCCGAGAAAAACAAGTACCATATGATTTCAGTCATATGCAGAATCTAATGAATAAAATAAAAAAACAAAACAAAATAGGAACAGACCCATAGATACAGAGAACAGACTAACAGCTGGCGGGGGGGGTGGGGGGCCATTGCGGGGGTTGGGAGAAAAAGGTGAAGGGATTAACCAAAAAAAAAAAAAAAAAAATCACAGATACAGACAACAATATGGTGATTACCAGAGGGAAGTGCGGGGGCGGGGGGTAGAAGAGGGTAAAAGGGAATACATGGTGATGGAAGGGGATGAAACAATGGGTGGTGAACACACAATACGATATACAGATGATGTATTATAGGATTGTACCCCTGAAACCTGTATAATTTTATTAACCAATGTCACTCCCAATAAATTCAATAAAAAACTAAGCTGTATTAAGGTTTGTTTCACAGATATATTTTCTGACAAATGGTCCAAGATGTCCTTAGTCATCATCAGAATGTAGGCTGAGCCTTCCTGTGTGTGAGAACATTTTTCTCAATTTATTATAATTTCTGTGATTTATGCACAACAGAGATGAAAACAGCCCGGTGTAGACTTCCCAGGTGCTATGTAGGAGGCACTGTGTGTGCACAAACCTCGTTATTTGTTCATAGGACTCGTCAACATACCTTCTGCCCATACGCCCATGCTCTGGAATGCTGCGGCTACTTTGCATTTCCTGTTCAATGTGACAGCAGCCATGTCAGTGCTCCAGCTCCACCGCAAATGAAGCATGACCCACATGAGAATAAGGGACACCACCAGGCCAATGTTTCACAGCAAGGAAATAGGGTGACAACAGTCACACACCCCCACCCAGCCAACAACGTTCCACAGCAGGAAAGAGGGTGACAACAGTCCCACGCCCCTACTGGCCAACGTTCCACAGCAGGAAAGAGGGTGACAACAGTCACACACCCCCACCCAGCCAACAACATTCCACAGCAGGGATGGGTGACAACAGTCACACACACCACTCAGCCAACAACGTTCCACAGCAGGAAAGAGGGTGACAACAGTCCCACGCCCCCACTGGCCAACGTTCCACAGCAGGGAGCCATTGGTGGAACGTAGTCACCATGGAGGGCCCTGCTCTTAGCACAGCCCCATCCTGATACATAGAATCAGACAGAAAAGAAAAAAATATAAACCATGCAAAGGTGCATGAAATTGGGTAACAAGGATGCTCATTGCAGCACTGTTTGTTAATAAACAAAAAAAAAAAACAACTACAGGGAACATAAATTTTCATCAAGAGAGAAATGGCTATAATAATATGAATTATTCACAATATGTAACAGCACAGCAGCAATGAGAGTTCAAAAAAGAACTCCAATATTCAGAGTTTGGGAGAATAAAGCATGTTGCTGAATAAATATGGCCTCGTCAGTGTATGTAGCATGTCTAGAAAGGCACGGAGAACAAGAGCTGGAAGATGCAGATGGAATGAGAACAGTGGATCCCTCCGGGTAAAATGCTGGGACAGGGGAGAAGCGCAATAAAAACACAGCTCAGATTTTAAAGGGAGACTGCATTCGTGTGTTGCTTATCACAAGTGTGTGCACCTACCTGTGTATTCGATGGGCAACACCGCAGGCAGGGCACACACAGTTATACAGAATTTTATATGCGTAACATGCCTTCCTCCAGGAGAAATTAGGAAACATCTTGAGTAAGAGAAGCCACACCATGTCAGTTATAATAAATCCCACAGTGGGAACGAAGTAGAAGAAGGAAATACGTGATTAACTGTAAAAGTGTCGCGGTGCTCACAATGGACGAAACTGGCTGCCAGGGTCCGGGGAGGTAGGAGCAGGAGGTGGGGCTGAGAGTGTTTAGGTCAGTGGAAGGGCTTGGAACAAACTGGAATGGTGCACACAGGGCACCACACATTTGGAAAAGTCCAAAGAACTGCCCGACACAGAGGGTCCTAACAAGGGTCCTAACGGGATGATGGACTCTGTTAGTAACCACGTATTGAGACTGGTTTGCAGTGGCAACACACTAACCACACCAGCGAGGAGATGTAATAGTGGGAAAGGTGTCTGTGTGTGTGTGGGGGCGGGGGTGGGAACTCTGCACTTTCTGTTCTATTTTTCCATAAACCTAGAACTGCTATAAGAAATAAAGCCTATTTTAATTAAAATGCTTAATAGAAGGAGACATAAATGACAAGAGGAAGGTAAATAAAAGAACAATTAATGCTGTGGGTGGAAGACGGAGCCAGGGGCTGGATGATATAAAGGAGCTAAATTAACCCACGGAGAGCACAGAGCATCCTGTGGAGCTGCTACTATTTTATTCATTTATTTATTTGTTTACCTGTTTGTTTGGTTTGTAATTTTTGATGTTGTGAAGAAGCAGGATGGTGCAGGGAAGGCAGCGAGCAGACAACCACCGCCTGCAGAGAGAACCGGCTCCAGGACAATGTGTGGGAAGGAGACATCCTCGGGGGGAGGTAGCTCTGGGGAGCCCAGGGTGCAGCCCCACAGAGGTGACAGCAGACACCTTGCTCCTGTGGAGACAGCTCTGATGTCCCCCTCTGAGGGCATGGTCCCATCCGGCAGCTCCACCCTCTCGGCCTAATCCCCTCCCACAGGCCCCGCCTCCTAACCCCGCACAGGGGGCCGTGGCTGCAGCACGCGAATCTTGATGAGCACACTGTCCAGGCCACAGCAATGCAGCCCGCGTTGCGAGTGAATCATAATTAGGACTGAGGGTTTTCTGAGTAACAACTTTCTAACGACCCCGTACATTTTAGCATTTCCTGTTACTAAGAATAAGACAATATAAAAGATCATTGAAAAACATCCGAAGGACTATACTAAGCCCACTCTACAATGACACACGCAGACACAGACACAAAACTACAATTTCTAACCAACTGTCCCACAAATAGTGTGCAGCGGGCATTTTCCTTGTTTGACATACACTATTCTTAAGACTTTAGCGTTCTGTTCTTTATGGGATATATGTCAAAGGACATTACTCCCCAAAGCCACCTGTTAGAAAACATTTTGTTTCACAGGCAGGAGTGATTGCATATTAGGAATAAACATGCATAGTTTAATATGCTATATCAAAAAGGTTCTGAAAGTCATATGAAGGATGGTATGACACGGGGAGAAATAAAAGTGGTCTTGAAAAATGAGGATTGCTATAGTTTGATCCCTTTCCCCTCTCTTATCCTAAAGGAATGTGACCTTATGTTAATGACTACTTTTTTCCATTTCATACTTGCACTTACTAAATCAATGGACAGTTGCTTACAATTGTTTTGTTTTCCAATCATTTGAAAACTATCTCTTCTGTGTGACTGTGGCTCACCAGCAGCCTGTACCACTGATAGGTTTACTCAATGCAGACTATCTAATCACTGCTGTACAAGGACCACACTGAATCACAGATGTATGAACTCTGCTCGGCTGGTATTCATGATCAGATCGCTCATTATTCTACTACCTCTCACATCTGTCAGGCTCAGGGTAGGGGTGAGGTTACTGAGGCATTGATATGAGTGTCTGAGAGCTTGAAAGTTAAGTGATTCACTCTCCCCAAAACAATTTCATTGTTTCTCCATTAGACTCAACTTGAGTCTTCTGGTTTTATTCAGTGACTAATGAATGCTATTTTCCAGAAGAAATCTCAGACATGGGAGAGAATAAAAGGCTAATTTAGAATACAAAACAATGGACAAGGTGGCTACGGCCAGCGACCCACCCAGAAGTCGATGCCGGCTAATGACACTGCTTGGAGAGTTGCACAAGGGATCGATGGCAACATATTCTGTCCGGTTCTTCCCATTAATAAGCCAAATGCCCAGCAGCACACAACACCCTCCTAAGACAGGACTTCAGACGTCAGCAACAAGATCAAAGCAATCATGTGTTGCTATTTATTTGTTCTTGCTTTGTCATATAAGGATGAAACAAAAAATAAAGAAAAGGAAACGTACACTTGAAACCTGTATAACTTATTAACCAATGTCAACCCTATAAGTTTAATTTGGAAAAAAAAACACACACAGAAAGAATTAGCATTTAATTGATTCCTTATCTACTGCTCTCTTACTGATCTGCCCAAGGAAAAGATGGGGACTTCTTTTACAGAAAAAACAGTCCATTTCCATAATAAAAACTGGAAACAACTCGCCCAGGTTTAAACTCATTCTCTCTAACTTTATACTTAAACAGCTTCATGGAGTGTAACTGAATGGGCTTGACTCCCTGTGTCCTGGGAAAGCCTTGGGGCAAAGTTGCTAAATTACATGTGAATCCTGGTCTCCAGCTTCACAAAATCATCTCCTTCTCCTCCCCAGAATATCACTCCTCGTCCACACTCACTACCCTTTACCTTGTCCATCTCCGATGGCTGGATCTTCCCACAGAGGATGCTGTTCGGTCTCTGAGCAACGTGAACTCAGTGAGCTGTGAGTTCCTCTCTTTTTAAGGGATATTTTGTCCTTTCTTTTTTAAGAATAAGTAGAAATGTTTTCCATACTGTCACTGTAATTTTAGGGTACTTGGAGCATAAATATGGGAAAAATAGAATATACATCGATATACACACACTCTCACACATACACACATACTCTCTCTCACACACTCACACACACACACACACACATATAAGCACACTAATTTAAACCTTTGTGAAGTATCTGAATATTGATTGAGGAAAGTTCAAATACTAAGAAACTTCAAATGAACTATCGATGTTCTTGTTTCTCATGAAGATATAATGGACCATTACTCTCTGGGTAGTGAATGATGGTACATATTTCTCTAGGACCCTCATATTATATATGGAGCAACAAGAAAATAAAACCTGAGCAAAAGCGTAGAGAAAGTAGGGAATCAGCTGGGATGAGATCTTGGTGGGCCCCCGTCAGAGGTCTCTTTCCACAGAGCCTCTAGTGAACGCTGGACGTTGGGATCTGTAGCTTCAGTGAAGGTGACTCTGCAGCGTTTATTGTGCAACGTGACTGAGTGGTCATGGAGAAGTGGGAATACAGAAGTATGGACCACATTCGGGTCAGGCGGTCCCCATGTGAAAGGAGAGTGTGTGGAATTAGGAGGCAGAGAAATCCGGAGATTGGGATGATAGCTGCCCCGGCCCCTGAGGTTAAGTCACCCCAGTCAGAGAGGCAGGGCTCAGGGCTGAGAACAGCAGGGATTACTGGGCTCATATCCAGCTCTACTATTTAAAAAACGCACGGACTTGGACTTCTTTCTGAGTGACAGGCTCCTAATGAGATAGAAACAACGGTACTAGATTCATCCCATGCCTGCCTTTTATGGTGGAAGAGAGCTCACATAGGTAAGGTACCAGCCCAACAGATACTGTGTGTGTGTGTGTGTGTGTGTGTGTGTGTGTGTGTGCGTGTACGTTCGATACGTATTGGATAGTCAGTAAGCAATCAATAACTAACGGCGGCTAACCACCAGCTCTCTCTCCGCACTTGTTTTCTTAAAACGTTCTGTGCATAAGCTGTGTGGACCCAGGAAAGAATGAGGAAGTCTGAGCACTTGCCATCGCCCCTTACACTCCCCGAGCAAGTTCACAACCTTTGCTAGAGGCACATGTCTGGAGGCCTGTACCACCCATTGAAGGCTGGTTTCAAAACTCATCGTAAGAGAAACTGACAAAGAAGAAAGGACTTGCCCGGCAGGTATGGCTCAGTGGTTGAGTGTCAACCTATGAACCAGGAGGTCATGGCTCGAGTCCCAATCAGGGCACATGCCCCAGTTGTGGGCTTGATCCCCGGTAGGGGGTCATGCAGGAGGCAGCCAATCAATGATTCTCTCTCATCATTGATGTTTCTCACTCTCTCTCCCTCTCCCTTCCTCTCTGAAATCAATTTAAAAAAAAACCACACACACACACACATTTCAAAACTAAAGGACTACATGGGTTTTATACATGTGAGTTTAAGAGTATCCTTTCACCACCTTCACAAAAACCCGCCTTCCGGAGTCCTATTCAATTTGGCTTCACTGGAGTTAAATCTGCTCCAAGGAACATTAAGTACGATGATAGTCCAGTGAATCATAAATATCTAAAACGATTTATCTTGCTGTCAGTCTCAGCTAGAAGAATGCATTAAGCATGCAAAACTTAAGGGGTTTAAAAATAGTAAATGATGCTAATTAGAAAGTCGATGTAGGTGTCAAACTCCTTCAAGCCCTGTGGATGCTTATGTCTGGACAGACACCCCTTCGCTGACCTGGAGGTCCGGAGACAGGCCACCGTGCCAGCCTGTGGGCAGTCGGGGGTCAGTGAATGAAGTCTGGAGTTTTCTCAGGGGCGGTGTGCTCCATGGCTCAGAGCTGCTTCCTACAATTGGATGCTGGCTGGTTTCCTATTTTCTAGAAGCTTTCTGTACCGATTTTATGGTCAGCTTCTTCCTCAGCCTCACAGTCACTCTCCTCCTTGGCTGCTTCGTCATTTCCTATCAAATCATCCCTTTCATTTCCTTCAGAACACTACAGGAACCAGTGATTATGGTGTCTGTGTCTTCCCGTCTAAGTGTCTACGTCCCACGTTCCATGAGGTGGGATTCCATCATTAGATGATTCTCTGGCTTATCCCAGCTGTTGTCACAATACGTGCTGCATATTAGAAGTGCCTGTTTTAAATAAATAAAGGAAGCCCCTAGCTGGTTTAGCTCAGTGGATAGAGCGCCGGCCTGTGGACTGAAAAGTCCCGGATTCAATTCCGGTCAAGGGCACATGCTTGGGTTGCGAGCTCGGTCTCCAGTGGCTGATCAGTGATTCTCTCTAATCATTGATGTTTCTATCTCTCTCTCCCTCTTCTTCCTCTCTGAAATATATATGAATGAATGATAGTAAGACCAGGTCCACATTTAACCTTTTAGGGAGCTATTTTAATATACCTTTCTGACCCAAAGGAGCCTAGAAAATTCTATCAACTTCTGCATATAATGTCTATTGTAACAGAGGTTTTACTAAAGGAATGTTATCCCTGAAGCTCATTGGTTAGCACAGGGAAGTTTATTTCTTGCTCATATAGAGTCCACCATGGGTCTCCTGATTGGTGGGCACAGAGTTTTAGGGACCCGGGGTCTTGCTGGGACTCTGTCCTTGTTAATGCTTGGAAGCCAAGGTCACCTCAGGAAGAGTCAGGAGCAAAAGGAGGGAGGTACAGGCAGGCGCGCAGCACCCAGCCACTCAGATGCCTGGCGTCACAGGGAGGCTGGGAAACGCAGTGCAGCTGTGTGCCTTGGAGGAGGCGGGAAAAAGCCACCTCAGTGACTGAAACACAGTGGGCCAGTGAGCAATAGTGACTGAATAAATTATGTCTCGAGCAATGGATACATTAGACTTACATTGTAAGGGTGTCTTATAAACTCATTCTTGTGTGCCCAGTCTACAGTGTTTCCATTTATTTGTCTTATAGCATCAAGTACAAAGGTAAGGCTTTTTATTTCAATTAAGGAAAACAAACACTTAGATAACAACTCTGTAATGGATAATTCACCCGCTCCACACAGAGTTGCCTGTTACCTGGTTACAAATATTTGGCAAAATGCGGTCCTTTTGTAAGTGCCCTCCCTTCAGATGCTTGCTTAGACCTGGTGGCTGAGCAATGCCACGAGATTATTACTCATCCCATTTGACAGGTGAGAATGTTGACTCAACATCAAAATCACATGCTAAGGGAAAGATCTTCCCAGGTCTCTACCCTCCTGCCAGTTAGTTCTCACTGAGCTGCTGTGATGATGATGTTCAAGGCTGGTTTCCTAAAGTCAGGTAGACAACTAAACATACCGAACACAGGCCGACCCGGGAGTCAGAGAAAGTTCACACCTGTCAGCTGTGAGACCCTGGGCCACACGGCCTACGTTTTTCAGCTCACCTATAAAAAGGTGATGATACAACACACTCGTCCAAGCAGCATGTGTGAGAACAATGGCAACGCAATGTGTTCGGAGCCAGCCTATTACTCTTAGTGTGTCTCTCCACGCTTCACCTCTTCTTCCCATAACAACACCTTCTCAACAACACTGCAGGGAGGAGCTTAAATTAGATAATCTAATTATATACATATATACATATATATATATATACACACACATATATATACATACATACACACACACACACACACATATAAAAGCATAATATGCTAATTAGACCGGATGTCCTTCCAGACAACCTTCCAGATGAAGCCAGGGCTGTGAGGGAAGCCTGGGTCCTGGGTGCCAGAGGGAAGCCAGTGCCAGCAGCCGGGGGACGGAAGGCCTACTCTTGCATGAATTCATGCATCAGGCCTCTAGTGTGTGTATATATGTATGTATATCTATATATATAAGAGCCCAGCATCTGAATGACAGAACGACCATAATGACCGGTTGACCAGTTGCTATGACATGCACTGACCACCAGGGGGCGGACACTCAATGTAGGACCTGCCCCCTGGTGGTCAGTGTGCTCCCACAGTGGGAGTGCCACTCGGCTCCCGCAGCAGAACAGCCACTCAGTGGGCGGGTCCACAGCCACTTGGCTGACCAGGATGAGCAGCGCTCCCACAGCAGACCGATCCCTGCAGGCCCTGCTCCCCACCAGTGCATGAATCTGTGCACTGGGCCTCTAGTGTGTGTATCTGTGTGTGTGTATACACACACACACACACACACACACACATATACATATACACACACATACAGAGAGAGATTACCAAGAGATCATATTTTCTGAGTTCCAAAAAAGGGATCTTTCATTGGGCTTATATGCATACCAACCTCAAAATCTCACCAGAAAAAGGTAACGATTGTTAAGGATCAAGATGTAAAAATAAAAAAGGAATAGGAATATTATAGAATCATGGGTGTAAACAGTCTTTGACAAGAGTTTCAAGAGGCAACAAGGGATTGAAATGGGATTGAAATCAAGATTAATTTAATTCAGTATGAAATCAGTTAAAGTGACTTTTGTGTTTATTGCCATCTCTGTAACAAGAGAGAAGCCATGGGAATTTCTAAATAGGACAGATTTGGAGATCACATGATCCTGAGTTTGCATCTTTATCATGCGGCTTGTTAGCTACAAATACCCACTAGTCTGTTAGGACTCAACTCTCTCCTCTACCAAACCTGATGAACAATTCTGACCACACGCAGCACACGAGCTAGGAATGATGCCAGATTTCAACAATAATACTACTGATGGTAATAATACCGACACGTTGCCTCAGGAAGGTGAGCCTCAGTCTCTCTCCACCACACTTCCTCCTGCTATATTTAGCCTCTCTGTTCAGTCTGGACCTCACCTGACCAGGCTGTCCTAGAAGACTCTACCACTCAAATTTAACATTATCACTATCCTGCCAATTTTTAACTCTGGATAATCGCTGTTTTTCAATATCCCGTCTCATCATGCAAACTATGCCTAAGAACATCATGTCCATTCTGCAACCCACTAAAATCACAGCACTTCCGCCCCCCACCCCCCTCAAGAGTCAGGAATGCCTCCCTACCCCAACACACACAGTTGTGATGTTGGTTTAGTTTCATGTAAATGTCTTGTGATTTCTCAACAGTGTTTTCTTACAAACCCCAACTCTACTCTTTCTAGTCTCCAAACAAATCTTCCCCGAAGAATCTCAGTCTCTCTTCCTTTCTGTTGTGGGGCCTGCATGTGGTTGATGCTGATGTTATCATGGATGTATTTGTGGTGTGTGTCAGCGGATATATATCTGCCTGTACACTTGTGTGGTACTTTTCTGTGTGTGTGTGTGTGTGTGTGTGTGTATGTCCCCTACATTCCAACAGCCCCTAAGAGACTGTCCTTAATTTTCTGACTTTTCCTATGTAACTGGATTATAACATGATTTCATGGATGATTGGGAAAGATCTGAGTAAGTGATATTTGCATCTATTAAGAATGCTCTGAACATTTCCTGATCACAGCAATCCCAGGGCCCAAGCACATGGGCAGAACAGCATGATGGTGCCGAGTGGGACATTGTGATTGCTTTGCTTAGTGGGACTCAGTCTAAGTGAGTATGGGATTCAGTGTCATTTGCACAGTTCTGAGCCTCATTAATCCAGGCCCAAACCAACAAACTGCATTTCCCCCCTAACTTGTGAAGTAGAGCATGAATGCAGGACCCAAACATATTTTTCAAAATAATGAAAAGGGTTCATGATACACATTGCTGGTTTTTCAAATACAACAGTGCTTCATTCCTTCCACATAAATGCGTTGTGTGGCAATTTCTAAAATACAAGGGGGCCTTTCTTTTTTTAAAAATATATGTTTATTGATTTCAGAGAGGATGGGAGAGGAACAGATAGAAACATCAATGATGAGAGAGAACCATTGATTGGCTGCCTCCTGCACACCCTTACTGGGGATCGAGCCCGCAACCCAGACATGTGCTCTGACCGGGAATCGAACCGTGACCTCCTGGTTCATAGGTCGACACTCAACCACGGAGCCACGCTGGCCAGGCATGTTCTGGTGATTTTTAAAGAGCTGCAAACTGGTCCATTTTCAAAAGGGTTAAAACAATAAACCCCCCTTTGTTGATTATCCAAGAGGGCTAACACAAAACAGGTAGTAATTATACTGGCTGAAATCTTTCATATACTACAAATCAACGGGATGGATCTTTTAGCCGAATTACTCAGGGCCAAATGTTTAAATCAATATTCCGATTCAGGCAAGGCCAGAGCTGAATGCTGCTGTCATAGAATGAACTGCTAGAGTCAACATGCCTTCTCTTTAATCGATTGCTATTTAATCAGTCACCGCCAGGACCATTTCCTTATTTAACTTTGAACTTTTGAATAGCTGGCCTTTTATTGGAGGGGCCCTTTCTCATCATAGCTGCCCTGGTTTGATTGACAGTTACCAAGATGCACGGTTGCTAAGTATTGGCTTGTCTGTGGGAATGAGGCACCTCTGACCAGCTCTGCCGGTGGGTGAGGGGCACTGAAGATGCAGTAGCATCGCTGTTCCCTCCTCGAAACAGTCACTGATTAGGGGACAGCCCTAAGGTGGAGTGAGACAGAGCATGAATAATGCAGGACCAATGTCACTCCACCCTCTACACTCAATGTCACTGGGGAAGATGCGATTTGATCAAAGCCAATCACACGCTCCAGTTTCATGTGCTTCCCCAAGAAGATGCTTACTCAAGACGATACAACCTTGCCCTTATGTTTATTTGTTAAATTTCTAATATTTTTGTAAAAACGTGCCGATTCATATCACTGCTTGAAAAAAGAAAAAAGAACATAGTTAGACCCTGGCTATAGATACATGGCACCTTATCAACGCCACTGGATTTAAGATGAGCCGCCGTTTCTAAATTTCCATGGGCATCTAAAAGTTCCCAGCAGGTGATCTAATTTCAGGATCTTCCCTGAACAAGAACGTCAGAATATTCTGTACAAACAAACACCAAGCCAAAGTGTTTCCAAGCATGTGTAGAGCTCAGGCAATTCAGCAGTGGCTGTAATTCAATTGCTTCTCACAGACAACTTCATGAGGTAGGTATGATTGTCCCATTTTGCAGATGAGGAAATGGAGACCTGGGAATGTTCAGGAACTAGCAGAACTCACAAACCCTGGGTTCCGTGAAGGTCAAAACTGGGATCCCATCCAAGGATAGTGGAGACTCAGCTCAGCACTGCTGTCCACGGCATCTGTTCCCCCTACGACTGCCTCGGTGCTGGTGGTCACCAGCCTTCTGTCACCAAAATGGGGGGTCCCACCTGCATCTGGAACACGATTACGGAGACTTCCTCTGCGTGCCCATCTGACCCTGCATGCTGGCTCTGCCCCACGGTGCCCCCTCACAACTGGCACATCTCCCTGAACCCCTGCACACACGTTATTCTCGGCGTGGAGCTGCGGTTCAGCACTGTACAGTCTTTGACTTCAAAGGGATGTCCTGTCTCAGTTTTAAATCTCACTGGGTTTTGGACATTTTTATATATTTTAAGGAGCTGGAGAGGAATTTAATCATCATTTTCATATTTTTAAAATGAAAAATAGTGTAGAGCCATGAAATGACCTTCATTTTTCATTCTCCCTACCCAAATAGGTCTGAAATCTGGAGATTAATGATCTGAGTGGGGCTGTATAAATCCGCTAATGTTCACAGCGAGGCGAGGCGCGGCTCCTTCAAGCTCTCCTGGGCACACGCCGCCGGCATGAGGCAGGGCTCCGCACTCAGCACTGTCCGCGGTGTTTTGTTAGGGCAGCTGCACAGGCTAAGACACGGCCCACCCTGAGCAAGGGCTTGGAGCAGCCCCTCCCGAAGTTCACGGACTGGAGGGCAGGAAGAGGCCAGTCTGCAGCAGGCAGATGGAAGCTACATCCAGAAAAGGGGAAGCAGACCCACTAAGCACGGTTAGCCACGTGGGTTTGGCCGAGCCAGAGGCAGGCGCTGCACGGCCAGGCCTCGGATGATGGAGTTGCGTGTGGTTCTGTGTTGTGTCTGAGCACATATTCTGATCCAGACAGGACCTCAGTCCTCAGAAATGTCTGCGTCGGAGCGGGACATGGGGCTGAAGAGGGGGAGGTGGGGCTGGATCAGCTCATGACTACACAGGCCGTGAAGACGGTGGCTCGGCGGAGCCCGTGGTCTTTTGCAGGTATTTTCTCCCGGTCTGTGGCTTGTCTTCTCCTTCTCTTTATAGTGCCATCTGCAGACAGAAATTTTAATTTTAATGAAGTTCAGCTTCCCAAGTGTTTCTTTCATGAATCTTGCCTTTCGTGTTGTATCTAAAAAGTTATCACCATACCCAAGGTCGTCTAGGGCAGTGGTCAGCAAACTCGTTAGTCAACAGAGCCAAATATCAACAGGACAACGATTGAAATTTCTTTTGAGAGCCACATTTTTTAAACTTAAACTTCTTCTAACGCCACTTCTTCAAAATAGACTCGCTCAGGCCGTGGTATTTTGTGGAAGAGCCACACTCAAGAGGCCAAAGAGCCGCATGTGGCTCGCGAGCCTCTGTTTGCTGACCACGGGTCTAGGGTTTCTGCTGTTATCTTCCCTTTATAGTTTTACATTACATTTAGGTCCGTGATCCATTTTGAGTACATTTTTTTGTGAAGGGTGTAAGGTTTGTGTCTTGATTTATTTATTTTTTGTTTGTTTGTGGAGGTCCAGGTATTCCAGCGCCCTCTGTTAAAATTCAATTTTTTTTTTTTTTTTACCAAATAAACACATGTATATAAATATAAAGAATTACCTTTTTCAATTGTTCCTTCTGAAATTCATCTCTATCTTATTAAGCTTAATGTTAATATAATAATACTTTACTAATAATACTGCTGATTCATGGTTTATCAATTTCTGACACTACTTACTGATGAGCCATTATTCACTGTGCAATTTTATTACAAATTTACATTATTGTGACTAGTAACTCATGCACCCTGCAGAGCTGAATACTGGACTTCAATTAATGATCCTCTTTTGATTTTAGGAGCTACTAAAGCTAATAATTTTCCACCAGCTCTTCCAAATGCCAGCAATCCTATTTTCTTTCCCCTTTTAAAGAAAGAACTATTGGAACACAATGAAAAAATGCATCACTTCAATTTATATTTACTCCTTCCATCGGCCCTTTATTATTTTGCTTCAATCTGTACATTCCCTGCTAAAATCTAAATTTTCGAGGACAAATTAAAATGTCATTTGAAATCCATATGCATTTGAGTGGATCAAGGCTGAATGCAATCTTATTTACTAGTTTCCCGCCATCCAATGCACCCCCACCCCCCGGTGAATATGTAACTGCTGTCACAGCCACAGACGAAACAGTTGTGGATCACACAGCTTGGTCATCTTTAGGCTGTCATCCATGTTTTATTAGATTAAAACTTAGCTTACGATACGTTTTCTCTGCTAATAGCCTATCACGCCTTCTGACAGAAATACTTCCTGAGTTTTAATAACATATTTCCTTGCTTAGGGCTAATATCTGTGCTCTGAGCCCTCCCTGCCTTTTTGCTTCAACATCTGCACACAGTACTTGGCACGCGGTGGCTTCTCACTGAGGATGTGCAGCCCTCGTGTAGCCTGTGATGATTTCACAACTAGACACACGCTGCCTACACTCACGGAATCACTCTCCCCACCAAGACATGGCCACTCCCTTCATTCCAGAAGGTTCCGCCCACCCCCTGGCCTATCAAGTCAACCCTCATGAGCAAAACAGGGGTTCCGTATGTAGAAATAAGTCATTTTAATTCACACAAACAGAAAAAGACACTCAACACAGCATCGCTAAACCTTTCCTGCAACATTTCAGCAAAGCTACTGTAAAAGCATCCTTCTTTTACAAATCTACAGTTTCGAGGGAAAACAATATTAATGTAGGAAATCCACATGCAATGGAGCATATTCTGGTTGAAATTAGAAAATGGATTTGGCTTTAAAAACGTTCCCTTTCTGTGGGAGTGAGTGTGGGCACAAGGCCGGTGAAGGTCAGAGATGTGCACTCCCGTTCCATGTGCAGAGCAGCCGGGAATTGGAGCGGGGGCAGAGCACACAGAAGCATATCCTTCCGTCTGCAAACCTCCCCTGGGAGCAAAGCACGGAGGGGAATGCAATCCCAGAGGCCCACCTCCTGGTTCTTGCTCTACACTCTTCGAGGAAACGTAAAACGGCAAAGCAACGCCCGCCAGGAACTGGAGGAATGTAGACAAATACGGGAGAAATGGAGCCACCTGCCTCGGGGATCGGGGGCTGAGCTCAGCTTCACTGCGGCTTTCAGTCTAATTTATGTATCCTTTCCTTACATCGCATGATAAATATCTTTAGTCAAAAGACAATGATCCAACTGTCCCACTTCTGGGAATATATCCTAAAACCCCCAAAACACCAATCAGAAAGAATATATATGCACCCCTATGTTCATAGCAGCATTATTTACAATAGCTGAGATTTGGAAATAGCCCAAGTACCCATAGAATACTATGCAGCTGTAAAAAAGAGGGATCTCTTACCCTTTGGGACAGCATGGAGGGACCTGGAAAGTATTATGCTAAGTGAAATAAGCCAAACTGAGAAAGACAAATATCACACTTATTTGTGGAATCTAATGAACAAAATGAATTGGCCAATAAAATAAGAACTGAAGCAGGGAGGCATGGAACAGACTGACATACCTTGATGTAAGTGTTTGGGGGACGAGAAGAGATAAACCAAAGAACTTATATACTTACAGGCATAGCCCTGGACTTGGGCAATAGGGTAGTGAAGACCTGGGGGAAGAAAGAGGGTTGGGAGGGGAGGAGCTGGGAGGAGAGAGGTAAAAGGGGGGAAATGGGATATGTAATACTATCAACAATTTAAAAAAAACACACAATGAGATTTCCCAAGAAGTGTCACATAGTTTAATAAGCAAAAATGGACAGAACCTGATGGAAGAAATAGCGATTGCTTATCGGCTGATCCTAGCTAGACAGGCACGGCACCAAACTCGGCCTCCTCAGCCAGGAACGTCTAAAGCGGGCAGCCACACCCCAAGAGCACAGGGAAGCCATCTGACAACCCGACACGCTCCCCACCTAAAGGTTTACGAACACAGGCCCAGCAGAATACAGCATTTGGCGACTGCACGTGCTGAACCGTTACTGTTAGAAAGAGCCAGCCATTTCTCAGAAAGCAAAACAAAGCGACCAGCCAAAAGCACAGCCATGAACCTGTGCACATCACCTCGTCTTCTGAACTGGAACCCGGGCCCCCGTGTGACGGAGGATAGACCTGGACTGAATAAACCAGGTATCAACTCAGGACGTCATTTCAAGTTACTCTGAAGCAAAGGCCACCTGACCATTCGTGATGGAACAGGAGTAAGGGTGCTAGATGTCCTAACAGTATGTAACATGCAGGTTCTAGATGCTCTACAAAGAGGGATTCTTTCATTGTCCTCAGGTATGGTCACTGTTTCATCCACAGTAGGATGGTCACTGTATTCAATTCCACTACACGAAGGCGTGGAATTGACCCCTGCTCTTGAGAAATCTACAGGCCAGCAGGAAAGACAGAAGTTTAATTACAATTCAATTTAAAATTCTCCATTAGAGCCACCCAAGATAGTGTGGCCACATAGAAGAGTGAGAATCTTAGAAAATGCACCAGAGCAAACATCCTGACTAGGGAGGTATATGTGTCTGTCTGTGAACACGTGTATGTATTAATTATACATATGACATACATATGATGGTTTTATTTTAAAATATAAGGAAAAATAACAAAAAATGAGAAAAATTATACTGAAAATCATACGTCCAAATACAGGACCCTATTTTTTTATGCTGACTGATTAGTGATAGAGACTTCGCAGGGGAAAACAGGGCCAACTCTATGAGGGCGCCAGAAGACTCGACCCTGGGTGGTGGGTGCCCAATGCAATGCACAGACAAGGTATCACAGAATTGTACATGTGAAACCTATATAGTTGTATTAACCAATGTCACCCCAATACATTTAATAAAACTCAATAAATGAATGTCAGCCAATGGTGATTCTTACCTGTCTCATTTCTTGGGCCAGAGCTTCGTTCACCACGGACTCCACTGTCTCTGAGTCGGTTCCTCGCCATCACCTTCCAACAGAAAAATACATACGTCAATGCCAAGCAACCATATTAGGAAAAATGCCTACAACCAGACCTTAACAGTACTGTTAGAATCTGTATCACGCTCTATGTAAATCACAAATTTCAAGGTCTCTTTCTTGTTCCAGACAAAAGCCACTCACAGGTGCTTTCTGAATGTACTTCAAGGAATTGATAGGAATTTTATTTCAATCCTAGAGGAGTAATGGGGAGATGGTGACATAGCAGATTCTGCTTTAAATTACCATCACCAGTGCCCCAAATGGAAGCTTTAGAAAGCATATTGATGGGTTCACGTTGGGTGGTGGGCACACAAGGCAATATATGGATCATATATCATCAAGATGTACACTTGAAACCTGTGTAATTTATTTACTAATGTCACCCAATAAATGTAATAAAAATAAAACAAATTTTAAAAAGTATATTGGTAATATTTTAAAATAGTTAACTATGCCAAAACAGGTTTGGCTCAGTGGATAGAGCTTTGGTCTGCGGACTGAAAGGTCCCAGGTTCGATTCCGGTCAAGGGCATGTACATTGGTTGCAGGCACATCCCCGGTAGGGGGTGTGCAGGAAGCAGCTGGTCGATGTTTCTCTCTCATCGATGTTTCTAGCTCTCTATACCTCTTCCTTCCTCTCTGTAAAAAAATCAATAAAATATATTTTAAAAAAATAAAAAAAAAAGTAAAACAATTAACTATTTGCCTAAATGTTGCAAAGAAAGAGAATTCTAAAACAAAAATTAAAAAAGAAGCATTTACCATTTTCTAGAAAATGGTGAATGCTGTTTTTCTTGTGTTTTTCTTCCTAAATAATGAAGTATTTCAAATATTTGAAAAATCATATTACATTTAAGAAAAACTTGACTATAATTGTTCCATTTCTGTTCTATTAAGAAAGAAAACATTAACCACTGCATACTTAGTTGAAGCCCAAAGTAATCCACTTGGGATGGTTTATTTTATGTCAAGTGGACCGGCCATGGTGTGCCCGGATTAACCCTCATTTCTGGGTGTGTCTGGGAGGGAGTCTGCAGACAGATGAGCAGTGGACTCAGTAATGTGGGTGGGCAATACCCAACCCCTGAGGCCGGAATGGAACAGAGGCAGAAGGAGGATGAACCCATCCCTTTTTCCTGCCTGCGGGAGCTGAGGCCTCTCCTCTCCTCTTCACAGAACCTTGGACAGTTTGCACCACGGGCTCCCTGGTTCTCAGACTCAGGCTGAAATTTCACCCTCCCCCACTCCCACCTCCCTGGGCCTCCAGCTCACAGATGGCAGGTTATGGGACCACTCAGCCTCCGTGATCATGTGAGCCAATTCCTCATAAACAATTGTTTTTAAATAATTATCATTTTTATTATTCGCATGATAAGCAGTGCTGTAAAGATCTCTGTGCCAAGAGTGATATCCGAATAATTTCACATTCAGGACCATAAGCAGAGAATGAGCTACCCATTGAAAGCTAGTCACTGTGCAGCGTTTAGGTTCAACATCATTCCCACTTGGTGATCATGGACCATATTTATGAACAATACATGTCGGGAAGGTAAACGGCATAATCAAATTTTCGTTAACTTTCTAAATTTTACGTACTGCTAAATGGTCATTTTAATTTCCATGTCCTGGGTCATCAGTGAGGTTAAGTATTTGTTAATGTGCTTCTGGTCCAATAAGCATATATTTCTCCTTCCAGGTACTTATTCATAAGTTTTGTCCATTTTGTTCTTTATTGACCTTTCTCTATCCATGTGCAAGAGCTCTTTGTATAGTCTCAATATAAATTTTCTACCGATATTTCCTCCCAGATCATTCTTTTTCTTTTAACTTTGTCACCCTGTCTTTTATTCTACACAGACTATTATATCACCTTGTACCTTTTATGAAAATTAACAATTTTTCTAATTTCCTGTTCTTGAAAATTATTTCATCAGAAGGCTCTTCTTCTAAGATACACACTTAATTTTTGCCCCACCTTTGGGGTCACAGAGCTTTGGATACGAATCGCGTCTCCTTTACCTGCTACTGCAAGTAAATAAAACTACCTGGCGACCACCGTGTCTTCTTCATGAATAGAGCACCCCAACTTCCAGCCCCTTGCGTTCGGTAACACCATCACATGTAAGTTTAACCCAAACCAGTCAACCTGGCCGTTTGGGGCAGCGCAAGAGAGACCCTAATGGTGGAAAACCTTTACAGTGAAGTTGAACACAAACTGGTTCCGGAGGGCGCATGGGATGCTGGGCTCACCCTCCTCCAGGGGCTCCCCGAATCTGCAGCTCCAGCTCCAGGGGAAGCTTTCTCTGAAAAACACCTGAAAACTGTCTGGGCCACTCGGCGCCTCTGGCGAACGCAGGACGCCACCTGGACGTGGGTTCCAGGGGCCGGGACACACCCCACCTCCAACCCTGAGTCTGGAGGGAACTCAAAACCGTGAGCTTGTCCCGGAGGAGCAAAGCGTTTGAACCCCACATGGGCACCCCGAAGTCTGACACCTGCACGTCAGAGAGGAGCCCCCAAAACAATAGCCCTGAAAGCCAGGGGCGACCCAGGAGACCCAGGAGGTTCTGCCACAGCGGCGCAGGGCCCGGCTCGGGAACCTGTCCCTGAGGCCCCCGGGCTCACCTGGGCCTGCTGGGGGCAGACACCGGGGGACAGGCACCGGGGGGCAGACACCGGGGGGCGCTGGGCCTGCTGGGGGCAGGCACCGGGGGGGGGGGGGGCGCTGGGGGCAGCTGGGGGGGGCGCTGGGCCTGCTGGGGGCAGACACGGGGGGGGCGCTGGGCCTGCTGGGGGCAGACACCGGGGGACAGGCACCGGGGGGCGCTGGGGGCAGACACGGGGGGGCGCTGGGCCTGCTGGGGGCAGACACCGGGGGGCGCTGGGCCTGCTGGGGGCAGACATGGGGGGAAAGGGGGGCAGGCACCTGGCGGCGCTGGGCCTGCTGGGGGCAGACACCGGGGGGCGCTGGGGCTGGGGGGGAAGGGGGGCAGGCACCTGGCGGCGCTGGGCCTGCTGGGGGCAGACACCGGGGGGCGCTGGGCCTGCTGGGGGCAGACATGGGGGGAAAGGGGGGGCAGGCACCTGGCGGCGCTGGGCCTGCTGGGAGCAGACATGGGGGGGGGGGGGGGGGCAGGCACGGGGGGCAGACATGGGGGGGGAGGGGGGGGCGGCACCTGGCGGCGCGGGGCCTGCTGGGAGCAGACATGGGGGGAGAGGGGGGCAGGCACGGGGGGTGGGGGGCGCTGGGCCTGCTGGGAGCAGACATGGGGGGGGAGGGGAGGCAGGCACCTGGCGGCGCGGGGCCTGCTGGGAGCAGACATGGGGGGGAGGGGGGCAGGCACCTGGCGGCGCGGGGCCTGCTGGGAGCTGCCTCCGCGCTCCTCTGCCTCGCTCCAGCCAGCGGAGCTTTTCCATCTTCTCCTGGCAGCTGCCTCGCCCCAGGCCTGGGTGCCGGGCCGCAGAGGGTCCAGGTCAGGGAACTGCCCGCCGGGAGGGCGTGGAATCCCGGGAGACAACCCTCGCGTGACTGGCAGATCGGTCTTTGGTTCTCGCGCCCAGCGCTGCTTCCGGTGGCCCAGCTTCCGGTGGCCCAGCTCCCGGTGGCCCAGCTCCCGGTGGCCCAGCTCCCGGTGGCCCAGCTCCCGGTGGCCCAGCTTCCGGTGGCCCAGCTTCCGGTGGCCCAGCTCCCGGTGGCCCAGTTCCCGGTGGCCCAGCGATGGCCTGCCGTAGCAGGTGTGTTTGGGCTCTGCAGACAGTTCTCGGCCACGGCTGCCCAGGGCGCTGCTCCGACCGCAGAGCGAAGCCCACCTTCGGCCTGTGGAGCAGCCGTGAGGGCCGGCACACACCTGGGCCGGGACATACCTGGGCGGCACACACCTGGGCCGGGACATACCTGGGCGGCACACACCTGGGCCGGGACATACCTGGGCGGCACACACCTGGACCGGGACATACCTGAGTGGGCACACACCTGGGCCGGGACATACCTGGGCGGCACACACCTGGGCCGGGACATACCTGGGCGGCACACACCTGGGCCGGGACATACCTGGGCGGCACACACCTGGGCCGGGACATACCTGGGCGGCACACACCTGGGCCGGGACATACCTGGGCGGCACACACCTGGACCGGGACATACCTGGGCGGCACACACCTGAGCGGGCACACACCTGGGCGGCACACACCTGAGCGGGCACACACCTGGGCGGCACACACCTGGACCGGGACAAACCTGGGCGGCACACACCTGGGCCGGGACATACCTGGGCGGCACACACCTGGACCGGGACAAACCTGGGCGGCACACACCTGAGCGGGCACACACCTGGGCGGCACACACCTGGACTGGGACATACCTGAGCGGGCACACACCTGGGCGGCACACACCTGGACTGGGACATACCTGGGCGGCACACACCTGGGCCGGGACATACCTGGGCGGCACACACCTGGGCCGGGACATACCTGGGCGGCACACACCTGGGCCGGGACATACCTGGGCGGCACACACCTGGGCCGGGACATACCTGGGCGGCACACACCTGAGTGGGCACATACCTGGGCGGCACACACCTGAGTGGGCACACACCTGGGCCGGGACATACCTGGGCGGCACACACCTGGGCCTGGACATACCTGGGCGGCACACACCTGGGCCGGGACATACCTGAGTGGGCACACACCTGGGCCGGGACATACCTGGGCGGCACACACCTGGGCCGGGACATACCTGGGCGGCACACACCTGAGCGGGCACACACCTGGGCGGCACACACCTGGACTGGGACATACCTGGGCGGTACATACCTGGGTGGCACACACCTGGACTGGGACATACCTGGGCGGCACACACCTGGGCCGGGACATACCTGGGCGGCACACACCTGGGCCGGGACATACCTGGGCGGCACACACCTGGGCCGGGACATACCTGGGCGGCACACACCTGAGTGGGCACATACCTGGGCGGCACACACCTGAGTGGGCACACACCTGGGCCGGGACATACCTGGGCGGCACACACCTGGGCCTGGACATACCTGGGCGGCACACACCTGAGTGGGCACACACCTGGGCCGGGACATACCTGGGCGGCACACACCTGGACCGGGACATACCTGGGCGGCACACACCTGGGCCGGGACATACCTGGGCGGCACACACCTGGACCGGGACATACCTGAGTGGGCACACACCTAGGCCGGGATATACCTGGGCGGCACACACCTGGGCCGGGACATACCTGGGCGGCACACACCTGGGCCGGGACATACCTGGGCGGCACACACCTGGGCCGGGACAAGGGCAGCAGCTCAGACATCCCTCGACCCCCAAGGTGGACGGCTGCTCCCAGGGGCATCTCCACGTGGCCTGGCTCTGGTGGCCAGCGGCTTACCCTTGAGGTTCCCGGACTGTGTGTATCTACACACATTAAAAGCCGGCATTGAGGCTTCCAGCCAGCCTGAATCCAGGTGCTGAGAGACCCCCGCCCCCCCCCACCTACCGGCGGGAGCCCCTGGAAATAAAACAGCTGCTTGGACAATCACAAAGCCAGAGCTGGGGCAGGAAAGACGAGGGTCCTGTCCCCACGGAGCCTCCCCTTCAGGACGGCAGAGGGCTGTTTCATCAGATGCACAGAGACCAACGCAGAGTGGAGCAAAATAAACAAGGGAACAAAATAAAACCTCGGAGAAAACCTTAATGAAGCGGCACAGTGTTAACACGTGTCTTCTTCAGGCTTTATAATGGCCAATGTGTCTGATACATTTGGTAGAAACACATGCTCGTGTTTGCCGAAAGGTTTCAAATTCTCCGCACGTCTCTGATGCGTCGTCCTTTGACTCTGCTAATGTCAAATCGCATCCATTATAATTAGGTGTTTCCCACCGTTCCACTCTAGTTTGCAAGTCATTGAATGCAAGGGCCTCGTTAAATCTCAACACTTAGCACCGTTTTGCAAAGAAAAGATGTATCACATTTTATATTTGCTAAATGTTGCATGAATGCATTTGGAGCAGATTTTAAAGCCATGGTACATTTGGGGTGGGGAGTGGATATATGCCGTTTTTTGCTACCGTTTATTAACACCCCCGTTTCTTTTGCAGGAGGCTGCAAAGTTTTTCCATAAAAGGCCAGATGGTAAATATTTTCAGCTGTGCAGGCCAAATGGGCTCAGCCACGGCTATCAATTTTCCTTTGGAGCAGAAAAGCAACCACAGACAATGCATACACGAACAGGTGTAGCTGTGCAAAAACTTACTTACAAATTCGGGCAATAACCTGGATTTGTTATGGGCCTCAAGTTTTCCAACCCTGTGTTGGAACTCCTTGTCAGTCAAGTCCTATATGCCCCCTCCTACTAATGAAGATAAGGGTATGGACCCTCTAGTCCAGCGGTCGCCAACCTTTCGGACCTCACGGACCACCAGTCGTCACGGACCACTACTGGTGACCACTGCGAGTCTCGTCCACCTCCAATGATAAATCAACAGGGTGGTGATTACAGGGTGTGGCCAAAGGTCAGCCTGCACTTTGAATCTAGAACAGGCAGCCCACGGGAGAAGGAAGTGGGGAGCCCTTCCTGGTTGGAAAGGGGACATCGGGGAGGGGCTGGCTCGGCTGCTCCTGCCTTCACACCACTAGGGTACCTTGGCTTCTCACTTTTCTGGAGCTCCAGTTTTATTTGTAACGACTTGGCCAAATTAAAATGCAGATGATACCTAAAAGCTGAATCTTCAGATTCTTTGAAAAATTGGGAAAATCATCCTGCTGACCCAGTTAGACTGAGCTTGACTTCACCGTCCCCTCACACCCCAGGGTCCAACCCTAGCCTCAGGCTGCGTATCGGGACAGTTCTGCATCCCAGATTCTGCTGTATTTGTTTTTGTTTCTTTAATACGTTTTTATTGATTTCAGAGAGAGGAAGGGATAGGGAGAGAAAGATAGACATCAATCGCCTGCCTCCTTGCATGCCCCCTTCTGGGGATCAAGCTCACAACCCAGGCATGTGCCTTGATGGGGAATCAAACCTGTGACCGCCTGGTGCATGAGACAACGCTCAACCAACTGAGCCACATCATCAGGGCACCACTGTGTTTGTTAAACTGGCTTCTTCCCTCAGTTATGTTCCCTGCCTGGTACATGTATAGATCTGAAGGTTCAACTGCTGACAGAGGTGAACCCCATATCGAAAATATTCTCATCTGATACAATTCAATAGGTGGTCTTCACAACCCAAATTAAATACAGTGATTGAGACCTGAAGGCAAATCTTATACAAGCATATTCTCTGAGCAGGTGAAAAATCTCAGTCCACACACTGAATGAGGTGTGTGTGGGCGGGGGGAGTGTGGTGTTCTTTTTACCATAAAAACAGTGGGCTGTGTTCTTAGTTTGGGAAGAAATAACTCCACCCCTCTACTTCTCCTACCCCACTCCCCCCACCCTCAGAAATGATGGTACACAATCACATTCGCTAGCCTTTAACTTGGATCTGAGGTTTTTGGGACAAAGGTCCACAACCTTACATTTCTTCCTATCTGAAGTATCAAAATAGTGTTAGTCACCTCCGTTAGTCACCTCCGTTAACTCAGCTCCCCAACCATAACTGTAACTATGTATTTAGAGCCATCCGTTTTCTGCTTCCGACACCATCTGTCTTCTCAGAAAACTTAGCAGAATTAGACCCCCCCCCCCTTTTTTTTTTTTTTGGTGCCTAAGCATTCAGGGAGCTCCACGTGGATTCTGGGCCCTTGAGCAGGTATTGGGGGCCATCAGTTTATAATGACATGGATATCACTCCACCTCTTTCATTAAATGGGGACAAGGGACAGTGTGGCCAGACGTGTCCTGAAAGCCAACTTGTACCCGGCATCTCTCAGAGGGCCCCAGCCACAATCAGAATTCACCCTGCTTGCTAACTGGCATCCGAGGCTGTGGTGCTTGCTGGTGAAAAGATTCTTTTCTCAGCCTAGATTGCATTTTTAAATTGATTTTTCACACTTTGCCCTCTGGAACTAGATTTTGGTGATTTAATATGGGTAGAGGAGGAATTAGTAGTCAGGATACATTTTATCTGTGGTCTCTAAAAATCATAATTATCTGACACATGACACAGAATCCATTTCAGCAACTGCCAGGCTACTACTCAGGGGGATGGGTGGTCACAGATTACAGGATAATTCCATCTTAATTCTTGAAGTGCTAGTTGATGTATAAATGTTATTAAAGAAAAAAAAAGGAAGGAGAAATAACATTACCTACAAAAGTAGTAAAATAGATTTTTCTTGCTTAAAAGAGGTGGTTGAGGAAGTCTGTTAACTGTGCATACCTGAAAATCCGTAGAACAAAACAGATTATTACGAAAGAAAGGAGAAATGTATAGCTCCGTGTGGTACTTTAAGATACTAACCAGTTCTTTATATTCGAAATGTAACAAGTAATATAAATAAGTTATTTTTTAAGAATTCTAGATGTATTAGCAAATTTAAAATCTGATTCAAAGTAATGTCCTTATAAGTTATACTTTCCAGCGTTCTTTTGACCATGCAGTTATTTTGTTTCTAAACTTGATGTTTGGGTTAACATGTAGTGCCTATTCCACTGGTACTAAGTCCCGGCCTTTTCATTTTTTACACAGTGCAAGAAAAGCTAATTCCTAAAATCTGCTTCTTACCTAGCCATGGAAAATCTGTCACACATAGATTTCAAATGGGTGAATCAAAACTCTGATTCATAAAAATTGTCTGAGAGCATAAACCCAAAGCATGACCCAGGAGTAGGTCCGCATTAAGATGATCAGGACCCTAATAGCAGTTTTGGCGACAGGTGTCTGAACCAATCCTGTTTTTTGATTCATGGAATGTTCCAGAATTTTTCACATGCAGATTTTTTTAAAAATATATTTTATTGATTTTTATTTATTTATCTATTTTTACAGAGAGAGGAAGGGAGAGGGATAGAGAGTCAGAAACATCGATGAGAGAGAAACATCAATCAGCCGCCTCCTGCACATCCCCCACTGGGGATGTGCCCGAAACCAAGGTACATGCCCTTGACCGGAATCGAACCTGGGACCCTTGAGTCCAAACCGGTCAGGGCTCACATGCAGATTTTTGTTAGTGACTGAACAGCGTGCTGAGCAGGTGGGGGTGGGGGTGGGGTGGGGGAGCAGCCGCCTTGGAATTGCTACCCAGAGTCAATATTTACACACCTGCCAGACTGGCATTGATTTTTATAGCGTGAATGCAAACAAGAAACCCAGCCTGTTTTCTTCCTCCACAGAAAGGTATTTGCAACAGAGACTCTCCGCAGAGAAGTTGGCCCGCTTACCGGAGTAAAATGAGATGTATGCGGTGTTTTACGGCGCTGTATGGCAATCCCTCCGCAAACATAAAGAGACCTGCAATAGAAGAAACCCCAGGATTTGAAAGTTTTCTTTAATTATATGCCTTATGTCGTCTTTATGTACACCACGTTACAAACCAGTCTATATATTACAGAAAATGTACACTTCAAACTTATGAGTAAACGCAGTCAGTCCCACAAATTCCATTTTACAGTCGTCATAAATGCCTCCATGATTTAGCAGGTGTATGTGGGGGAAGTAAACCCCAAAGAAGCCAAGTAAAATCCTCTAGGCAGGCCTATATTTTTAAAAGACGGCACTCACCAATTAATATTCTTATCTTACTAATAATTTGGTTTGTGCTCCAGAAAATGGAATGAGCGAGTCGATGGTCTTAGGAGCAGTTTTCTGCTTGGCCCGAGCCAGCCCCCTATATAACACACACACAGACCCCCAGCTCCCAGGCCATCTGTAAGGAAGCAGTTTGGGGAGAGCTGAAAAGTTTTAATTTCCCAGTGCCCCCATCCACTGCAGCTGCGCGGGCCACCCCGAGCCTCCACACAAGCACCCCATGTTCCTGTTCCAGCCGCTGGCAGAGGCCCTGTCTCTCCCAGGGAGGTGAGCTCAGCCTCAGAAATGTGGAGGCGGGTTACAGAGCCCTCCGGCCTTTAAGCAAGATTAAGAATCATCATGCTTCCATATCACTAAGAGGTCTAACAGACGGGCCTCACCACTTGGTACAACATCATAGGCTTTGCACACGCGCCTAAGAACTCATCAACCAAATGATATGGGGGGGGTGGCTTTATCATTTCATGTTATTTTATTTTCCAACAATATATATTTATTGATTTCAGAGAGGAAGGGAGAGAGAGAGAGAGAGAGAGAGAGAGAGAGAGAGATGATGAGAGAGAATCATTGATGGGCTGCCTCCTGCACACCCCCTACTGGGGATCGAGCCTGCAACCCTGGCATGTGCCCTGACTGGGAATCGAACCGTGACCTCCTGGTTCATAGGTCGATGCTCAACCGCTGAGCCAGCTGGCAAGGCATAATCTAATTTTATTTATTTATTTATTTATTTATTTATTTATTTATTTATTTATTTATTTATTTTTAATGTATTTTACTGATTTTTTACAGAGAGGAAGGGAAAGGGATAGAGAGTTAGAAACATCGATGAGAGAGAAACATTGATCAGCTGCCTCCTGTGGGGATGTGCCCGCAACCAAGGAACATGCCCTTGACTGGAATCGAACCTGGGACCCTTCAGTCCGCAGGCCGACGCTCTATCCACTGAGCCAAACCAGTCAGGGCATAATCTAATTTTAAATGGTACAGAGGGCTGCTGCGTCTCTCCGTGCCAAGCATCCAATCTGTTGCCAAGTCCAGCAGACTTTGCCTTTAACGTGCCTCCTCCTGGCTTTCGCCACTGCAGTGTTAGAAACTTCTAAATCATTCCCTACGTTCCTTTGCTGGGGCTGTCATCATAAAGCACCACAGGTGGGTGGCCGGGATTTATTTTCTCAGCTTTGAGGATAGAAGTCCAGGACCAAGGTGTCCACAGATTTGGTGTCTTCTCTCCCTGGCTTGATGATGGGCACCTTCCCGCCGGGTCCTCGCCTGGCCTTCCCGCCGTACTTTTTTGGGTGTCCAGATTTCCTCTCATGAAGACACTGGTCAGACTGGCCCCGGGCTCACCTTAACAACCTCATCTTAACATAATCACCTTTTCAGAGGCCTCATCGCCCAATTCAGTGCATTCCGTGGGACTGGGCATCAAGCCTTCAACACCTACATTTTGAAGGAACAAAATTCTGCCTGTAATACTCCCCAGGTTTCTCTTCATATCAAACCCCTTTTCCAAGCAAAAGTCTCCACTTCTGTCCAGCATGTTCCTGACCACCTCTTTGTTGGCTGAATGAGTTCCAATGAACTCCACTATTTGCAAAGAGAAGTTTGAACATATAGCCTGGCATCCCTGGGCTTCTATCCCCCAGCCCACCTTTCCATCCACAGCTCTAGCCTTACATCTGACCTTCCAAACAACGGGAAGAATCGGTCTTCCCTCTACCCTGGCAGAAATACCCTGTCTTCTCCGCGGTGCCACCTCCAACGCCCATGCCTCCACCAAGTGTCCCTCCATCCTTTCTGCGGGGGACAGCCCTGGCTCTTGAACCACAAACACACACTCGTTTGGTAACAGTCTCCTGTGTCCGTCATTCTCCTCAGCAGTCCAGGAGGGTTTGTGGAACTTGCCCTGTGCCCTTGCTCTTAATCCATGAAGCTAGTGTGGGCTGACCACAGACCTCTGACCTCAGGTGTGGGCACAGGACCCAGGTCTGGCCAGTGACCGTCTCCAACGCCCGGGCTACAGGTATCGTGAAAGAGCACACCTTTGTTTATTGAGCACTAATCCTGGGGTTTCTGCTTGGACACTTGGGAACGAGAAAGCCTTTTAGTTTGGGGTGTTAAATTAGTAGAAATAAACCTGGGCTATGGGCTCTTAGCAACTCCAACAGGATAAAGAGAAATAATTCAAACCCTGGAGAACATCAGTGATACCGAGCAATTTTAAAGGCTACCAGAGGGAATCTATTATTTAGGAAGGTGTGACAATTAGACAAACAGCAGCCTTCTCACTAGAATAATGAAGACATCCAAGTTATATCATCAAACTGTTAAGGAAAAATAACTGTGAAGAAATTTATTCCGGCCTACGCAGAAGGAGGACAGATGGTGCAGGGACTCGAAGGGAACTACTGAGGAACTCATGTGGGAATAAGAAAAACGAAGGTGACTCTAGGTTTTCAGCCTAAGGAAATGGAAAACAGAGCCAGCATTCACCGAGAAGAGAAAGGAGAAATGTGTCAGTAATGACAATACATACAAATGGATTAAACTCACTTGTTAAAAGAAAGAGGCAATGGATGTATTCATCGGACACACAGTAATACGACAGTCTTTCTTACATGAATATATGTATATTTCTGAGAAAATTTATGTAAATGGACCTCTTTCCTTTAACTGTCAAGTTTCTTGCAATTTTCTAAGAGGGTCTCTTGAGGCCAAGAGATATTTTAAAACACTTTAAAATGTGCAAAAAAAATATGGTGTATCCAAGTAGGCAACAAGAGTTAAAAAATGTAGGGGGTAACTATCTTTCTACTAATTTTGATATGATTTTTTATAAGTTTATAAAGAACTTAGTTCAGAAATTCTAAGCTAGTGAGCCCTCAGTAAATGTTTGATAAAGCTAACATCATCATCGTTATTGTTTATAGCAGTTGAAGCCTCATTATATACACTAAAATGGCAAGGATTTTCCATTATTATTGTACTGAAACCCAGTATTAAATTTGAAATAATCATCTCCCACTGCTTTTTATACCAAGTGGAGACCCAACCACTTTAGATCTGCTTAGGCAAAGACTATAGAAAAAGAGGTTTTGAAATAATGGAATTAAAATCCTTATTTTTTTCTTTTTGGGGGACTCACAACAACATTGTTTTGCTAGTTATACTTCTCAGTTCATGGCCCAGGATCAAGGTGAGGACCCTTACTTTTATCCTCTGCTCCCCTCTCTACGTCCCCTGCCCCTCCTGGTAGACAATTTGTTTTCTGGGTCCCCTACTTACAGGTGTGCTATGGAGCTTGCATGGTTGTTTTTCTGTGCATGCATTTTTACTTGTAAACGTGTGGTTGTGCCCCAGGTGCCACTGTTTCGTATTGTCTCGCCCCCTCGCTCCTCTCCATGGTAGTGTGCGTGTAAGCCTCACCACCTCTCCCTGCGGCTCAGCATTTGCTGCAGACATAGCCCACGCACCACCTCGTGCACCGTCCTCAGCACATCAGTGCACCCCCGGGGGCCTCCACACGCCTGCACCTCCATCCCATTGTGCCAGGGCTTTCTACAGCCTCCAGAGACCACACTGCTGACCCAGCACACCCCACACCGCACTGCGCTTCTCATGCGGTGACCTTACAGATGTCTGAGATGGCTCAGCGTAAGGAGCCAGTACGAGAATCTCAAGTAACACGCTGAAGGTACACGTGTGTGTCTGTGCCCATGTGTGTCCCATATAATACAATTACATGCAAGTGGTGAATATGTGTATAGCATGTGGGACTACAAAAATGTCACCATATACCCACCCCTCTAGCGCTGGCACCTCGCACAGAGCCTGAAAAATGGTAGACACGGAATAAATGAATGTTTGATGAGTGGGTGAGTCCATGAACAAAAGGAACTAAGGCTGAAGGCTTTGGAGTGGGCTCTCCAGGTGATGGAAGGACACCTGGGAAGTTTACGTGGGCAGAGAGTTCTGCATTCCCAACTCCAACCCGGATTCCACAGACAAGATATATAAAGAAATCAACTTAAGGGTTTTCTCCTTTTCCCCACTTAGGGAACACAGTGGTAAACAACCACATTTGTCAAGTGCAGAGTCGTAAATATCCAGGTAGCTATTTTTTGCAGGAATGACTCAATCCAACCTTATCATTATGATGCTTGAATAAGTCCAATAGAAGCAAAGAATTCATAAAGAGGCAGAAAAGAAAGAGCCACACAAGGTAATTTATTATTTTTAAAATATATATATATATATATATATATATATATATATATATATATATATATATATTTATTGAGTTTAGAGAGGAAGGGAGAGGGAGAGAGAGCTAGAAACATCAATGATGAGAGAGAATCATTGATTGGCTGCCTCTTGCATGCCCCACACTGGAGATCGAACCCACAACCCAGGCATATGCCCTGACAGGGAATCAAACCATGACCTCCTGGTTCATAGGTCAACGCTCAACCACTGAGCCACGCTGGCCCGGCCCAAACCATGTGTTTTAAATACCGATGACTAGCACATCTTGTAATTATGCTTCTCACCGGGGTCCCGGGAAGACACCCCCACACAGGAAACTATACTCTGCCCAATACTGCCAAGCCCAGTGCTTTCCCCGGCCTCCACTCCATCCTTCCACCCAGGAGTCACGGAGGCACACAGGGCTGCTCGGCTCCTCATGGGATGTGGGCGACGTGATGTGAGCACAGGCCACCCCATTTCATTGTGGGTACCGTGTGTCGTACCCATCGAAGGTTTTGGCAACCTTGCGTTGAGCAAGTCTAGCAGTGCCATCTTCCCCCACAGGCTCAGAGGAGGGTTCGCATTTCTTAGCAATAACGTATTTTTAATTAAGGTACATACATTTTTAGACACAGTGCTATTGCACACTTGAGAGACTACGGTATAGTGTAAACATAACCTATGTGCACCATTCCCGGCGGAATGGTGCGACTCAATTACAATATCCGTGCTAGGGCAGGGGTCTGGACCTGAACCCGCGGTGTCTCTCTGTACCACTGGGTTCAGCTGGGGTTCCAGGAGTCCACAAGGAATTCAGAGAGTATTCTTAATTTTAGCCCAACCTGCAAAACCCAGTGGTTGAGCATCAACCTGTGAGTAAGAGGTCACGGTTCAATTCCCCAGTCAGGACACACACCCAGGTTGTGGGCTTCATCCTCAGTAGGGGGCAGCCAACCGATGATTCTCTCTCATCATTGATGTTTTTCTATCTCTCTCCTTATCCTTTCCTCTCTGAAATCAATAAAAAACATATATTTTTAAAAACTGCTCCCTTTCATGCTGTGTGGACTCGCGTGCTTGAGCAATGCTTTTTGCCTCCAATTTCCAACAGTGAGGTTCTCTAACTACATTTGTTGGCATCACGTGAAGTTGGGGTTGTTGTTTTCTCTAATCTCCCTTGCATGGTGTTCAGGGGGAAGCCCTAGTTTTGAAAGGATTGTGTTTCTGTCGTTCGTGCTGTTTGCCTCCTCCTGGGGCCCCTCCGCTCTGGGGAAGTCAGGGCAGCAGGCGTGGGCTGTGTCACCTGGACACCAGGACCAGGGATCAACCTGAAGCCCCGGAGGGTCTATACTATAATCACCGACAAGATTCACATACAGTCATCCCCTCAAATCCTCCTAGGGCTCTCACCAATAATTCTAGATGTGGAGAAGCCAGACAAGAAAGAAGGAGGCGGTCTTCTGAGTTCAACAGCCTACAGACCCCGATAAAATAAAAACCATGTTGCCCGTCTGGTGTGGCTCAGTGGGTAGAGTGTCAGCCCCAGCACCGAAGGGTCGAGGGTTTGATTCCTGGTCAAGAGCACATACCTGGGTTGCAGATTCGATCCCCGACCCTGGACAGAGTGAGTGAGGGAGGCAACTAATTGATGTGTCTCTCTCACATTGATGTTTCTCTCTCCCTCTCTCTGTCTCTCTCCCCCTCCTTCCACTCTCTCTAAAAAATCAAAGGAAAAAATACCCTCAGGTGAGGATTAACAGAAAAAAACAGACAGATAAATACATAAATAAACCCATAATAACTACCATGCACTAGGGGCCACACTCGGTGCTGTGCATGAGTTCCATGAGGTTACAGCTATGGCATGAGGTGCAGTTCACCTCCTTCCACAGACGAGGAAGCCGAGATCAGAAGGCACATCCCAGGTCACAGCCCTAGAAAGAGACAGAACCAGCTCCATCTCGGCCATGGTGATGCTGGCAGCCCCCACTCTTCACGGCGGTGGGTCCGCGGTACCCATGCCCCTGCGTGTGCACTAGATGGAAAGTGTCCTTGGTAAAGGCCGCAGCACCCGGAGGAGACATGGGCGCTGGGGTTGAGACCAAAAATCTATTCTAACCCCGAGTCTGTCAACTTGGCCTCAGGGTTGAGACCAAAAATCTATTCCAACCCCGAGTTGGTCAACTTGGCCTATGAACCAGGCCTGGGATTTTATGTGAGTAGAGGAATGTTATTTCTAAGACATTATCAGTGTTGGGTATCAAATCCAAGAAAACAGCAAAAGTTGGCGAGACAAGGCCTTCAACTATCAGAAGAAAGATATACACCAAAGACTGGATGTACAGATATTAGAGAGAAAAAAAGTCTTCAAGGAAAACACCAGGGAACTCCAGGGAGACCGCGCGTCCACAACCCCGTCCCATGGTTTTATGGGAACCGTAATTTAATAGACGGGAAGCACGCAGGCTGGATAGTGTGCGCATTACGGCGTTCACGAGTCATAAAACCATCTTCATTTCAGCCGGTCACATCTTCTGTGTAAATCGCTCCAGGGCCTTCCAAATGGCGAGAGGAGCAAGGACTGGATCCAGTGAAGTTCATTTAAAAGCGACTGCGTACGTTACTTACGATTTAAATAATTCCCATTTTGCGAGGATTGAAAACCACTGGCGAGGCAGTCAAGGGAAGAAGACATTTCTAAAGAGTCGGACTCTCGTTAACACTTCACGTGCCAACTCGGCTGTTGAAGGGAGCTTGCAGGTTTAGCTCACTCTTTTTTCAATTTGACACAGAAAATGATACCAGCCGTTTGCTGCTCTGGAAGTGCTAGCCTTGTCTGAACGACACAGCCCTGTCACAGGAAGCCAGGACTTCCCTCTCCTGGCTCTGCTTTTCAGATAGAATAACATTGTGTCGTCTTATCCCGGGTTATTGCTCCCATAAAGTCCTCTCCAGGGTGAAAATGCAAGGTGAGCAGTCCCTTTCCCGGGAGCCAGCCTCCTGCCACAGAAGATGAGCCTCTAATACACTGGAACATCACAACGGCCCGGGCCACAACCTTCCTTTCCAGCAGCTTATCATTCACCGACCTGCTTCTTCTCTCTCCCATCCAGGGGGCTCACATTATTCTCACGTGGTACACAGAACGCTGGTCACACATCATAGCTAAACAACCTTTGCCCTTGACAAACCCATTACCCAGAGCACCCAGCCCTGGCTTTAGGCGGATGAGCGTTGTTCTCAGCCTGAAATCGCCTTCCAGCTCCCACCGTCCGCCTAACCCAGCTCTGCCTGGCTTTGCGCCTTTGTCCTCTTCATTTCACAGTGGATTACTTTAGGGCAGGAAGCGTGGAGAAGAGCCTCACTCGCTTCTAAAATTTCACGGAAATAAACTCTTTGCAGTTTGCCAAACTACCCTGGGAAAACGCTTTTCTCCTCAAATCCAAAAGTAAAGTTTTAAATCCTCATTTGCCATCAACAACACGCGAGTAGGCCTGTCCAACACCTCCGACTACTGAACGTAAATACGTCATGATGTACACGGACTCCCATGTACAGGCACACAGCAGCACATGTGTGTGCACACAAGTATATATGTACGCACACGTGTGTGCACAGACACCCATGCTATATGCATGTACATGTGCGCGCACACATGCATGTTATAACCAGCAAGTCACCTTCTCATTTCATGATGCAACTCAGCCCAAATTCACTTTCAGGTCACACCAACAAAGGGTTGTTTTTTTTTCCCAGGGAAAGAAAGCCAAACAGAATATGAGACAATAACTCTAGCCTCCTGCTTATATTCCAAAATATTATCCCGTGAAAGGTGACAATGAGGGTTACTCCTCTAGAGAAAGAAACCAATCTCCAAAATAATGTCCCGGAAATAGCTTTCTACTGAGATCCGCTTCTTTATTTTCAAGAGGAAAAATAACACAAATAGAGGCAGCATTTGAGCAAATTGCATGGTAAGAAGCGTCCGCATTAGGCACGCGGCCCTCTTTCCGTTTAGGAGGGGAAAGTCTTCTCATAGCAGCAAACACTGCGGAATATTAACAACGGCCTGGCGCACCCTCGTGTTTTCTTTCTGAAATATTTTAGTGTCTTCTGTAAGGCTTAGTTACTACTCACATAACCAAAATCACCACCACCACCACTAGAGAACATGAAGGAGGGGCATGTCCTTGAGATGACCTTGAAATAACTGACTCTCAAAATAACTGTTCCTGAAGTGATCCCTGAAATTGCTGAATTTTTATGTTTCAGTAAAATTCAAGCCCCCCAACAACCTCCCCTGATGTTCACTGACCTGGGGAATGTCCATCGGTCAGTTACAGCGGACAGGGCGGATGTGTGTCTGTCCGTCCAGGTGGCGTCTCCGTGTTTGTGGACAGGAGACACAGGACAGGTCTGCAGCAAAGGCAGCCACACTTCAATCTTTGCTAAAATCGTGAGGGACAGACCACTGGTCATTTCATTCCCCAGAACTGGAACAGCCCTGCTCCTTTTCTAACTGGGATTAGACTGGAAGCTTGTTTTTAAGTTTTCAGTTGAGCAAATCTGGGCTTTGGAGTCAGACCACCCGAGTTCAGGCACCAGCTGTTGGCTGAGTAATAAGGACCCCATTCGAGGCCTCCTGAGGACCTTGTACGCAAGGACGGACAGGCGCTCATAAAAGGCAAAGGAAGCCCGGCCAGTGTGGCTCAGTGGTTGAGCATTGACCTATGAACCAGGAGGTCACAGTTCCATTCTCGGTCAGTGCATATGCCCAGGTTGGGGGCACGATGCCCAGGTTGGGGGCGCGATCCCCAGTGTGGGGTATGCAGGAGGCAGTGGATCAATGATTCTCTCTCATCATTGATGTTTCTATTTCTTTCTCCTGCTCCCTTCTTCTCTGAAATCAATAAAAATATTTTTTTTAAAGGAAAAGGAAAAGAAAGACAACAAAAGACAGAGAGCCTGTCCCCACTGGAGGTGACAGAGACCTGACACCTGGGGCAACATGGGGTCCCTGACTGGACGGATCAGAAAAAGCACGTCAGGGCCCTGACCGGTTTGGCTCAGTGGATAGAGCGTCGGCCTGCAGACTGAAGGGTCCCAGGTTCGATTCCGGTCAAGGGCATGTACCCTGGTTGCGGGCACATACCCAGTAGCGGGTGTGCAGGAGGCAGCTGATCAATGTTTCTCTCTGATCGATGTTTCTAAGTCTCTAGCCCTCTCCCTTCCTCTCTGTAAAATATCAATAAAATATTTTTTTTCAAAAAGCACGTCAGGGGGACAGTTGGAGAAATGTTAATATCTGAAAATAATCAGACTTTTTATGAGCCTAACTTTTTTTTATGTTTTCTATTAATCTGTCTGTTACAGGGGTGTCAGTCAAGAATGTAGGAGGGTAGAGGGAAAAAGTTAGGCTCATAAAAATAATCCACCTTGTGTTCTTACCTTTATAAACTGTGTGCAGGACCATTTAAGGAAGCTGGGGAAGACACATGGGGAATTTATGAAGTGATTTTGAACTTGGCGTACTTTTTGTCAGCCTGAGATTATTTCAAAGTTAAACGGTTTTTTAAAAGTTATGTTTTATGTAAAATGCAGCTTATATTTCACACATACATACATACATACATACATACATACATACATAAAAGATCTAAACGGAGCCCAGGGCCTCCCCTGATGTCAGCACAGAATTTTAATCATTCGCTCCAGGTTCATAACTCACTTTAAAATAGCAAGAGGGAACCCCTTCTTTTAAGGCTGCTTCTGACTCATGACATGAATGTTAGCCTATCAGTCCCATACCGCTTTCTGCATCTCTAATAAATTCTGGAACTTTCCAGGGGATCAAGAGGCAGGGATTGCGGGTTCCCAGGCAGAAGTTGCCCTGGAGTACAGAGAGGCTGCTAAACGACAGATGCTGTTCCAGGCGCGACCTGTAGGTGGCTCTGACCCTTCGAGGTGTATTTTTCAAAAACTGTAGTTCAGTGTCCTAGATTTCCAGGCTGACAGATTTTACACCAACACTCAGAATTCTGGCTTCTCTCTGGAAATGGGGAAACACTGGTCCAGTCCCCGTGGTCACGCACCCCAGGGCCTGAGGGGAAGTGGCCCCTGGCTTCTGTGTTCTGATGCCTAGTCCCCACCCCTCCCTACTGTCTCCCCAGGCCCTTGTCCCTCACTTCCATCATCTGGCTTCACGCTTGCAACCTGGGTTAGCAATAGAGAGTAATGTCAGATCAGGAAAATGTTGGAGAACTCCCTACCATTATTATAAAAGACTCCAGAGAGCGCTCTTTGTGAGGGAAATCTACATAATTACACAGAAATAGAAACACTTGCGCAGGAAATGTTAAAGCCAAATAACACATGATATAAAAATAAAATATGGTAATGTATTCTGAGGCAATGGTACATTTACCTCCTTAAGTTGAATGTTTTTACTTTAAATAAGAGCATTATGCGAAGTAATAAAAGACTCATACATTTAAAATTTGTTTGGAAGAAACATTAATGAACTCCATAAAATGTAAAAATAATACAAAAGACTATTTTAGAAGTTTTTTGGTGTGCGTGTGTGTGTTTTAAAAGAAGACAAACAGTCTCCCCCAAATTCAAAATAATTCTACTCATTAACATTTTTTGATGTTAAAAGATTACTTAGAGGATTGCAGTAAGAAAAAAAAAAAGAAAGAATATTATTAGAACTACAGATCTCTGTTACTGCATTTCATGGACAGTCTCATAATAAAATAGATTAAAAGACAAATTAATCACGTGCTTCCCTTCCAGGGAAATCACGTGTCCACGTTACCATAGCAACTACATACATTTCCTATTAACTTTCTTATTACGGGGAAAAAATCAGTAACGACAGGTTACTTAAGAGAACATACAGCTTTTGGAGATGCCTATTTATTTAGCTAATATTATTACCAAAACCGCTTTCCGATGAAAAATCGAAGGCAAGTCCTCTTTGAAAATGAGTATCGCCAGAAATGAAGCAGGTGTTAGCAGGCCCAGCCAGACCCCGCCTCTCCGTGGCGCCTACACGGTCTCCACTAATTATGTGTCAAACAGCATCCGCTGGGCCAGCCATGCGGCTGTAATTGTACATGTTAGGCTCATAAAAACATACCACTAACCTTTGAAATTGCCTTGAAAATTAAAACAGCAGCCAACTTTCTTTCAGTTCAACTAAATGCTATTGGTCCTGGATTTCCCAGAACTGGTTAGCATGAAAAAAAAAAAAAAATAGATAAGTCAATGAGGGTTTTTTTCCACCCCCCCTAGAAAGACTGTCCAATGAAATGGGATTTACCATTTGGGTTTTAGCTGCACAACTGCTTCATCCACATTAGACCCGTAACAGATTAGAGTCTGGAGGCTTTTTATTTTGTCTCTGATTTTTTTTGTCTTGCAAATTCAAATGCTCTCATACAACCAAGCAAACGGGGCTCCAGGGGCAGGGGCAGGGAGGTGCAGAAGCACAAGCCTGGGTTGAGGGAGTAAGTACGTCTCCGCTCTTCAAATCCATCTTTTCCAGTTCTATGGCCTCTGGTTACACAGGTTAAGGTCCCTGGGTCCCACGTGGGTCGTCTTTGTTTGCAAAAGGGAGCTGTATGATTGAAAAATGCTTTTCACGTTTTATTATAACCTTATTCACTTTGTTAACCACTAATACTTTGGGTATTTTTCATAAGAAAAAAAAAAAAACCCCACAGTCTAAACTCTGCCTCTAATATCTTCACCCCCTCTTCCCTTCAAAGCAGAGAATCAAAGAGGAAGCAACCTTACTGGGTTTTGTTTGTTTGTTTGCAGCTGAAGGACCAAGAGAAGAGTGAAGCCGCATGATCCCTGCTGGCCAGAGGGTGGTTTTGTCCTTCCTGACGTCCGGAAAGTGCCCTCAAGCTTTTGAGGTGAAAAGAATGTGTTATATTTTTTATCTCAGTTCTCTTTGTTCCTCTCCCGGCGCAATAGCATCAAAAATCTGGCTTGACGAGTGAACAATTTTACTTTTATTTCATCCTAGAATTTGTAAAGTGCAAGACAGAAAGTACCAGAAGGTTTCTAAATTCTCTGATCGCATAGAGGATGGTCAGGTATTGAAGGGAACCAGATTGTGTTGCCCCAAATTATGCCACTTGCGCATATTGACTACTTTGAGCTAAAGGCCCTTAAAAAACATCAAATGCAAGAAGGACACCCAGACCCCCTTTCACTCCTGAGAGCAGGAGATACATCTCCGGGAACAGGTGCCCTCCCAGTTCAGGAGGAAGGAAGATATTTTCAGCAGCCCAGTGAAGGTACCAGAGGAATCCACACACAAACCCCACTCCATCCGTGTCTACCATGTATCTAACCATAGTTTGCCACCTGGGAAGCAAGGATTGCTTTCTGTCATCCTGTCAGCCTCTACACATTTACTGTTCTTTGTTGAGAATGCCAGGTAAGCTGGAGTTCTAACCACCTTTTAGAGTTACTCTTGTTTTAGTTTTCTCTGGTGTGATATGCAGGTCATGTGTCAATAAACTCTGTTTTCTGTTGTTCATCTGTCTGTTACAGGGGTGTCAGTCAAGAATGTAGGAGGGTAGAGGAAAAGTTACTTTTCCTCCCCTACAGTATAAACATAATTTTATTAAGTCCCTTGTTAGCCAACATGTTGGATAATCCCATTCACTCCTCTGCACCTGGACACCCTACAAAGAGAGACAGCAGCAGACACTATTAGAGGCTGGAGACGCTGACCTACAGTGGCCCCTGTATTGACTGAAGAAAGCAAACAATTTACAACATATCCCAGTTTTTCCATTCATCTCCAGTGGCTTCATAATCACCTTAATTTCTACCTTGTCACTATCAACCCCCCATTTCTTATTTACCCATCATCTTTTCTCTCATTGAACCCTCAAAGGAAAAAAATCACAATAACTCTTAGCAACTAATCTGGACACATTTCAACAATGGCCTCTATCACATTAAATATGGTTCTATGAACAAGAAAGTACACAATAACCACATCCTGTGTGGAAACTAGGTATGAGTGGACTAGTGCTGTGTTCAGGGCACCACACACTGGACTTCCACCTCATTAATTTGTTGTCATGAGGTTGGCCAGGTAGTAGTGGCTAAAGTTCGGCCCCTATCCGAGCCCGTTCCACTACTGGCAGTGTCTAATGGAAGCGACAATCCAAACGGCCACAGCACCTCATCCTTTTCGCAATGGCCAACCATTTCCATAAACACAGTCAGGGCCCATGCTTTCCAGCTGATATGGGAACACAGTCAGACCCCACGCTTTCCAGCAGATATGGGAACACAGTCAGGGCCCACGCTTTCCAGCAGATATGGGAACACAGTCAGGGCCCATGCTTTCCAACAGATATGGAATGCTTACAAAAGTGGGACTGCTCTTGCAGGCAGCAAACATTGTTTCGTGCATCATTGCTGACACCCGGAACACAGAGCATGTGCCTCCCCAGGGCTGACCCAGCTTTTGGGAGAAGAGATGCTGATCATGCCTGTTGAACAAGTAACCACGTGTGCAATGTTACTTAAAACGTCATGCTCCAGATGGTCATACTCTTTCTCTGCAGGGAAGGTTGGTTTGCCTTGAGCTATTTTGAGACAAAGCATAGTCTAAATAATTTTCCCTTTGGGGGACGAGAATTGCTACTATTCACTGAAAGAACATGGTTGTTCAGAAGAGGCAAATAATTACATTTGTCTACATTCTAGGTAGACAGAGCTGTCCTGATTCCCAAACTGGCCTTGACGAGGTGATAAACTGTGTGGATTCATGCCCAAACCGGATGTTGACGGACCGCATTTGGTGATAATATAACTCATACCAAGTACATTGTGCTGGGATTGTTTTTAATGGTCATGGGTGTTCCAGAGGGAATGTAAGTGTTCCATTCACAAGCTGTACCAACTCAAGTTAGATCTGATCATTCCCAAAGCAATCATGATGCATTGCAGATCATCAAAAGCCAAGAACATGGTCATCTTCTCCCTGGTTTGGGGCCGACGTGGGGAAAAGCATGACCAGACAGCTTGGTACATGTACCATCTTAACCAGGATAAAACAGGACAAGAAGAGAAATGGCATGTGCACATTGAAATATTTAGGTGTGTGTATTTTTGTCACTGAGAATGCTAGTCTGTTGATTCACTTTCTATGAGGTAAGTTTTCTGTGTTCACAATTGAGAAAACAGAGGCTCAGAAACAGTAAACATCTTGTTCAAGGCTCCAAATTGGGAAGCCAGAGAATTGGAGTTAGGGTTTAGGTCGGTTGCCATGGAGACCATGGCCTTGCCTGCCCATCGATGCTGCTTTCAAAAGCCAAAGCTATTAGAAGTGCAGAACCAGTGGTTTAAACATATTAGCTCATCTGGTGATGTTTCCTGAAGGGTGTGAACACGAGTCGCTAACACTAAGATTAGTCTGGTCAGAAGAAAATAAACCACAACTCACTCAGGCATTAGAATAAACAACCTCCACCTGGCTGGGGTGGCTCAGTGGTTGAGCGTCAACGTATGAACCAGGAGGTCACAGTTCAATTCCCCATCAGGGCTCATGCCGGGGTTGCAGGCTTGCTTCTCAGTGGGGGGGGGGGGGGGGGGGGGGGGGTGCATGAGGCAGCCGATCAATGATTCTCTCTCATCATTGATTCTTCTCTCTCTCTCTCTCCCTCTCCCTTCCTCTCTGAAGTCATTCAACATACATTTAAAAAAGAATGAACAACCTCCCTTAGGTTGGGGGGCACTAAATGCTATGTGAAACTCACCCGGAGAATGTGACTATAAGACAAAGCTTGACACCCCGTTGACATGACCACAAACAGAACGTTAGGGTCCACGTTACCGCACGAAGAACTTTTTACTTGGTACCAGGTACGAGTAGGTAAGGAGGGGACTGAGGCTGTCGCAGACGCCAAGGTGGGCCCCTCCTTTCATTCTCCCTCCACCCCTTGACGCCTCACACTAGAACAGCTCCCCTGGCAGCCACAGGCCCTCTCAGCAAAGGCCAGCATCGAAGGCCTCCATGGGAAGACGCCGAAGAAAGGGGAGCATCAGTCCTAATATTAGGCAACGTTGGAGGCTCTTTTCATCTTTGTTCAGGTTCTCATTTCCATCGGCAAGTGACGCACAGCAGGCTCCGCGCGGCCTTGTCTATAAATACGATCATGCTTAATTCAGCGAGAGAAGCCTGAAAGTCAGAACGCTGAGCCTCTACAGGTTTGCTGCGGGTGGAAAGCCGGGAGGAAAGGAAAGGCTACCAGCAGAGGTTTCAAAAGATGAAGATGAATAAGTAAAATATCTTCGCGGCAGGAGAACCATCTGGGGCCAGATGCTGCCGAACAAACATTTATTATTTCCATCCATTGGAGGTTTCGTAGCAAATGCACTTCCCAGACGAGACGCCAAACGGGAAATGCCCGTCTAACAATCAAGTATGCAGAGCTCCCCACTCAGGACAACTGCTCCAGAGAGACCCCCGACCTATGTCAGTAACACAAAAATAACTCAGAGCTTGTGCTAGGAATAAAAGGCACAGAGCTCAAAACTGGACGTAAACAGAGCAAGAAATCAATTCGATGTGATTTCGACAAACTGATAGCAGCGTCAGCATCTCCCTGGTTTGTGCTAATCCTTTTTTTAAAAAATTGATTTCAGAGAGGAAGGGAGAGGGAAAGAGAGATAGAAACATCAATGATAAGAGAGAATCATTGATTGGTTGCCTCCTGCACCCGCGCCGCCCCCCCCCCCCCCCCGCTCTGAGGATCGAGTCTGCAACCTGGGCATGTGTCCTGACCTGGAATCGAACCATGACCTCCTGGTTCATAGGTTGATGCTCAGCCACGGAGCCACGCCGGCTGGGCTAGAGAGATGATTTTAAACTCTATTTGGAAAATACATAGGACGTTGTCAACGTTAGTTAAAAGAGGCAAAGGTGAGGGAATGCAGACTGGTGCAGCTCACTGTGGGAAACATATGGAGGGCCCTCAAATAATTAAACAGGGCGCTGCCTTATGACTCAGCGATTCCAATTCTGGGAAGAGAGCCAAAGGAACCCCAAAATCACTAACGCGAGGAGATCTGCACCCCATGTTCACCACTGCGATACCTACAACAGCCAAGACGTGGAAACAGCCTAAGTGCTCATCCAGGTGATTTATGGGGTGTCCCCCTAAAAGGTATACACATACATTTTTTTGATAACTCAGTTGATATTTCCTTACTAGTATTTTCAGATTTAATCCATAGGCATTAATAATTATTCAAAGTGTATGAAGATTTTTTGGGTGCAGCCTGTATCATGAAATATTATTAAGCCATAAAAAATGAAATCTTGTCATTTGCAACAACATGGATGGACCTTGAGTAAAATATGTTAGACAAAAACAAATACTACAGCCCAATTGGCATGGCTCAGTAGTTGAGCGTCGACCTATGAACCTAGAGGTCACAGTTCAATTCCTAGTCAGGGCACATGCCCAGGTTGTGGGCTCGATCTCCAGTGTGGTGGAGGGGGGGGGGGTGTGCAGGAGGCAACCAATCAACGATTCTCTCTCATCACTGATGTTTCTATTTCTCTCCCTCTCCCTCTCTGAAATCAATAAAATATATATTTCAAAAGAAAACAAAAGAAAAAACAAATACTACATCCCATGCTACATTCAAGGCCAAGAAGTGGAAGACACACCCCCACCTGATTTAGGAAGAAATGCAAAAAGCTCATGGCACAGAGCAAGGAACAGGGAAGGGACAAAAGTCGGCCCGATGGCTCCATCTGTCCCCAAATCTCCATCTTCCTTACTGGGAAATCCAGACCAATCGGAAATCAGTCTCGAATGCTATTATTCATTATATTATTATTCATTTAAAAATGATCAGGAAGATCCATTTTGCAGCTTTCATTCTGAAAAATTCACCATCAAAACCCACTTAAGGACTTACAAGTTCAGTTTTTATAAATCATGGACATGCACATTATCAGGAAGTTGCTAGAAACTCCCCGTACCTCTTGGGAGTACATTTCCTATTCCTTTAAGGAATGAATACCTCTACTCAGCATGTAGGTCGAGCCCAATTCTGAGTCTTTTACATTCTGGGAGGCACAGGAGAGGAACATAAATTTATAAAATGTGACATTTTAATCAAGCTCCAAGCTGTTGGCTAATTACATTCCACGGCACTAAAAGGAAAGCCAGGAGTGTCAGGTTGGTGCAGAGATGAACACAAAATTGTCCTTAGTACTTCTCGGATCCCTCTGAATACCACGCTCCCCAATCGCCCAGAAAAGAGAGAGCAGTAAATCCTCCTAAAAGTCATATTTCCAATTTTCTTTTCCATTTCATTTTGGAGGAAATTTGGACCCGGGTCTATTCAGACGCTGACATTTTCTTTCTGCACATGTTTTCTATACAAAAAAAAAAAAAATATGTAGAATGGATCTACCAGTAACACTGGAGACCATTAAGCTACGGAAGCATGAAATCAACTAGAAATTATTATTTTAATTCTATGCACTTGTGCATAACAGTGAACAAGCCTTTGTCAGGACCCTACCTAGTGCTCTACATGCAGATGGGGATGGAGTTCAGAACGCAGCCCCAGGGACACACTCAAAACCATGAGACCTGCCCCCTGGCTCAGGGAGGCCAGCCATGGACCAGGGACTGAGGCCGACACACGCCAACCCTCCCTGGAATGGGCCTGAACTCACCTGACCTGGTTTTCTAAGGATATTATACATGAAATACACAAGAGGCACTGCTGTTTTATTTTATTATTATTATTATTATGTTTTAAATATATGTTTATTGATTTCAGAGAGGAAGGGAGAGGGAGAGAGAGAGAGAGACACATCAATGATGAGAGAGAATCATTGATTGGCTGCCTCCTGCATGCCTTGCACTGGGGATTCAGCCCCGAAACCCAGGCGTGTGCCCTTGACTGGAATCGAAACCAGGACCCTTTAGTCCATCGGCCGACACTCTATCCACTGAGCCAAACAGGCTAGGGCTGCACTGCTGTTTTATTGGGAGAGACTTCCCCTCACACAGAGCGAGGGAGAGGAGAGGGACTGTATGCAAACACGACCAGGTAACTGACCAAAGGCACGGCCATTCCCTGCTCAGGGAGCAGCACCTGAGGTGGACATGACTCCGGGCCATTTTCTCCCACAAGGTGATCTCCCTTCCAGTAAGCAAAGACCTGGAGAGGATGATGCTCAGCGAAATAAGCCAGTCAGAGAAAGACAGGTATCACATGATCTCACTCATATGTGGAATCCAATGAACAACATAAGCTGATGAACAAACTAGATCCAGAGACATAGAACCATGGGGCCGAATCTCAAGGGAAGGCGGGGGAGGGTGAGTGGGAAGAGATCAACCAAAGACCTTGTATGATACATGCATAACCTGTGGACACAGACAATGGGGTGGTAAAGGCCTGGGCTGGGGTGAGGGCGGGGCTGGCTAGAAGAGGACAATGGGGCGGGGAGGGGACGTGTGTAATACTTTCAACAATGAAGATCGAAAACTAAAGAATAAAGTGAGAGGATGGAGTGGAGGGACCACGCACTTCATGCCTCTGTGGCCTCCGGGTTGCGTGGCAGCCAGGAGGAGGCTGACGGTGAAGCAGGCTCTTTGTGGTACTCACCACAGTGGAGGCCCCTGTAAGAGCCGGGCTGGCCGCCCGCCCCCTTTATACTTGGGTCCCCTTGGAAAATGAAAACCATCACAGGCTCAGAAAGGCCTTTCGAAGACACCACACCCATGCTTTCATTCTAAGATTAGGCCACAAAAAACAAGGGCGAGGGTGAAGCCTGGAACTGCAATTCGGCGATGTTTCCTCCTCTGGTCCAGAGAGCTTGTAAACGGGTGCTCTGTGTCACTGACCAAGTGAAAGTCTCGGGAAATCCATATGCATTTCTGGAATCTAAAACCTGGTCACAAGGAAGATGAACTAAAAATAAAACATTTTGAGATCCTAGTTATTGATCCTTCCTTTTTCTTGCCAAGGTGGCGACTCCACTTCTTCTTCCCGGTATTGGATGAAGCGATGGACGGATGGATGGATGGATGGATGGATGGATGGATGGATGGATGGATGGATGGATGGATGGATGGATGGATAAATGGATGGATGGATGGATGGATGGATGGATGGATGGATGGAAAATGGATGGATGGATGGGATGGATGATAGATGGGATGGGATAGCTGGACAGATAGATACACAGATACACAGATCAACACATAAACATAAATATAAACATCACTGTTCTTTCTTTAACCCAATTGTGGTTCTTTGAATAGGAAATACCTATTATTTTTAAAAACTGAGGCTTTATGCTTTTCCCAGCTTCAGTTTTTTCAAACTTATGTAAATTTTCCCAAAGGCACTTTCCTTGCTAAACCTATTTCTGGAATAATTTTATTTAGAGAAATAAGAAATTGCCATGGTATGATTTCAGGTCCTTTAGAAAAAAAAATGTTTAATGATTTCCCATGTCACTTCTCAGCATTGTAAGTAACAAACCTCAGCAGAAGCACTGAATTAAAATCTTGTTAATTTTGCCAAATAACAAAAAGATGTGTGAGCGCCCTGCTAACGACGCATGCTTCACGCACGGAGCTGCCCTCGGGATTGAAGTGAGTCACGCGGAACGTGTGACATCAAGTCACAAAGGTGACTCACGGGATAAACTTTCCCGAAGTGGCAGAACACAGGAAGGCAAGAGCAAGCGTCCCAGCTATAAATTTGGGGGACTACACCCACGCAGTTACAGAACAGTGTTACAAACTACGTAGCAAATAAGCTTTCCGACGCCTACCCTTCCATGCCCTGGTCCCACTTACTAGCCCTTATTTCTCTGGAAGGTACATCAATTGTGTACGTTTGTTTGCCTGAAGATGGAAGTGTGTCCAGCTAGGACTTACTGACTGCTTTCAGTTTTAGATTGTGGTCCAATGGTTACAGTTGTGCTCCTATGTTGCCCAAGCAAGCCTTCCGTGTTTTGTCAATTACACATTTATTTCATGTCCTTTATAATAACCTTCATGACGTACAGGAAGCTGCCTGAATAGTGCTAACGAATGCCAAAGGCCTGGTATAAGATGGAAATTGCATTCAGAGGCATGAGAGAGGAATAATTTTGTTAACTGCTTCTGTGATTGACTGAGCTACGCATGCCCAACGACGCAAACCCTTGGATGCATCCTGGAAACTCCGTGTGTCCGCTCTCAGGGTGGTCTCCGGCCCCATCAGCCAGGGCACAGTGTGAGTTATGGGGGATCCTGCAGTGGCGACCTCGCCCTAGACTTCATCAGCTGCTGAGAACAGGAGGCACCAGCCGCCATGGAAAAGGGGCTGTGCCGAAACCGGTTTGGCTCAGTGGATAGAGCGTCGGCCTGCGGACTCAAGAGTCCCAGGTTCGATTCTGGTCAAGGGCATGTACCTTGGTTGCGGGCACATCCCCAGTAGGGGGTGTGCAAGAGGCAGCTGATCGATGTTTCTCTCTCATCAATGTTTCTAACTCTCTGTCCCTCTCTATCCCTCTCTCTATCCCTCTCTGTAAAAAATAAATAAAAATATATTTTAAAAAAAAAAAGAAAAGGTTGTCAGGTCAAAAACCAAAACAGAAGTTTGGTTCAACAACCAAGACATTTAAAAAAAAAAAGAAAAGAAAAGGGGCTGTGTTTGGACTAGACCCGTGGTCGGAAAACCGCGGCTCGCGAACCACATGCGGCTCTTTGGCCCCTTGAGTGTGGCTCTTCCACAAAATACCACGGCCTGGGCGAGTCTATTTTGAAGGAGTGGCGTTAGGAGACGTTGAAGTTTAAAAAATTTGGCTCTCGAAAGAAATGTCAATCGTTGTACTGTTGATATTTGGCTCTGTTGACTCATGAGTTTGCCGACCACTGGCCTAGACCTTCCGAGCGGCAGTCCCCGGATGAAAGCTGAATTGTAAGTGCACCGGGGAGCTTAGCAAGGTGCCACCCGCAGGTCCCACACTGGGCTGAGCACCAGAGCGAAGGAAAATCCCCTTTGAAGAGATTAGCCGAGGTGCTGGCATGTGATGCCAGCTGGAGGCTCTGGGACCTCTCCCTGGCTTAACAGGGATTAGCACGTCTTCAAAGGCGGAGCATTGTTTTGTGCAAAGCTCGCCGCCACGCTCTTAGAAACATGAATGGGACCACCGTCCTGGGGACGCAAATCGGATGTCTATTCGTTCACGACGGTGAAATCTCCTACGAAAAGATTAAACAAAAGAAGGCATGCGGCTTGCCGATATCCACCAAGTCTCAAGATTGTTACCCATGTGAAGCCAGTTTCTTAGGGCATGTTCGTGGGTTTTGCATTCACCCATGCGGATGTCCCTGTGAACGTCCCGAGAGACTGTGCAGGGAGAGGTAACGTTGGGCAAGAAATGAAACAGTCCCTTCTGTTCCCAGGTAGCCACTGACCCCCTGGGCAGCGCGTAAAAAAAACACACCACTTTTCTCAGCTCTTGTATCCTTGTGCATAAAACAGGAGGGTGTGCACCCCACGGCCCTTGCGTGTTGCAGGGTGTATCAACTACACGTTACATCCAAAAGAGCTTTAAAAGCGATGCAACGTTCTTTCACGTTCTACGTCTTACTATGATTCCCATTTTGTCTCCTGCAACTTGACTGAGTTCATTAATGAGATGTAACAGGGTTTTTTGTTGTTGTTGTTGGGTCTTTAGCATTTTCTATTCATCATGTCATCTGCAAATAGAAACAATCTTACCAGGAAGGGGAAACAGTTATTCTTCGCTTTTCCCACTCAGTTAAAAGCAGTATTTGTCACGGGTGATAAATGAGACTACAGGTCTCGAGTCATGTTCACTAAAAAGAAATAATCAAAGTCAACTAGTTGGGAAAGGAAGAAAAATAAATATAAGCAAGAAAAGGGACGTTCAGAGCCTTCCTGCCTTCAGATAAAAAATGTGATGCTCTTGGGAACAACTTCCAGTTCTATTTACGATCATCAATCTGTTGTTACGATCATTAACCTGTGACAGTAACGAGGGCTTCTTATGGAGCCCCGGTGACGACCAGGCGAGGCTTTCAGGATTTTCACACATGGAGACAAACACGTCAAACCTCCCAACAACCCCAGGAGGTAAGTTCCTTTGTCATTTCCAGCTTAAAAAGAGGAACCTGAGTTAAAGACAGGTTTGTAACTTGTCAACAGAGCTACTCAGGGTTCCATAGCTGTTCTGCTGCCCTTCACCCCCAAATACAACCACCACGCAGGCGGCAGGCGTCCTGAGCGTGTGAAGAGAACATGTGGCTGATCCAGGCGCTACATAGGCAGTGACCTGAAGGTTGCCAACCTGAATATATCCTTTGGGCTTAGACTTAAAAACGAAGGCCCAGAAAGAAACTCACTACAGACTGATTCATTTGCCTCTCAGCATAACCATTATGGCTTGTCTCATTTTCGGTTCTTATAAGTGTATTTCTAGTATCACATGACCTCACTCATCTAGGGGAAATAATGAACAATATAAACTGATGAACAAAAACAGACCTGGAGACAGGGCCAGGGGTCCTCAAACTTTTTAAACAGGGGGCCAGTTCACTGTCCCTCAGACCGCCGGAGGGCCGGACCATAGTTTTAAAAAAAAACTATGAACAAATTCCTATGCACACTGCACATATCTTATTTTGAAGTAAAAAAACAAAACGGCAAAAACACCCGCAGGTGGCCCGCGGGCCGTAGTTTGAGGACGCCTGGATCAGACTGTCAAACCTCAGAGGGAAGGTAGGGGACAGTGGGGGTGAGGGGGAGATCAACCAAAGGACTTGTATGCATGCATATAAGCCTAACCAGTGGTCACGGACGACAGGGGGGTGGGGGCATGTGTGGGGAGGGGTTTGGGATGGGAATGGGGGGATGAGGACAAATATGTGATACCTTAATCAATAAAGAAATTTAAAAAAAACACACAAAGACCCCACAAAAACGTATTGCAAGTTAGATGCCAGTGTACCATAGATTGAATGCCATCAAGTTGATTAAAATTAGTGTCTGAAACATCATTGACATGCAAGATTTTGTTCATGTTTGTTTTCCCCTGCTCTTTAGCACCAGCCCCATGGAGCTTCTGAATACATTCCATTGTTTGTACAAATTACAGCCACGTCTACTTATGAAACCATTCTCTGTGTCGGATGAAAACCATACATTCTCCGAAAATACTCAGACTCGGAGTAGACTGAGGTTAAGGTTGTATGGGACATTGGCAGTCCATGTCTGATAACATACCCACGATACAAACCCCAGTGATGTTTTGAGGCGCCTTTACGTCTATGGTTAAAGCTCATTATTTATAGAGATGTAGAAGTATATGTAATTAATGCATGCCAAGAAAAATTGAGTTCCGAGAAACGGGTCATTTGCACTCGGTCTTAAACATACGAATATGATCTCGACGGTTGTGGTCAGAGTCCCTAAGCCGAGCCTGAGGTGGGGGTGCCCAGGCAAGCAGCTCCGGAAAGGGGGTCCAGGAGAAAGGGAGAAGCTGGGGAGGACACAGGACAGTGAGGCTGAGGCTAGGGCTGGCCCCACAGCAGCAAGCCTGGGAACCCCAGAGGCAATCTCTTTGCCTTTGCGCTTATGTAGCTGCTGCAACCAGTCACTGACTCCGGGTACCCCGAGGGCTGCATTCCCAAGCCCCTCCCAGAAGCAGCTTCCATGCTCCAGGGACAAGGGACCTCTTCTGGAGATGTGGGCAAAGGGTGTCAGCTAGAGGCGTGGATATGAGCCAGTCACCGAACTAGAGTTTCCAGGGCGAAGAATGATGAGGGCCAAGACTTTTCCTATTCACAGCAACTCTGGCCACCTGACCTCACACAGTGAGTGAGGAGGGATTGGCTCAACCCAGAGGGGCTCCCTGTAGGAGGCGCCTCCAACGGTCCTCCTCCGGCCACCACTGCTGCAGCTCCTACCCAGAGATGACAGAAGGGAAGGAGGGCTTTCCCCCTCGCTGGAAGGTCTCAGAATGAAGCCAAGGGTGACAAGGATTTTTTACGTTTCAATGCTGAGAGCAGACGCTGCCATCACACAGCACGGTGGCCATTTCCAGACTAAATACCGACAAGGAGAGAAAAAAACCACACTGTTACAAGAGACAGGAACGATCCATCACCCCGTCCTTAGGGATTACAATACTTGTCCAATCACCCTTCCAGGAATCCTTGAAGCCGTTATTTTGTTCACTTAACTCGTGGCCATTGAGATTTATTTACCACCCGGCAGACGCCATCCATCGCAGCAAGGAAAGGTAATTTCACTGAGTTGCACCAGAGGCAAGGCCCGACTCACGTTCCTCCTGAGAGGCCACCACGACGGTCGCATCATGAAATAAAAACAGTGCCATTGTGTTTGATGGTTTTGGCTTCCAGATTTACTGATGCAGTAAAAAACATGGAAATAATCTTACGGAGAACTATATCACCTCCACGGGGAAGGGGAGGGGGAGCGGGGGAAGGCTGCTGGACGACCCTGGGGCCCTGGGACCCCAGGAGAGGTGCCCAGCGAACAGCAGCCGCGACAGGGTGATCGGGAGGCTCACTTCTTAGAGAAAATCACAGGGATGTGTGGACTCTCTGCATGAACACCGGTTGTGCATTGACCGCCTGCCCGCCCCTCCCCGAGGACCCTGGGCATTGACCAACAGCAAATTGGAGAGAAATGAGAAGGGGGGACAGTTCCTGGGAGTCAGTCACATGAGCCGTTCCTGCCACCAGTGACCAGGGCACTGTCTGGAGCTGGCGTGGCTCCGGACACATTTTCCTGTCTCCTGGGCAGAATCCTCCAGCGGAACTGCCAGCTACTCTCATCTTCGCATTAACATCCACACCCCTCATTGTGCCGTAACTGCTGGCACTTTTCACCTCCCAATGCATAATTTACAAGTATTTTTCACACGCGGTCATAGATGGCTTCCTACCGTCAAGCACTCACCGTATAGCTCAGTTTACTTTGTACTCCCCTCAGCATAAAAATATCCTGGTCTGCCACGTGAGCGCTAACAGACTTGGGTGAGCACGTCCGGTTTCCCAGTGGAGAGGCCGAAAAGGACACGCGGCCTGCTGCTGTGATGGGATGTTGGCCGGGACAAGGGCCAACAGGGTGCGGGTCACCGGGCAGCTGGCATGTCTGCGGCCAGGCGATGGCCGTGGTGGGACAGAAGCTGGCTGGCGGCAGTGACGTGTGGTGAGTGACAGGTGGGCGAGGCCACGTGAGCAAGGCACCCAGGATGATGCCGGCCAACAGGGGTTACATAAGCCGCTGCTTAATTCTGAAAACAAACTCCTCCTGGCTGTCGCTGTAGCTTCATTAAAACACACACTGACATCCTGGAATTCAATCCAAGACCAAACTGAACTGTGTTATGTCACGCAGATCCTCCTGAGCCCTCCCCCCGCCCCCGCCGCCACCCACCCCCAGATGCCTCATCCCTGGCATCCAGCTCCCGTCTCCCGTCTCTTTACAGCTATGGGTGTGGGCCTCAGCAGGGAGCATGCTTTGGGAGGCGTTTAGAGATAACATCTGTTGTCTGCGTGTATGACATAGCTCCGCAGTCATCACCCACTCCGCATCTCCTGATCCGTGTAAACGCTATTGAGATAGGATTATGCATGTCTTCTCATTTCATCTCCCACCCTCACACACACTTTATGAATCTGTTATGAGTGCTGCTTATTATCATGAGCCTAATGAACACATTTCGCCGACGGGGAGAGATGTCTGTCTGTGTGTGTGTGTGTGTGTCGCTGTAACGGTGGCAGGAAGTGGGTCCCGGCGCCTCACTTCACCAGCAGGCGTGTGTCTACACCATGAGCCTGCGACAGGGGGGACTGGGGCTTGTTTGGTACACGCCTTGTCACACCCAAGCTGTGAGTGACTCACATGTTGCTCCAGGCAGAAACTAAATTTGGAGGATAAAGTGCTTTTCTAAAGCTAGGAATTCTTGAGATGAAAGTTAAGCATATGTTTTTAATTCCCACTCCCTGACTCCGTTCCCCTTTTGGAATCAATTTGGCATATGTCACCGTCACACTCATTTTTCTAAAAGTGCGTTTTCACCTTAGTTGGTGTGGCTCCGTGGATAGACCATCGGCCTGTGGACTGAAGGGTTCCGGGTTTGATTCTGGTCAAGGGCACATGCCTGGGTTACGGGCTCGGTCCCCAGTAAGTTCAAATGCGTCCCGCCCTGCTCCCAGCCGCTCGGTGCCTGCATATGCAAATTAACCCACCATCTTTGTTGGATTAATGTGCATACTCACTCCTGATTGGCTGGTGGGCATCACAAAGGTACGGTCAATTTGCATCTTACTCTTTTATTAGTGTAGATAGATCTTCTATTCTCTAAAGCAGGGATGGGGAACATCTGGCCCGTGGGCCGTATGAGGCCCGAGAAATCACTGGGTCTGGCCTGCCAAGGCATGAGGGGCGAGTTAATTAAATGTTTCACCAAATACAGCAGGCTAACTTTTAAGCTGATCATTTTGTATGGCCCGAGAATGACGTAAATATCCAATGGCCCTTGGCAGGAAACAGGAAGGGATCCTTCCCCATATGCTTCCCTGTGGCTCCAGGTGCCCACAAGCTTTCAATAAAGAGTGGTCCACGGATGAGACCGCTCTGAGCGGTTCATTAAACTCAAGTTAGTCACGCGGGCACATGCTTACTTTCCACGCCAGGAGCACCCGGGAGACAGAACACATTCCACTTGTCTAATCTTCCCCTGCTCTTCGGACTTGTAATTTTGCAGCCACTGAGAGAAAGCCAAAGACGAAACCTAACATGAAAGGAACTGAACCATTTGGAAATTCGAAGTTACTGGGAGGAAAGGCTGTGGAGGTCAGTCTCACTCTCACTGGGATTCTGTCCCCCGTGACGTGGCTCACTGAACCCTGTCACCGAAGATAAGCACCCAAAGGGCCATCGAGGGGCCACCCACAGTCACCGCTAACAACTGCAGGGATGTAGACAGATCTCACTCTTTAGGACTGACTATTCCTGTGGGAATGTGCAGACACAAAAGTGCATGATACGCGTCTTAGAAATGGCTGATTTAAGATAAACGTGAGAGCCCTGCCTGTGTGGCTCAGTGGTTGAGCATCAACCTATGAACCAAGAGGTCAGGGTTCGATTCCCGGTCGGGGCACATGCCCGGGTTGCGGCAAGATCCCCAGTAAGGGGGCGTGCAAGAGGCAGCTGATGGATGATTCTCTCTCATCATTGATGTTTCTATCTCTTTCTCTCCCTTCCTCTCTAAAATCAATAAAAACATCTTTTTATTTAAAAAAAAAAAAAAAAAAAGACACAACAGTGACCTAGAAAGAAAGACTGGGGTCCTGGCATGATACAGCTGGAAGCTCAGACGCGCAGCAAGGTCAATAGTAATGAGATGAGTACAGAAGGACACATCTCGATGATTTCCCTTGTAGGAAGTAAGTGTCACGGTAGACATGATGAGCAGGACCCGCTGAAAGGAAATGAAGTTCAACCTGACCCTGAGGGGGGAGAGGAGCCGGCCGTGCAGAGAGACCAATGGATTGTTTTCTTGACTAAACATGTTAGTAGTCGCCACAGTGAGACGTGAAGCAAACATTTTATTTGATGCGACCGTAACCTGCTCTTGTCGCCCCAGATCAATGCCTGCTCCCCAAGGAGCTCTGTGAGGTGGGCGGCGGACAAGCTGTTGTGTCTCCACATTTGTAGAGACATCATTTTAAGAAGCAATGTAACAGAAGATTTTAAGAGCAAGATCTAAATCCTCATCCTCAACATTTCTCTAGTACTCTCCATTTCTTTTTGCCATGCATCTTATTTTCCTAAGAATACACAGGGAAGTGCAGTAAGATTTATTAAAAAGAACCAGGCTGGGGGTGGGGTGGATTTATATATAAAACAAAAAACAAAAAACAAAAAATGAGATTTCACTTAGCAAAGACAAGTACCATATTATTTCACTCGTATGTGGAATTTAATGAATAAATTGAACTACCAAGCAAAATAGAGACAGACTCAGAGAGAGAGAGCTGGCAGACAGCTCTGGTGGGGAGGGGTGTTGGAGGGGGCGGGGTAGAGGAATTGAGCAAAAAATAAAAAAAGAGAGAGAGAGAGCTCATGGACATGGACAACAGTACGGTGATTTGCGGGGGGGGGGGGGGGGGCGGGGTAGGCAGGTGGGTAGAGGTGGAAGAGGGCATAGAGGAGATAAATGGTGATGGAAAAAAAGTTAAATAAAAAATAGATTAAAAAGAAACAACAGGCTTGCAGTGAAGGTGTTTGTATTCTGGTCTGATCTTTGTCATTCCACGGCTGTTGGCTCTCGAAAATCTCTCTTCCTCTTGAAAAACACCTGCATGTAAGAATCTTGCTCCTGGGAAGGTTCTGCCCAGTCTGAGGAGCCAGAGCCTGGCAGATGCCCCAAGGACCACCCAGGGGCGGGAGGGAGGAGCCACACGGATGCTCAGCAGCAGAGCCACACCTCCTTCCCCAACTAACAGTTCACATTCAGCTTTGATGAGAGGAGTGGGTTCTGTGTCAGAAACGATCTGGTAAACCAGCGGAGAAGTTTACTTGGAGACTCTACTTCTAAATAGCGGTTGAGGAAGAATCCACGATCCTCTCAACTAAGATTGAAATGATCATCATTTGCCTCTGATGAGGAAAGAAAGTGGGAAAGGTCAGATCCAGACATTGGCACACAATGAGTGTAAATGGCTGGTTAAATGACTTTCGTTAAGTCATTAGTTCAAGGCACATTGAAATAACTCAGTCCCCTTTGTCTGAAAATAAACGGGGACAGTGAGGCAGAGAAAGCTCAGGGGGAAACGGTGGTATATGTGTAAACCCAGGCGTGCTGCCCGCTGGGCACAGTGTGCAGCTCCTCCCATGCAGGGACCGGAGCATCCTGGCTCTCAGGTGCCCTGCAGGTCAGTCACTGCCACCGTCAGCCACAGCCTCAACCCAGCCCTGATGGCTGACCCTCCACAGAGCTGCAGCTCAGGTCCACTTTGGCACGTCCATTCCCACGTGGCACAGGCTCCCTCAGATGCAGGTCACAGTTATTTACGTGACATTAAAGACAGGCAGAAATTCTCAATAAAATCTTAAAACTTTACATTTGCCCATCACTTCTTTCCAAGACAAGTAGGGTGTCTTATTCCTCTGATAACTGGAATGCAGTAACCCAGCTTTACCAGGATTCCATGAGAAGTCACTTAAAAAATATATATATGTATGTATACACACACATACACACACACACACACACACACATTATAATGATCTCTGAACTCTGAATGCATAATAATCAGGCAACTCAGTAGATATATATTAGAGGCCCGGTGCATGAATTCGTGCATGGATGGGGCCTGGCTAGCCTGGCCAGAGGGAGGGGACATGGGCGGTTGGCTGACCTGCCTGCTGGTCAAACTTCTGGTTGAGGGGACAATTTGCATATTAGCCTTTTATTATATAAAAGAGTTCAGAGATCATAATAATCTGGCCACTCAGTGTGTGTGTGTGTGTGTGTGTGTGTGTGTGTGTGTGTGTGTGTATGTGTGTGTATGTGTGTGTGTATATGTGTGTGTGTATGTGTGTGTATATATATGTGTGTGTGTGTGTGAATGTGTGTGTGTATATATGTGTGTGTATGTGTGTATGTGTGTATATATATGTGTGTGTGTATATATATATATATATATATATATATATATATATATATATATATATATATATATTATATATTTCAGAGAGGAAGGGAGAGGAAGAGAGAGAAACATCCATGAAGAGAATCACTGGTCAGCTGCCTCCTGCACGTCCCCTACTGGGGATCGAGGCCACAACCCTGGCAAGTGCCCTGAGCGGAAATCGAACCATAATCTCCTGGTTCATAAACGCTCACCCACTGAACCACGCCAGCCGAGTGAGAATTTGCTTTTAATTGGGCCTCTTCTAGCAGAAGGAGATTTTTGTGGCTACGTCCGATGAGCAGCTCCTGTCAGAAACAATGGCGACGATTTGGGAGGACACTGCCTCACAGCAATGATTCCTCGGCAATACTGAAAAGGAATACACGTCTCCAATAACCCCTGGTGGTGAAGGCAGATCCCACAGAGCTTTTGAAATAGAGCCAATTCCATGCACGGCACCTACCTTGAAGACTGTCTTACTGTCACAGGAGGGGGAGAGAGAGAGAGAGAGAGAGAGAGAGAGAGAGAGGGAGAGAGAGAGAGAGAGAGGGGGGGGGAGAGAGAGAGAGACAACAGATGGATAGGAGGGGGAATGGAAACTGTTTATCTTTAAAAACGGAATTGCTAGGAATGTTTTCTGCCAGTTTATTCTCTGGGAAAATGCGGGGAAGGTGCGTTTTGCTCTCTATCTGTAGCGATACCCAGTCCACCTGGAAATGTTTCCCTATTTCACAGGAGCCTTTAAGAAACATCCTTGCTTCACACAAATTTCCTTTCCCCTAGTTGGCTTTAATTAAGTTTAGACTAGTGTACCTAGATACTAAAAAAATAAACGCAAATCAAATTACTGTCTATACCAACCGGTTTTAATATTCCCCCTTACAGCCGTATCCTGCGTTCAACGTGTTTGTGAAAAGTTTTCCTAAATCAAATTTCCGATAATCAATCACATTTCAAATGCACTCCCTGATGTGATTAGTTAAAGCTGCCTCCTAGAGTGAACGGCACAGTTATTCACCCCTGGAGGACCTCACAATCTTTAACTACTATCTAACTCCAATGACCAGAAATCCATTGTCAATATAAGTAAGTTTTTACTATTGAAAAGGACAATCTAGATAGTAGATGAGCTGAAAAAGTGTTTTAATTAAGAGCATCGGCAACCTCTAACCCAGCCCCAATTTCTATCACAGAACCATGGTGCCGCCTGCTCAGAGCTCGGGGTGTTTTGTTTCTTATGTAAGAAATCTTTGTTCTTTCTTGGCCGAAAGCTTCTACTGATAATGGTTACATTTATTTCTGGTTTCTTGGAGATTTCATACCATGGAACACCGAGCAAATGGCTTAACACATCTTTATATGATCTTAAATATGATACTCGCAGCCAAAGTACAAAAGCAGCGAAGAAAATTCCCCATCACAAGGTAGCCCAGGTCATTTCGTTGGATAAAGCAGAGGCAAATGGACAAATCCTACTTTAAAAAGGCTCACAAATCCCTCACTTAACCAGGGGAGAAACATAAAAACCAAGGTGGAAAGAAAAAATCTTCTATTTTTCGCCAGCACACCAAAGCTACTGTGAAATTGATTAAATGCGGGATTTAGACCTACAAACACAAGATGCACCACCACCACCAACAACAACAATAACAAGAAAACAAGAGTCAATGAGAAAATCTCTCGTGTTGCTTTAAATAAAATCCAATAGGATAAAGCGGGATTGTCCCAGGAGGCAACTAACCCCAGGGCTTATGTTTAAATACCAACCACAAAACGTATCACATGTTGGAAGAGTTCTGCTTTGCGTGGAGCACACGACCTACATCGTTAAAACATCCATAGAATTACTCTGTCTTATAAGTTCTTTACATTGATTTGAAATTTCATGTCCAGATTGAACTTTTGAGGAGTAAGTGGTATCAAAAGAAACGGTTGGCTTAAATCCTCATTCAAGCATTCCAACGTTACCATTTTTTTTTTTTTTATCTCCCTCCCCAGGTCTGGAAGAAAGAAATATAATTTGAGGCTACTCCATATATCCTAGCTACGTACATAGGTTGAACATTGTTGTCTCGGTTTATTTTACATTCAAATATTCTTGCCTGCAAAATAAGCATAACTTAGGATCAAATGTTAATTCTAAGAAAATGTGTCTTTCCAATGGAAATATCTGAACCCAAATAAATTCACTTTTTATTTTTGTAGCCTATGCTCTACATTCTAAGAGCATATTACAATTTTCATAGAGCTATTTTTGTCTTCCTTCTAATTTATCAATCTCTATATTTTTAAAATACATTTTTTATTGAATTCAGAAAGGAAGGGAGAGGGAGAGAGAGATAGAAACATCGATGATGAGAGAGAATCATTGATTGGCTGCCTCCTGCACATCCCCTACTGGGGATTGAGCCCACAATCTGGACCAGTGACCAGACCAGGAATGGAGCTGTGACCTTCTGATTCATAGGTTGACACTCAACCACTGAGCCACATCTCTACAAATTCTTCTTGATTTTCTCTGCATTGCTGTTATGATCCCACAACAGAGATAACGAGAATTTGTTCTGAAGATTCAGTGTTTTCCATGTCCCGAGGGTGAGGACATAGTCACGTCACAGAAAAGGGTGGGGACAAGGGGCAGAAAGGTATCTGAAACTTAGGAATTAGCTTCTCTCTCTCCCTTCTCCTCTGTGGGTAGCACTGTGGAGAGAATATGACCAGATTGAGGCCGTCATCCCTCCTCAGACGCAATCAAGTGACTCCTGGAGATCGAACTTTTATGTCCAAACCAACTGCAGCCCCTGGTCCTCAAGGTCAAATAATTGATAAATGGCTCAGTGGTTGAACATCGACCTATGAACCAGGAGGTCACGGATCCATTCCCAGTTGGGGCACAGGCCCTGGCTGCGGGCTCGATCCCCAGTAGGGGGTATGCAGGAGGCAGCCGATCAATGATTCTCTCTCATCATTGATCTCTCTCTCAATCTTCCTCTCTCTCTCTCTCTCTCCCCCATTCCTCTCTGAAATCAGTAAAAATATATATTTAAAAAAGTATTGATAAATGGATTCTAATTATGCTCTGGTGCGAGGGGCTGAGGGCAGTTCACAAGGAGGCCACCCCTTGAGACGGGCATGAAAGGGAGAGTACGATTGTAACACTGTTTCTCCCCAGGAGGGCAGGCGCGCTCGGCAATGAGGAGCACAAACCCTGGAACCGAGGAGGCAGCAGAGGCTGAGGACATGAGCCATCGGGATGTTCAGGAAACCAGCCGGAGACGAGGCTGGAAGAACCCGGGGGACGTTGCCTCGGGTTACCCTGTCCTGTTTGGACCTGTGTCGAGGACAAACGTCTTTCATGGCCTCTCCTGCTGCCTTTCGACCACGTCTCTGTTCCTCAGTAAAAGTTTGCTGATTTGTTAAGGACAGAAATGGCTGCTCTCTGCATCTCAGTCCCCAAGGCCTTGCCTTCAAAGTCACCTAATGAATAGCAAGTCTCACGCCAATGCCTCGCGCTTCTCAAGCTCTGCCTTTGTTCCACGGCTCCTGGCAACTGGCAGCGCGGACCCCAGGAGGAGGAGGAAAGCCGGAAGGAGCTGTCGCCTCCAGGTGCCCTAAGAAGTAAAACCTGCCAATCATGTGCATATCATTCACTGTAAATGGCTCGGTGTCAACCCTGAGCCAGAGTTCAACCTCACCTTCCTAAGGGACCTCTCATGCTCTCTGCAGAGATGACGCATAAGTCTGTGTAGGAGGCCCAGGGCTCGCCCACTTGTTTAAATAAAGTGTTAGGCTAACAGTGAGTACAACAGCAATAGTTCACAGATACAGGGACCAGGAGAGAGAGCCCAGAAATGAACTTAAGCGTCGATGGTCGTCAGACAAGCTATCCCTGGCTTCCTCCAAAATTGTTTCTCAGTTGGAACTCAAAGTCAGTCCTAACGTTGGTTCCCGGGAAATGCGATCGGCTCCATGTGGCTGTCCACGAAGTGCACCGAGGAGGACACGGGAGTGCGTGCAGGGCCGGCCCGTAGTAGCATCGGAACTAGAGGTTCGCTTCCGTCGGTCCCAGATTACATTTCGGTAAAATTCTCTGAGGGTATGTAACAGGTGCAGGCTGTGCCGGTTAAAGAAAGACTGTAGCCCGGCTGGCATGGTTCAATGGTTGAGCGTTGACCTATGAACCAGAAAGTCACGGTTCTATTCCTCGTCAGGGCACATGCCCGGGTTGTGGGCTCAATCCCCAGTGTGGGGTGTGCAGGAGGCAGCCGATCAAAGACTCTCTCTCATCATGGGCGTTTCTCTCTCTCTCTCTCTCTCTCTCTCTCTCTCTCTCTCTCTCTCTCCCTCTTTCCCTTCCTCTCTGAAATCATTAAAAAATATTTTAAAAAGAAAAGAAAGACCGTAAAATGCCAGGAAGGGAGGAGGCCGCCCAGGCTGTCTGTGTGAGGTCAGGCTCCGTCCCCGTCACAGGGCCACCGTGTGCAGGTCCCTGCACCTCCCCTGGTGGGTGAGGCGATGATGCGGCCTCGTAGACCAACTCGCTGGCCAAGTCCTGGATGGAATCATCCTACACGTGCAGTACTTCTTAACATTTACAATAAAAATAATGGATTGCCAGCTTGACATAAGTTTCTGACCCTAGCATTTTGATCAGCCGTGTTCTGAAAAAATGCCGTGTGGGTAGGTGGTTGGTAAAACCATGACAGTCACTAGTCACTTCAACTGAGCGGCTGGCCTGCGCCCAGCAGCCCTTCCCCTCCACAGACACCCATGCGCTATTTGTTCTCAGAGACCTTCTCTGTGGTTTGTGTAGCTTTGCTACAGGAAAAGTGTGTTCTGTTTCGGGCCAGCATGATCTAAAGGGATTCATTACACGCGTGTGGAACGTGTATGATTTTAGAAAACCCAGCCCCACTGACGCCCCAAAATGTGTGCATTTGACCCCTGAGGAACTTACCATATTTGTTCTCTGTAACTGTCATTTCATTTTGCTGCCTTAGCATCCACAAAGGACTGGGGCCGGTTACCATGGCAGCAGCGAGGGCCGACCCATTGTCCCCTTGTCAGTCATCTCCCCAGCGAGGTCTGGTGGGGAGCGCGAACCGTGGGGGAGTGGAGCCCCCACGTCTTCACACAGCTCTGGACTCCGAGTCCTGGGATGGAAGGGCTCAGACGGAGGCCCGTTTCCATGGCGACGAGGGAGCAGCGCCCAGGGTTGGGTTTGTCACTCATCTCAGCAATGTTTGCCTCGGGAGCCTGCGAGAGGCATGTCTGCCCACATTTGGTTGGGATTCAGGAGACTGGATGGCGACGCTGCTATGGCAACCACGGTTTTTGTCTTAGAGGAGATCCTAGAATAAAGTAACCTCGCTGGTTCCAACAGACATTTTAAGTAACTAGCAGCGGAGGCCAAAGAAAGGAAGTTGTGGTAACAAACTCCCTTCGGCCACAACGATACCAAGTCTGACTTCCTCATTTTCCCGTCGCTTGTGGCAACGCGGTGTTCGGAAGTGAGAAGGGAAAATACATGGAAGGTTAGAACACGAAAAAGAACATAAAATCATCACATATGATTTCTTTTTAAAATAAGAATTGAGAAGAGAATGGTTCAGAGACATATGTGTAAGCAATACTCACATCTTCAAGAACCCCTTTTATCAGTCTATGTTTTTGGCTAATTTAATTGAAGTTCTCCCCACACTTACAGCGGTAATTCATGTTCCCAGTCAAACCATGACCCTCTCCCCAGCGCTGACCACTTAGGGTAACAGGGATGCAGAGAAATCAGAAAACCTTTGCGCTAACCACACCTTAGGAGACTTCATTTACTCCTCACGCCCCGTCTTCATGGGCCCCAGGATGGATGCCAAGAAAGAAATAGCCAATAGGAATTCTAGAAAAGGCCACGACCGAGACTGTCATCTTTCTCCAATTACGGTGACATTTCTAGAATGTCAGGCCACTGAGAACTGGACAACCATGGGCACACATTTATTTCCTAGAAATTTATTAAAAGCACAGGAAATTTTAATTAAAACACTCAGAGCTGAACACTATTCGCATTTTGATTTTATGATTTCGTCTCATGATTTCTCTTCTATGAGACTCTACACTGTGATAAGAATTAACTGTATGACTCGCGTTATTCCGCATAAATTCCACTAAAAATACTTTTGAGGACGTTATTATGTTTATTTTCAGAGGGACTGCAGCTCCTTGGTTGAGTTACTTGAAATGAAACATTTCTACTACCAAATTCTAGGATAGACTATTTTCATTTTTTTAAATCCCACCCCCCCAAATCAGAATCATATTACATGCACTGCCTTACTCGTCCTTGTGTCCATGGGACCTGTGGACTGACCAAGAAGTTGCCAATTGCTAGACATTATTTTTAAGTGTCCATGTGGTAACTTCTCACTTTATTCGTCAACTTTGGCAACTATTTTATGTCTGAGCAGTGTTAATGCATTCTTTCAATCTTAGGACCTCTTTAATGAGCGGCTGAATATTCTGGGTTGGAGTCTATAACGGCTTATGGATGTAGATGGCATGCATTATTTTCTCAGACTGTTCTTTGGGGAAATGGAGAGAGGACGCTTAACCTTTATTTAGTCCTTTTACCTGGGGACGGAATGGAGGCAGCCTGGGTTGATGGGGCACGAACGGCAGAGGAGACATCTGGAGAAGGACCTGCGGTCCTGCCCGTGAGGCGGGGACAGATGGTGCGCCCCATGGAAATGGGGAGTCAGCTCTAACGGCAGGGACCCAAGCCAAGGTGGACGAGCTCCCTAAACCGTCTCTGATGTCCAACGCTGAGGTGAAGTAGAAGGGATTGATAAGAGAACTTAGCGTTCCTTTGTCTTTTTCCTGGACGTTGGCCACTTTGCAGTAAGACATGGGCAGCCTGGGACCGGCCACCCCTGTGCACGGGCACTGCCTGCAGGTGGGTCACAGGTGACGGCAGAGACGCGGAGTTGACTCAGACACTGTCTCTCACACAAAAGAAAATCATCTGCTATCCGGCTCTTTGTTGGCCAATCCTTTCTTGGAGGCAAGGAACATGGATCAAGAAAAAGACCACCAAACTGGCCAGTGTGGCTCAGTGGTTGAGTATCAACCTATGAACCAGGAGGTCACGGTTCGATTCCCAGTCAGGGGACATGCCCAGGTTGTGGTCTAGATCCCCAGTGTAGGGCGTGCAGGAGGCAGCTGATCAATGATTCTCTCTAAACATTGGTCTCTCTCTCTCTCTCTCTTTCTCTCTTCCTCTCTCTCTCTTTCTCTCTCTCTCTCTGTCTCTCTCTCTCCCTTCCTCTCCGAAATCAATAAAAATATATAGGAAAGAAGATAAAGACCACTAAGTGTCCCCTAGATTTACCAGGATATAGGCTTTTGGGGCCTCTGTGAGAGCAGTTTTCAGTGAAATGGTTGGTGCTAAAAACAAAGATATTGACCAAAGGAAAAGTGGGGAGCAAGGCAGCCAGCTCTTCAGGCTGCATGGCCAGCTGACCACCAGCTCCCCGCCACTCCCTCCACCAATAAAACGTATTAGCTCCGCTCGCGGGTGAGGAACAGGGATTCAGATATTTTCCGCGATGTGGCTGGAGTCGCGCAGCACCAGGTGTGGGTCAGAACGAGAATCTAATTCTATGTAATCAACACTCCTGTTCTTTCTGCTAAATCACATTTCCCCCTAGCATTTAAGCTTGAGAGTCCAGCGTTAAATCCTCGTGGAATTGTCTGAGGTTCCAGAAATAGTGAGCTTAGAAGGCAAAGCATCCTTGCAGAACAACGGCCCCTGAAACTTCATGTGTCCTCCATGTCCGTGGGCACAGCGAAGGAGTGAGGTCATTTAATACCCAAGCTCAAGGAGTCCAAAATCATGCTCCCCAATGCAAAGGGCCCTTCTAACGGACAGGAGCTGCCTACGCAGAGGAAGTTTTCATGGACATCACAGAGTTTCCTTACAATAGCATCCGTCCTAAAATCTCCCCCTCTCCCTTCCTCTCTGAAATCAATAAAAATATTTTTTTTAAAAATAAAATAAATTAATAACCATTAAGGGAGCAATAAATATGAATGCCAACAGTAACAGCCAAGTAAAGGCATTCCTGCTGAAAGGAAGAGAGACCTGGTAGACCAGAGCCTCGCTGCCCTACAAGGTCCACACGAGAAACCTGAACAGAAGGACATAAGCCGTGTTCCTAACACGGAGTTCGTTCCTGCCCAGATCAATAGATGCGTGTGGCATGAGATGGATCAGCTTCATTTCCCCTCATTCCTGTGTCAATGTTTAGGCCAACTACTGTAAGTAAGATTGGCAGGTTGGAGGGAGAGGGTAGCTATAATATATGTCTCTATTCCTTATAAATGACTCTACAGCAGGGGGACTCTATGGGGCATCCACATCACAAGAACACTTAGGGGGGGCACATCGGGGTTCCAACTAGTGACTCCTCACCGTATTCAGAGCCTCCTGGACCAGTGGTCGGCAAACTCATTAGTCAACAGAGCCAAATATCAACAGTACAACGATTGAAATTTCTTTTGAGATCCAAATTTTTTAAACTTAAACTTCTTCTAACGCCACTTCTTCAAAATAGACTCGCCCAGGCCGTGGTATTTTGTGGAAGAGCCCCACTCAAGGGGCCAAAGAGCCGCATGTGGCTCAAGAGCCGCAGGTTGCCAACCATGGCCCTGGACTAATTCCACCTGGATGAGTGCTCTTTGCCAAGTCATGAAATACAATCCTTACACCATCACCGTCCGCACGATCCGCCTAAGGGAAGAATTACGCGGGGATGCTGGAGAGAACATGAATAATGTGCCCTCTCAGCCTCATCCTGTATCATGTTGAATAACAAGGGGCCTGCTCTCCAAGGTGGCCTTGCACACGTGTCTGACCGCACAAACACTCTCGGATTAGCAGCCTGGAGACGTGTCAACAGCACAATGAAGGCCTATACGGGACACGCGGCCAATGTACCCATAGAGAGAGAGGGAAACGAGATCGAGAAAGTCTTTGTCAGATGAGCTACAGCTGCGTGTAACTAATACCTAATCGCCCATCCAGAACGTATTATCCACCCGGCAGAACAAAGGTGGGCAATTTGCTCTGATCTGCTGAAATGATTCACCAAATTACCGCATAAAAATACACTTAGCTCATATTAAAGTTATGACACTCACCAATCAAACCACAGCCGACTCGGAATGAATGCTGATTTGCCCTAACGTTGTGTTTTTTTTTTTTGTGTGTGTGTGTGTGGGTGGGTGGGGGGAGGGGAGGGAAGGGTTTAGGTAATCTACTCCAAGGGAACAAATCAAAGGTAGAATAAAAACCTCAAACAGAAAGTGAAAATTTACATCGGAATTCTTCTAGAACTATAATTCCATAAAGCTTGGGACGCCAAAGCTAAAATATGGACGTCAACATGAATTAAGCGATTGCATTGGTTACTTAGCTAATACACAACAAATTACGTGCAGATATTAGTGTGCAATTAAATTTGCACGGAAACGTAATGGTGATGAGCTGTGTGCCTTCTTGGGTCTGAATAATTAGCTCTATAGACATGACCTGGGGGAAATCTGGTAACTGATGTTGTCATGGGGGCCACTGGAAAGGTACTCTGGGGAACAGATCATGGCTCTCTTCTGCATTCCTGTCCTGTATTAGAATCAGTTTCTACGCCCTTTGTCACATGACTCTCCAGCACCTCCCAGTGGCCAGAAAGTGTATTTCCTCGTTCAGTGATGTGGGGTTTTGCCACAGGACTCCCTTTGCCCAGTAGGTTGTAGGCTAACGTGACAGTCTCCCAGCTACAAGCTGAAGACTTGAAAGGCCTTTCATGATTCTGCTCATCTTTCTGCTTTCACGCCATCTGCCATCAGAGAAACGTGCTCGCGTGGCTACTGATGATTGTTGTTAATCTTCACCTGAGGATATTTATCCGTTGATTTTTAGAGAGAGTGGAAAGGAGGGGAGAGACAGAGAGAGAAACATCGATGTGAGAGAGACACATCGATTGGTTGCCTCCCACACGGGCTCCAATCAGGACCTGGGGGGCGGGCGGAAATCGAGCCCTCAACCTAGGTACTTGCCCTTGACCAAAATCGAACCCAGGACTCTTCATTCAGTCTGCGGACCAACGCTCTATCCACTGAACCAAACCGGCCAGGGCAGCCAAGGAGATTTTTGAGGTTGCTTGTTAGGCAGCAACATCTGTCACACTTAGAAAAGGCTTTCCTAACAACATGCACGCCATGGACGCGGGACGCTGGCCTCCCCAGCTTTCGATTGGAGACGCCCCCCTCACTCCATAATGTTTGGATCAGGGAGCTGGGGGAACCACATCTTGGCAGGTTTCTGGCTGCTGTGACTTGATTCAGTTGTGGGCACGTGATTTTAGATGACCAATCCGAATGCACTTCAGGATATTTGGAAGAACAACCTAGGAACAGTTTGAGTGTTTCCTCCAAGTCTTTCGCCAGAAGAATGGGAGGTTTGGACTCCTACAGGCATCTTCCTGATACATGAGAAGACACGGCAATGGAGGTGAAAGAGTTGAGAGATGGAAAGAAACAAATTGTGGTGGTGGGGCCCGTCTCTGAGCCCAGCTCCACCGGCAGGTGATGGAGGTTTTCTTTCTATGTGCACCAATGTCCTCTTACTCCTCAATCCAACTTGAATGGAGCTCTTGGCCCCTGGCCAGAGAGATTCCAAATGGACACAGACCTCTAATTGCAACGTAAAGGATGGGAATGGATAAAATATCCTTTTGAACACCATTTCCTTTTATTTGAGCTGAAACACTCTGCCACTCCGTAATGTGTACAGACAGGATTTGCTACAGAAAGAAAGCAATCATAAAAGTGTATGCAAAACACAAGCCTAAATTTCCTTCTATCCACGTAATTTTCTTGTAAAAATATCATCCTAAAATAATTCTAGTGTCTCCCAATCCCAACATAAAATTAACATTTCCAAAGATACAATAGTATTATAATATTTTTTTTCCCATACAGGACAAAATATTTCATCAATTTAGACTACATTTATAATCTTCTAAACTTTACTTACATGATGAGGCTATCTAAAAGTACTAAATTTAAAAGGCACAAGCTTAATCCCAGCTTTACCTCCGATGTCAGAGAGAAGAGTAGGTCTGTCCTGTCCTGCCAGCGTGGCTCAGTGGGTGAGCATTGACCTATGAACCAGGAAGTCATGGTTGGATTCCCAGTCAGGCACATGCCCGGGTTGCAGGCTCGATCCCCAGTGTGGGGCGTGCAGGAGGCAGCTGATCAATGATTCTCTCCCATCACTGATGTTTCTATCTCTCTCCTTCTCCCTTCCTCTCTGAAATTTATATATATATTACATGTATATATATTTTAAGAGCGTATCTGTCTTTAAGTCAAGTCGGGATAAATCTGTTTTCCCGGGTAGTGCAGGTAAAGCATCTGTTTTGTGACTGAGTAAAGGGTATTTATTTCCATCGTTAACCAGGTTGCCTGGATTCTGTGATGATCCCTCCATGGTGATCCTCGGTATTGTACACAGGCTGCTGCCTAAAGTGGATAACTGATAATTAGATGATCAGATGTTAATAAGTCACTTCTGGCTGCTTAGCTACTGCCTATATTTTAGAAAATAATATGCCATTTCTCTGGCTGCAGATAGAATACACACCCACTTTATATAACTTAGAAATTACCGGAAGGTCCAGAGGGGGGAAAAAAGCCAGCTATGTTCCAAACACAAGACACCCTAGCATGCTGCTGTATTTCTCTCACCAGGAGTTACTTCCTACAATGATGCAGTTTATATAATGTGTGCCTTGCTTTTCTGTGTGTTTTTTTAATTTTTACTTATTAGATTTGAATGTTCCCTTATGACAATCATTTGCCAACAGTGAAACTCAATGTCACTTTTTTTTTTATATAATATATTTTATTGATTTTTTACAGAGAAGAAGAGAGAGGGATAGAGAGTTAGAAACATCGATGAGAGAGAAACATCGATCAGCTGCCTCCTGCACACCTCCTACTGGGGATGTGCCCGCAACCAAGGTACATGCCCTTGACCAGAATCGAACCTGGAACCCTTGAGTCCGCAGGCCGACGCTCTATCCACTGAGCCAAACCGGTTTCGGCTCAATGTCACTTTTATTGGGAACAGATGCTGGGGGTACAGACCCCCACAGGCACCTGCTGTGGCAGCAGCCAGATGGGGGCGGGGGGGACGGGCTCTCCCTCGTCCTCCAAGGGAGTGACCAAACCTGTCCCCTGCCCCTTTTCACCAAAGAAACTAGAATGCACTGAGACCACGGCTGGGCCACCTAGAACGTGTCTCTCAGAATAGAACGCGGACAGTGTCCGCGCCAGGACTGGCCTGCACCCTCGTGACAATGAGAGCCCCGAGACCGTCCTACCTGATCCTGACCTGAGTGGAATTTGCATTGTAACCAGCTCCCCGAGGAATCCGTGCCAGCGGATTAGCATCCCTATTCAACACGCTTCTTCTTCAGGATCAGGGTCGGCACCTGCGCTTGCTCGCTCCAGGGAACAGAGCGATGTACTGGAGTGGACCTGACCCCGCCCTGCGCAATCGCAGCCCAGCGAGGAGCCCACCTCGGCGAGGGACGCAGGGAGGGACATGGAACCTCCATGGGACAGGCTCCTGAGGACCAGGATGGACGCTCTGGAATGTGGCCTCGGGAAGAGGGAAGTGATGTCAGGGGACCTGGGGGAGGGGCCTGGAGAGTGAGGACCAGGCAGGAAGCTCACTGTGGGAAGAGGACCGAGAGGGGGCAGCTGCCGGGCCCACTGAGTCGTGCCTTCACTTCTACAAACACAACAGCAACCCTGGAAGGGCTCACAGGGGACAGGGTGCACTCAGGGTTCTCATTCTCCCACCCCCGAGCTGTGCGGTCCACGCGGTAACACTAACCCCCTGTCAGGGTGTTAGAGCCACACGTGGCCGGGCCCCACCCATCAGACGGCGACAGAGAATACCTGTTGTCCCTGAAAGTCCCACCAGCAGTGCTGGGGGTCGGCAGACCCCACCGCGGCGGGAGCCCCAGAGCTGGTGAGAAACGCAAGTCAGGCCCTTCCCTGCATCGGGGGATTCTCAGGTGACCAGGAGTCAAGGAAAGTGAGAACCAGAATTCATGGTTGCCGACCACTTAACGGGAGCCTCCGGATAGCCGGCTGCTCTGACTGGTAGAAAGCAGCAACTCACTCCAATCTCAGCGGAAAGACCCAGGATCCAGGTGAAGTGCCCTCGGGGCCTCCATTCCATGAGCTCGATTCCTGCTCAAGGGCCCACACCTGGGTCGCAGGTTCAATCCACACCCAGGTCTGGACGTGTGCAGGAGGCAACCAAATGATGTCTCTCTCTCTCTCTCTTTCTCCCCTCCCTTACTTTCTCTCCCTTCCACTCTCTCTAAAAATCAATGGAAAAAATATCCTCAGGTGAGACTAACAAAAAGGAAAGAAAAAAACTTGCCTAAGCAGGGCCCTAGTACAATTGGTATTAGTCACATGATAGCTGCTATATTCTTCTACACTTTTGCATTTGTTTGCCGACTACATTTGCATTTGTCGGCGAAGGCACATATTTAAGATTGAAATAATTTCCCCCTAAATAAAATATATGCATGAAAAATAAACCTATCAGTGGAAACGCCTTGGTTTTCCAGAAGGCCATGCTGCTGTCCTTGTTTAAAGACCGGAGTTTCAGAACAAAAGGGCCTGCAGGCGTGTAGATATGGAATTACCCCGTCGGAACCCAGCACCTGATTTATCTGTGGCCATCGTTCACGCTGAAATTACCGGGTGGCGCCGTAGAACCAAATTGGATTCGAGCAATAATAGGAGACCGCAGTAGCTCTTGATGAGTAGACACTATGCATAAATGAAATAAATTAATAATCTACTTAACGGTGACATTTTTAGAGCCTGTTTATGTCCTAATTTCAAAAAATGTAGGTGTTAATCACGCGTTTAACAGTGAATCACGGAGGCCGACGTCCTTTTTCTAGAAGCCCAAAGAGCTCGGGCTGGTTTGCAAAGGTGATAGCCTCCGGGAAGCCGGCTCTGTGGGTCCGTGGAGAGCCTGCCGGGCTGTGAGCGCACGTGGAGCACAGTGCCTGTGCATGGAATATTTGGGTAACAACACTGGTAAAGGTGGGCAACCGGGTAACCACCTCGGTAAAGGTGGAACGCAGAAAGCAGTCGGACGAGAAGGAAACAGTTCCGTGGGCTGAAGCTTTGAGACTTTCTACTGGGAAGAATGCAGTAAAAATCAACAAAGAGCCCAGCCGGTGTGGCTCAGCGGTTGAGCGTCGACATATGAACCAGGAGATCACGCTTCGATTCCCAGCCAGGGCACATGCCCGGGTTGTGGGATTGATCCCCAGCAGGAGGCAGCCGATCAATGATTCTCTCTCATCATTGATGTTTCTCTCTCTCTCTCTCTCCCTCTCCCTTCCTTCTGAAATCAATCAAAATATATTTAAGAATAAAATCAATGAAGAAAACAACTGAACAAGGGCATGAAGGAGAGGCTGACTGTGGACGTGGAGATACCTCTGAGGTCGGTGACTCCTGGCCATGCCCCGTCCCATTCCACAGCTCCCCTCCCTCCCCTCTGACAACGCACTTGGGAAACGGAAATAAGACATGCACGCAGGAGCAAGTGCTGAGGTCCTACAAGGAGACCCAACGGAGCAGACAGACCTGGCCTCCTGTAGAGCGATGACAGCTGTATGTTGGAAAAACACCTCCAATTCTCCCCCTGGTCAAGCGCGTTAATAAACAACCGCACAGACACGCTCAATCCCTCAAATGCTGGCATGAAAGGTGTGGGCTGAGGTGTTTGCTTATCCTATTTTTACCACCTGAAAAGTTCCCGGTCGGCCTTCACCATCCCCTTCAAGACGGGGCCCCCTAGGGCCCAGAGCACATATTGGATACAGCGTCTCAGAGAAGCCAAACGTGGGTTGATTACAGGTAACCCTGGGACGGGGGTAAAAGTCGAGGTAGATGCTGTATTGTGCCTTCCCCCTGTCCCTTCCTCCCGAGGAGCACCCCATTTTCTCTCCAGGACCCCCCTCCCCTCAATTCCATGCAGTGAGGTCAGACCTACTCCATTCTGGACTCACACAACAAGGGTGCTGGTCTCAGGCCTAACGCATCCAATCCCACGATGACAGGTTCAGGGAATAGCTCACAAGGTGAATCAGGCAGCGGTGCTGGGTCACCTGAGGCCCACGGAGAAGGATGCACGTGCTTCGGCCTTATTTCCCTTTTTTTTTTTTTTTCCTTTTTTAATATATTTTTATTGATGTCAGAGAGGAAGGGAGAAAGAGAAACATCGGTGATGAGAGAAAATCACTGATCAGCTGCCTCCTGCACACCCGCTACTGGGGATTGAGCCCGCAACCTGGGCACGTGCCCTGAGTGGGATCGAACTGCGACCTGCTGGTTCATAGGTTGACGCTCAACCACTGAGCCACGCCGGCTGGGTCGTGTCTTGGTTTTCAGGTGGGATGCTAACCGGAGGGACTGGATGTGTGTTGGGCCCACTTGCCCACTGTGTGGTCCTGCCCGAGACTAAGCTACCAGGCAGGGTGGTGAGTGGAGGGGGCCTTGGACTCTGGATACACACCTTAGAACCCGCTGCCCTGCACCTCGTGGATCCCTCAGCTCATGTGAGCCACGTGGCCCTTTCCTCGTAAGCCTACTTGGGTTTCCTTCCATTCCTTACAACGGAAGGAGATCCAATAATAGGTAACTGTTCCTACTCGGCTGATTCTTCTTCCTGGCTATCCTTGGGCAGACATACTCAGTTTAATAGATAATAGAACAAGAACAACAATGGAAAAAAAATCTTGTTTTGTACATATGGTCCTCCAGTGTGGCAGGCAAGTATTATTCATCGTAGTTTACAATAAGCCAAGCGGGGGACAAGGGGCAGAGTGAGTACGTCAGATGTGGGGCTGGAACCCACGTCCTGTTGACACGTGGCATTTATTTGTATTGCATAGTGTCGTCCTTCACCGTTCTCTTCATCCTGACACTTTATTTCCTGAATATCAGTAAAGGTGATCTCCCACGTGAACGGAAAAGTGAAGGAATAAATGAGGAGTTGACCAAGAGCTTCATCAACTCTCAAAATTAGCAATCTAGGAAGTGATGCTATGGAGAGGTGGGGCCTGGACCAGCAGGCATGAAAAGACAGCCAGTCCTCCTTCCACCTCGTGGCACCCGTGCCAAGGCCTGTGTCGGGACACTGGGGAATGTGACCGTGATCGAACCCTGCCTGGTTCCGGCCCCTTGTATCACAGGACATGAGACTGACGCATCCAGGCGTGTTCACCAATGATGTGAGAACACCAACCATGACGTGGACTGTGAGGGGAGGGATTTGGTGCTAAAAGGGTGTGGACAGGCCCATCTGATGTAATGAGGAGAGTGAAGGATGTCCATGGGCAGTGATGCTTAAATGAGATCTTTAGGATGAGCAGGCTTGAGAGAGCATCGAGAAGCATTCCTAACTGGGCAAAAGCATAGGTGAAGATCTCGCCGGGGGTGGGGGAGGGGAGTCTGTGTGGAGCAGGTGGAACCCTGATGATGCCCCAACTAAAGGTGTGTCTGGTGTTGGATCTTTCAAAGCTTAGATCTCTAAGATTAGGGGTAAACTTTTATCTACGTATCTATTTATTTATTGTGAACCCTCCTCAGAGGGTATTTTTTTCTATTGCCTTTCAGAGAGAGTGGGAGGGAGGGAGAGAGAGGAAGAGAAGAGAAACAGAGACAGAGAGAGACACCGACATAAGAGAGACACATTGGTTGGTTGCTTCCCATACGTGCCACGACTAGGGCAAGAGATCGAACCTGCAACCCAGGTACGTGCTCTTAACCAGGAATCAAACCCGAGACCCTTAGGGGCTGGGGCTCACGCTCTAACCACTGGGCCATGGCTAGGTGTAAATTTTTGAAAATGTACTCACTCCAATCTCTCTGAACACATAAGGAGATGAACATTTTTCCCCACACAAATTAACTTCCTTTTAAAATCATCCCTGAGAAAGAGGCTCCCTCAGAAGAATATCACTGAATTCAAATGCTTCCTTTTCGATAGGGAAGCCCATCTTTCTCGGGATTCCATGTCATGTGAGCTATTTCCAGATAATACCTTTTCTGTGCTAATCTTCCCTAGAACCATGCAATTTAGCGCTTAACGGCACCCTGAAATAGTTCTTTAATTTTAAGGATGGAGAAACCAAGCTGCCCCCTACTTGGAGTCACACAAGGTCACCCTGTTAAGATGACACAAATGACTAGCTATTTCTCAGAAAACAATTTTTTGCCAAACTAAATCCCAGTTTCTATATCCGACCATTATCTTGTCAATCCTTTAATCCTTTCCATGGACTCGCGCCGTTTTCCATCTCTCTCTTAAGCTGCAGAGCCCAAACCATGTCACAGGGAAGCTAACGACAGCGTAGGGATGAGACACAGCAGGTTACCCTCCCCGCAGAGTTTTCCACAACCGTGTCCCTGAAATACCCATGGCCTAAGTGTCTCCGATGTCTGCTGTCATATCTGAATAAGACTGTCACTTTAATACAGATATGTAAAAAGCTCTGGCATAATACCACCACGGTGGACCTTGTACACTCATCTCAAAGTGGGTAGGTTTTTCAAATAATCTATTTTTAATAAGAAGTCGTCTAAACAGTCTTTTGTTGTTGTTGTTGTTGTTGTTGTTGTTAATTCTCACCCAAGGATATTTTTTTCCCTATTGATTTTCAGAGACAGTGGAAGGGGGGAAGGGAGGGTGGGAGGGGGAGAGAGAGGGAGAAAAACATCCATGTGAGCGAGACACATCTATTGGTTGCCTCCACACGTGCCTCGACCAAGGCTGGGGATCGAACCTGTAACTCAGGTACACACTTTTGAGGTTCTAACCACTGAACTTCATGCTCAGTGAATTTACACCGTTTCACGATGTTGTTGAATGTCTTCCTTCCGATCATCTCCTGCCATCCCTGAGATGCACCCTATAACTCAGCTGTCTTATAGGACCCCAGGGGGCTGTCTCTAACCCCAGTTCTTCCAAGCGCCACGTGAGAGATGGAAGCGCACCTTAAGCGAAACACTTGAGCGGAAAGGGTAAGCCCTTATTATTTGTAAACCAGTGGGTTTTAGAATGTGCTTGGGCCTCCGATGAATTATGTGGGCATTAAATGGAACTGCCTGCTTTCCCCAGCAATCGTACGCTGGTATTCAGAAGCGGTTTTTAATAAAAATCCAATCAACGTTTTCAAAACGCTGCTTTCAGCAGCAATTAAGCTTCGAAGAGGTTCAAGAAACAGTCAACTGTTTCCAAAAATAGAGTGTAAGGGTCAGGACGCTACCCTATTTCATAGCTAGGGAAAGGCTTCGGAGGAAGGAAGGGGGTCGAAGACGTTGTTCGCACGCTGCCATCACAGAATTGACAAGGGACGAGCCTGATGTGGACGAAACAGCCATTTCCAGCCTCACAGAGATGTCAGCCCTACCATGGAGATGGACCCTGGTTTACCTCCCCATCCCCTGAGCTGGGCACCCAGCCCTTCCCCAATTCCCAAAACAAATCTAAAAATACCGAGGTCTCTCCATACGTGTGTGACCTTCACACGTGCTCACGTTATACTGTCACATATCCCATTGGAAAACTATCATCTCAACTTTCTCCTCTCCCAGGTTCCTTCATGCCACCTCACGTGTGAATTCTGTCGAACACTCAGGGAGGAAGTGATGCCAACTTTACACGACTCTTTCCAACTAAAACTGAGAAGGAACACGCACCACCCCCCAACCTGATTTATGAGACCAGCACAACCCTAATACCAAAACCTGATAAAGAAAAGAAAATTAGACCAATTGCCACTCATGATCATAAATTCAAAATGCTTAAAGCAATACTGGTGAATAACATCTAACAGCACACGAAACGATAATGCATCATAAACGTGTGGAGTGCATCCCTGGAATGCAAGGTTAATTTATCATTAGGAAATCAAGCAATGTATGTTACAGATAAAAGGAGGGGAAAAAAACCTGCCATCATTAATCACTGGAGTGATGAAAACTTAGTATCTTCCTCGATGTGACAAAAAGTGCTGAGAATAACCCTTTTATTTAGGTTTGTCCCCAAATAACACATCAGACAAGGATATTTTCCCATACTTACAGCCACCATTGTACTAGAAGTCCTCGCCACTGAAATAAAACAAGAAAAAGAAATAAAAGTGTACAGAGTAGAAATTAAAAAAAAATGAAAGCTTTTTATTTCTATATGACATAATTACTTATATAGAAAACACAGAGAATTTCAAAAAGTATACTAGAATCCGTGACCTTCACAAGATCAAATGCTATAATGTCAATACTCAACATTCAACCCTAGTTCTATATCTGACTGATGAGCAGTGGGAAAATACAATTTAGCAGCAACATGTGCATGTGGAACATCAGAGAGCTGGGAATGATTGGGGTACGAGCTCAATACTGAAAACTGCCAGTTCTGTTGGGAGAAACCAAAGACGATCTAAATAAATGGAGAAATGGACCATGACGTGGATGAGAAGAGATCAAGTCTGCTCTCACCCAAACCAACAGATGCTTGAAGTCAAGCCCAATGAAAATCATCACAGGATTAAATAAAACTGACTAGCTGCTCTAACATTTACCATGAAATACCAACAACCTGATATACCAAAGCAATCCTACAAGACAAGAACAAAGTTGAGAGACATGCACTATCTAATTTCAAGACTGTTGAGTCTACAGCAGCGATTTTCAATCTCTCTCTCCTCACTGCACATAAACAAGTTACCAAGATTCTGCAGCATTCCAAAAATATATTTTTTGCTGGTGTGACAAAAAAAAAAAATAGGTATAATTTCAATTCACTGGCAATGGACAGCTACTGTTGTGTTGGCTGTTGTCATTTTTTTTTTTTTTTTTTTTTTTGACAATCTAAGGGAAAAGAGGTCAGTGCAATAGCTGACTATTTAGTTCTAAAACTTCTTGCGGCACACTGGTGGAAAATCGCTGATCTATAGTAGCGATGGTGTTCTGTTGGTGTAAGTATAGATACACAGACCAGCGGGACAGAAGGGAGAGTATGGAGATACCAACTGGCTGTTGACAAAGTTCCAAATCCTTTTTTGTGAGGAAAGGAGACTTTTCAAGGAATGCTGTTGGAAAATTTGAATATCTGTAAAAAAATATTTTTTTAAAAAAAAGAAACATGGACCACGATTTTACACCTTATAAAAATTAAATTATGAGGAATCATTGACTTAATTATAAATTCTGGACTCACCAAACCTCTTGGAAATGCCTTTATCAGCCCTAAGGACACATTAAACCATAACCATAATGTGTGTTTAAATGGGCAGATTAGACTTCATCAAAATACACAATGAAGAAGATGAAAATGCAAACTACCGACTAGGAGAAAATATCTGCAATATATACATCTGCCAAAGGACTTATATCCACAATGGACACATTTAAAAATTCTATAAACCAATAATTTTTTTTTTAAAATGAAGGACACAGATGCCTGAATAGACATTTCACAGCAGACAATATACAACTGGTCAATAAGCAAATGAAAGATGTTCACCCCATCAGTCACCCGGCAAATGCAAATTAAAACCAGAATGGGATTCTGTTTCCTATCCCCTGACATGATTAGATTTAAAGGAACTGACACTGATGAATGGGAGGGAGGACGCAGGTGGAGGGACTGAGGCTTCCGGGCATTGCTGGTGGGAGCATAAAGCAGGCGCAGCATCTTAGGATACTCGGTGGCAGTTATTTTAAAGTGAAACGTAGACTCCACACTTGGCCCTTGGCTCAGGAGACATGAAGACGTGCCCTGAATCAACTGGTGTGAGAATGTTCTTTGAGAAAAGTCAGCAACCACCCAAAGGTGTGTCTTCAGGAGAAGGAGAGCTGCATCTTGCCACAATATTCGCACAATGGACTGCCAGTCCACAACAGACGACCCACACGTGCAGCAACGTGGGCGAATCCCCCACTACGTTGTGTGAAAGAAGCCGACACAAGCCATACGTCCCCCATGAAGCCATCCATCGCTGTGATATCAAATGCTTGGCATGGGTAACAGTCGGAGACGGGACTCGGAACGGGTGGGCGTAGTGAGGAGACAGACGCGAAAGGGCAGAGGAGTCATCTACAAGCTCCTGACCTTGTGGGCACCCGACTGTAAAAATGTGCCAGAACCAACCTTTGAGACTGTGCCTTCGCCTGCAGGAGGCAGCCAACCAGTGAACCTGTGAGCAGGAGCCTTTGACAACTGGCGGAAAGCATCAGGAATCTGTCCTGACGTCCATCTCAATGGTGTGAGAACACAGAAGCCAGGACCCTTCCTCATGATGCTAAACACACACACCTGGCCCGGGGGTCGGAGAGGTGAGAGGGAACCAGGGGAAGATAGAGCAGCCGCTGGCCAGGCATGGGCCAGCAGATAAGCGACAGTTGTCCAAATGTCTGCCCCTCAGTCCCCACCCCAGCCCCCGTACCATTGTAACTGAAAACACACCAGCAGGTGCATTACAGAGCCACCATGAGTCACGTGTGCACGAATCCTGCCTCCCGTCAGGACTGGCCAGGTATGGCACAGTGAACAACTGAGAGGACAGCCTCGACTGTCACATCTCACATCACTGCTGTCCAGCTGTGTGACCTCAGACAACTTACTAGAGTTATCTGGGCCTGAGCACCCTCATCTGGAAAATCAGATAACAACAGTTCCTACTAAGGACACTTCTGGTAAGAGCAAGACGAAGAACAGGTTTTAAAAAAATGTCACAGAACTGCGCTGTGCATGCCAGCCAGTCAGTAAATGCACTGGTCTTGGAGGGTGTGCCAAACCTCTCCACACACAAGGAGAATCCTATTCTCATCTTTAACTAGGTCAGTTAGTCATTGAAAGAGCCTTGTAGTTGTGAACCTATAAAATTATATCATCATGTGCCTCTGTAAACTTAGTTTATGCATATACATGTAAATGTAAATGTGAGTGCTTATACAATTGCTCAAAACCCGCACAGATCTGTAAAGCCCAGTGTGAAAAAGGCATCTATCAAGTAAGCCGCAGGGCTGATAAATCCCACTGAATAGAAGAATCTGCCTAAAAATAGTCCATCATGTGACCGTGCTTTCCGACAGGACACACAGCCCAGTAGGACCTTGTAATTTACACATTTATGTCAAACACCGATGCGCAAGGAGATGTTTTCCTGGTCTCAGTGTACTGACAATCACAATGTATAACAGAAGCAGTTGGTCATGGGCTGATATATGGCGTTTTAGATAAAAAGAAGGTAAAATGCTCAGCCGAGCTACAGTTCAATTATTGAGTGCTCTCATTGAAGGGTAGAAGTAGATTGAATTGCTTCTTCCTTATGTGCGGTCTACACATCTAAGACACAGCATCTGCTGGAGAAAGCTACCTGCTAATCCCTGACACCCCGCTGAGCAAAAATGCCGGCTCAGGTGCACAGTGGCTTAACTGCATACAAAATACGATGATCTCTGCAGAACACGCCGAGGAATCTACGATAAAGCCAAGTAAACGGATAAGTGAGTTTAGCAAGGTCTCTGAAGGCAAGGTCAAATGCCAAAGTTAATCACGTTTCTGAGTGCTAGCAAAAACCAACTCCAACGTTAAATGTATTTTTAAGCCACCATTTATCAAGAACTCTGAAACTGAAATACTTGGACATAAATTGGAAGTAACACGTGCTCAAGACTTGTGTACTGGAACTAGAAGAGATTGCTGAGCATAATTAGAGAACACCGAAGAAAATTGAAAATTAGGCATGTTTACGGATCAGAGGAGTAACTATTGTTAAGGTGTCAAATCTTTCCAATATGACTTGTGGAGTAAACATTCAATCAACCACTTACCCGTAGGACTTTGTGTACAAGTGGGCAAGCTGATCTACGCTTCATACTAACATGTAAAAGACCTACTAAAACAAGGTGGGAAATGAGGAACAGAGTTGGAGAACTTGGTCCTTCTGGTTTAGAGACTTACTAGAAAGGTAATCAGTAAGTGAGAGGAAGAATAGATATCATGTTCAGTAGAACAAAAAGGGAAGTCCGTGTGAGAAATGCTCACCTGTCCGAATTCAAATAACGGACTCGGAGACACGAAGTATAGCGAAACGAGACCTTTAATGCTGTCTTGTGAGAGCGGGTGTCTGGTTGAGCAGGCATGCTCAGAGCACAATTACAGGCAATTTAACCCTAATGCACGAGAGTCCCTCCCCCAGTTCCTCATTGGCTGAGTAGTATGGGGTTAACAGTCATTCTCCCCTGCCCCTTACATCGCCTAGGTCTTATTGTCTCCTATTGGGTTATTTTAAACAATGGGCTGAGCCTTTTCTCATTGTCTCCACCTCCCTTTGTCTAGTTGTGGTGGGCAGATCTTCCTGGAAAATGTGCTGCTGCTCACGTACACAGTTCTTTGTTCTTATACCCTCTCTTACATCATTTTCGCCCTTACATCATTTTCGCCCTGGGAACATTCAGTAACCGGCTGGCAACATGCTGTTCGTTTTTTCTACTAAAAGTTGACTGTGCCGAAGATGGATCACAGAGGCCTATTTCCTACACTCCAGAAACAGGTCCTCGCCGACACAGCACCCGATTTCTCCAAATGTGCAGAGGTAACACACCTGCTCAACCAATGGTGCTGGAATTACTGAATATCCATAAACGGAACATTTAACCTTGATCCTCACCTTCCAGGATAGACCAACACAGATTTGAAACGGACCATAAACCAAAATACTATAGGTAAGACAGAAAATCTCCAAAGACAACACAGTAGGACACGTATCTGACTTAGGGTTAGGCAACTATTTCTTAGATTGGACACGTTAAGTGCACATGACCAGCTGGACTTCATCAAAATGAAAAAAATATAGTGCCTCTTTAGAAGGCATTCTTTAAGAAATGAAATGGCAAGCCACAAAATGGAAGAGGATGCTTGTGAAAGGTACATGGTAAAGGACTCATATTGAGAACATAAAAGGACTCAAAACTCAAGAAGACAAACAACTAGACTTCAAAATATGGGCAAAAACTGGAACACAAACTACAAAGTACGTACAAGGGGCAAAGAAGCATGTGGCCCCCAGGTGTTAGTGACATCCAGAAAGAAACCATAAGATAGTCCTCCACACCCCCGCCACACTGACGACAATTTTTATAAGAATAGCGACGCCAAGTGCTGCTGGGACCACAGAGCTGCCGGGACTCTCGGGGCTGCTCATGGGACCGCAGCGTGGGACGGCTGCTCTTTTTAAAAATATTTTTATGGATATTTTAGAGAGAGAGGAAGGGAGAGGGAGAGAGAGAGAAACACTGATGAGAGAGAAACTTCGATCGGCTGCCTCCACACGCCCCCTACCAGGGACTGAGCCCACAACCCGGGCATGTGCCCTGACCGGGAATGGAACCCGTGACCTCTGGGTTCCTGAGATAACACTCAACCACTGAGCCACACCGGCTGGGCTCCAGGGTCTTTCCCACACAATGCAAACAGTGTGTTATTGCAAAGGGAAGAGGCCTCGTGACAGTAGAACACCAAATAGTTCTGCTTGAGTCTCTCTTGCCAATGAGATAGCCACACAGTCTAAGAGGGAAGAGAGAGAACAGCGGAGTGTGTGTGTGTTAAATTATCCACTTGAAACAGCCAGTGAGCGGCGAAGGTTGGCGTGTGGTTTGCCCACAGGGTTGGGTCTTCAAGGTACAGTTGTTATTAGTAACAGAAGGAGGCACATCCCGGGATCGCAATTCTCCAAAGTGAAAGGAGAATGCAGATATATATTTTTGAACTGCACACTATCAGTGTGAATTGAATTGCATGTTTAAAAATAAAGCTACCTCCTTCAGAACACTTAAGTGTCTGTGAGAATGTAGCCGGCATTCGAAAGTTATTATTAGACATAGTCAATAACAATGTTTAAGATCCACAGTGCCAGTAAAGACAACCAAAACCTGACAAGTTGGTATTTCATTAGAGCTTGTCAAGAAACTGCAATCGACTAACCATAATTACAGGCGGTCGAGTGGGCATGTCGTGCATAGAATGAATATCAGGCTCCAAAGTGTAAAACTTAAAACTGTACAGAACATGAATTCCTGCAGGAAAATTTCTCTTCACGATACAACCAAGGCGATCTCTGGGGCTCCATGGAGATGCCCAAGGGGGTGAAGCCTTGTGAGGTGCCTTTCAGGGGGACGAGAAGTTCAGGAGGTTGATGGAGCTGAATGACTGTGAAAGGCTCTTTGCCACTTTCTGAGACTGGGACAGCTTTATTCCTTGTGAGGTGTAGATGCGGAGAGGAAAGAATCAGATAGAACAAGTCAACATTAATGAATAGTGGTCACATATGGCAGGCTATAAACCCACCACAATAAAGTCAGCATCGCTGTAATTTATGCAAATCTATGCGGATGATGCAAATGACCAAGGGCTAATTCAGCCAGAGATCCATGATGAGAACAAGCACCTCTGGGCCTGGAGTGGCCCTCGGGTCATCTGGGCCTCCAAGTGTGCCCTCTCCTCTGTCCAGGCAGAAGGGTGGCCTCTGTTCTGCCTCCAACAGGTACATCAGCTTCCTGAACTGACCGAACCCGAAGACAACCCCACGTTCACTCCTCACATGTGAAGTGGGCCCCTCCACCTGCCTCTCGTGCGCATACCGTGCTTGGCCCTGAATGTCTCAGCTCTGTCTCCGACTCGAATTTGGCTGATTGTTCTTTAAAACATTAAATAAAACCAGATTGATGGCTAGAGCACTTCGACAAAGACACAAATTAATTCTTCAGGAAATGTCTCTCTGTAAAACATCATTAGATTGGTGCCTTCTACAGTGTCCAGATCTCCTCGGCAACACAATTAGCATAAACTATTCGAACTATAGCTCTGTTGGCGTGGTTTAAACGTGTTAAATGGCATTTTCTGTTTCTAAAGGCAACAACTTTTTATCTTGGGTCAACCATCTCTAAAATACTTATAAAATAAGTGACATGTGTAAAAGCCTATCTAGTGTCCTGTCCCTTGGTTAATTATAAAGTGACATAAATCACAGGAGGCAGCAAAGTGTGAGACACACCACTGTGTGTACACTGTATCTAATCAGACATGGAAGAAAAAAATAAACGTATGTAAAAGATGATTTATGGCACAGCAGTACATTCTGGTAATGTTCACGAATCATCTATTTTGATACTCTTACCTAAAATTAAACTTAAAAAATTTTGGTAATTTTTTTTTTTTGGTGGTGGTGGTGGTGCGAGGGGGGTGGGTGGGTGGGGGTGGTAACAGCCTGAGAAGGTGATGTAGACAGTTCTATTTTATGTTTAGCAATTTTAAAAGACCTGTATGGACACGAGGAAAAGACTGATGTTGAAAATCACAGCAGCTAAACTTTTTCCTTCAAGATTTGTCAAATCAAAGAATATTTCTAGAAAAGTTATGACCAATCGGCAGTTATTCAAATGGGGTTCAAAGTAGACTTTACCTGATTGGATAATATAAATCTTGAGACTGTAGTAGAAAAAGGACCGGGGAGGAGGAATCAATCCTTCAGTGATCCTATAAATCCTGTGAAAGAGCCTTCAGCCTCTGTGTGTCCCGGTAAAACTTACACACTTCAGCACACTTTAATACAATGTGTGGACAGAGATTCACATCGCAGCGGGAGTTGATTTATACAACTTTTAGAAGTTTCTAGAAAACAAAATTTTGTGTTTCCTTGGAAACTGGTATCACACACCTGACTGTAATTAATATTAATGGGAAACTTTCCCTAATATTTACACTGTAAATGTACACAAAATACGTAGACCTTCAAAGACTCACCATTTCCGAATCAAGTTTTGCCAACCCTCCTGAGTTTCGTATCTTTCTCCAAGAACAAATCATTAATGTCAAGGCACATCCAACAGCAATGGCTCTTGGTGTCAAGGACCGGCTGACATTCATTAAGCCCTAATGAAAAGTGGAAGCACCAGGGAAAACAGACTATTGCATCCTTGGTATCGGTTCCATCAAGTAGTCAGGCAGCTGTGTGACAGAAATGCTGAGAGAGGAGCCACAGACCCATCTGTCTATGTTGTGGAGCAGGTTGGGTGAGACACACCGAGAGACTTCATGATCCTGTGGTCCAGAGGACTTCATGATCCCGTGGGCTGGGAGACTTCATGATCCCGTGGGCTGGAAGACTTCATGATGCCGTGACCTGGGAGACCTCATGATTCCGTGGTCTAGGAGACTTTATGATTCCACTAGAGGCCCAATGCATGAAATTCGTACAAGAGTAGGCCTTCCTTCCCCCGGCTGCCAGCACTGGCTTCCCTCTGGCACCCGGGCCCCGGGCTTCCCTTGCAGCCCCGGCTTTGTCCGGTCGTCTGGAAGGATGCCCGGTCTAATTAGCATATTACGCTTTTACTATTATAGATGGTCTGGAAGATCAGATGGCTGTGAGTAAGGATCAGAGAGCACCGAGCCTCCCAGGGAAAGGAAGAATGTGTAAAAACTCACTGTTACAATATTTGCTGTACAATCACCGAGAAACTCCTGCTTGGAACAAACCTTCTTGACCATGATGGGGGCGCTGCTGAGCCTGCCTGCCTGGCCCTCTTGGCACTGACCTTGGCACCCTACAGCTTCATGTGAGCACCCAGGACTCTGCCTCAGGTCTGGGCTGTGTGGCAGACCCGCCCGCCTGAGAGTCACAGGCCCTGAACGCTGCCTTCAGCCGATGAAGGAAGGCATGGTGGGTACATACCCTTCAAGGACTCTGGTAATGACGGGGTTACACAGGCTCATTGCTAAAGTGATTCTCAACTCTAACCACAGCAATGGGAAGTGTGTGCATGAATTAACATAGTCCTTTTACAGCTCCTTACCTGGGGAAGTCTCCTCCTCTTCCTGTCTATAGTGAACCGCCTATGGCCTGTAAAATCCCTTTTGGGGGAAAATAGCATCGAATCCAGAAAAAGTACAACCAATGCAGTTGGGGTCCCAGAACTGACGCCTGTCCAGAGGGGGCACCTCTCTAATTCAGCTGCACTCGGACTCACCCAGGAGAAAGCTGTGTTGTCCCCTCAGAATTTAATCTAAATCGTAGACAGAATCCACCCACAGGAAACGGTATTCTAAGTAACCAACAGTTATTATCTTCCTAGAACAGAAATGAAGAAAATTTTTTTACCAAAACAGCAGACCTCACTTGTTTATCACAGACCCACGGCGTTCACAGTGCACGCTATTCTGCGATACCGATGTGCGCCTTCAGATTTCACTACAAATCGCCTGTGTGACTAGGGACGGTGAGACAATACCAGGGAGATCCGTGGGTTGGAAACACCTGCAGCAACGCGATATCTGGTGACACCCGCATAGAAGCCGTTATTTCTCTTATCGCCTGCTTTCAGCACAGATGCTTTGTACACAGAAAATTCCGCACACATCTATAATGGGAGATGACAAAAATCAGAATGTTTTGTGGAGCCCGCGATGTAAGAGAATTCAGGAAAGTGAAAAGATAACACAGAGATGGGGAAGGAAGAGGCCTGAGGGAGGAGGAGGCAGACCTGAACTCGGTCTACTGCTCCCAGTGCAGGAGACACACCTGTGGTCTGGCCATGTCAAGGCATCGGGGGTGAGTCGATCGAATGTTTGACCAAGCCCAACCAGCGAGGTTCAGTGGTTGAGCATCCCCCTATGAACCAGGAGGTCACATGCCCAGGTTGGGGGCTTGATCCCCAGTGTGGGGCATGCAGGAGGCAGCCGATCTCTCATGATTCCCTCTTAATGATTCTCTCTCATCATTAATGTTTCTCTCTCTATCTCCCTTCCTCTCTGAAATCAATAAAAGTATATTTTTTAAAAAGTAAATAAATGTTTGACCAACTATAGCAGGCTAAAATTTTTAAATTGATAACTTTGTGTGGCCTGCAAATGATGTTATAAACGCCCCAATGGCCCTTGGCAGGACAAAGGGTCCCCACCCTGGTGTAGGGGCATCAGCAAGCTGACCGCTTGGCTGACACTTCCTCTGTGTACAAATGAGATTGGAGGTGTTCTCACCTCCCGCTGCTACAAAGTGCCACGATGCTTAAAGCAAAGTCAACACGTGTCAACTGACAGACGAGGGGATGGCAAGAGGCACACTTTCATCTCAAGGTAGAAAGTGCCCGATGCACACTGGCCCAGCCCGAGCAGTCCTGGAGGTCACGCTGGCCTGATGTGGGAGGAGGCGCCCAGGGACCACAGCTGAGTGACCTTGGACAGCGAACCGATCGGGGCTATTTCCGCTTTTAAAACTGGCTCTAATTATACCTGCCCTACATTCCACTCGGGGAGACAGTGACGCTCCGATGGAACGATGAGCTAATGTCCTGTCCCAGATATGAGGGAGAGACAGAGTCAAAAGTAGGAGAGAGCAGGTGGGAACGTTAGAGTCTTTCCAAAATTATACTTTAAAAAAACACACACATGTATGTATATTTCTCAGAGGGAGGGAGAGGGAGAGAGAGATAGAAACATCCATGATGAGAGAGAACCATGGATCGGCTGCCTCCTGCACGCCCCCACACTGGGGATCAAGCCCACAACCTGGGCATGTGCCCTGACCAGGAATCGAACTCTGACCTCCTGGTTCATAAGTCACTGCTCAACCACTCAGTCACAGTTGCCAGGCTTAATTACACTGTATGTGGGCGAGAGGTGACCACGGGGGAAATGAGGCCAGAAGGTGTCAAAGTGGGTCCCCAAGGAAGTGTCCCTGCAGATGTGTGTTCCCTTCAACAGGCAGGTTCTGCGTCCTGCGTCTCCACTCCCTGCTCTGCTGTCCCCCCAAATGCCCCCAAAATGCTATAGCTCTCCAATACGGCTCCGCCCACGTTAAAAAGGGCACCTAATTTCACTGCAGGTACCATTGAGGATTTTAGCAGACTGTGTGCAATTGGTTCACATCCTTGTAAATTTCCTCTCTAGCCATTTTGATAATTTTCAAAACTTACGTAAGTATTTTTTCCCCCAGCTTCCCAAAATCTAAGCCTGGATTTTTTTTTAAAAAAAGGTATCCTTGAAAAAAGAGAGAGAAACTTTAACGACATAATAAAGCAAATGATAAAAGACCCAAAGGAAGAGAGGAAAAAAACACTAAGTTATTGCCAGCGGAAATTTTTCAACGAAGAAGAGAAGGTAATGGCTGGTGTAATACAATAGAAATGACTTTGGGGGAGTGATGATAACAGGCTCTGTTTTCTTAGAGTAGTTATTAACGATCTACCAGAATTAGTCATTAATTATCCACATAGGATTATGTAGAAAGCCTTTGTCTAATGTAGTAAATGCTTAGTTTGAAAATGGAAATATTCCATCTTCCTCCTGAATGCCTGAGACACGACGTGTCAGCCCGAGGCTTCTATTATCCAATGTGTCCCACATTATCTATAACTCTTCCCTAAATCCTCAATGTCTTTGCTTGTTATAAACAAAAGACACATTTGGAGGGGATTAGAAATATGAGTGAATTACCATTTAAGCTGATTCGGCCCAAAGGGGACAATAGGGAGGCTGTCAGTCTTGGTAAATCCACTTTAGTGTTTCAACAAACAGCCCAAAGGCATCCTGTGTGGTTCTGGCTGTGAAGGGTGACACTCGAGAGGCAGGGTTGTGCTACACTACCGCCAGCAAGAGGGCCAGCTGGACGGTGCGCAGGGGGACACAGCTCCTCCCTTGAACGGGGCTGCTTATTTAAAAAAAAAAAAAATTTTTTTTTTCAGAGAGAAGAAGGGAGAGAGGGAGAAAGAGAGAAACATCGATGATGAGAGAGAATCATGGATGGGCTGCCTCCTGCACGGCCCCTACTGGGGATCGAGCCCACAATCCCGGGCATGTGCTTTCTCACAATCTCTAGAGCGCTGAGAACAACGCACAGTTCTTCATGGGAAAAGCAAACGCATGCTCTTCCCGTGTAAATGGCAGGAAATCATCCTGATAAATAGGGTTTCTGGTGGCAAAGTGGAGTCAAGTTTGCTTGAACTGAGCATCTGTGATAGATGGCTCAGCCTGAACGATTCAGAAACCCAGGCCTTGAGACAGGTGCACGAGCCGCCCCAGTGTACAGCTCGTGACTGGAGACACGTGGAAAGATCTGCTGCGAACAATAAATCAACCCTTTGGGGAAAACAAGAGGTGTCGGAGATTGCAACTGGGTCAGACGCCGGGTATAAATTCCATCCCTGGTTCAGGTCCAAAACACCCCGCAACACGGTGGCGAACACGGGGTCTCAGGCCTCACTGAGAATAAAGGTTAAACAGCCGAGAACCAGAGCGACACTGTCCATTCCGAAGAATAATTACGCTGTTCTGAGCATGCTTTAGAGCAGGACGTTGCTAGCATCACCTAGCCTTTATTCTAAAGTCCCAATGACTTGATGGATAAAAATATCTCCAAGTTTTTAACAAGTGAGTTTATGCAGCAACAAATAACATCGACCATGTGCAGCGACCATGTAGGATTAGAGTTATGTCCCTATGGCGTATGAAGTGCAGGGTTGTCTCCAATGTCTGAGTGAATTAGTGTGAGTTCAAATGAAGGAAGAAATATGAGGTAGCCATAGAATCAGCGTCCTTGTCTTTGTCCCTAAAATGTAAACAGCCACCGTAATGGGCAGGACTGGGTCTTCCTTTAATGCCTGCTAATTGCCACCTCTATGACCTTAATCAACAGCCTTAACCCCATGGAGCCCTCTTGTTCCATCTGTAAGATAAGCTATTTCAAAGAGATTGAAGATCATCAGCAAATCTAGAATTCTAAAATTTGCTCTTTAATGCCTTTTTTATATATACATCAATTTTAAAAAGTATGTAACAGAGAGGGAGGAAGAGGGAGACAGAGGCAGAAACACCAATGATGAGAGAGAATCATTGATCCGCTGCCTCCTGCACGCCCCCTACTGGGGATTGAGCCCACAACCCGGGGCACTAAACCGTGACCTCCTGGTTCATAGGTTGATGCTCAACCACTGAGCCACACCAGCTAGGCTAAAATCTGCTCTTTAATTATAACTATCACCTGAGTGCCGAGAAGGAAAACATACAGAAGCAATGAAGAACGTATTCTGATCACCAAGGACGTGGACATGGAACCGGACATGATTCAGCCTCAGTCTACTATCTGTGGCCTCCTGACTTTGACCTGGCTTTTGAACAAGCCTTCGTTTGTAAAAACCCGATGTGACGAGAATGAAATGATTGGCGTGTGGAACAGATTTGACCTAATCCCTGGCAACTGTGAGGGTTCTCAACCACTGTGACTGTCGCTGCTGTCAGTGTGGAGTTCACAGTCCAGCTGTCGCCCTTCTCAAACGCCCATCTATGCCAGAAACACCCCCAGAGACACCCAGAAGTCCGCTGGCCTCATGCTGACACATGAATGAACCATCGGAGCAGGACCATACTCCGGACCCTCTGGACGCTGGGCGGGGCCGCTGTGGGAAGGAGAAGTGAATGGGCTGTTTCTCAGCCTAAGCAGCATCCTCGCCTGCTGCTCAGAGATTCACAGGGAACGAATGAATTATTCACACTTTCAGAGCTCACAACGACTCCCTGAAGAATGACCCGCTGACCAGCAGGAGACGATGACTATGGTACAGGGTAATGGCAGTGCCATGAACTGTCCCCTCATGTTAGGGCAGGCGGGATGCTCAGGGCCTTGATACCTGTATTTAATCTCACCACAGCCCTGGGGGGTAGGGAACCCTGTCTTTATTCTACGAATCAGGAAACGATGCCAGGCTAGAAGGAGGGGAGACGAGGATCCAAAGTCAATTCTACCTGATGTCAAAGCTTCTTTCTAATCACTGCCTTCCCTCCTCCCCTCTCCCCCCAAAAAGAGGGACAGACTCCACAATCGAAGCGTAACGACACGACACGACACAGACCTCCCCTCCTGCATGAGATGTCCTACATTTTTTGAAATATGTTTTCCACTTCCCCGTGATGATTCTGTAATGGATGGACTTCAGCCTATCGATGTGTTTTTAAGGTTGGTTCCTCCTCCTCCGTATTTCCACGGAAGCCTACGATAGATCGAGAATCAATATTTGAAAACCACATTACTCCGGGGCCTGTAGTCACAGCGCACAGGTCGGGGCTGAATGGGAAATGATGAACCCCTCTGGTCTCCACAGGGAATGCTGTCGTCTATTTAAAGCTCCTCAAAGCCTGTGGCATTCGGGTTTCTGTCTGCTACCATTTCAGTTGACTTTCAATTGTTAAAAATAAAATTCTGGGGGGAAGACACCACAGAACGTGACACGGAGAGATAGGCCCGAATTGCCTCGGCGCCAGTCCATGGTGTCCAGTTCGGGCTTCTGTGCCAGGGTCCGCACAGCGTTGCCTTAAATATCAGGGAAAACAATGAACTATCTTGCTGAAGATTCGCCATAAAAAGTTATCACCAGGAAAACAATAAATACACGATCAGTTGTAAAGATTACAATGTGAAAAAATGATAATATGGAAGAAATTAAATTGCCCGCATTCCCGATAGCCAATCAAACCTTGGGAGATCTTACCAACTAGACAGAACGAGTAAAATTCTATCTGGGAAAGCAAATGTAGACATATCCCTTGGAAAAAAGTCCTTATAAGCTGCAGGGAGGTGTAGGGCCATTAATGTTACATGATGTCATCTCCTCAAGATAAATTTAGAATCAATAAGTATGTTTGGTTTGAAGAAAATCACACTCTTAATGAGTAAATGGAGAAATGAAATTAATTTCCATTTTATTCTGATGCCTGTCTGGAGGTAAATATGAAAACAATTAAATTTGAAACTTTTTTTGTCAGAAAACACTATAAGAATTCAATATTATGAAATTGAAAAATACTGGACAGAACTAGTTTATTTTAAAATCATTAAGAGCCGGCCAGGTGGGTGTGGCTTTGTTGGTTGAGCATCACTTGTTCGATTCCCAGTCAGGGCGCATGCCGTGGTTATGGGCTGGATCCTCAGTAGAGGGTATGCAGGAGGCAACCCGTTGATGTTTCCCTCTCATTTCTCTCTCGTCAATGTTTCTATTTCTTTCTCCCTCTCTCTTCCTCTCTCTGAAATCAATAAAAACATATTTTAAAAAATAAAGTACAACCATAGGAAAGATTGTATTACAGTCTTTATGGTTATACTCTCTATCTCAGTACCTATGAACATACAATAAGTTCAATATACTTCCATTCTATCAAATTACTCACTTATTGAAAACATACATTTATATATAGTTTCAAAAGCTCTTCAATATTTCTTGCTTTAAGAAAATCCAGCCTAATCGTAAACCCTGATTTTAATGTCTTCCAAGCATCCCATCTCTTATCAGGGCAATGCTGCAATGATGAGGAAGGACCCTGAGAGGGAAGGAGAAATCCTTACAGACCAGGAACCTGGTTAAAATAGGTTCCATCTCATGCAGATAACACCTGGGGGAAAAATCGGTCGGTGGGACCAACCACACTGATATGTCTTCCTACAGAATATATCACAAAATAGGCTTCATGGGATGAATGTACTCACTTTTTAAAACACACATTCAATGTGTAGTTCAAAAGGACAATGGGCGCCCTGACGGGTTTGGCTCAGTGGATAGAACATTGGCCTGCAGACTGAAGGGTCCCGGGTTCGATTCCGGTCAGGGGCATGTACCTGGGTTACGGGCACATCCCCAGTAGGAGGTGTGCAGGAGGCAACTGATCGATGTTTCTCTCTCATCGATGTTTCTAACTCTCTATCCCTCTCCCTTCCTCTCTGTAAAAAATCAATTAAAAAATTATATATATATATAAAGGACAATGGGCTTCTGAGAGCAATCCTCTAACATGCCAGGAAAAAATTATCTGCTCTCTGTCACCCAATTCATTGCGACTAGACTCTCCTTAAATCGCATCCAAATATTCAGAAGGGGACCATCCATAAAGTAATGGGAAAATACATGAGAATATTTCAGGAAATAAAACCCTTCCATCTAGCGTATTGCACCAGTAGTTACAATATGTTGTTGGAGAGAGTTTACATTTTTCTTTATGGCCATTCTTTAAATCTTATCCTGAAATATTGCTTCACAGGGAAAGTAAAAAAGATTGGTTCTGTCAAAATATGCCCCATAAAAAGTTTACAGCCATAACAGCCACACATTGGCCCTCACCGTGGAGCCAGCGTGTGGGGCAGACACCGGGCAAGGGGCCAGCACACACTTCCCTGACGCTGCGCGGGGTAGCTTCACTCCCAACCCCTCTGCTTTGTTTTCTTTTGCTTTTTATCCTCTCATTGTTTTCAGGTAAAACATCTGTTATGATTTAAAACCTATTTCTAAAAAAAAAAAATCAACAACAGTCTGGGCACAGAGAATAAAGAAATATTGGCTTTTCTGGAGGAAAAGAAATTCATCACCCAAAGCTATCATTAGTCTTGATTCTCATGTAAAAAAACCTTCACTTCTGATGCCTCCACCATAAAAACATGTGTGTGTGTGTGTGTGTGTGTGTGTGTGTGTGTGAGAGAGAGAGAGAGAGAGAGAGAGAACTCACTGTGTGTGTGTACTTACTGTGTGTGTAAATTCATTGTGTTGTAAACTCACCGTGTGTGTGTGAACTCACTGTGTGTGTGAACTCACTGTGTGTGTGAACTCATTGTGTGTGTGTGGTTAAACAACACAGCAAGTAAGTTTTAGATGTTTCAAACTAACAGGTTCAAATTATTTCTCACTTTATCTTGCAGTCATATAGTAAATCTTCGTGAAGATCTGAACAGAACTCTGAGGAGATGGAACACACACCCCCTCTCAGTGGCTTCCGTTATTCTAACAATCTCCTTGACCACCACCCTTCCTCCCGCCAAAACCCATTTGTCTCCAGACCTCGCCGACTTTCAGCTTCATTCTAATGAACTCTTCTGTGGAACCTTCAACCAAATGTAATTTTTCTATTCGATGTATTGCTCCATTGTGGGAAGAAAACATATGTCTCCGTCCTTTGGTTTCGTCTCTGCCTCATCCCTTCCTTTGCGGAAACCGTGCCCTCACGCCCTATATATGCCACCCTCACCCTCAGCCTTCACCTCAGGGCACACCCAGTCTTCTCCCCTCCGCCAAGGGCCCGCGATCTGGGTCCGCCCAGGGCTTTGCTGTCAGACAACCCTTGACTTCTGTGTGGAAGCCCTAACCCTGGAAATCGGAATATTACCCTATATGAAAGCAGGGTCTTTTTAAAAATTTTTAAATATATCTTTGTTGATTTCAGAGAGGAAGGGAGAGGGAGAGAGAGAGAGAGAGAGACAGAAACATTAATGATAAGAGAGAATTGATCAGCTGCCTCCTGCACGCCCCGCACTGGGGATTGAGTCTGAAACCTGGGCACGTGCCCTGACCAGGAATCGAACCGTGACTTCCTGGTTCATAGGTCGACACTCAACCACTGAGCCATGCGGGCTGGGCAGAAATGGGGTCTTTTAAAGGTAATGAAGTTGAATGAGGTACTTGGGGCGGCCCTAATGCAGTAACAGTGGAGTATGCAGAAGAGGAGGCGTGGGCACATGGGCATGGTGCCAGCCACACAAGTGCCTGCTCAGAGAGGCCGCTGGAGAGACCAGCCCGGCTGCTGGAGCTGCCCCTCCTCTCAGCACCCTGAGGAAGTGCCTCTCTGGCTGTGGAGCGGCCGGGAGGTGGCATTTGTTACGAGTGCAGAGCGCCTGCTGCGCTTTCAGAACACTGTCCCTTTGAAACCTCAGGACAGGACCATGGAAAGAGCTGCCCGATCCCCCCCTTTCACAGAGGCAGAAACTCAGGGGTGGAGCGAGAGACCCCTGGTGTCAGGCAGGCTGTCGGACCCTCGCTCCTTCTGTGGACGGTATGCGAGTAGCCAGATACTGATCAGGCTTTCTAAGGAAAATCGTGGTAAACTACACCTAACATAATATTCACCATCTTCACCATTTCTAAGTGGACAGCTCAGTGGTGTTGAGTGCATTCATGTTGCTGTGCAACTGTCCCCAGGACTCTCTCTGTTAAAAATCTGACTGGTGTGGCTCGCCAGTTTAATTCCCAGTCAGAGAACATGCCTGGGTTGCAGGCTCTGTCCCCAGTAGGGTGGGTGCAGGAGGCAGCCAATCCATGCTTCTCCCTTTCCCTTCCTTTCTCTTTAAAATCAATAAAAACATTAAAAAAAACTAAAATGCTGAACCCACTAGAAACTACCCCCCCCCAAGTCCCCAGCAATCTCTGTTCTCCTTCCTGTTGCTTGATAAACAGTTATCACATCATCACAAAATCTCCCCGATCTGTCATGGTCCCCATTTAAAGATGACAAAACCAGGCTGAGGTATTGGCCTAAGCTCACAGATCCAGGAACTGGAGAGCAGGTGAGGGTCAGCAGTGAGATGACCACCCCATGTCCTTCACCACGATCCTCAGGGTCACAGAGAATGAGGGAAACGCAATCCGCCCAGCACACGTTCCCATCAGCCTCTCACATCCTTCTTCACATGGACCTTAATTCCAACTGAAATGTAGGTTGCTGCTTGAACAGATGTAGATATCAGGTGATCTGCTAGTTAGTATCGACAAAGTCTACAGGCAGGAAAAAGGAGCAACAGCTCCATCACCGGAAAATGATGCCCAGGTTGTGTGAGCATCACACAGAGATGACTTTGCATTGCCCGGCAGTTTCCGCGTTTTACAGCTTTCGAGTGCAGGTCCTCGATGGGAGAAGCAAAAGCGAGGCTGCTTCTGAACAAACATTCAAAAGGCAACATCAGCGGCCTGCTCAGGAGAGAAAGAGGTTAGATGCTCGAGAGAGCAAGACCCCCGAGTGCGAGGTCTCCCTGGGAATGGGCGGCCCAACGGCCAGGCGAGAGCAGACATGGGGTTGGAATGGAGAGGATGACCTCCCAGGGAAGGACAGGAGAGAGGCTCAAGCGCGAGGGGGACAGAAGCGCAGGGGAGGGGAAGCGCGTGGCCCTGGGCTTCCTTGCAGAACGACAGAGGGAGGCGGACGAAAGCTGGACCCCACTTTTCCTCCTGGCCGGGCCCAGAGCCCAGCAGGGCCTGCTCCTCAGGTGATGTGTAGCCAGGAACGGAGAGATGGCGCTTAGACATCGGTCCCGGGAGAATGTTGCTGATCCACCATCATCAGTGAGGCCTTCATCCCTGCAGAATGTCACAGGGAGGCTCCAAACAGACCTTGTAGAACATTAAGTAACTACATTTATCTACACATTGTTAAAGGTTTTTAATTGATTTTTAGAGAGAGAGGAAGGGAGAGGGGAGGGGGAAGGGGAGGGAAGGGGAAGGGAGAGGGAGAGGGAGAGGGAGAGGGAGAGGGAGAGGGAGAGGGAGAGGGAGGGAGAGGGAGAGGGAGAGGGAGAGGGAGAGGGAGAGGGACATTGATGTGACAAGGGAACATTATTGCTCAGCTGCCTCCTGCAAGCCCCCTACTGGGGATCAAGCTTGCAATCCCGGCAGGTGCCCTGACTGGGAATCAAAACTGCAACCCTTTGGTGTCCGGAACGACACCCAATCAACTGAGCCACACTGGCCAGGGTTTGTTTGTTTGTTTGTAAAATAAGTTTATTGACAATCAGGCGGTCACAGCACCTGTAATATTAAAGAATATACTTAAGGAAAATGATATTGGTCCTTTAATCAACCTTCAAAAAAAACAAAAAAAAACTTAAAGGAAAATAAATGTTCTGGGGGAAAAATTAGCTCAGTTACCAGGATTTTATGTTGACGGACAAATAGCCTCTATTTTAATTCCTTCTTTCCTCCCACATTTCAAGAGCAGGATGAGAAGAGCTGAATGGGGTCTGTGGTGAAGCCTGTGACCCCGAGTCCCCCCCTCCTCCCCGTGTGCAGAAACCCCAGTCCCCCACGTGCGCAAAAAGGGGGCTGCAGATTGGCTCCTGCCCTGGAAAGGCCTCCCCACTCCGGGGTTCCCGGAGGCAGTCCCTTGCAGAGTCCTTCCTGTGACCTGAATAAAATAATCATCCCTTGCGGTTTGGGTCAGAAAATTCCCGAGTACAAACTATTGAAAATGACAACTTTTAAAAGAAATGAAGTATCCTAATATCCAATCTTTCACATGAATGAAATAGAGCTCTTCAATATCTATGGATTTCAATGTATTATTATTAGGCAAAATAAATAAAAGCTATAGAAATTATAATATCTTAGAAAAAATCTATTTATGGTACAGCTCCTTAGGCAAAGCAGAGCGCGTCCCAATAGAATATAGCAAAACTAACGTGCTTATTTTTACTTCCACATTATAAATTCAAGATGAAAGTCCCCTCGCATAGAACAGAAATGCTTTTTTTTTAAAAAAAAAATGATGTATTATTATCCCTCTGAAAGTAATCCAACGATATTTTTGCACCTCCTCACAGATGGGAACCAAATATTAATAATATTCTCATATGTTCTTCCTCATTAAAAATCACACTGAAAGTTAATTGTCTGCATTCCGGCAAATCTCTAGCTTAAATTCTTTCAAAGGCAATGTCCTATCTTTCTGTCCCTCCCCGCAAAGTGTTGCGGAGCTCACACACATATTGTCAGGCTGGGATTTGAGTTTTACACGACTCATCCTCCAATGTGGCCCTGTCACAACGCATGGGTGCTGACGAAGACACGGGTCTCCCGGGCCAGAGACAAATGACCTATGAATATTCCTCACAGCCCAGCCAACAGTACAGCGTGTCTGCAGCAGTTCCCTTGTTGCCAGTCCTATGGGGGCAACACATTGGGCTACACACACAGCAGGTTGTGTCACAGCCGAGAACACTGAGCTTGGGGAAATCCATCATTGTTTTATAAATCCTCACCTGAGGACATGCTTAGAGAGAAAAAGGGAGGGGGAGGGGGGAGAGGGAGGACGAGGGGGCAGGGGAGGGGGGAGGGAGAGGGAGGGAGAGAGATTGATGTAAGAGAGAAACATCAATTGGTTGCCTTGTGTACATGTCCCAACTGGGGATTGAACCTGCAACCAGAGTGGGTGCCCTGACTGGGAATCGAACAGGTCAATCCACGTAATTGAAAAGACGAATATGTGACATCATCAGTTAACTAATTGAAAGGAATTACATAATTAATGAGATGAGTCCCAGCCTTAGGGAAAATGTCAGATTATGCTGACGGTATACGACAAGAACATTTATGGTTAATGATTGATCAAGAGCTGGGGGGGAATCTGACGTGAAGCAGAAGAAATGGGCAGGGAAGATGCTCACCGGGTCAGCGTGTTAGTACGTGGGCAGCTCTGCACTTTGAGAAGCCTCGAGAGACAGGCCTACCCCAGCACCCCCTGGAAGGTGGGAGAGAAAGCGGGTAAGGCAGCAGATTGTGCGGGGTCTCATGGCGCCAACCGCGGAGCCTGCAGCGAAGGGAAACCCCGCATTCCTGTCCCTGCACCCCGTCCCCAGCGCAGCTCAGAACCATGTCCCCAGGGGCCTTAAAGACTACCAGCAAAGTTACAGACATGTCATTTTATCTACATTCATACTTTATATTTTAATATGTGATTTTAATCACTTTTTAAAATACGTTTTTATTGATTTTCAGAGAGAGGAAAGGAGAGGGAGAATCATCGGTTGGCTGCCTCCTGCACACCCCCTACTGGGGATCAAGCCCACAACCCGGGCTTGTGCCCTGATGGGAATCAAACCATGACCTCCTGGTTCATATATAGACGCTCAACCACTGAGCCATGCCGGCCGGTCATATGATGTTAATCATTTTGTGTGTGTGTGGCTTGAGAGAGAAATATTAGAAGTTACCATTTGTCCTCAAGGCCCCCACCCTGGGGACAAACCATTCTCTTTTTTTCATTTAACACCTGAGGATTCCCACTTTACTCACCCGATGATGCCGGCCCTGCGTAGTGCGGCTGGCAGACAAGGTCTGAGAAAGGATAGGATATTTGATGCACGGGGCGCCCGTCGGGGAGAAAATTGAAGTCATAAAGATAATGATCGATCGGTGTGCGCCGTTCTAATTACCACCACCAGGGTCTGTGGGAGGTTCGGAAACAGGACTGATGACCTGAAAAAGAGCCTCGGATTAGAAGATAGCGGGCCTCCCAGCTCCAGAGGCGGCGGGGACAGCCGTGGCCTGGAGTGTGGGACCCGGATAAGTCTGACCGTGTTCAACGGACACCCACCAGGACAGCCCCCGGATGTCGGCACACCTGGGAGGCAATGGAAATAAGATTTGTTTGCATCGAATATCCTTCCCTTTAAAACATGTCCCTCTCAGCAGTCATTTCACTCTAAGGGGCTGTCACTTGTCATAACTAAGAGTGGGAGAATGTCTTAGAAAACGCTCCTTTCTCCCGTCTTATGCGAACACTCTGGGAATCAGATGTAGGTTATGCCTGAACCTGAATAGCCCTAGGCTGCCTCTGCCACGCGTGGAGACACCACCGCCCCCAGCCCGTGACGTGCGTGCCCGTGGGCACTGCTGGACATGCTCCTCCTTCCTGGGAAGACGGTACAGCATTCACACTTCCTGTTTACACAAAAAGAGATTTGTGTCCCCACAAGCCACGCGCCCATTGGGATGGCTGGAAAGGCGTTCTTCAGACCTGTGCTTCCCATAAAATGGCAGGCCTGGACCTTTTTAGGTAAATGTGCGTGAAGGTACATGTCACCATGGATCGTGTTTGCAGGAGAGTCGCAGAAACATTTTCTCAAAACAACTGCGGGATGAAAGGCGTTGGGAGACAAGTGCCTTCCTATCCAAGGCTGTCCCCACGGGTCCCCAGTCCCCCGCGTCCCCACGTGGGCTGGAAGGCTCTGCGTTTCCCCAGCAGAGGATGCAGTATGGAACCCTGGGACTGCGTGACCGTGTATTAAAAACCTGCTCGCTCACTAATTCAAACAGCAAGCCTCCTCGGCTCCCTGCGGGCGGGCTTGATTACGAGGAGGAAGGCCAATTAAAGGCCATCGCCCAGCACAGTGGTCATCGCGGGAAATGATGGAGGAAGTGACTCCAGGGGGACCTGCAGAAGCAGGGTCAGAGGGAGGTCAGTGCAGTCATGAAAGACTAGCCTTAGGTTCAGTCCGCACGGCCAGCAACATCCTGACAGCCATATGCGTCCATGTTTTTATGTGTGTGTGGTTTGTTTGTTTTTTAATTCTCACCCAAGGATATTTTCCCCATTGATTTTTATTTATTTTTAAAATATTTTTATTGATTTAAGAGAGGAAGGAAGGGAGAGAGAGGGGGAGGGGAGGGGAGGGGGCGGGGCAGAGGAGAGGAGAGGAAGAGGGAGAGGGAGAGGGAGAGGGAGAGGGAGAGGGAGAGGGAGAGGGAGAGGGAGAGGGAGAGGGAGAGGGAGAGGGAGAGGGAGAGGGAGAGAGGAGAGGGAGAAACATCAGTCATGTTTGATCGCCTGCCTCCTGCACGCCCCCTTACTAGGGATGGAGCCTGCAACCCGGGTATGTGTCCTAACCCAGAATAAAACTGCGACCTCCTGGTTCAAAGGTCAATGCTCAACCACTGAGCCACGCCAGCCAGGCTCCATGGATTTTTAGAGAGAGTGGAAAGGAGGGGGAAAGACAGAGAGAGACAGAAACATCGACATGAGAGACACATGGATCCATTGCCTCCGCACACCCTCCGACCGGGGCTGGGGATTGAACCTGCAACCCGGGTACATGCCCTGACTGGGAATCGAACCCCAGACCCTTTGGTCCGCGGCCGACGCTCTAACCACTGAGCAACCAGCCAGGGCTCCAGGTGTTTTAAACCTGCAGGTGAGGGCGGGTGTGATGGGGGGCTTTTACCCCACAAGCGGAGTGTCCTGCTCAGAACACAAACCTCACGTCACGTTTACTGGTAAAGGCCTGGGTTTCAGAACAGCCCGCCGAGCACATTTCAGACAGATTCCAAACGACACCAGTGCTTCCCCAACATCCCGTCTCCCATCGCTGCCGCAGATGCGGGGCTGGCGCCTCGCAGTTCCATTTAGCGAGCAGTAAAGTGAGAAACAAGGAAGGCGAGACTCATCTCCCCGCGCTGCTGTGTGCCCAGATTCCGCGTCCAGAAAGCTGCCTGACTCATCGGAGCCATTATGCCGCCACCCACTTGAGGTTGAAGCCCAATATTTTATTCTCAGATGCAGGGGGGGGGGGGGGGGGGGGGGAGAGTCCGGCGAAGCGGTTGTCCGGTTTTCAGGCTGAAATGGTCCAGGGCAAGCCAGACTCCATTCCAGAAAGCACCGGCTGGCTGCCTCCCCACGAGTCCTGTGAGCGCGCAGCTGTGCTCCCCCAAAAACGCCAGGTCTCGCGCCTCGGTGGGCATGGCCGCGGGTATCCCAGGAGAACCAGAGGGGTCTTAGAAACACTGGCTTTGAACACTCCTGGATGTTTGAGAACCTACAGGCCATCGGGGAGGAAGAGAATGGAGACGTGGGATAAAACAGAAACATCTCTAAAGTGAAGGATGCTCTCCCCATGCCACCCCCAGCCTGCGGTTTACACACCCGCTGCCTCTAGCTTCCTGTTGGCAATGGGGTTTGTCCTTGCACCGGGGAGTCTCAGGCCCAGTTCCTCACCATGCTCCGTTCCTCGTCCAGCCAAGTCTCCCGCGAGGCGTGAGCGTTTACTACGGCTGCTCCTCCCGTGATCGGCTCTGATCCTGGCGGCCTCCTGAAGAGCAGGGTTCACGGGAGAGCTGCCCTCCCCCCGGGGAAGCAAGCAGGCAGCGTGCCCAGCTCAGGGCAGAGTCCTTGGCTCTCAGCCAACGCCGCCCCCGAGGGGGTTACAGCCTGGAAGTGTGCGTAGCCTCGGGCTGCTTTCCGTACCGTATGTCAGTGTTGAGATTCTGCCATTCCTTGTTTCAAGTTAATGATCTAAATTTTATATGCAAGAACCCTCTAAAAAAAATTAAAAAAGCGGGGCGGGAACAGGAGATGAACAGTGGGGGAGAGGCAAATTTGGCTCTAGGAGGCCGCGCGTGAGTCACAGAGCCATCTGCCTAAGAGCCCCGATGCCACTCCTCAAACATGTGGATTAAAAGTTGTTCCCTCAGAGAAAGACACAGATGAGAACACTAATTAAAAAAAACAACCACCACAAAATGCATACAAATGTCTGCAAAACAGGGAGGTTGTGACCGCTTGTACAAGTAACACTGTTCTCTGGTAAATACTAATCGCCCCTCGCGCGTGGGCTGAGCTGGGGCTCCAGACTATGGATGGTGAGTGGTTTCCCCACAGCAGATGTACAGCAGGCATGGAAGAGAGACAGTGGAAAAGGACAAGACACAAACATGCTCAGGGCACTGGCTATGCCACCCCAGCTCCACCTGGCACGGCCGTCTTCCCTCTCTGTCTGTCTGTCTGTGTCTGTCTACACAGGGCAGGTCTGCAGATCTGTGTGACTGAGTCCAATTCCACCATCCCATTCGGACCCACCCCAATCCTGTGAGACCTGCCTCTTAATTTAACTAATTACACCTGCAAAGTCCTTATTTCCAAATAAGGTCACGTTCCCAGGTACCTGGGTTAGAGTTTCGACGCATCTTTTTTGGGCACAAGTCAACCCACAGGTGTTTCAAACTTAGCTGCACAGATGAATCCCATGGGCGATTTAAAAAAACACACCAATAGCCCGCGCCGGTGTGGCTCAGTGGATAGAGCGTGGCCTGTGGACTGAAGGGTCCCAGGTTCGATTCTAGTCAAGGGCATATACCTCGGTTGCAGGCTCGGCCCCGTGCCCTGGTTGGGGCACGTGCAGGAGACAACCCATTGATGTATTTCTCTCACATGGATGTTTTTCTCTGTCTTACCCTCTCTTCCACTCTCCCTAAAAAGCAATGGAAAACTAGCCTCAGGTGAGGATTAACAAAAACACGCAAAAACACACGGACGCCTGGGAGTCCCTCTCCAGAGCTCCCACACCAGTCAGGAGAGGGGGAGGCCAGGGCACGTGCCAGGAGCCATGGACACAGCACTGAACAGAGCACTGAACACAACCCAGTCCCCACTTTCTGGAAGCTTCCGTTCTGGTGAGGGATTCTGGCAGTTAAGACCAGGTAAAAAGCAAATGTCGCAACTGGGACATGCCCTGTGAAGTAAAGAAGTTGAGGGCGGAGCCACTGTGGATGGGAAGGTGGGCAGACAGGACAAGGAGGAGACACCTGCGTGATTTACAGGCGATGCGTATCCGGAGCCAAGCCCCAGGCATGTGGAGCATTTTGTGTGACCCGAGAGTCCAGGTCCTGCAATGGGACCCTCTCCGCAGCACAGGGAGGAGCTTGCTTGACTGAGGACACAATGCACAATCCAACATTTTAAAAAAATATATATTTTTATTGATTTTTTACAGAGAGGAAGGGAGAGGGATAGAGAGTTAGAAAAATAGATGAGAGAGAATCATCGATCAGCTGCCTCCTGCACACCCCCTACTGGGGATGTGCCCACAACCAAGGTACCTGCCCTTGACCAGAATCGAACCCATGACCCTTCAGTCTGCAGGCCGACACTCTATCCACTGAGCCCAACCGGTTAGGGCACAATCTGACATTTAAGGCTAATGTTTCGTGGAAGGATTTTTGCCTCTATCATGTAGTGATTGTAACGTCCCATTTTTCAAGTTGGATGCGGAAAACCTACTATTAACTCTTTAGTCGGAGACCAAACAGACCTGTCAGAACCACACATCCCCGCCCTGGAGATGAGAATTCTGCAAACTCCATGGCTCACGCACCGAGCCAGACGTGAGCGGGACCCTGGGCGGGACAGGGCCGTGTCCAGGTCACTGAAAGATGGACGCCTCTTCCTGTAGAAACGGGCAGGTTCCACGTCGGAATGTCACTACCTTCCCATCCCTGCTTTGACCTGAGAAGGCCGGTCTGTGGGTCCAGCAGGTATTTTCTTCGTCGACTTCAGCTGCCCAATAAACAGGCCAACAAACCCCACGTGTGTGGTGTCGGCGGCACGAAACAGCTGCGCGAGGCCTGCACAGATGGGGCGTCTCAGTAGCGGGAAGAGGAGCTCACACGTCAAAAGGCTTCGGATAGAAAAGGCGCCATAGAAAAAGGAAGTTATTCTTCTTAGCTGTAACGCCCCAAAAAGAGGCTGGGCCACCTACACGGCTGCTGAAACCTGATTGCAGAATGGCTCCCGATGCCACACGCAGTGGAGGCCAAAAGCAATAAAAGCTCCATCCAGCCCTCACGCTGAGCAGACCCACATGTGCCTTTAATTTTTTTTTTTTTAATTTCCTGGGCTTCCGGCCCAGAAATTGGATGGGAATTTTATTTAAACCTGCTCTTGTGTATCAACGTTTGGTAAATAGCAGGTTTTTGGCTGACTCACACCATGCTCTCCATTTGGAGCAGAGGGAGGAAGTGAAATGGTCCCCCCCTCTCTCTAGACAAGACACCTATGCATGCACATCTCACCTGTTCTGACGGTGACACGGCGGCTCACACTCTATAAACGCCCATTGCCATTCCTAGACACTTAGGATGTGCACGCCCCCCTTCACCCCAGGGCAACCACAGACTCGAAGTCCCTTCCATCACCTTCCAGCACGAATCCGCTTCCCCCAGCACCGGCAGTGCAGTCGGAGTTTGGAAATGACTAATGACTTGGTGGGGGCGGGGGGAGGGGCGGGGGTGTCCAGCGGCTCAGGCTTAGGTTTCTCGCTCATGTGAATTCAATGCTGCCCTGTCTTGCCCTGTCGCTCTGCTGCCCGGGGCCAGCCCCCCTCTCCTGCCTGATGACAATGCTCTCTCCCTTCCCACTAGACAGGGCACGGATGGACGTCTTAGAGGAAAAAGCACCGTGAGCCCTCGCCCTGGGAACACTGGGAAGAGGCACCGTGTGATGGATGTGGGCAGGGGGCCCTCATCACAGCCGCTAGGTGCACCACATGCACGGGCATCATTTGCATGCCGACCTCTCAGTTCCTCCCAGAATTCACCAGTTCTACCCAATCCAACACTCCGTCACACTCAGGGGGCTTGCCAGCATGCTCCCAGACCGCAAGCAAAGGGTTATTTACAGTAACCAATAACAAGGGAAGCGGCCGTAAACAACCTCTCCGCACCTATTCCAGTTTTTTCCCCTTTGGCTAAGGACAGAGACCTTAAGAAGCCAAAATTTACTGCAACTTAATTCTGATGGGCGAAAGCACATTACTTTTATTTATAGTAGTGAGCGCTATCTATCCGTGCCTCCCCGCTTTAAAACCGAAATCCCCCCAGCTTTTTTTTTTTTAATGCAGCCATTCTTCCTACAAGGAAGAACAGTATCTTGTCAAAGTGAGAGGAGAGGACAAAAGTGGCCAACAGAGGACAGAGGACAGAGCCGCCTCCCCGCCCTCAACCCCCCCCCCCCCCCCCCCCACACACACACACACACACACACACACTCCCCAGTATATCCCAGGCCCCAGGTGTGCTCTTGGGGCAAGGGTGGGGAAGGGGGCTGGGAGGCGGGGGTGTGAGCTCATCACTGCCCCCTAGTGTCAGGCCTTTGCAGCAGGTCCTTCCACCCTGCATCCCTGGGCCTGGGTTCTATCTACCTCTTGTCTTTCAAACCCCGGGAAGGGGAGTTTTTCCAGAGACAGGAGTCAAAAGGGCCCTTTCCCTTCACGCCCCCTGGGCTCTCCTTGCTGAGGGATGTGTCTGTTCCTCCAGTACAAGGACTAGGAGAGAGGAGGGGACAGAGAGGGCACAGGGCTGGAAGCTCCCTTTTGGTCGAAGTAAGCAAACAAGTAAACTATAAACTTAAGACACACTTTAAAATGTCGACCCTGGACCCAAACTCCTGCCCAGAGTCCAGCACCCCCTGCTGACCCGACCTCTCGCACATGCATTTCAGGGAAAAGCCACACACTGGACTGCCAGCCTCCTCTGCACTGGGCTCCTGCTGGCCGCGCAACCCTTATAGAGGGGTCCCCGGAATCCTATTTCAACCAATGGGCTGAGAGACCTGCCCGTGCAATGGGAGCTGAACAGCCATAGCCTCATTTGCATCTTTCCTGAGCAATCAGAGCAGCTACCCTAATGACCAATCAGAACACGCCATCCCAACCAGGGCCGTGTTATTTGGACCACACTATGTACATTTTGGGTTCCTCATTTGCGTAAGGAGGGACCACTCAGGGACCAGGGTGGCACACCCTCTAAGAAAGAGACCTCCCCTGCGCCCTCCGGAGGCTGTTCCCCCTGATCCCAACATGTTCACCCTAAGAAAGTTTCTCCTTTCACCACACCCCAGATGGGTGGTAGTCAAAGACAACGGTTGACAAAAACAACGTCAAAGAATTCTAAAGCTCAGCCCCAACTTCGGTTTTACTCACGAGGACTATTGCGAGTATCCCGCGACAGCCTTCCAGACATGGTGAACGCATCGATATGTATGCATGCATGCATGCATGCAAGCAAGCGAGAAAACACTGTGCTTTCCGGGAACCAACTTCCTTCTCCTAGGAAAACCTCCCGAAGGCCCCCGCTGTGAGAGGCTGCCCCTCGGATTCCCACGCCTGTCCCCAGGGCATGTGACTCCCTCTCCCAATGATGGGCAGATAGGCCGTCTCCAATGGCTCCAGTTACTGCTAAGGCCTTTGCACAGGTGCTATTAGCAACTCGCTCTGTTCCTTTGGGTCCAGGTTCGGCCACCAGCCACTGCCTGGAGGTGACTCGGAAAAACGCAGGTGAGGAACCCTAAGCGCACAGGGTCCTCCTGGGAAGAATGCGATTGTGATGAGTCTCAGCTCGGACTCCTGGAAGCCGGAGGCCCATGGACTTCCACTCACTCCATCAGGGCACGGTCACAGACCCAGAGTTCTCTGGGGAGCAAGAAACCCAGAACGGATTCCCTTCAAGCGCGCAGTCCGCCGCGCGGGGCGCAGCGTACCCTGAACAACCACCCGCTTTGTTACTCACACGGAGGCCCGGAGGCCCGGAGCGCAGCCAGGTGCAACCCCGACCTTGACCCCGCGCCCCCCGGGCCGGCTGTGGGCTCGGGAGGCCACCCAGCGGCGGCCCGTGCTGCTCTCCGCCCTCCAGCGCCACCTCGGGGCCGCAGGCCGCACACACTTGGACGCGCAGCGCGCGGGCGAGGCGTGCGGCGTGGGGTACGGCGGGGCGCGGGCGCGCGGGGGCGGGACGTGGCGCTGGCACGAGGCGCTCATGGGGCGTGGAGTCCCCCTGGGCCAGAGCACGCGGGGGGCGCGGCGTGGGAAATGGGGCGCCCGGGCTGCCGGGGGCGTGGGCGCACGGGGCGGGGCCGCGGGCGCGGGGCCCGGTTGGCTGCTTCTCGGCGGCGCCGCGCGCTGGCCCCCCGCCTCCCCGCCCGGGCCCCGCCCCTACCGGCGCAGAGTGGCGGGGGCGCCGGCAGCGGGACCGCGGCTGCCCAGACACACCGCCAGGCCGGCGGGGTGGCGCTGCCCGGTGGGGACGGCGCGCACCCGGAAGGCGCACGGAGGCCGCGGGATCAGGTAGGTCGGGCTGTCCGGCCTCGCGCCGCCGGACCGACTGGACACGCTGGCTTCATGGCCCACGGGCTGCAAAGTTTGGGGAAGACGAGGCATCTCTAGCCCGTGTGCTTTGGGGCGCTTGTGTTCCCTTCAGGCGAGGGCTGTTTCGGGGTAAAAAGGTTGGTACCTGGCTCCAGCGGGGGGCTATGCCCGCCTGGCTCTCTGGCCGGCCCTTAGCGCTGAAAGTTGGGGGGCGGGGGGAGGGATTGCGAAACCTGGGTACACAGAGAAGGAGCCCCGGTGGCCCCTGGTCTAGTAGGAAGGTGACAGTGGTGAGCCCGGGAACCCCCTTCCCTCCGGGCTTGGGGACGCTGGGGCAGGATTCCTCGCTAGAGATCAAGTTTTCTCAGCTGCCTCTCCACTTCCAAGTCTGCCCCGGTGGACCGAGTGCAGTCTGGATTCCTGAGCTCGGACCTGGGTCTCCGCTGCGTCTCCTTCTGTAAAGAAGCCTGCAAAGCATCCCAGCGCGCGGGTCACCAAGTCCCACCCCAGCGGCTGCCGGGCGCCAGGTCACAGCGCTGCAGGGTCCGGCTATGGTGCCGGAGACACGCACAGCCTCTGCGCTCCGCTGTGCACAGCTGCTCAGGGCTGCCGGTCTGTGCCCCTTCCCCGCATTGCATGGCTTTGCAAGCAGGAGATGCTCCCACAGCAAATGATTTAATAACAAATGGTGCCGCTCAGGCGAGGAGAGGCAGTCCCTCTTCGGAGCCCTGGGGAAGGGGTGGCCAGTCTGGTCACCTGCAACCAAGATTGGGGGAAGCAGTGAGCAGGAGCGAGGCAGCCTGGGGATGTGTGATGTGCAGAGAGGTTGGAAACCCTGGCTCCCGTGGTGAGTAGGTAAATCCAGAGATCATCTCAAGTGATGAAGCAGGAAAAAAATCTGAAAAATATTAGGGAGGCTGTGCGCGCTGTGGTTTGTGTCTGCCCCCACGGAGATGACTATCGTGCTTGCTGAAAAGAATCCTGATCTGTAAATAGATGAAAAGCAGGAATTAATGCGAACAATGAGTCAGGGCCTTCGGAGATTGACAGGAGGGATAATTGCCTTGGAAAGAGCTACTGTGTCTCAGTATCGCTCCAGTGTGTTGCGCTGGCTGTGTTTGGTAACAGTACCATGACTTTGGCTCCCATGCCCTGGCCTGTGAGTTTGTGGGTTTAACCCTTTGTGGGTCATGGGACCAGGGTGGAAATGGCAGGTGAATCGTCATAACCACGTGGACGGCCTGTGCAAAAGCCCAGTATGTGCCAGGGACAGGTCCCAGTGGCGGGACAGGCCGCAGTGGGACAGGTCCTTGTGAAAGACGCCCGGTGGGACCCCTGGACGGATCTGTACCCGCCAGGGACCTCGAGCCGGTGGCTGCACTGTTCAGGTGAAGGCCAGGTGGACTGCGTATGTGGGAGCCTCCCGCCTGGAGATGGGCCGGCTGAGACACCACATGGCTCATGGACTGGCCGGCTGATGGATTCGGCGGCCTTGGACAGTGACATCCAGCCCCGTGTCCCTCTCCCTGTCTGGATGTCATTAATGTCAGCCTCGACCCCGGGAGCCTTGAAGTGCACTTCTCGGAGGAGTCCAACTTCTAAACACCCTTCATGACACAGCCACAGAGCCCGAGGGCTCCTTAAAATGGCCACAGCATCTCTCATAGGACCCACGTGCCCCGCAGGTGCAGCTGGAGCCGAGACCAGCTGTGGACAACACGCTGTAGCCTCTCCCTGGCTCCTTTGTGCTCGGATGCCCTCCCGGTCACATTTCATACAAAATACGTCTTTTCTCGTGTGTAGGTTCCCCACTCCTTCCCCCACATCCAGTGCACACATCTTCCAGCTTCGTTTTTCCTGGGCAATTTAAGCGTCCAACTTGAAGTTTTCATCAGCTCTTACTGCGGTTTGCGCTGAAATGGTACAGAGATATAACTGCACCTTTTCTTTTTCTTTAAATGTATTTTTATTGATTTCAGAGAGGCAGGGAGAGGGAGAGCGAGAGGTAGAGACATCAAGGATGAGAGAGAATGATGGATCGGCTGCCTCCTGCACACCCCCTACTGGGGATCGAGCCCACAACCCGGGCATGTGCCCTGGACCAGAATCAATCTCAGGACCCGTCCACAGGCCGACGTTCTATCCTCTGAGCCAAACCAGCTAGGTCTATACCCGCATCTTCTCATGCTGCACGACATACATATATCACTGTGTTGTGGCCATGTCACCAGGCAGAGGAGCGATGCTGTTTCCCTGTCCCCGGTCAGTAAGTCATCAGCAGTGAAGTCATGTTAATTTTATGTACTGGGAGCAAATCAGATGGCGGGGGATTTATTGATGCTGTGGGCGCTGTCTGCCCCCTCAGAATCACTCACCCCAGCCGTCTGCCTGGAAGCCGGCTGATCGGCCGGAGTTACTCTGTCCCTCTGAGGGTGAGCGTGTCTGAGATGCTCCCAGGTTTCGACCCGCATTTACTACGCCGTGGTTGGTGGTGGACGTTTCCCTTTCTTATGCCCAATCTCAGTGCACCGGAGAGCATCTTTTTTGCAGAGACGTTGGGCAGTGATTGGCGCATTCTCGTTTAACCTTTTGCACTCGGATGTCGAGCGTGACTCGACAAGGTTAGCATTAGAATAAAGGAATCGAGAAAAAAGCAAGCGAGTGCAAAGGGTTAAGGTACCAGAGGTCTTTGAAATGGAGGGATAACAGGTCTCAGGTTCCGATCTGATTGGAATAAACATTTCGGAGATGACCGAGTGGGCCAAGGGCTGTTTGGTTTGCAGTCCTCGCTCTGCCTCTTCTCCCTCTCCCCCCTCCCCCGACCCCCTATCCCCGCCGCATCTGTTTCCGACACACTCTGGCAGGCACATGTCTTTTGAAAATCTGCTGCAGGAGGCAGGCACCCCTGGTTGAGACTCCGCATGCCACGTTTCCATCCACAGTGCTTTTCATTCTGCCCTTTCCAATGCACGTTACACCCAAGAAGTGAGGGTCCGTGATAGAAGCGCTGGCAGAACTCGATGGCATCTCAAACAGCTCGGCTACGTGGAATGTAAATATTTGTAACATCTTGACTGTGCCAAGAGGCTGCCTTGCAGGAAGCGAGAGACGACGGCTGCCTTGTTAAGTGGGCTAAAGTAATTCCGACGATGCGTTTGCTCCTTATTGAGGACGGTGGTGCATCGTAGGACATGGATTATGTAGGTTACTCTCTTAGGTGCTTCTGTGGCTCAGAGTGTGCACTTCCGGGTGCTAAAACAGGAGGACCAGCTTGCCCCATTTGCTCTTCTAACTCACTCTCGGCTTGGAGTGCCTGGAGAATGTTGGGATGAGATCTGTCATTCAGAAACTACTTGGATGACATGGCTGATCCGTGAGCCTGTCCCAACACTGCAATGGGAAAAAGAATTCCTGGGCTCATGACAACACTTCACAGGCTCTGCCCGGCTGGTGTTGCTCAGTGGTTGAGCGTTGTCCTGTGCACCAAGCAGTGGCGGTTCGATTCCCCATCAGGGCACATGCCCAGGTGGCAGGCTCAATCCCCAGTAGGGGGCGTGCAGGAGGCAACCAATTGATGTGTTTCTCTCCCATTGGTGTTTCTCTCTCTGTGTGTCTCCCCTCCTCCCTTCCACTCTCTCTATTTAAACTTTTTATTTTAAAATAGAAATGGAAAAATATCCTCGGGTGAGGATTAACAACAACAACAACAAAAATCACACAACAACAACAACAAACACAAACACAGGACATTCGTTGGGGTTTTCCTGCACCAGCCTGGGTCCGAGCTCTGGATCGCACATCTTGCCTCAGTACAGGGGTGAAGAAGCCGTCTGCTGCCCCCACTCGCTCCAGCCTTCTGGACACTCTGTGCTGGATGAATCCATGAGCCACAGATGGGGGGCTGCGGGGCACCCAGTGTCTGGCATGGAGAAGACTTCTCCCTGCTCATCCCATGCAGGGCCTCCCAGCCACAGCGGGCCCCTTCAGCTTCCTGGGAGACTCAGTAGACACTCCCAGTGTCCACCTCTTACCCCTCCTTCCATCTCCCTTCCCCCCCCCCCCCCCCCAGCTCACTGTTGCTTCTACCAGGTAACTCTTTACTTCCATGCTGCCCTTTGCCCGTGACCCCGCCTCTGGGCTCCTCCCTGACAAGGCGTGGGCCCGTGCTGTCTGCTCTGCACCGCTCCTGTGTCCTGCTTCAGGGGGGCAGGGGTCAGAACTTAATGAACCTTGTTCAGCTGTTCAGTCCCTGCCCTTCCTCATAGCCGGCGGGTGGAGTGGCACACACATGTCAGGGCTTCGGTAAATATCGGTAGGATGAAACTTTCATCTCTTTTATTCCCATGAAATTCTACTGTAGTTATATTCGGGCGTAAAATTATTTTGTTGGACTTAAAATGATTAATTAGGAGATTTTATTTTATTTTGCACAGTTTCGGGGTGACTCATCGTTCATTGAAAACAGACCAGGATTTTGATACTGTCTGCATTTAGAAAATTCTGTGACAAACGCATATGCCCTACAGCAGTGGTCGGCAAACTCATTAGTCAACAGAGCCAAATATCAACAGTACAACGACTGAAATTTCTTTTGTGAGCCAAATTTTTTAAACTTAACCTTTTGTACTCGGATGTCGAGAGTGACTCGACACGGTTAGCATTAGAATAAAGGAATCGAGAAAAAAAGCAAGCGAGTGCAAAGGGTTAAACTTCTTCTAACGCCACTTCTTCAAAATAGACTCGCCCAGGCCTTGGTATTTTGTGGAAGAGCCACATTCAAGGGGCCAAAGAGCCACATGTGGCTCGCGAGCCGAAGTTTGCCGGCCATGGCCCTAAAGGAAGCATAGACTAAAGGTGGTCTGTACGGAGGCCTGGTCCTCAGTGTAATTGGCTCATTTGAGTGCAAGGTGGGATTTGAGTGCAATTTGGAATTATCAGAATTCATTATCTTCTTAGAGTAAAACAGTGGCATGTTGGAAACAGAACTAAATGACTGGCCCTAGCCAGACCAAAGGGTCCTGGGTTCGATTCCAGTTAAGGGCAGGTATCTTGGTTGCAGGCTCCTCCCTGGCCCGGGCCCTGGTCAGGGCATGTGCAGGAGACAACCAATCAATGTGTTTCTCTCACATCGATGTTTCTCTCTGTCTTTCCCTCTCTCTCCCACTCTCCCTAAAAATCAATGGAAACGTATCCTCGAGTGAGGATTAACAAAAAACAAAGAACTAAATGACTGAAAAACAACAAATCAAAGCCCATCTTCCTAAACTATAAATAATGGTCCACGGGGCACCATGTGAGCATGGAACAGTCTCCCTCATCCCAAACAGAGGGCCCCTCTGAAGGCCAAAAATACTCATTCCCCTCCCACTGCCCCCATGTGAGATCTTTCTAGAAACACCCCCTAAGATGATCTGGTGAAATAATGGACATTCCTGGGCCCGCTCAGGACTTTCTGAGCTATTTCGGGGGTCCGACTTGGCAACTTACATTTTTTTAAAGAAATATTCAGATTATTCTTTTTTTAAAATATATTTTATTGATTTTTTACAAAGAGGAAGGGAGAGGGATAGAGAGTTAGAAACATCGATGAGAGAGAAACATCGATCAGCTGCCTCCTGCACACCCCCTACTGGGGATGTGCCTGCAACCAAGGTACATGCCCTTGACCGGAATCGAACCTGGGACCCTTCAGTCCGCAGGCCGACGCTCTATCCACTGAGCCAAACTGGTTTGGGTGGTAACTTACATTTTTAAACTTTTTATTTTAAAACAGTAACACAGAAAGTCACAGAAATAGTATGAAGAGTCCCATGTTCCCCTCCCATCTCCCTCTCCCCCCTCCCCCTCCCCCCATGGGATGCCGGTGATCATGGTACACTTTCTGAACCAGGGGTTGCCCTTGGCGGGTTACCATCAGCCGGGCAGCCGATCTTGCCATTTGTCACCGTTTTTAACCCGATCCGGCGTGTATAGCTCGGTGCGGTTTTAGTCCATGTGTAGATTCATGTGTCTGGGGTTTAATTTAAAGAGCAAACATCCTCAAAGCTGGAGTCTCCGTGTCGGCATACACCGATGCTCTATTTATGCAAGTGTCTTCGAGGCTTCAGAATTCCTCTCCCACAGGCCGGTTTCCATGCAAATATTTGTCTGGTTGTTCTCAAACAGCACGATCTGCTTCTCCTTGGAGACGCTGGCATGTGAAAGTTGCTATGGAGATCCAAGTGTTGGCATTTTACATCCGGGATGTAGCATTTGGGTGGCTCTGGCCGTCAGCTTGGGAGCTGGTGTTGACTTAGACTGGGACAGGATGTTTTGGTGTTTTTCTTAATCCTCACCTGAGGATATTTTTCCATTGACTTTTAGAGAGAGTAGAAGAAAGAGGGAAAGACAGAGAAACATCGATGTGAGAGAAGCACATTGATTGCTTGCCTCCTGCATGTGCCCCGGCCAGGGTCTGGGCCAGGGAGGAGCCTGCACCCGAGGTACATTCCTTGACTGGAATCAAACCCGGGACCTTCATTCTGCAGGCCGCCGCTCTATCCATTGAGCCAAACCAGCTAAGGCTCGGACAGGGTTTTTGTGCCACTCAGGCGAAGACCCACTGATGCTGCTTCTCCTGTGTAACTGCCTCCCGGCCCATTTCTGGTCCTTACATGGAAACAGCCCCTCTGTAAAATAACTCCACACATTGCAGGGACGGTAATGACCCTTCTCGGGCAATTAAAATCAGCTGGAACCTTGTATCCAGGATCCAGGCCTGGCTGCTGCTGGCGGGCGGCTGCCTCTGCAGGGGAAGCAGCGAGTTGCTGATCGCCAGTCGCGGTGATGAATCCGTGAGCATCCGAGGGCTCCGGAACCCAGGTGGGCGCGTTTGCACCCGGTCGGTGTGAGCCACGGAGACGGTGCCTCCCCTGCATCCACCCATTGGCTTCACCAGCAGAAGTATTCACGTTAGTGTATATTAGTCGGCCAGTCGTTCTCTCAGTTCTTTTGGTGGCTGTTGTTAATCCTCACCTGAAGGTATTTTTCCCCTTGATTTTTAGAGAGTGGAATGGAGAAAGGGAGGTGGGAGGAGAGAGAAAGAGAGAGAGAGAGAGAGAGAGAGAGATCAATGTGAAAGAGACACATTTATTGGTTGCTTCCCGCTCATGCCCGGACTGGGACCAGGGATCAAACCTGCAACCCAGGCACGTGCCCTTGACTGGGAATCAAAGCCTTGACCATTAGGTGCAAGGGCTGATGCTCTAGCCACTGAACCACACTGGCCAGGGCTCAATTATTCTTAGGGAAGCTTTACTAGGGCTTTTTATTTCGCTGAGTAAAGCCAACCAGGATCCGTGTGCACGGATGGGCTGTACACTTTTGAAATTTTGAGCCTTGTAGGTCAAAGGTTTTTCTCTCTTTCTCACTTTCTCATACCATTACGTGCAAATTTCCTCATACACAATGGAAGAAGACACACGGTTATTTTTAGTACTGCTCTATTGGACTGTTTCATGAATATTAAACAGGGAGTGGCCCTGGGGAGCTGGTTCCCTGGTTCTGGGGGGCGTATTGATTTCTGAAAACAGGAAGCATCTCAGTCTGTGGTTTTGTTATGCCACGGAACCAACCACGTGGTCTGGGGAGGTGCAGGTGAGTGGACAGCATATGTCCATGTGTCGGGCAATTCTAGAACACAGGTGTTATCTCTTATCCATCCAATGGTGCCATCATTGTCTGTTGCTTTGGAATATCTTTGGTCATTTTTCCAGAAATTACTTCTGGAGTTTCCTCTAGAATCTTGATTTTAAAAAAAATTCTTCCATGTGATTATGAATACTCTATTTCTTTGTCATTAATGTCCCCCCCTCCCCGCCCCCGCACACACACTCAAATCATACAACACATGAGGTAAGGGGTGCAGACATTTCGTAAGCATTCAAGCAAGAGAATAACAGCAAAGGCTGGGGAGGGATTTCGGGCTGCACTGGGGGTCAATGTGCCCATGTTATTTAAAGCTAGTTGCTTCCTCCTCTTCCTCTTCCTTTTTTTCCTTTTCTGGCTTTTCTTTCTTGCTTCAGGGGTCTGTTTTTGAACAGGCTCTTCTGTGCTGACCCCTAGTGGGTAAGTGTTTTCAGTCGTCTCTCATTGAAAAGTTGACCTGTCCTGGTTTGCAGGGGGACTTGGGGGGTCGGGGAAGGCGGCTCTAAAACTTATCAAGTTTGACCTTCAGAGAAGAACGACTTTGGAAGAAGGTGCAACACAGGTCAGCCCTGCAGGAGGCAGTGTGCAAAGGCGGCCGCAGCGACCCCTTCCTCGGCCAGGCCTGGGGGATTGCACTTCCCTTTAAGCGTGAGTCTCTCTCGCTCACCCTGAATCAGTCTGGGTGGGAGGGAGAGAAAGCGGCCAGGTGGTGGCGGTGTGAGGGCTGAGCCTAAGGTTCTTGCTCTCCTCTGGCCCCTGCTCATCACGGCTCCTGCTGGGGCCTGGCCTGCATCTCCTGTGCTGAGCTTATCCACAGGCTACATCCCAGGACAGTGGGCAGACGTGGATTCCCCGGGAAGGTGTGGCGTGGAAAGGAGTATTGGCCTAAAGCAAGAGGCCTTTCTGTTGCTCTCTGACGGGGTGGCTGGGAGCTGTGCTGGCAAACAATCCTGAGCCTCGTGGCTCCGCAGTCACCGCAGTCACCGCGAGTGTTCTTATTAAACTTACTAGTGACCTGGTGCACGGATTCATGCACATTGAAAGGAAATTAATTAGAAGGTGGCTGGTGGGGCAGGACTGGGTGAGATGGGATGAGCCCTCCCTGGAGCCAACCTCCCGCAGTCCCTTCCCTGGCATCTGAGGAGTGAGCGTGGTCCCTCCAGCAGGTGGGGTCCCTCGGCCTGGCCTGCAGGGATTGGGCCGAAATCAGCTCTCTGACATCCCCCGAGGGGTCCCAGAGTGCGAGAGGGCACTCTGCAAAGTTGCTGTCGTACAGGGTGTGGAACGCAAACGCAAGTGTGCAGTTAACCAGATTTAGGGCTGACAGAGCCCCAGCAACAACATAACCCACAGCTGAAGGTGGAATCACACGGCCCCGCGAGGAATCGGGCTCCCTCCTCTCTGGTTTCGGGGTGCATCACCCGAGAACCGCTGCTGCCACGTCACTGCAGCTCGGCAGCTCCTGTGTTGAGCACTGCCCCCTGGTGGTCAGTGTGCATTATAGCGACTGGTTGGACGGTCGGACACTTAGCATATTAGCCTTTTATATATATATAGATTTTTTAGAGTGTAGGCAAAACTCTGGGTTGATGTGCCTCGGTGATCAGTAATTCCCTCTAGGAAATTTCTTTTTTTTGTAACGTTACAGAATAAAAATGTGTGCAGTTTACTAAGTCAACAACTGTGGCCTTTAATTACTTCATAAAATGTGCAGCTTCTGAGTGGCTAGGATGTTTTAGGCACACATATAGCTTTAGAATAAACATAGCCTCCTAAAATGTAAACAGATGTGCAAATTGACTCAATATTCCCACGGCGGTGGGCAGATGTGGGTTCCACAGGAAGGTATGGGGGGTGGAAAGGAGTATTTTTGAGAAGACTACAGCTGGCCCAGAGGAATTTCCACCATGATTGTACTTAGAAAACAACCAGGAGTTTCCAGTGGCCTAAAGCCAGAGGCCTCTCTCTCACTCTCTGACGGGGTGGCTGGGAGCTGTGCTGGCCTTACTCCCGTGGCTCCGGGCTGCAGCCGCAGGTCCGGCTGGTCAGGGACCTCCAGGTCCTCTGGGGTGCAGGCTGAGGGGGGCTCCTGGCAGAAACCGTCCTCATGTACGTTGTTGGGGTGCAAAACAGGTGGACAGGACAGCATCGGTGCTTGAAACTGGAATAAGCCCTCGCTCACTCATCCTCACTCAGCAACCCTGGCTGCGTTCCTTCCTCCACGTTTCAAGGGGTGCACATGGCGGCTCTCGGGCCTCATGGGGGCCAGGCCTGGGCCTGCAGACAGCACCATGGTCGCACTCCCTGGGTGAGGGTGTCCCAGAATCCCTCAGCCTCTCCATGGGGAGGATCAGTACCATGGACAGCGGCAGGAGGACCTGGCTGCCATGTCAGGGCATCGATCAGCATATTTATTTTTAGGAACAGACAGTGACAGCAGCACCCGTGGACCGGCATTCCTGTGGACAGGCCTCTAAGCTAAGGGCACCACCTACCAACTTCTAATTTTCTTCTAGAAGTTTCCAAGGAACCTTTCCAAGGACTTGGTATGAGGTGTAGAAAGTCTGATCTGCTCAATCCGAGGCGCGTGTGATTGGCTGAAGGTGAGCCTGATGTGTGAGCCGGAAGTCCTTTCTGAATCTTGAGGGTGAGATTGCTCACCAGGCTGATTTTCAGTGTTGCTAGTTATCGAAGTTCTGTGATTAAGGACAATAAACAGAATTAATCTGGGTGCGTGAATTATGATCAAACCTGTCACCCGAGAAGATGGCTCTGAACACGGGGAGCTCATTTTAAATATGTTCTGAGGGAATTTGGTTGATTTTAATAAAATTTACATGCAAAGTGCAAATCCCTGGGAAAAGAAGGCCCAGTCCACAGGAATGCCGGCCCACGGGTGCTGCTGTCACTGTCTGTTCCTAAAAACAAATATGCTGATCGATGCCCTGAATAATCGAGTGGAGGCAGCAGTGGGATTCGGGCTGTTTTCTTCTTAACAATTGCGCCTTCCCTTTCACCATTTCACGGAGCCGCCACTCACACCCGGAAGGAGCAACGTCTGGGTGACTCCCTATTCATTACAAAAAAAAAAAAAAATCCGCCCGATATAATATAGTTCCTGCAAGGTTTTTGCTTGGAGTGTAGAGATTTTTCATGTATGGTATTAAATCATGTGGAGAGGTTGATCTAGCTAATGAAATCATTATCCCAAGAATCATGACCAACATTTCTCAGAATGGTTATACTAGTAGAGGGTGGTTTTCTGGCTCAGGACCAAACCCAGAGTCCCTGTGATTTAGGGGACCTTGTACCCGGTCACTGTGCACGGTCAGAGTGCAGCGGTCACCTCTGGCCCGAAGGGACAGTGAGCCGAGCCCCCTCATTTCTGGGGCCTTATGACCCCATATAATTAGAGTGGAGGGTGCATTAACATGGCCCCGTCCCCACCCTAGGGTAGTCAGGAGGTAGGAGGGACCTGCACCCCAGCATCTGGGTCACACTTCCTTGAAGGTGAGGGGCTAAGCCCAGGCCACTGGCTGGCACCTAAGAGGCCGTGCGTGCAGTGACCCCAGAACGTTGCCCTCTAAGCAGTAACATCCTCTAGTGACAGAATCACCCCTTTCCCTTGGGCTCCAGCCCACGCACTCTCACTTCCCTTCCCCCGGTTTGCTCCGGGGGTGGCGCCTTTGAGTTCGATGTTGGCGCTACTTTGTGGGGTTTCGTTTGTTTTCACCTACATCGTTGAACCCTCTGTGACGCAGGAAATACTGCATGGAATTTGGAAGTGCAGTACTGGCTGTGAGGCCAGTGGGAGGACTGATGGAATTGTGCAGGGCCGGCAGCCCCGTGGGGGCACGCCCACACGAAGTGCGCTGGGGGCGGGGGGGCCACAGGGCTGGATGCTGACCGCCCACGAGAGTCGTCCCCCACGTTTCCCAACTCACCCTGTGTCTCGGTGGGGCCAGGGGCTGGGAGACAGGACACGCCCTCTGGAGTTCCCTCTCTTCCTTGTCCCTGGAGCCTTCCGTCCCCTCTGTGTCCTCCATTCAGAGGGCCACCTCTCCTTCTCCGTGTCTAGAGAGTGAACACCCTCACTCTGGTCCACGTCACTCCACGCTCCGAGGCCGGGGGGTGGGAGCTGGGAGAAGAGAGAAGGTACGCTGTCAGCCCTCGGTATCCATGGGTTCCCCTCCGTGCCCGCGGTTCCCCAACCTCATGTCACATACACTGGCAGAAAAAAGTGATGTGGCCCAGCCGGCCGGCGTGGCGCAGTGGTTGAGCGTTGACCTATGAACCAGAAGGTCACGGTTCAATTTCTGGTCAGGGCACATGCCTGGGTTGCAGGCTTGGTCCCCAGCAGGGGGTGTGCAGGAGGCAGCTGATCAATGATTCTCTCTCATCACCGATGTTTCTGTCCCTCTCTCCCTCTTCCTTCCTCTCTGAAATTAATAAAAATTACATATATATTTTTAAAAGTGATGTGGTTGCTGGCGTGCTATGTAATTAGATGTACCAAGGCCGACGGGACTTTTTTCTTGTCATTATTCCCTAGACAGTACAGAATAACCACTGTTTGCATGGTATTTACATTGCACTTGGTATTGTAGGTAATCGGGAGATGACGGGAAGCAGATGGAGGGTGTGGCAGGTGACACGCAAACGCTGTGCCATTTGACAAACGGGACTGAAGCATCCGAGGACGTGGGCATCCTCGGGGGTCCCAGAACCAGTCCCCTGTGGGTACCGAGGACGACTGTGCCATATGAATTTTCAAGTGAGTGGGGTATGTCTCACTGTCCATGTGGGCTTCCTCATAACAGATGAAATACTGAAAACAGCGGCTAATATTCCATTCTTAGAAGAACCCCACCCCACGAACAGGGCCTCCTGCGTGTGTGTGTATGTGCGTGTATGTGTGTGTATATGTATATATGTGTGTGTGCGTGTGTGTATGTGTGTGCATGTGTGTGTGCATATGTGTGTATGTGTGTATTAGAGAGTTGAGCAGAGCTTCCATTTCCTCACCTGTCACATCAACGAAGTTGTCCTGGCTCCTGTGAAACTGAAGCTCACAGTCTGTGGCCCGGACTCAGCCGGTGGTTACAAATATCCTGCTCAGACAGCACAGCGTTTTCTTAGCTCTTGGACTTGGTAACACTCAGGGAGGCCAGGCCCGCTGTTACATTGTTGCAAGTTGGAAGTCACCTGTAACGCTCCCCTTGGACCCTCCGCGTCCTCCATTGTTCTGGGATGTTCGGTAGCCAGTCGCCTTTGCTGCAGGAATTGCTGGGAAACCAGGGAAAACCAGAGAACACGGGGCTTCTGTTCTTGCGGCCACTGACTTGCGCGGAAATTCTAGAGACGCTGCAGTCGGATCCGAGGTAACACTCTCACCAGGCTGGTGTTTTATGTGTCAGACCACAAAATAATCGTTAACTGGCCACGTGCATTGGAGACGCCTTGTGAATCGTAAATCGTTGTAAAGTGCAGCGTGCCACACTCTAAAACTCAGTTAATTTGTAGTCAGAACTTCTGTGACATCTTCTTAAAAAGAACAGAAACTGGAGATCAACCTCTAATACTCTGAGTGAGAATATTGGGTCAGTGTGCACATTTGTTTACGTTTTAGGAAGCTACATGTATTTTAAAAGCTCCATTTGTGCCTAAAACACCCTAGCCATTCAGTAGCTACGTGTTTTATGAAATAATTGGAGGTCACAGTTGTTGACTTAGTAAACTGCACACATTTTTATTGTGTAAAGTTACCAAAAAAAAAAAAAAAAAAAAATTTCCTAGAGAGAATTGCTGATCACCCAGACACGTCAACCCAGAGTTTTGCCTAAGCTCTAAAAAATAAGTTTACTAAGAACACTCGCAGTGACTGCGGTCCCACGTGACTCAGAATCGTTTGCTGTGAAGGGAATTCCTCTTACGAAGCTTTACCCTCATTTTCCTTGAGGAAAAGTGACCCAGAACATCAGCCACATGGCTAAGCCACTGGGCCATGCCACGTGGGACAGCCACATCCCACAGGCTGAGGGCTTGGACAGGGTGGGTATCGAATTCCTTACCCTGCGGATCGCTGGATACGGATTATCTACATAATTTGTTTCTTTTTCCTTTTTGCCAAGTGATGCTTTGGGATTGACACATTTTCCCACGGTTCCGATTCCTATGTGAAATCTTCTGCATCCAGATGCCCTGAGGTTTCTGTTTCCCTCGGAGCTTCTAGAACACCCCCCCACCCCGATTTCCTTTCCTCTCTCTGTTTAGATGGTCTTCTGTCCACTTTCTGATCCCCACCACGGACGTGGCTTCCTGAGTCCCAGGCAGGCACACGGTGTGGCTCTGTCTGTCCTTCGTTCCAAGCTCAAGCCCCCTGCGCAGCCCTCACAGTCACTGCCCCTCGCGGCTCCCACTCCCGGAGCATCTGGGCCAGGGGTCCTCAAACTTTTTAAACGGGGCCAGTTCACTGTCCCTCAGACCGTTGGAGGGCCGGACTATAGTTTAATAAAAACTATGAACGAATTCCTATGCACACTGCACATATCTTATTTTGAAGTAAAAAACCAAAACGGCAAAAACACCCGCATGTGGCCGCGGGCCGTAGTTTGAGGACGCCTGGTCTGGGCCCTTTCTCTGTGCGACCTCTGTCCTCCCCGGGCTCCAAGGCCGAGGTCTGAGCTTCTGCCCAGACGTCTTTCCCTGACCCTGTGTTCCCTCAGGCCCCGTCCTCTCTGCTCTCCGCGCTCACTCCCGTCCTGCTCACGAGTGCCCAGCCTTCCATCCTTCCTCCTCGCTGAGCCCCACGCGGACAGCCGCCCTTTCCGCCTGCATGTCTTGCTGTTGCTTTGGGACACGAGGTGCCTGAATGTGAATCCGTCTTTCTCCCCAAACCTGGCTGCTCCTCTCATGCTCCTAGCGTCTGACTCAGGACCATCCTTCCTCCTGCTGTAATGGTATTTCTCTCTTTTCTGCGTCATCACGGAAAAGGTACTGGTCGGTTGCTGAGTGGAGGAGCTGGGGATTAAGAAATTAAAGAGACCAGGAGGCAGAAATAGATTCATGAAGCTGGGAGCTAGGTGGGCGCCATTCTCTCTGATGGAGAGGCAGCATGACGACCCTGAGCCACACAGCAGGTTTATCTTATATCCCAAAAATCCAGGAAGTAACACCAAAACTTAGGATCAAAGGAGCTTATTTGCATTCTTAACTAGGCCTCAGCATTACTGGATTTACATATCTAGACCCGCCCCTGCGGACACCTGGGCTGCTATGAAGTCAGAACTGATTAACATGTCCAGCCTCATTGGGGAAGCATGTTCCCAGGGCGTGGCTCTGCCTACACCCTGAGTTCAGCTGACGATAATTAAAGAAATGCCCATGTGCCTTCCCAGGCGGTCCTCTGCACCCGCCAGGGAAGCCGCCATCCTGGGTCCCCACCCTCCTCTCCTCATAAGTCCCCGTCACACGTCACACATGCTGATGGGCATGTGTCAGATCCTGCCCTGCCCCAGGTGTTGCTTCATTCCTTCCCTTGTCCTGCGCTCACCTTACGGTGAGGTCCCCTTTGCAGAAGGCTGTGTGAGCCTCCTTTAAGCTCCCAGTGCCCAGCTGCCATGAGCAGGCAGGGGCTGTTACTAACCCAGCAGCAAACCAGGCTCTGAGAGCAAAGTCCTCCAGCCCCTTCCCCCTCATACCATGTCCTGGATGTGACCCGCCCACCGCTCTGTGGCTGCCACTGTAATCACTGCTCAGCACACACTGATGTAGTTTCTTAGTACTTTCTGCCTCACATGGTACAGTGTGGCCATCACCGTTCAGGCAGGTAGGGGACAGAGCTGGTGTGAGTGCCCCAGACCCGGTGGGGCATGTCCTGGTCACTCCAAGTGAGGAAGTTACGGTGGCCGTAGATTTTATCATTCTCCCTCGGGCTCCTGTTTTATTAATGACTTTCATGTCTTTTCTTTCTTTTGTTTTGTTTTGTTAATCCTCACCAGAGGATACGTTTCCATTGATTCTTAGAGTGGGGTCGAGGGGGAAAGACAGAGAGAGAGAGAAACATCGATGTGAGAGAGACACATTGATTGGTTGCCTTCCACACACACCCCACCCTGCCCTGCCCAGACCAGGGCCGGGGATGATGCCTGCAACCGAAGTACGTGCCCTTGACGGGAATCGAGCTTGGGTCCCTTCAGTCCATGGGCCGAGGATCTATCCACTGGGCCAAACCGGCCAGGGCTCATGGGTTTTCTGGGTGAAATTCCATCGTCACAGAGCAGCTGATGTCTGGCAGGCGGCGTTCTCAGGCCGGAGTCTGACCGAGGAGTGGCTGCCCCAGGCTCCGTGCCCCCTGCCCGCTGTCTGCTCTGTGCCAGGCGGGGGAGGCTATTTTGCTTTTCTTTGTACCTTGGAGACATCGAGCAGCTTGTCACGACTTCAGAAATCTTGGAGGAAATGAAGGCTGAATGCCGAGACAGTAATTTCACCATTATCCCAGCGGGTCTGGCTCCTGCTTGATACATTGTAATTTTAACAAGGAAGTTACAAGAGAAGAGCTTCCCCGGGCTCTGGGGACAGGTGGAGTAAAACACCTGTTCTCCGGCAGCTCATTTGGACAGCTGAGAACACCCTTCCGTGGCCATGAATAGATCCCTTTTAATCTGTATTTATCCGACATTGAAATTACCGGTTTAGTTGTGTTTATTTGAAATGGTAAAATCATTAGATTTTAAGACAGCCATTTAGTATTTCAAGATGATAGTAATGAAGGTTTTCCTAAGTGAAGAGTTTTGATTTTATAGTGCACCTTAAAATGGACTTACTATTGTTACTATTTTAAAAATACATTTTTATTGATTTCAGAGAGGAAGGGAGAGGGAGAAAGAGATAGAAACATCAATGAGGAGAGAGAATCACCAATCAACTGCCTCCTGCATGCCCCCTCCTGGGGATGGAGCCCACTACCGGGCCATGGGCCCTGACCGGAATCAGACCATGACCTCCTGGTTCATAAGTCCATGCTTAACCACTGAGCCATGCTAGACGGGCTAAAATGGACTTACTTTTTTTTTTTTTTTTTTTAACATACTTGGTATTTAATTATCAAGTTAGCATGTAGTGTGGGTATGGCCTGCAAAAGGCCAATATTCTCTCAAGAGATGTTGGGTCACATACATACACATTTAAGTCAGTTTATTCCTATAAAGGATGGCCACTTATGCGTATGGAGTGTTTTACTTCTCTGAAACCTGACTTCAAAGTAAGCACGTGCAAGCCATCTAAGCTTCCCCTCTTGGGCTCTCAGTGTCCTGGGTTCTCTATTTGTTGGTCTGGTATCCATCAATCACAGGGCCAAATAGGGGCCAGAGTTTTCTCTGTCTCCCTGGGGTCAGACCCTATAGTCTGGCCCCATGATCAGCAGACTGCGGCTCGCGAGCCACAGGCGGCTCTCTGGCCCCTTGAGTGTGTCTCTTCCACAAAATACCACAGCCTGGGCGAGTCTGTTTTGAAGAAGTGGCGTTAGAAGAAGTTTAAGTTTAAAAAATGTGGCCCTCCAAAGAAACTTCCATCGTTATACTGTTGGTATGTGGCTCTGTGGACTCATGAGTTTGCCGACCACTGGTCTGACCAACGTCCCAGACAGCTGGTCGCCACCCCTGGGCCCAGAGCCCCTATGATCCTTCAGGCTAGCCCTTCAAATCGAGGGCCCTGCCCTGCCCGCCCCAGCCTTGCCTGCCCCCGTGCGGGCTGTGCCTGTGCCTCTGCTTCTTTCCAGCCCCTGCTTCCCCACGTGGCCCTGGGTCGGCGGCATGCCCCCTAGTCTGGGGGAAGTCAGTAATGCGTCTTCCAGGGGCATTAGACTCCCTGGGTGGTCACTCAGTCACCTCCATCAGTGAAAATCCCAGGAGAACAAGCCTGGCTGGTGCGGCTCGGTGGTTGAGCATCAACCTATGAACCAGGAGGCCCGGGTTCGATTCCCGATCGGGGCATATGCCCGGGTGGCGGACTTGATCCCCAGGGTAGGGTGTGCAGAGGCAGCTGATCAGTGATTCTCTCTCAGCATTGATGTTTCTCTCTCTCTCTCTCTCCCTCCCTTCCTCTCTGAAATGAATTAAAAAGAAAAAAACATCCCAGTAGAAGGAATATTCTTTTTTAAAAAATATATATTTTATTGACTTTTTTACAGAGAGGAAGGGAGAGGGATAGAGAGTTAGAAACATCAATGAAAGAGAAACATCGATCAGCTGCCTCCTGCACACCCCCTACTGGGGATGTGCCCGCAACCAAGGTACACGTCCTTGACTGGAATCGAACCCAGGACCCTTCAGTCTGCAGGCCGACGCTCTATCCACTGAGCCAAACAGGTCAGGGCAGGGATATTCATGTAAATGCAGGTAATGAACATGAGAGCTCCCTTCAGTCCGTGGACTGTGTCCCTGGGGAAACTGCCCCGGAGTGGAACGTCTGTGTCTGGGATCCCGTGGCCCTTGGTTCCCTGTAGCAGACCCGGAGGCTCCTGTGCCCCCCTTCCTGCCCACTGTGCCCCTCTTCTGTGCAGCCGTTTCTAGTAAATGAGAAGCTGTTCCCTCCTGTGGCTTTAATTTGCATGACTAATGCCTCTAAGCATCTTTTCATATACTAATTTGTCACTTTTATGTCTTCGTCTGGGAAGTGTTTGTTCAAGGCTATTGCCCGTTTTTATTGGGCTTTTTATCTTTCCAGCATTTACTTATATACTCCGCATACACCTGTACTGCTAATTTTGTCCTTAGACTATTAATTAATTTTCTCAATGATTAATTTTCGTAATGATATTAATTTTCTTAACGATACTATTTATGGCAAGACGTTTTTAACTTTGAACAAATCCAGGTTAGCATTTTTTTTAGGAATTGCAGATACTTAGCGTGTCCTGGGCATGGTCACGCGGCTTTCTTCCGGAAGCTTCCTGGTCTGGTGTCTCATGTTAGATCTGTGATCTATGTCAGATATATGGTGTGGATGGAGAACATGAGACTGCGGATTGCTTTATGTAGATATCACGTTGGCAGTAACACGTATTAAAGATGCTTTCCCCCTCATGAACGGCCTTGGTGCCTTGGTTTAAAAACCTAAAACTATCCACCTAATATCTGGGGTCTGTTTCTGAATTCGGCTCCCTCCACGGATCCATCTGCAAGTTCAACACTGAATTCTCAGCCAGTGTGACGCCTTTGACATTCTTTCTCTCCAATGTGTGTTGTCTGGTCTGGATCCTGTGTGTTTCCATGTGAATTTGAGAGTCATCTGGGTTCATCCAAGGGGCCCGACTCTGTGAGGTAATTCGGGAGGATGGACTTCAACCCGGCTGAGCCTTCCAGGCAGCGAGCATCACTGGTTCTCCTTTACTTCGCTCGTCTGGAACGTCTCTCCACCACCCTCGTGGTTTTCCTGCTGGGGGTTGCGCATCCTCGTTAGATTTCTTCCTGGATAGTTGATGTTTCTGTGTGCCATTGTAGGGATGACTTTTAAATGTTCGCTTTCCAGTTTTTCATTGTTACATTTAGAAATACAGTCGATGTTAGTATATTGACCTTGTGTTCTGCAACATTGCTAGTTCACATGATAATCCAAGTGGGTTTTTGCTTTTATAGGTTTTATGGGCTTTTCTTTTTTTTTAAAAAAAAAATGATTTTTATTGATTTTTAGGGAGAGGGAGGGAGAGAGAGAAAGAGAAGCATTGATGTGAGAGAGAAACTTTGATTGGTTGTCTCCCACTAGCACCCTAACTGGGGCCAAACTTGCAACCTGCGTGTGTGCCCTGACCAATCGAACCGGCAATTTTTTGGTGCAAGGGGCGTTGCTCAACCAAAGGAGCCACACTAGCCAGGGCTGGGCTTTTCTTATAAACTGCCTGTAAAAATAATGAGCTTTCTATTTTTTCCCATCCAAATGCTTTTATTTTCTTTGCTTGCCTGGTTGCATTGTCCACCAGTGCCAGTGCAAGGGTGTTCGAACACGTGGACATCTGTAATACAACAATAAAGGCTTAAAAATATGAACCATCTGAGACCCCACTTTAAGAAGCAAACACAGAGAAGTAAATGAAGCTCAAAATAAACGTAAGAAAGAAAACACACATACAAAATAAGAGCCTAAATGAATGAAACAAATTAAAGGACAAGCAACAGGGGAAACAAAGTGAAACATTGTTTCTTTAGAACCATTGGTAATGCTGCCCAGGAGAAAAAGACATAAAAAAGAGGCTGTGACATCAGGAATGAGAAGGGCAACACCAGCGCAGGTCCTAATCATAAGGAAAGAGACTGTAAAATTATTATTACTATTATTATTAATATTATTATTATTGTTATTATCATTATTATTATTTTGCAGCGAGGGATGAAAACCCTGTGATTTGGGCCCCTTCCCTGGGTCCTTTCCAGGCATGTGGAAAATGCCACATGAGCCGACCACCCACCTCGGTGCCTCCTGATTTCCGGATGGGATTCTCCCAGGTTCCTGCCTGCTGTGGACGGATCTGCCGAAGGGGCTTGTGGAGCGGAGCTGTCCACCCTGCAGGGCTGGGAAGGGAGCTTAGAGGACCCTGCAGGGCTCGCAGGCGCCTACCGACCTTGGCTCACAGTGGGGGTCGTGCCCTGGGAGAGGCTCCTTGGTATCTGCAACTTTTTACATTCATTTTCAGCAATGGGAACCTTGGGCTTCGCACCTGCTAATAAGGTGCTGGGATTCACTTATTTATTTACGTTTTTTATTGATTCTTTAGCGAGAGGAAGAAAGAGGGAGAGAGAGAAACGTCAGTGAGCTAGAAACATCAGTGCTGAGAGAGAAGCATTGATTGGCTACCTCCTGCACGCCCCCCTACTGGGGATCGAACCAGCAAGCCTGGCGAACTGGTCACCTTTCAGTGCATGGGACAACACTCAGCTGCCTGGACTGAATTTTATCTTATTGATGTCCTCGTTCCTGCAGTTTTAACTTTTTCTCTTACAATTTATAACCTGAGTTTGGTTAAGTGGCTGTTTAATATCTGCCCCCTGTTGATGACTTGCTCAATCGAAATGTGGATTTTCATCAGCAGTCACTTCAGCTTTCTTTAACAGAATTAATAAGTAGCATTACCTTCACCTTACGAGGGCGTAAGTGCTTTGCACATCGGTTAAGGATGTATCGGAAACGTATTGTAATGAAAACGTGGAACATTTAAAAATAAACATGTCTTTTCTTTACATATAAAATGACACATCCATAAATTGGGACTCACTTATTCATTCAAAAAAACCTGCCTGGCGAGCCTGCCTGTGCCAGCACGAATCCAGGTTCCGCAAAGCGCCTGTGTGTCGGGAACGGATTTCATATGACAGTATCTCATCAGCCACATCCACCTCTGGTGCCGGATAAAACTTTTGGCTAAAATTCACGCTAGGATGTGACTGAGTCCTTGGCTTTCGCCAGTATTGTAACGGCGACGCGTTGAGATAGCCCCTCTCCTGCGCTGCGAGGAAGGTGGCTGGGAGGAGGGAGGGTGGGGAATGTGGAGTAACCCCAGGCCTGAGCGGCTCTGAAAGGGAGGTGTGCGCTGGTTCCTGGGAGCGGACCGGCTGTCCGGGTCTGAGCAGCCTGTGCGCACTGTCATTCCTCCCCCCTCGCTCTGGGCGGCCTGTAACAGGATGCCGGGCAGCCAGACACACTCCGGTGCCCTCCCATGGGAAGGCGGGACAGGGAGAATTCAGCTTCTAACTGCTGACGGCTCTGGGATTAACTGTTTTAGTGAAGTGTCTTCATTTGCTTTGTGCTCGGAACCATTGATACCCCCTGGATACGGTTTATCCATTCCCCCGAGACACCCCGACTTGGGATGGCGATGTCTCCACGTTGTTCCAGGTGCAGTACCTGGGTCCTCCCCGGGGAGGGGACACAGGAGGCTGGGGGCGTTATTGGGGTCACTCTCGGCACAATGAGAAGCCACTGCTCAGAGGCCCAAGGCCGCCTCTCCTCGGAAGGTCAAGGGTGCTCACTAGACTCTACAGGAATCAGTGATTAAGCTGAGAGAAAATAAGCTTAAAATTGGGAGTCTGAGCCCAGGAAATAAACACTTTGTGCTTCCACTAGGGAAGTAGGATTTAAGGCTTTATTTGAATGTGCTTTTTAAAAACATGTCCTTTAAGACAAGAAGTATGTAGTAATACCTTTTCTTTTCTAAGTAGATAAAAGCATTAAGCAGCAGGGTATGTGTTTTTTCCCCCTTTTTCTTTCACTTGGTACAAATTACAACTCAAAAAAAAACCCCCAATCCTATTTAAAAATGGGCAAAGGATCTGAATAGACACGTCTTCAAAGAGGACAGACAGATGGCCAAGAGACTTCCGAAAAGATGCTCAATGTCACTAGTCGTCAGAGAGATGCAGATTGAAACCACAATGAGCCCTTGCTGGTTTGGCTCGGAGGTTGGCCCGAGGACGGAGGTCCTTGGGTTCAATTCTGATCAAGGGCACGGGCCTTGGTTGCAGGCTCAATCCCCGGCCCCGGTCAGGATGCGTGCGGGAGGCAACCAGTCCATGGGTCTCTCTCACATCGATGTTTCTTTCTGTCCCTCCACCTCCCTTCCACTCGCTCTAAAAATCAATGGAAAAAATATCCTCAGGTGAAGATTAACAGAAAACAAAAACAAAAGCAAAAAACCCCCCCAAACCACAAGCACAATGAGCGATCACCTCACATTTATCAGAATGGCCATCATCAATAAATCAACAAACAGCAAGTGTTGGCAAGGATGTTTCAAGAGGGGGACCCTCATGTGATGCTGGTGGAATGCAGATTGGTGCAGCCACTGTGGAAAACAGTATGGAATTCCCTCCAAAAATAAAAAGGAAACTGCCTTTTTTAAAACTTATCTGTATTGAAAGTATTACAGATGTCCCCTTTGTGTGTTTTTCCCCATTGACCACCCCGCACCTCCACCCAGCACCCACCCCTCCCAGGTCTTCACCACACTATTGAACGGCCTTTTGAGCCAGCAATCCCACTTCTGGGAATAGGTCCTAAGAATCCCCAAACACTAATTCCAAAGAATGTATGCACCCCTGGGTCCATTGCAGTGTTACTCACAATAGCCAAGATCTGGAAGCAGCCCAAGTGCCCGTCAGCAGATGAGTGGAGAAAACAGCCAGGGGACATTTGCACTATGGAATACTATGCAGCTGTGAAAAAGGGGGATCTCCTACCCTTTGAGACATCATGGAGGGACCTGGAGAGCATTACGCTAAGTGAAATAAGCCAGTCCGAGAAAGACAAGTACCTTATAATTTCACTCATATGTGAAACATAAAGAACAAAATAAACAACAACAAAAAGAAACAGGCTCATAGATACAGAGAACAGACTGACAGCTGTCAGAGGGGAGGGAATTGGGGGACCGAGTGAAAAGGGTGAAGAGATTATAAAAAACAAACAAACACACCAAAACTCATAGACACAGACAGCAGTATGGTGATGACCAGAAGGAAAGGGTGCTGAGAGGAGGTGGAGGAGGGTAAAGGGGGGATAAATAGTGATGGAAGGAGACGTGACTTGGGGTGGTGAACACATCATACAATATACAGATGATGTAGGATTGTGCCCCTGAAACCTATATAATTTTATTAACCAATGTCACCCCAATAAATTCAATAAAAAGGAAAATTTTAATTATAATGTGAGAAACAGGAATTTTTCTAAAGAATAGATACAATTTAAGGGCATTTTTAATAGACTGGTGGTACGGTGACTGATTTTTATCTTCGCCATAAAAAGAACTGTTTTTCTGGTTTACATATAAATGATTAATGTAATTTCAATTTTTATTGATTTATGAAATTGTTTCCTCCTTGCTTGTGGCTAGGTGAAGAATTATTTTTTTCCCCACACTCGGAAAAGGGTGTGTAGTCTGGTCTGGCTTTGGGAATGAGTTTCTCTGGGTCCATTTTAAGTCCACATTATGTGTCCTATTGATTTTTTACATTTTTTAAATGGCAAGGAAGACGCTATGCAGATTAGCTGTCGGACTTGTGTTGGTTTATTGATGAGAACACGGGAAGTTTACTTGAAAAGCTCAGATGGGAGAACTGAGTGTGTACGCACACGTATGTATAGCTGGAGCATTTCTGAAGATACAAGTCTGTGTGGTTTTCCCCTGGATTCCTGGGCTGTGTCTCCCAGGAGAAAACTGGGACGGTGGGCTCGAGGGAGGTGGGCCGGAGGGGGTGTGAGCCTGAGAGGAAGGAGAAGGAATAGCACTGGGCGGAGGCAGAGGGGTGTGGTGTTGGGGGAGCGATGCTTGCAGCCGCACGGCCAGGTGGTGACATCCCCCAGGGGGTGTGGGTGGGCGGCAGTAGGTGCTCTGGGCTCGGGAAGTCACCACAATGTTCCAACCGAAGAGAAGGCCACCCAGTCGGACTCGGCTCTGAGAGTCCAGGCACTGGAATCCCAGGAGCCCATGGGAAGGAACCGGTCAAAGGTGTGATTCCCAATCTAGGGCACATACCTGGGTTGCAGGTTTGATTCCCAGCCCAGGTCAGGGCACGTGCAGGAGGCAACCAATCAATGTGTCTCTCTCACATCTTGGTTTCTCTCCCTCCCTCCCTTTCACTCTCTCTCAAAATCAATGAAAAGCCCAGCTGGTGTGGCTCAGTGGTTGACCTATGAACCAGGAGGTCACCGTTCCATTCCCTGTCAGGGCACATGCCCGGATTGTGGGCTCAATCCCCAGTAGGGGGTGTGCAAGAGACAGCCGATCCATGATTCTCTCTCATCATTGATGTTTTTTTCTCTCTCTCTCCCTCTCTCATATATAAACAACTATTAAAAAAAAAATAAAGGTAGCATTTCTAGGGGGCCCGGGCATGGGGGACGTGGGGTAAGGAAGGAACAGGGATGCTAGGGCAGAGAAACTGTTCTGTGTGAGAATGGAAAGATGGATACCTTGGCCAACAACTGTCTCCTGGAGCTTTTGTCGTGTTGCACGTGGTGGTTCCGAGAATGATGTGAGGATTTTAGGACCCCTGTTATTCACCCCAAAATTGTTTTTAAAGATTTTCCCATTACTTCTCAACCTCATGGTACCCGAGAATCACCTACACATAGGCCTAAAGTGCAGGTTCCTTAATCTCACTCCTTAATCTCACTCTGATGTTCTCATTTAGTTAATTGGGGGGTGGGGGGGGAAGTAGACTATAATTGGCTTGTTAAATACACACCCCAAGGGGCCGGCTGAAGCTGTGTCTTTCCAGGAGACTCAGGCAGGCACAGTTTTAGAGTCGAAGGTGGCCTGTGCAGGGTACTCTATGCTTCAGGAAGTTTGTGTCCTCGAACATAGCAGTTCCTGGATAAAATGAAGTTATCAAACATCATTAAATAACGTTTAATGCTTATAAACACCATATTGTAAATACTACATGAAAAGCAAAGCATTCTGGCATTTGTTCATTGAAGAGTTTGACTATATGATCTGAGAATGGATAGAAAGCCCTCTTTTTTTTAAAAAAAAAAGTGTTTATTAATTTTAGAGAGGGGAAGGGAGGGGGAGAGAGAGATAGAAACATCAATGGTGAGAGAGAAGCATTGATTGGCTGCCTCCTGCACACCCCCTACTGGGGATCGAGCCTGAAACCCTGGCATGTGCCCTGACCAGGAATGGAACCATGACCTCCTGGCTCATAGGTCGACGCTCAACCACTGGGCCACACTGGCCGGGCTAGAAAGTCCTTTAAATCTCAAAGTTTTTCAAAGTCAGGCGTGTTCTATTCTGAGCCGAGCTGTTCAGCGCATAGCATCCTAGCACCGTGGTCGGCAAACTGCGGCTCGCGAGCCACAGGCGGCTCTTTGGCCCCTTAAGTGTGGCTCTTCCACAAAATCCCATGGCCTGGGCGAGTCTATTTTGAAGACGTGGTGTTAGAAGAAGTTTAAGTTTAAAAAATGTGGCTCTCCAAAGAAATTTCAGTCGTTGTCCTGTTGGTATTTGGCTCTGTGGACTCATGAGTTTGCCGACCACCGGCCCAGCATAATAAGGCCGTGAGCTCATGTCGTAATTTACCGAGAAGGGACCCTAAAGTCTCTGCCATCGCAAAGTGAACATTTAACCTGAACTTGTCGGTCAAATATGACTCAAAACCATTCGCGAGGAAATAGTAATGTTTTTCTCCGTGCGTCCCGCCGTCTCTGCGCGTGGGCTGCTCTCCCACTGCCCCCCCGCCCCCCCATGGCTGCTCCGCCCAGTCTCCTGTGACCTCCTGATTCCGAAGTTTCGCCTCGAGGTCCGAGTCCAGTGACCCAGGTCTCCTAACAGGCGGGCTCATGCCTGTGCTGTGGGGGGAGGGAGATATAAACGAATATTTGTACGTAAAATATGAATATTAAGAACACCTTCCGGGTAAAATGAGAAAACAGTATCGAAGGTCTAACGTGGGGTTCGTCTTCTAGCTGATTTTTCGGTTGTGATCGAAGGCTAGGTATACCCGGGGCATGTTTTAGCTTCTGCATAGGGGCTCCTATTTCCTGTGGACGCCTGTGTTTACCCTGATCCCCGTCACATCGGACCTCACCCATGTTCACTCGAAAGGCCTTTTTGTAAAAAGCAAGGACCAGCGTTCCAGCCGGCACGTGGCCTGCAGCGGGAAACCCTAAGGCCTACACGGGCTCCTCAGCCTCCCCCCCCAACCCCCACCCCCCGTTCTCACCGGACCCGGTGCGGCCGGAGGTCATCCTCCCTGCGCGGTACACGCGCTGCTCGTTCTAACCTGATTTTCCTGGCCATGTCGCCGTCTTCAATGCCCGGGCTCTCTTTCTCCTGCATTTCCTGCCTTCGGAGAATTCTGGAAGGAAACAGGCTGTTGTAACACGAGGTCACGTGGGCTGGCAGGTGTGGTTTTCTCTAAAGAAGAGAAACGGAAACGTTACTCTTTTAATCGGCACTTGTGATGTCATAAAGCAAAGATAAGCTCACACCCTTGTCAGTTGTAAACCTGGGAGGACGTTGCCCCGGCCGGTGTGCTCAGTGGGTTGCGCACCGTCCCTTGCCGATGGGTAGTTTTTTTTTTTTTTCTCCAATTTTTTTATTAAGGTATTATATGTGTACATATCTTACCATTGCCCCCCCCACCCCACTCCCATATATGCCCTCACCCCCCAGAGTTTTGCGTCCATTGGTTATGCTTATATGCATGCATACAAGTCCTTTGATTGATCTCTTATCTTCCCCACCTCTCCCTAACCTTCCTGCTGTAATTTGACAGACTGTTTGATGCTTTACTGCCTCTGTATCTATCTTTTTGTTCAAGTTTTTAATGTTCTTTATTATCCATAAATGAGTGAGATCATGTGGTATTTTTCTTTCATTGACTGGCTTATTTCACTTAACATAATGTTCTCCAATTCCATCCAGGTTGCTGCAAATGGTAAGAATTCCTTCTTTTTTATGGCAGCATAATATTCCATTGTGTAGATGTACCATAGTTTTCTGATCCAGTCATCTGCTGATGGGCACCTAGGCTGTTTCCAGATCTTAGCTATTGTAAATTGTGCTGCTATGAACATAGGGGTGCATATTTCCTTTCTTATTGGTGTTCCCAGTTTCTTAGGATATATTCCTAGGAGTGGGATTACTGGGTCAAATGGGAGTTCCATTTTCAGTTTTTTGAGGAAACTCCATACTGTTCTCCACAGTGGCTGCACCAGTCTGCATTCCCACCAGCAGTGCACGAGGGTTCCTTTTTCTCCGCATCCTCGCTAACACTTGTCGTTGGTTGATTTGTTGATGATAGCCATTCTGACAGGTGTGAGATGATACCGCATTGTTGTTTTGATTTGCATCTCTCGGATAATTAGTCACCTTGAGCATGTTTTCATGTGTCTCTTGGCCTTCCTTCTGTCTTCTTTGGCAAAGATTCTATTTAGGTCCGTTGCCCATTTTTTTATTGGATCATTTATCTTCCTTTTATTAAGTTGTATAAGCTGCCTGTAGATGTTGGAGATTAAACCTTTATCAGTGATGCCATTGGCAAATATGTTCTCCCATGCAGTGGGCTTTCTTGTTGTTTTGTTGATAGTTTCTTTTGCTGTAAAAAAGCTTTTTATTTTGATGTAGTCCCATTTGTTTATTTTCTCTTTAGCTTCCATTGCCCTAGGGGCAGTATCGGTGAAGAAGTTCTTTTGACATATGTCTGAGATTTTGCTGCCTGTGGATTCCTCTAGTATTTTTATGGTTTCCCGTCTTATGTTTAAGTCCTGTATCCATTTTGAGTTTATTTTTGTGTATATGTGTAAGTTGGTGATCTAGCTTCATTTTTTTGCATGTGTCTGTCCAATTTTCCCAACACCATTTATTGAAGAGACTGTCTTTATTCCATTATATGTTCATGCCTCCTTTGTCAAATACTAATTGAGCATAGTGGTTTGGATCAATATCTGGATTCTCTATTCTGTTCCATTGATCTATATGTCTGTTCTTGTGCCAGTACCAGGCTGTTTTGAGAATAGTGGCTTTGTAATACAGCTTGAAATCTGGTATTGAGATCCCTCCTACTTTATTCTTCTTTCTCAGGATTGCTGTGGCTATTCGGGGTCTTTTTTTTATTCCAGATGAATTTTTGGAGAGTTCTTTCAAGGTCTGTGAAATATGCTGTTGGTATTTTAATGGGGAGTGCATTGAATCTATAGATTGCTTTGGGTAGTATGGACATTTTAATGATGTTGATTCTACCAATCCATGAACATGGTATGTTCTTCCATCTGTTTACGTCTTCCTCTATCTCTTTTTTCAGTGTCCTGTAGTTTTCCGTGTATAGGTCTTTTACCTCCTTAGTTAAGTTTATTCCTAGGTATCTTAATTTTTTTGGTGCGATGGTAAATGGGATTGCCTTTTTAGTCTCTCTGTCTGTAAGGTCACTATTGGTGTATAGAAAGGCCATAGATTTCTTGGCGTTAATTTTGTATCCTGCTACATTGCCGAATTCATTTATTAAGTCTATTAGTTTTTTGACGGAGTCTTTCGGATTTTTTATGTATAATATCATGTCGTCTGCAAATAAAGACAGCTTTACTTGTTCTTTTCCAATTTGGATGCCTTTTATTTCTTCTTCTTGTCTAATTGCAATAGCTAATACTTCCAGTACTATGTCAAACAGGAGTGGTGAGAGTGGGCATCCCTGTCTTGTTCCTGTTCTTAGGGGAAATGTTTTTAGCTTTTGTCCATTGAGTATGATGTTTGCTGTGGGTTTATCATATATAGCTTTTATTATGTTGAGGTATGAGCCTTCTATTCCCACCTTGTTGCGAGTTTTTATCAAGAAAGGGTATTGGATTTTGTCAAATGCTTTTTCTGCATCAATTGATATGACTATGTGATTTTTATCTCTCAATTTGTTTATGTGATGTATCACGTTTATTGATTTGCGGATATTGTACCATCCTTGCATTCCTGGGATAAATCCTACTTGGTCATGGTGTATGATCTTTCTGATGTACTGCTGGAGCCGATTTGCTAGAATTTTGTTGAGGATTTTGGCATCTGTGTTCATGAGGGATATTGGTCTGTAATTCTCTTTCATTGTGTTGTCCTTATCTGGTTTTGGTATTAGGGTGATGCTGGCTTCATAGAAGGAGCTTGGAAGTGTTCCTTCCTCTTGAATTTTTTGGAATAGTCTGAGGAGGATAGGTTTTAGTTCTTCCTTGAATGTTTGGTAAAACTCTCCTGTGAAGCCGTCAGACCCCGGGCTTTTGTTTGCCGGAAGCTTTTTGATGACTTCTTCAATTTCGTCCATAGTTATTGGCCTATTGAGCTGTTGAGATTCTTCTTGATTGATTTTTGGAAGGTTTTATTTTTCTAGGAATATGTCCATTTCCTCCAGGTTGTCCAGTTTGTTGGAATAGAGCTGTTCGTAATATTTTGTAACAATCCTTTGTATCTCAGCGGGGTCTGTTGTTATTTCACCTCTTTCATTTCTGATTTTGTTTATTTGGGTCCTCTCTCTTTGCTTCTTGGTGAGCCTGGCTAGAGGTCCATCAATCTTGTTTATCTTTTCAAAGAACCAGCTCTTGGTTTTGTTGATCTTTTGTATTGTTTCTTTGGTCTCTATGCCATTTATCTCCGCTCTGATCTTTGTTATTTCCTTCCTTCTGGTTACACTGGGCTTTTCTTGCTGCTCTTTTTCTAGCTCTTTGAGTTGTAGGGTTAGGTAATTTATTACCATTGTTTCTTGTTTTTTGCAATAGGCTTGTAGAGCTATGAACTTCCCTCTCAAGACTGCTTTCGCTGTGTCCCATAGATTTTGGATTGTTGTGTTTTCATTGTCATTTGTTGCCATGATGTTTTTTATTTCTTCCTTGATCTCTCTGGTGACCCAGTCCTTGTTTAATAGCAAGCTGTTTAGTCTCCATGTGTTTGATTTCTTTGGATTGTATTTATTGTAGTTGATTTCCAGTTTTATGCCACTGTGATCTGAGAAGATGCTTGATAAAATTTCTATCTTCTTGAATTTGAAGAGACTTTGCCTGAGACCCAGCATATGGTCTATCTTTGAAAATGACCCATGTGCACTTGAGAAGAATGTATATTCTGTGGCTCTGGGGTGAAATGTTCTGAAGATGTCAATTAATTCCATCTGGTCTAGTGAGTTATTTAGGATTGCTGTTTCTTTGCTGATTTTTTGTTTAGAGGATTTGTCCAATGGTGATAGTGGGGTATTAAAGTCTCCTACTATGATTGTATTGCTATTGCTCTCTCCCTTGATATCCTCCAGGAGTTTTTTTATGTATTTGGGTGCTCCTATATTGGGAGCGTATATGTTTACCAGAATTATTTCTTCTTGTTGGATTTCTCCCTTTAGTATTATGAAGTGGCCTTCCTTATCTCTTGTTATGGCATTTACTTTGAGGTCTAATTTGTCAGATATAAGTATTGCTACCCCAGCTTTTTTTTCATTTCCATTTGCCTGGAAGATATTTTTCCATCCCTTCACTTTCAATCTGTGTGAGTCTCTTGTTCTGAGGTGGGTCTCTTGTAGACAGCATATATATGGGTCATGCTTTTTTATCCATTCAGCCACTCGATGTCTTTTGATTGGAGCATTTAGTCCGTTTACATTTAAAGTTATTACTGAAAGGTATTTGTTTGTAGTCATATCTATTTTTGTGTCTGTATTCCTTCTTACCTGTTTATTTCTTCTTTTTACAGTATTCCCTTTAGCAATTCTTGCATTGTTGGTTTGGTGGTGATAAACTCCCTGAGTCTTTTTTTGTCTGCGAAGCTCCTGATTTCCCCTTCAATTTTGATTGATAGTCTTGCTGGATATAGTATTCTTGGATTCAGTCCTTTGCTTTGCAACACTTGGTATACCTCCTTCCCTTCACTTCTAGCTTGTTGTGTTTCTGTTGAGTAATCATTTGACAATCTGATGGGTGTTCCTTTGTAGGTAACTCTCTGTCTCTCTCTTGCTGCCTTTAAGATTCTCTCTTTATCATTTATATTTGCCATTGAGATTATGACATGTCTTGGTGTGGGTCTTTTGGGGTTGATCCTGCTTGGGACTCTCTGTACTTGCGTAACTTTTATCTTTCCCATATCCGGGAAGTTTTCTGTCATTATTTCTTCAAATAGATTTTCTAATCCCTGCTGCTCTTCTTGTCCTTCTGGCAGCCCTATTATACGCATGTTACTTCGCTTCATGTTGTCCCGAAGCTCCCTTAGGCTTTCCTCCTGCTTTTTAATTTTTTTCTCCAATTGCTGTTCAGATTGAGCTTGTTTCTGTACCTGATCTTCTAACTCACTAATTTGGTCCTCTGCTTCTTGTAGTTTACTGTTGAAACTTTCCATGGTGTTTTTGATTGTAGCTATATCACTTTTCATTTCTTCCTGATTCTTGCATAAGTTGTTGATTTTCTCATCCATCCGATGTATAAATTCCACGACCATTACTCTGAACTCCTTTTCGGTCATGTTGCAAGCTTCAGTTTCACTAATTTCCTTTCTTGGCGACTCCACATTTTCTTTCCTCTGTGAGTTATTTCGTTTCCCCATTCTGGCTATCACCAGAAAGCTCAAGCTTCCGTTTGTGTGGACCTCGGCCGTGCGCTGTGGGGACTTCGCTCCACCCGAGTTTCACTGAAGTGCTCTGACACTAGGACGTGTGGCTGCCTTTGGTTGGTGGGAACCAGACTTGCCCAGGGTCAGTGTGCACACTTAGAATCAGGGGCCCTGTCAGCACCACACTGTTGGTATGTGCCGAAAATGAGATCCTTAGCATGTGCCAGGAGTCAGAGTTTCCCTGTATCTGCACCAAGAATCGAGTGTCAGAGTCTCTGTTGCCTTGTGCAGTTTCTCGTTGAGAATCAGGGTCCCTGTGTGTGCATGCACCAACAATTGGGGTCGTTGGCTCTTAGTGTGAATGCGCTGTGAGTCAGGGATCCCAGGCAGCTGTGTCCGGCGTGCCAAATTCCCTGAAGTGGAGCTGCGTCCTGTGTGTGCTCTCACTACTGAGCCAAACCGGCTAGGGCGCACACTCTCAAATCCCTGAAGGTGAGCTGCCTTTGTGCACTCTCCCAGAATCCCCGAAGAGGGGCGGAGTCCGTCCTGCGCGCCAAATTCCCCAAAGGGAAGCCCCTTTGTGCACGCTCTAAGATTCCCCGAAGGGGAGCTGTGACCCGCAAGCCAAATTCCCCCCAATTCCCCAAAGGGGAGCCCTCTGTGCGCACTGACAGATTTCCCCGAAGGTGAGCTGCTTCTGTCCTGCGCGCCAAATTCCCTCCCGATGGGTAGTTTAAAGGGACGTTTCTCGGCACCGCCCGGTACTTTGTAGTGGTGACACATCGAGTCCTGAGATTTCCACGTGACACTCTGCCCAGAGGGCACTTTCAATAGTTGCATGTGGTTGTCACCGTTGTCCTGTGCTAGACATGGACCCAGTGTGCCAGACCCATGTCCATGGGGCCACATGCTGAGAGGAGCTAGCTTAGCTCATGGTGACATTAACGAGGGGCTTCCTTTTACTGTAAGGCCATGTACAGGTTCCTCCACGCGGTAAAAACCCACTGAAATATTTTAAGGCACCAAGAGCAACATTGAACACCTGAGTGGAGGTGTTTGGACCTGCTGAGTGAGAGCAAGGATAGCCACATGCCTGCACCTGTCCTGTACCTGTACCTGCTCCTGCCCTGTGCCTGCCCCAATCCTGCCCTGTGCCTGCCCCTGCCCTGCATCTGCACCTGTACCTGCCCTGCACCTGCCCTGTACCTGTACCTGCACCTGCGCCTGCTCCTGACCTGCCCCTGCCCTGCATCTGCACCTGTACCTGCCCTGCACCTGTTCCTGCCTGCCCTGCCCCTGCCCTGCATCTGCACCTGTACCTGCCTTGCACCTGCCCTTGCCCTGCCCCTGCCCTGCATCTGCACCTGTACCTGCCCTTGCACCTGCACCTGTACCTGCCCTGCCCCTGCCCTGCACCTGCCCTTGCACCTGCACCTGCCCTGCCCCTGCCCTGCACCTGTACCTGCCCTGCACCTGTACCTGCTCTGCACCTGCCCTGCACCTGCCCTGCACCTGCCCTGTACCTGCCCTTGTACCTGTACCTGCACCTGTACCTGCCCTGCACCTGTACCCTACCACCTGTACCTTTACCTGTGTACCTGCCCTGTACCTGTACCTGCACCTGCACCTGTACCTGCCCTGCACCTGCCCTGCACCTGTACCTGCACCTTGTACCTGCCCTGCACCTGCCCTGTACCTGCCCTTGTACCTGTACATGCACCTGCCCTGCGTGCAGCCAGTTGGGCAGAATCAGGCTGGGTGGGGTGGCAGAACCAGCATTTCTTGACTTGGAGATACTTTTTGAGTCAGCAGCTTCTTTGTTTACTTGTTTCTCCCGTCCCTACCTCAGAGAAGCTCATTTCACAGAAAAAAACATCACCTGCCAAGGACTCCAATGTCCACACCTGCTTTAAAGCCTTTGTCATGAAATGTTTAAGTTTTCAAAATGCCCATGTGATCATCGGTATCATCTACTCACACATAGACCCCAGCCCCTGGAGCGTCTCCACATCGAGCAGGAAGATCTTAATCAGAATAAATGAGAACCCAGCTTCTTGTCGTTCCTTGAAAACACGCCTTAAAGCACTGGTGCCGCTAAAGGAAGCAATAGTCGTCGGACCCTGCGAGCAGCCGGGCTCAGAGGAGCAGCTGCAGAAGAATGTGAACCGAAGCCGGCGTCCTCGGTTTCCTTCGTGTGCTGAGCCTCCATCACTCGCTGTCACGCTGGGAAGTCAGCGTTCTGTAGCCAAAGCAAGGAGCTGGGTTTTCTGCACCCACCACAGTGTTCCACAGACAGTGGCTAATTAATCAGCACAAAATCTTTCAAGTAAGAGCTGCCCCTGCGTTTACATCAAAAGCCTTACTGTGGCCCCGCCGGCGTGGCTCAGTGATTGAGCATTGACCTATGAACCAGGAGGTCATGGTTTGATTCCCAGTCAGGGCACATGCCCACATTGCGGGCTGGATCCCCAGTGTGAGGCGTGCAGGAGGCAGCCGATTCACGATTCTCTCTCATGATTAAAGTTTCTCTCTCTCTCCCCCCCCCCTCCACCTTCCTCTCTGAAATCAATAAAATTAAAAAAAAAAAAAGCCTTCCTGTGGATGGGTGTTAGGGCTGGAAGCTCACCCCTAAGCTCACCTGGTGCTGGAAACCCACTTCCTGTATTTCTATGACTCAATTCAGGCTGTTTTAATTGCAGACCCTTGCTGCCTCCCCAGCCTTCCTGCTGTGGCTCCCAAGTCCCTGTGGAGCCGGAACTGAGAGATGGCAGCATGAGCAGCGGTCAGAGGAGGGGACTCGGTCAGGGGACGGGTCTCAGTCATTGCCTTCACAGGCGTGTCTGTCCACGGGTCGCTCCCTGCCGGTGCCGTCCCAGCTGCTGTGTCCTGGGGTCTCCCTGGAAACCCTAGGTGATGGGCTCCTCCGACTGCCTGTGGCTCCCAGCGCCCAGGCCCAGGGCCGGAAACCTCCTCAGTGCCTAGCGAGCTGTCCTCCCTGTGAAAGTGTGTCCAGCCAAGACCTTTGTGGAGTCTTCTCAGTGGGGTTTGGAAGCACCTCCTGCTTTTGGCAGCGACTCCTTCGGCGACAGGCCACTTGAACTCCATCTGCCTCCACCTCCTGGCCAGTAGGAACCTCAGAGCTCGCCAGTGCACCCCAGGGAGAGGCAGACACAGCCCCACAGCTGGAGAGGCGGACACAGCCCCACAGCTGGGGAGGAGGGCACAGCCCCACAGCTGGGGAGGAGGGCACAGCCCCACAGCTGGGGAGGAGGGCACAGCCCCACAGCTGGGGAGGAGGGCACAGCCCCACAGCTGGGGAGGAGGGCACAGCCCCACAGCTGGGGAGGAGGGCACAGCCCCACAGCTGGGGAGGAGGGCACAGCCCCAAAGCTGGAGAGGAGGGCACAGCCCCACAGCTGGGGAGGAGGGCACAGCCTCACAGCTGGGGAGGAGGGCACAGCCCCACAGCCGGGGAAGAGGGCACAGCCCCACAGCCGGAGGAGAGGGCACAGCCCCACAGCCGGGGAAGGAGGGCACAGCCCCACAGCTGGAGGAGAGGGCACAGCCCCACAGCTGGGGAAGAGGGCACAGCCCCACAGCTGGAGAGGAGGGCACAGCCCCACAGCTGGGGAGGAGGGCACAGCCCCACAGCTGGGGAGGAGGGCACAGCCCCACAGCCCAGGTAGAGCGGCCTGCAGGCGCTCGCTGGCACCGGGGTGATATTTGGAAGCGGAGCTGGTTCCTGAGAGCGCCAGGCCCGCAGCAGAGTTCCTTCGGGAAGTTTTAAACTGACGGCAGTTTCTGGGCCTGATGCCTGGAAATGGCGAGGCAGTGAGACAGGGGATCGGCGTTTTTGTTCAGCTCCCCAGATGGTCTGATGCGGGGCCAACGGTGGCAGCTCCAGCCCTAAATCAGATGTTCATGAATTCAACACATATTGTGTGGCGCATCCGCATGGGCCCCGCTTGGGGACGGGCTGTGGGCGGCCGGCGGGGAACCTGCCGAAATGGCCGGGCGGGAGGTGAGCACAGCAGGCGCCGCCGTATTTGAACAACACGCCAAAGAGGGCCTTAGCTCCTGTGGCTGATTTTTTGTTCCTCTCCTATCCCTGTCAGTTTAGAGACTGCAAAGTCCTGCCTGCAGGCCACGTCTGGTCTAGTTTTGTTAGACCAGGCCTGTGTTATTTCAAAACAACAACATTGGCGGCCCTAGCCAGTGTGACTCAGTGGTTAGAGCACCGGCCTGCACACCGACGAATCTGGCTTTGATTCCCAGTCAAGGGCACGGACCTGGGTTGCAGGCTCAATCCCTGGCCTCGGTTGGGGCACCTGAGGGAGGCAGCCAGTCGATGTCTCTCTCTCACATCATTGTTTCTCTCTGAATCCCCCTCCCTTCCACGCTCTGTACAAATCAATGGGAAAAAATACCCCCGTGTGAGGACTAAAAAAAGATGAGTTGCCAACAGGAACAACAAAAAGACACGTGAGCAATGCTGTCTGCACCCCAGCGGCTGCTTCCCTTCGCTCCGGGTGGCCCGGGACCCTCCCGGCTGCCCCACCTGGCGCTTCTCACAAACGCATCCCGTCTGCCGGTTCTTGAATGTCCTCCTATTCCAAGTGCATTTGGAAAACTGGAAGTGTGTTTGCGGAGACCATTCCTTGTCTTGGTGTTTCTTTTCTTTTAAAAAATATATTTATATTGATGTCAGAGAGGAAGGGAGAGGGAGAGAGAGAGAAACCTCAGTGATGAGAGAGAATCACTGATCAGCTGCCTCCCGCACGCTCCCTACTGGGGATCAGACCCAAAACCCGGGCATGTGCCTTGACGGGGAATTGAACCGTGACCTCCTGGTTCATGGGTCGGTGCTCAACCACTGAGCCACGCCGGCCGGGCTGTCTTTGTTTTCTGAAATGCAGAGGCTGGTGGCCAGATCGTGTTTTGGTTCTACCCAAGGAAACTGTGTGTGTGTGTGTGTGTGTGTGTGTGTGTGTGTGTGTGTTAGCATGTGCACATAGCGGTACTTTATCCGGAGGGTCCAGGGAAGCAGGGAAGCGGGATCTGTGCCCTGGACACACCAGCATCTCAGAGTCTGTCCCAGAACGTGTTTGTCATCGCTCCTCGCTGGGCGGAGTCCGGGGCCTGAGAAGCAGCGCTGCGGTTCAGAGCTGGGCCTGCCTCCCCCCACGCCCCGCCCGATTGGATCTGCAGGTGGCTCTTGGGTAAATGCCGTCTGTCTCCTGAGTCCGCCCGGCTGTGGGGAGACCGGGCAGTCCTGACACGTGTGTGAACTGAGATGTGAGGACTCTTCCTTGCCCCTCACAGTCTACCTCGCCTTTCCTCTGGGCAGGCTTAGAAAACGTTACTCCTATGGCCCTCAGGGCGGCCGGTGGGCTCCTGTGACCCGAGGCAGCCTGTGCACAGCACCCAGCGAATCCCCATCTGGGCAGAGTCTTTGGGACCCGTTGAACTTGGGCTGCAAAGTGTGGCTCTCAGGTGTGAGCTCCCAGAGGATGGATGAGAATCATCCCGTGGAGCAGAATGCAGTACTTTCTGCTTCACAGGTTTCCTCCTGTCCCCGTCACACTTCCCGCAAAGAAGGGGTTTACATTGTATCCCTGATTAGACACAATGTTGCAGTGTTGCTGATACACTCTGTTGCACGTTCATCCAGGGCCACGGGGTGGGGGGGGGAGAGGGGTGTGGGGAGAGAAAGGGGGTGTCAGGTACACCGTTCAGGCTTCTTTAAGCAGGAAAATGCATTTGGTCAGACGCTTCCGGGCAGATGGCGTCCAGATGGCAGGCATGTTTGGTTTGGTCCGCACACGTGTTCTGAAATTGTGTTTTAAGTGGGTTGCTTGCTAACGCTGGGAAACCGGGACATCGCCTGTAAAACTCTGCGTGTCCGGGGTCTTCTGAAAACTCGGAGTGCCTGGAGGTCCCGGGTTCACAGTGCTCCCAGGGGACCGCCCTCCTCCCCTCCCTGTGGGATTGCATCTGTGCCCTGTTCCCCATGATTCCTTGCAGGCTGGCGGCGTGAGCCCCCATCCCTGAGCGCCAGGGGGTCTCTTCTGAAGCATTGCTTGTTTGCAGGAAAACAGCCAGAGCTGTGCCCCTGTGTGTGTGGCGGGCGGGTGTGGGGGTGTGTGGGGGAGAGGGTCTGTCTCCTCCTCTGAAATCCATACGGTGGGGATAAATTCACAGTTTGCCTCCATTTAGATTCACGCCTCTGTGTTGATCGAGTGGATGTGTTATACCCCTAGAAGCAGCCCCTAATAGGTGTGAGTTCCAAGCTCATAACTGCTCGTCGCCGTGATTAGCATTCCCAAAGGTGTCAGAATCACTCCATTCGCTGTGATAAAACGCAACTTCTGAAAACACACAGTTAAGCAGAACAGACAACCCCAGTCCTTCTCCTCACGTTAGAGCACTTATTATGCGCACACTCACCGCCCCACTCTGCAGATGCGGCACTGAGGGCTGAGGGCTGAGGGCAGGGCAAAGGAGGTTTAAGGAACAAGTAACTCGCCCAAGGTTATACAACGGTGTGTGCTCACGTATGTACCTATGCCACGTATGTGTACACACATATACATACACACCATGTTTAACCACAATTGATTCCGCCTCCCATGGTTTCTGTACTATTTTTTTTTTTTTTTTTTTTTTTTAGAGTACAAGTTACTTTTTGTTTTAATCCTCACCCGGGATATATTGATTTTTAGTGAGGAAGGGGGAGAGGGAGAGAGAGAGAGAGAGAGAGAGACATGGATCTGAGAGAGATGCTTGTAAAGCAGGGAGCCCCAGTGGTGTGGACGGGGGAGCAATGTCAGCTCCAGAACGGCATTTGTTTCTCCCGTGTGGAAGTTGGAGGTGACTTTCTGTGGCTCCCGAGACGTGTGTGCAGCCATCCTTCCGAGCGCATCTCTGTCCTGTTTGCCTCGGAAAAGGGGAATCGCATTAGGTGCCTGTTCGTCTGGGAGAAACGAGGCCACACTCAACAGAACGGCTGAACGGAAGTTCCCAGGAAAGGAAGCGGCCCGAGCGTCGGCCAGGGCCGCATTCAGCGCTGCCCGCAGACGTTTAATATTACAGATGCGTATCAATATTTCATGATCGATTATCTTCGCGGCATCTCATAATGCATGTGACAAAAGCCGCAGATGGTCTCTTAGAGCGAAACACAGGAACTGTTCTCAAGCCTTTTTGGGCTTTGGGTCCGAGGCCTGGCATTTCTTGGCCCTCAGCTGACTCACATTAAGAACAGATAGGGCGATGGTCAATACGTACCAACGTGGGGAGCTATTTCAAGCCCGCCGCGAGGCACGTGTGGTGAATATCGTAAGCCTCTGCCCCCAGATGCAGACGTCTGTGAGCAGAGAAAATCCTAAAGGCTATCAGCTGTGTTCCCTTTGGTTGGAGGCGATCCCGTGAACGCTGGAAGCGCAGATGGCATTTGATTTGTGTGTGCCCTGCTCTTGTGGCTTCCTTTGTCATTACTTTGGCTCGGTGGCTTCAGGAGGGGGGCGCATGTCCCCTCTCTCTGTGACAAGTCTTGGCAACGCAGAGGCACCCCGGGCCCTGATTGCCTTCGTTGCCTTCATTGTTTATCTCGTCAGCGCCCTGCTTGGCGTGGATGAAAGGAGCAACATACTTTTTAAATATAATGTTCCTGAACGAGTTATTTTTTTTTATCTTCAAACTTTATACAGTGTATGCCTGTGTGCGTGCCTATATGGGAATATCAGGATGTCCCTATTTCCTCTCTGATATCAGACCGTTTGCCTAATGTTTCCTAGCCTGTGCGTCTGTGAATCCGAAGGGAAAGATGAAGTGGGTGTGTTTGGAAAGTGTGTTTTCTTTTTATCCTTTTATGCCTGGTGCAGATTACAACGCGTCTGATGTGAATGCCCGCCCCTTGCGAATCTGATCGTGTCAACTCCTGGTTCCAAACACAATGCCTTTTCCCGGCTTTGCCCTGAGACCAGCATCCTTAGCCGGCATCTGAGCCCCCCCCCCCACCCCCCTCATTGTACCCCTGCAGCCTCATTTCCCACACACACACCTTCGCCATCAGCAGCCTCCCCTGTGGCCTTCCTTCTGCTCTTGCCACAAGCCGTCAGCACCTAAGTCACAGGGGCTTCGCTGAACTATTGACCTACTAGAGGCCTGCTGCACGATATTTGTGCAAGAACAGGCCTTCCTTCCCCTCGCTTCAATCCCAGCCACCCCGGAGCCGGCAAGTCCTCGCTTCTGTCCGGAGCACCGCTCCTGTAGCTCCCTCTGCCGCCCCCCCTCCCCCTCATAGCAGGTGTCCTGCCCCTCCTGGCCGCTCTGCGCCTGCATATGCAAATTAACCCGCCATCTTTATTGGGTTAATTTTCATACTCTGGCCAGGGGTGTAGCAGAGGTACAGTCAATTTACATCTTTGTCTATTATTAGGTAAGATACGTAGGTCATGGGCACGGACCAATCAGATAGCAGGATTCTGGAATACCTGCTAGCCAGGCATCCGCCCTGAGGTGGTGGGTCGAGGGGCTGGGGTGGGGTCTGAGCAGCCCAGGAGGGCAGGGCGGGTGGCCAGCCCGAGTGCAGTTCAGGCCGACACCTGGTCTGTGTCCCCACCCGAAAGGGTGCTCCTCCCTCTCCCCTCAGCACACACAGCACACGTCCGTTATGATCTCCGCCTTCCCGCCATCTCCTCACCCCCTCGGAGGAGCCCCTGACCTTCCTGGGGAGGCCGGGCCCCTGCCCCCGAGGCTCCGTGGAAACCGGTCCCTGTCACTGCACCTCCCAGTGGCCAGTTCACAGCAACTCGGCGCTGACTGGATCGCGAGCCCCTCCCACTCGTTCACAGACTCCACTCGGGCGGGGCCGGTCCGTGACCTGACACCCTGCCCCCTCCGCCTCCAGGATTACAATCTGACACCTCATAGCTGCTCAATACATATGTATTGATCACATGAATTTTTGAAAAGACTTGAGAATGTCTTGAATACATTTACATGTTTAAAATGCAACTGACACACGTGGAACCTTGGGTGCATTGTTGGGAAGATCATACGTGTAAAGTTACCATCCTTTTAATAACGTCTTACTTTTTTTCGAAATAATTTCAAGTTCATGGCTAAATAAATATTGCTTTTCTATTGTGTGCGTGTGCATGCATGTGTGTAGGTGCCCACACATGCATGTGTGTGTGTGTGTCTGCACATGTGCACATGCATGCCTGTGCACCTGTGTCCGTTGTTCATGCATGTGTGTGTGAGCTCATGATTTCTGGACCACAGTTTCCTCACAGACATGATCAGAAGGAGGGTGTGATGGTGATGAGTTGTCAGTTACCAGCTGAATCCAGAATGATTTGGGGCAGCATTCGGGTTTGTAATTGGAAATAATTGTGGACACGGACGGGGTCGCTGAGTGAGCAGAACTAGAGGAAGATGGGCAGGTCTGAAAGCTTCCAGGCCACGGAGGAGGCGCCAGCCAGGGTGGAGGCCTGAGAACCCAGGGGTGAGTGAGCGAGGTGGAGAGGGCGCCCCCCGCCCCACCCCCAGGTACTGAGAGCACTCGGTCATCTCGGCGTCGGCCTCGGGGACAGACGCCACTGCACATGGCTTCCAAAGCTGTTTCCGGTGCGTCGCGTGGCAGATGCGGCCATGCCCTCTCGCTCCCTGCCCCTTCCTCACCGGAGGCCACTGCTGGGCTGTGGAGCCACATTGCTGCCCAGCGAGCGGCCAGACGTGCTGGGCAGTGATGCCCGGGAAGGGCCTCCTCACGGTGACTAGTGGGAGGTGGTGTGTGAAGGCCCCGGCCCTGGCCCCGGGACAAGGATTGTGCTGGCAGCTCCGGGACAGCCTGGGGTGACTCCAGGTTAAGCTGCAGTCACACCCACTTTGGTGGCTTGTCTCACCCATTAGCTGCCTCCCTGCCCCTTTCACTCCCGACTGTTTCTGTCCTTCACCTGCCAGGGACACAGCCTGCACGTGAATTCATTTCGCAGCATTTGCAGTTGTGTGCATGCCTGTGTGCGCATGTATGTGTGTGTGTGCCCAGTAGTGGATGACGAGTGTGCCCTTTGCAGTGGCGGATGGGGAGTGTGCTCTTTGCAGTGGTGGATGGGGAGTGTGGAGTGTGCCCTGTGCAGTGGTGGATGGGGAGTGTGCCCTGTGCAGTGGTGGATGGGGAGTGTGGAGTGTGCCCTGTGCAGTGGTGGATGGGGAGTGTGGAGTGTGCCCTTTGCAGTGGTGGATGGGGAGTGTGGAGTGTGCCCTTTGCAGTGGTGGATGGGGAGTGTGGAGTGTGCCCTGTGCAGTGGTGGGTGGTGAGTGTGGAGTGTGTGCCCTTTGAGTGGTGGGTGGTGAGTGTGGAGTGTGTCCTGTGAGTGGTGGATGGGGAGTGTGGAGTGTGTCCTGTGCAGTGGTGGGTGGGGAGTGTGGGGTGTGCCCTGTGCAGTGGTGGATGGGGAGTGTGCCCTGTGCAGTGGTGGATGGGGAATGTGGAGTGTGCCCTGTGCAGTGGTGGATGGGGAGTGTGCCCTGTGCAGTGGTGGATGGGGAGTGTGGAGTGTGCCCTGTGCAGTGGTGGATGGGGAGTGTGGAGTGTGCCCTTTGCAGTGGTGGGTGGTGAGTGTGGAGTGTGCCCTGTGAGTGGTGGATGGGGAGTGTGGAGTGTGTCCTGTGCAGTGGTGGGTGGTGAGTGTGGGGAGTACCCTGTGCAGTGGTGGATGGGGAGTGTGGAGTGTGCCCTGTGCAGTGGTGGATGGGGAGTGTGCCCTGTGCAGTGGTGGATGGGGAATGTGGAGTGTGCCCTGTGCAGTGGTGGATGGGGAGTGTGCCCTGTGCAGTGGTGGATGGGGAGTGTGGAGTGTGCCCTTTGCAGTGGTGGATGGGGAGTGTGGAGTGTGCCCTGTGCAGTGGTGGATGGGGAGTGTGCCCTGTGCAGTGGTGGATGGGGAGTGTGGAGTGTGCCCTGTGCAGTGGTGGATGGGGAGTGTGCCCTGTGCAGTGGTGGATGGGGAGTGTGCCCTTTGCAGTGGTGGATGGGGAGTGTGGAGTGTGCCCTGTGCAGTGGTGGATGGGGAGTGTGCCCTGTGCAGTGGTGGATGGGGAGTGTGGAGTGTGCCCTGTGCAGTGGTGGATGGGGAGTGTGCCCTGTGCAGTGGTGGATGGGGAGTGTGGAGTGTGCCCTGTGCAGTGGTGGATGGGGAGTGTGCCCTGTGCAGTGGTGGATGGGGAGTGTGGAGTGTGCCCTGTGCAGTGGTGGATGGGGAGTGTGCCCTGTGCAGTGGTGGATGGGGAGTGTGGAGTGTGCCCTGTGCAGTGGTGGATGGGGAGTGTGCCCTGTGCAGTGGTGGATGGGGAGTGTGGAGTGTCCCCTGTGCAGTGGTGGATGGGGAGTGTGCCCTGTGCAGTGGTGGATGGGGGATGTGGAGTGTGCCCTGTGCAGTGGTGGATGGGGAGTGTGGAGTGTGCCCTTTGCAGTGGTGGGTGGTGAGTGTGGAGTGTGCCCTGTGCAGTGGTGGATGGGGAGTGTGGAGTGTGCCCTGTGCAGTGGTGGATGGGGAGTGTGGAGTGTGCCCTGTGCAGTGGTGGATGGGGAATGTGGAGTGTGCCCTGTGCAGTGGTGGATGGGGAGTGTGGAGTGTGCCCTTTGCAGTGGTGGGTGGTGAGTGTGGAGTGTGCCCTGTGCAGTGGTGGATGGGGAGTGTGTCCTGTGCAGTGGTGGATGGGGAGTGTGGAGTGTGTCCTGTGCAGTGGTGGATGGGGAGTGTGGAGTGTGCCCTGTGCAGTGGTGGATGGGGAGTGTGGAGTGTGCCCTGTGCAGTGGTGGATGGGGAGTGTGGAGTGTGCCCTGTGCAGTGGTGGGTGGTGAGTGTGGGGAGTGCCCTGTGAGTGGTGGATGGGAAGTGTGGACTGTGCCCTGTGCAGTGGTGGATGGGGAGTGTGGAGTGTGCCCTTTGCAGTGGTGGGTGGTGAGGAATTGGCACAGATCCAGTTCCTAGGACAGTGGTTGTCAACTGTAAGTTGGTGGTTCCAGGTTCCCAGGGGCGGAGTCAGTGCTGCCAAATCTGGCTTCCACTCCACCATCCAGCCCCAGCGCCGCCTCCCACATACCTTAGGGCGCAGCATCGCCATGGGCACGGCGGGCTGTCTGTCAGTGTAAGAACATGTCTGGGGCATTGTGATATTTTCACGTTTTTAATGGTTGAGACACGGTTCAGGTCGATGACATGGCTCACTTGTCAGATCCCACATTTGAGCTGGGGTTCCTCTCCCTGGCTCAGCGACAGCGAATTCGGCCCAGGCCCCGCTGCTGCCCAGGCCCAGGGTGCGTCCTCCCGCCAGCATGGACCGCTGTCAACAGTCGGGACAGGTCCCTGGGTCTTAGGTGTGCGGACATCCGGCTTGGCCTCTCACTGCACAGGTGAACGAGTGCTCGCTGAACATGACGCAGGATGTGCACATAGTTATTTCCTCTCTACCAGCCATTCCAGTTGACGACAATTAAAGAGGATAAACAAGAAACTCGCTTCCTGGCAAGACTCCCAGGCTCGGTAGTTTCCGCCACGAGCATTCCGGGTCTGAGCTCGGCAGCACGCTCCCGCGCGTGTCTCTGAGAGCGCTGCCCTGGAGGTGAGCCCGGTCCTGCCATTTATACTGGACGCGCCTCGTCATGGACCCGGGACCGAAATACCCGGTGCTTTGAGGTGTCTGCACACGTGACCCTCGTAGTCTTCCCAGCATGTCATCCTCGGACAAAATGAGGAAAGTTGGAATGCCAGGGTTATAATTGCTGTAATTATTATCTCGCCAATGTTTTAATATTTAACATATTAATATTTAATATTTTGGGGTTGAACACTTCTGATTTTATGAAGCCATTTCCATCTGCCTCTCAGTTACATAGAGTGGGGTTTTTTTAAATGTCTCTACATTTCATACATCTTCTCTTTGGCATCCAAAAAGATGCATTTCCTTTGAGGATTTTGAGTGGCATAGAGTTTTAGGAGAAGAAGAAAATGTATTTTTTTTAAGGCAACGCGTTTTTTTTCAAGCCTAACTTCTTTGTACATATATTTTACAGATTAAGGATTTACCTGAAGATAAAGCACCCTGTTCATCAGAGACTGGGCCAGAGTTCCTCCCTGTGGGCAATTAAAGATGCTGTTGTCCTGGAAACAGATGGTCCTGCTGTCATTCATTGGCTGCCTAGGAGGTAAAACTAAGCTGTCTTTTCCAAGTTGAGGTTAGAAATATACTTGAGTCATATATTCAATAATTATTTTTTTAAAATATATTTTATTGATTCTTTACAGAGAGGAAGAGAGAGGGACAGAGAGTCAGAAACATTAATGAGAGAGAAACATCGATCAGCTGCCTCCCGCACACCCCCCCACCGGGGATGTGCCCGCAACCAAGTCACACGCCCCCGACCGGAATCGAACCCGGGACCCCTCAATCCGCAGGCCAACGCTCTATCCACTGAGCCAAACCGGTTTTGGCATATTCAATAATTTTTAAACTGTGGAGTAATACTCCTCCAGTAGCAAGGAAGAACAGTTTTTGTTTTGTTTTGTTTTTGTTTTTGTTTTTCAGAAGGAAAATTCAAATACTCTCTTCTGACTGTCAGATTCTCATTTCAGCCCTGAATTTTGGCCCAATGTTTTATGCCTTCTTATGTCAGGAGTCTCCTGTAGCAGACGAATGCAACAGTTAATGAGAATTTGCGGATGTTAGTTCATGAATATTTTTTTTTCCAAAAGGAGCTAAAAGTTATAATCTCCAGTGTAATGGGCGAATATAAATTTTAAAGAAAGCCGCTATTTTTATATCTCATCTTGAAAACAACAGTTTTCTTTGTAGCAGGTAAATTATTTCAGGGAGCAAAAATAAACATAGGCTTTTTATTTGTTAACTTGGAAAATTTGAAGTTCAGAACAAAACAGAAAGAAAAAGGAATAATTTCCCAGACATCTACCATACAAAAGCAGCTCTTATAGATCATTTGATGTATTTCTTTTGTTCATTTTGTTTTGTTTTCTGAAGGAATGGATAAGTAAGAGAAGATTTTAAAAATTAATATATATATCACACATAGGTTTTTCAAAATTTTAATTATTATTCTTATTGTGAAAATTCTCCAGCGCCTATAAAGTTGAAAGAACAGTATAACGAACAACCACACATGCATCATTTAGATTGAACTGCTGGGCCGTTTCACTGTATTTGTTCTATTTGTGAACATAGGTGGATGTATTTTTTTTCTGTTGATTGACTGATTGATCAGCTAAACCAACCAGTGGTCGGCAAACTCATTAGTCAGCAGAACCAAATATCAACAGTACAACGATTGAAATTTCTTTTGAGAGCCAAATTTTTTAAACTTAAACTTCTTCTAACGCCACTTGTTCAAAATAGACTCGCCCAGGCCATGGTATTTTGTGGAAGAGCCACACTCAAGGGGCCCAAGAGCCGCATGTGGCTCTCGAGCCGCAGTTTGCCGACCACTGAGCTAAACCCTTTGAAAGTAAGTTACAGAAGTCATCGCCTCTCATCCCTGAAAACTTCAGCACCCATCTCCTGAGAAGACCAATTTTCTCCATAAACATGGTTTCCTGGTGAGCAGGGAGCTGACCCAACGTTGCCCGGTTTCCTGCCTGGACGAGGGCATCGCTGTGTAATGAGGCCAAAAGTGTCGACTGGTAAAACACGTTACCGGAAGTAGACTTTTGAGCCCTTATATCAAACTTTAAACATCCTTCAAATATTTAAATGAAACAAAAACCTCCAACTTTTAAATTAAAGAGGTTTTTTAAATAGGTTTTTTCCGTGACATTGAGACGACCCACAGGTTGAGAACCGCTGCTGTAGAGCCTAAGACCATCGGAAAACACAGATATTTACATTACGATTCATTAACAGTAGCAAAATTACAGTTATGAAGTAGCAACGAAAATAATTTTATGGTTGGGGTCACCACAACATGAGGAACTGTATTAAAGGGTCGCGGCATTAGAAAGGTTGAGAACCACTGATCTAGCCCATAGGGAGATAGAAGTAATTATTTCCAGACTTCTGCCTATTTAAGTGACCTTTGGAGAAAATGCAATGTAGATATCAAAAAAGTGTTCTTCTTGGATGACATTCTTCATTTACAAAGTCTCCCATTTGAGTTCTGTTGGAGGAGGAGGAAGATGAGAGTGAAGGAACCACGGTGATGGGAGTATTCACGGCTCAGTTTTTAGAGAACAACTTTGAAACTCCCCAGTTAATGGGAAATAGGAAGATATACTCAGGAAGGGGAGGGGTCACTGAAGAGAAAGGTCAGTCCCTCAAAGCTTTAAGAGGTTGAGTTGTAATTTTATACGACGTGCAAATTGAATTAATTGCTCTCAGCATTTTTTGAGAAATCTTGTATATGTTTATGAATGAATTTATGAAAATGCAGTATCCATTTTACTAAAATATTAAGACTTTATTAGAAAATTGAAAGGCCAACTTGATTCTTGGGGTATGTTGCTAAAAAAGCTGCAAGGGTTGGTGAGGGCGACTTGGATTATTAATATGATACACTAGAGGCCCAATGCACAAAGATTCATGCAAGAATGGGCCTTCCTTCCCCTGGCTGCCGGCACCACCTTTGCTCTGGCTGGAGCCGCCTTTCTGCCTTCCCACCTGCCCAGAGGCCCCCAGCAGCTGGGGTGGTGCAGAATGCCTGCGCTGTAGCCATGGCTACAACGCACATGTCCAGGCCCGCCCCCCGCAGCTCCCTGCCTGTGTATGCAAATTAACCCACCATCTTTGTTGGGTTAATTTGCATACTCACTCCTGATTGGCTGGTGGGCATCGCGAAGGTATGGTCAATTAGCATGTTACTCTTTTATTAATATAGATTATATTGATATAGGGTATCCATGTGTTTTTTTCCCCATTTTAAAAAGATTTTGGTAAAGGTCTTTATAGAGCAACCCCCGGACTCCAGACCCCGCTGCCAGGGAGCCCGTGTTGTGCAGTGGGTACCGGCTAGCCCATGGCAGGCGGCGCGGAGCTGGCTTCCACCTTCGGCTCTGAGACCAGGCAGTGGGCGATAGCTTGTCCACCCCCCACAAGGCACCTTCGTGGTCAGCCCGGGGCCGCTCGGGTCAGAGGAGAGTGGCTGGAGCTCAGCGTTCCCCACCCCCACTTACCCTGGCTGCCCTTGCTGTCTCCCGCCCACAGGGGAGCTGCTCTTACACGGCCCCGTGTTCGTCAGCGAGCCCCGCGACAGCATGGCCCCTGTCGGTGCTGCGGACCAGAGAGTCACGTTCAACTGCGAAGCGAGAGGCAACCCTTCCCCTCGTTACAGGTAGGGCGTGAAGTCGGAAACGCACTTGAAGGAGGATGTGGCCCCGGCCGGTGTGGCTCAGTGCCTAGAGCATTGGCAGGCGGACCGAAGGGTCTCAGGTGTGATTCCCAGTCAAGGACACGGACCATGGTTGCAGGCTCCATTCCTGGCCTCAGTCCCTCAGTCGGGGTGCATGCAAGAGGCAATCAATTGGTGTGTCTCTGTCACATCGATGTTTCTCTCTTCCCCCCCCCCCTCTCTCTCTCTCTTTCCCTCTCCCCTCCTTTCTCCTGCACTCCTCCCTTCCCTCCATACTCTCTAAAAAAAAATCCATGGGAAAAATATCCTTGGGTGAGGATAAATAAACAAACAAAAATTGATATGGGGACTGAATTTTTGGAGACCGCGTGTTAACGGCGGGAAGAAACGCGTGCAGCTGGGGTTGTACCTGGGGTTCAGCAGACCTGAGGTATGAACGCTGGGCCCAGCACACAGAGCCTCATTCCCATCTGGGGCGGGGCGGGCGGGGGGTTGTTTCTGCTGTGAAGAGAAATGCTGCAGAATCCCCCACATGCCCAGTGGCTTCCTCCTGACCCATCGTGCCATTTGAAGTGCGTGCTGGGACAGAGGCATCCAACAGCATCCTGGGATGGAATTCTGTGTCTAAGGATATGGTCCATGTACACCCTGGGATGCTACTCAGCCACAAGAAAGGGGAAAATATGACCATTTGCAACACCATGGGCGGACCCTGAGAACATCATGCGAAGTGAAATAAGCCAGTCAGAAAAGCTAAGAACCATATGACTTCACTCATGTGGGCTAGAAGGCTGAAACTTGTGGACACAAACAGCAGAGTGGTGGTTGCCAGAGGGAAGGGGGTCGGGGAGAAGGGGGCCCTAATATGAGGTGACAGGAGACGATTGACTCTGGGTGGTGGGCACACGGTGCAAAATACAGATCTTGTAACATAGAAACCCACCCCTGAAACCTGTGTGTTCATGTTGACCAATGTCACCCAACTACATTCAATTTTAAAAAAATAAGAAAGGAAGTTGGAAATCCTAGTTTTAGAAAAAGAACCTTCAGTGTCTGACCTTCTTCCTTTACCATTTTCCTGGGGTGTGTTTGAAGGTTCAATACATACAGAATAAAATACATTCTTCCTAAGATCAGTTTGCTTATTCTTGAAGAGGAAAACACATTTAATTAATTAGATTTTTTTTCATGTAAAAGCCTATATATAATTTTCCGATTATAGAGATAACACCTGTTCACTGAAAGACTTCCAATACCACAGAAAGGTATACGGAGAGAAAGACTACCCTCTCGTCTTCGGTGGCCTTAAGATAAAAATACATGCGAACATTTTGGGGCGATGGTGGATCCTTGGATGGGTTGGGTATTTACTGTATTAAACATCCCGGGATTAGAATTTTGACTCCTAGGGGTGCTGAGGGGACCCGCTTTCACGCAGAAATGAATCACGTATGAACAGCGTGCGCTGCTCCCGTGGGAGGGGCCACAGGACAGTGGCGGAGCTCTGAGGGAGCGTTCTCTCAGTGCTGAGAGCATTCCTCTCCAAAACCCTGTTTACACAATTAGTTGGCTTGGCACAGCTCTCCTGAATCCCGCAGAGCGAGCGACTGCGGCCCGTATCAATAACGGCTGACTGTTTCGAGCAGTGGTCGGCAAACTCATTAGCCAACAGAGCCAAATATCAACAGTACGATTGAAATTTCTTTTGAGAGCCCAATTTTTTAAACTTAAACTTCTTCTAATGCCACTTCTTCAAAATAGACTCGCCCAGGCCGTGGTATTTTGTGGAAGAGCCACACTCAAGGGGCCAAAGAGCCGCATGTGGCTCGCGAGCCGCAGTTTGCCGACCACGGGTGTAGAGTATTCGTGTCACTCCCTGGGCTTCTGCTTAGTTAAGTCATGTAAATTGTTGATGCCAACAGTCAATGGCAGCTGGGTCAGCATGAGGTCGGAAGGCTCATCTTTGTATTTTTTTCAAATATATTTTTATTGATTTCAGAGAGGAAGGGAAAGGGAGAGAGGGATAGAAACATCAATGATAAGAGAGAATCATTGATTAGCTGCCTTGTGCATGCCCCACACTGGAAATCGAGCCTACAACCTGGGCATGTGCCCTGACTAGGAATTGAACCTTGACCTCCTGGCTTATAGGTTGACGCTCAACCACTAAGCTATGCCGGCTGGGCAACCTTTGCAGTTTTTTGTTTGTTTTTTAATCCTCACCTGAGGATTTTTTTCCCCCATTGATTCTTTTAGAGAGAGTGAAAGAGAGAGGGAAAGACAGAGAGAAATACTGGTGTGAGAGAAACACATCAATTGGTTGTTTGCCTCCTGCATGCGCCCTGACCAGGGCCCTGGGCTGGGGAGGAGCCTGCATCCAAGGTACATGCCCTTGACCCAAACCCGGGACCCTTTGGTCCTTAGGCCGACGCTCTATCCACTGAACCAAACTGGCTAGGGCCTTTGCATTGTTGCATCTGGAAGCTTTGCAAGGTCATTGATATTCACCAGCCAGTATATTGAGCACCAGCAACACAACACCAGGCTCCTGGTCAGCCTTGGCAGAGGTGGTGACGTTTTCTCTCTGCCTCTTCCTCTCCCTATAGAAATAGGAAAGGTGTCAGACCTGATGAAAGAGACAAGAATCTAGCATTTCACAAGCTGGATTCGTTCTTCAGACTTCTGGACATATTTTCCTCTCTCGGGGAAATAGGAATGAATCAACTGAGCCAGACGTGATCCTGGAATAATTTTCCCAGCATTTTTCTAGGACATTCTAACCTGTTGAAAATGCCTCCGTGTGTTTCTCCCCGAGAGGAAGAGGCCGCTAGGCATGACCGTGAGCATAACAGAGACTCCGGGGAGCGCGGACTCGTGGGCGGGCTGTTTCCCTGTTGTCAGTCAAGTTTCATTCCCTGGCATTTGCCTTCTGAATCATGTGATGACGAATGTGTCAACTAAAGAATTGTCAAGATACAAGATTTAGTCCTTCGGGCATTTCAAAATGGGTAGATTAATTAGGCTTGGAAACAGCAGGAAGGATTGCCTTTAGAAACCCAGACGTAGCCTGTCCTTGTCCTTATTTCTTTGGACACCGGGTATTTACTGAAAAAACCAGAGAGCAAGTTTCTAACCAGTTAAATGCCAGATATTTTGAATGTAATTAATGAAGGTCCGCTGCTTGCGTCTATAGATGCTAATGGCGTGCAAACGGTTCACTATGTCAGTGGCACGTGTGCATGCCTGTGAAAAGGTTCTCCTATTTGCAGAGTGCTTCTGATATTGTTTTACAGGGCCTGGGATGGCGTGTGTTGAAATGCAAACACAATCCATAGCCGAGACTGGAAACGGTGGGACTTAGGTTGGGTTATCAGTTTTACGTCTTGTGGTGAAGGAATTGAACGTGCAGGTGTTACGGAATGAGCAGGTATTGTTCATACCCTTGGCTAGCCGACAGCGCCAACACTTGCATTGTAGCTGTAAGATTTCCTAATGTTAAGACTTCTAACCAGTAGATTTTCACTTAAACCGGAGGTTTATAGTCACTAGAAATGAAGACCTTAAAACAGCACAGGGAACCTCGTTTTTTGTGAACATTAGGCTTTCCGGCCACAGGCGACGGCAGCCTGTTATGTGTAACCTGCATGGGTTTTGCTGCCGGAGTCATGGGTGTATAAAACCCCATGGGCTGTGATTGTAACTGGACTCTCACGGCACCTTCACTTACGGCCTGATTCTCCCCCCGGCCCCCTACCCCCTGCCCATTGCCCCCTGCCCCCAGGCTTTTGACTTTAAAGTCCACCAGGTAATGTTCTACATTATTCTTTAAATGTTCCAAAGAAAACATGCTAGCTTGTTCTTAGGTTTGTACTATCCTTTAAAAACTACAGAGAAGCACTATAGATATGCGATAATTGAGGACACATAAAAGATACGGGGAATTTTCTCCATGAAGCAAGAGAGAATATGTTTTTATAAGGATAAATCAAAGCAGATACATAGGTAGGTAGTAGGTAGAGAGATACACAGATAGATCATACATACATCACACACATATATACATAGATAGGTAGATAGATGTATATAGATAGATATACAAGTAGGTAAGTAGATATGTAGATAGACACAGATATACATAGGTAGATAGGTAGATACATATATAGATACACATATATAGGTAGGTACATAGGAAGATAGGTAGATAGATATACACACACATAAGTAGGTAGGTTTGTATGTAGGTAGGTAGGTAGGTAGATACATAAATAGATAGATAAATACTTAGGTAGGTAATGTTCTACATTAGGTAGGTAGGTAGGTAGGTAGGTAGGTAGGTAGGTAGGTAGGTAGGTAGGTAGGTAATAGTAGATATACATAAATAGATAAATACTTAGGTAGGTAATGTTCTATATTAGGTAGGTAGGTAGGTAGGTATGTAGATAGGTAGGTAGATACATAAATAGATAGATAAATACTTAGGTAATGTTCTATATTAGGTAGGTAGGTAGGTAGGTAGGTAGATACATAAATAGATAGTAGGTAGGTAGGTAGGTAGATACATAAATAGATAGATAAATACTTAGGTAGGTTTAGGTAGGTAGGTAGGTATGTAGGTAGGTAGGTAGATACATAAATACTTAGGTAGGTAATGTAGGTAGGTAGGTAGGTAGGTAGGTATAGGTAGATAGATAAATACTTAGGTAGGTAATGTTCTACATTAGGTAGGTATAATAGATAGATAGATAGGTAGGTAGATACATTAGGTAGGTAGGTAATGTTCTATAGGTAGGTAGGTAGGTAGGTAGGTAGGTAGATACATAAATAGTAGGTAGGTAGGTAATGTTCTAGGTAGATAGGTATAGATACATAGATAAATACTTAGGTAGGTAATGTTCTACATTAGGTAGGTAGGTAGGTAGGTAGGTAGGTACATAAATACTTAGGTAGGTAATGTAGGTAGGTAGGTAGGTAGGTAGTAGGTAGGTAGATACATAAATAGTACTTAGGTAGGTAATGTTCTACTTAGGTAGGTAGGTAGGTAGGTAGGTAGATACATAAATAGATAGATAAATACTTAGGTAGGTAATGTTCTACATTAGGTAGGTAGGTAGGTAGGTATGTAGATAGGTAGGTATACATAAATAGATAGATAAATACTTAGGTAGGTAATGTAGGTAATGTTAGGTATAGGTAGGTAGGTAGGTAGGTAGGTAGATAAATACTTAGGTAGGTAGATACATAAATAGATAGATAAATTAGGTAGGTAATGTTCTAGGTAGGTAGGTAGGTAGGTAGGTAGGTAGGTAGATACATAGATAGATAAATACTAGGTAGGTAATGTAGGGTAGGTAGGTAGGTAGGTAGGTAGGTAGGTAGGTAGGTACATAAATAGGTATAGATAGATAAATACTTAGGTAGGTAATGTTCTATATTAGGTAGGTAGGTAGGTAGTATGTAGGTAGGTAGGTAGATAGGTAATGTTCTACATAAGGTAGATAGATAAAAATACTTAGGTAGGTAATGTTCTACATTAGGTATGTTCATAAATAGATAGATAAATACTACTAGGTAGGTAATGTTCTACATTAGGTAGGTAGGTAGGTAGGTAGGTAGGTAGGTAGGTAGGTAGATAAATAAATAGATAAATACATAAATGTTCTACATTAGGTAGATAGATAAAGGTACTAAATAGGATAGGTAGGTAATGTTCTACATTAGGTAGGTAGGTAGGTAGGTATGTAGATAGGTAGGTAGATACATAAATAGATAGATAAATACTTAGGTAGGTAATGTTCTATATTAGGTAGGTAGGTAGGTAGGTAGGTAGGTAGGTAGATACATAAATAGATAGATTAGGTAGGTAATACTTAGGTAGGTAGGTAGGTAGGTAGGTAGATAGGTAGGTATATAAATAGATAGATAAATACTTAGGTAGGTAGGTAGGTAGGTAGGTAGGTAGGTAGGTAGATACATAAATAGATAGATAAATACTTAGGTAGGTAATGTTCTACATTAGGTAGGTAGGTAGGTAGGTAGGTAGGTAGGTAGGTAGATACATAAATAGATAGATAGGTAGGTAGGTAGGTAGGTAGGTAGGTAGATACATAAATAGATAGATAAATAGGTAGGTAGGTAGGTAGGTAGGTAGGTAGATACATAAATAGATAGATAAATACTTAGGTAGGTAATGTTCTACATTAGGTAGGTAGGTAGGTAGGTATGTAGATAGGTAGGTAGATACATAAATAGATAGATAAATAGGTAGGTAATGGTAGGTAGGTAGGTAGGTAGGTAGGTAGGTAGGTAGGTAGGTAGGTAGGTAGGTAGGTAGGTAGATACATAAACATAGATAGATAGATAAATACTTAGGTAGGTAATGTTCTAGTAGGTAGGTAGGTAGGTATGTAGATAGGTAGGTAGATACATAAATAGATAGATAAATACTTAGGTAGGTAATGTTCTATATTAGGTAGGTAGGTAGGTAGGTAGGTAGGTAGGTAGGTAGGTAGGTAGTAGGTAGGTAGGTAGATACATAATATAGAAATACTTATAGGTAATGTTACTTAGGTAGGTAATGTTCTACATTAGGTAGGTAGGTAGGTAGGTAGGTAGGTAGGTAGGTAGGTAGATACATAAATAGATAGATAAATACTTAGGTAGGTAATGTTCTACATTAGGTAGGTAGGTAGGTAGGTAGGTAGGTAGGTAGGTAGATACATAAATAGATAGATAAATACTTAGGTAGGTAATGTTCTACATTAGGTAGGTAGGTAGGTAGGTAGGGTAGGTAGATACATAAATAGATAGATAAATACTTAGGTAGGTAATGTTCTACATTAGGTAGGTAGGTAGGTAGGTAGATACATAAATAGATAGATAAATACTTAGGTAGGTAATGTTCTACATTAGGTAGGTAGGTAGGTAGGTAGGTAGGTAGATACATAAATAGATAGATAAATACTTAGGTAGGTAATGTTCTACATTAGGTAGGTAGGTAGGTAGGTAGGTAGGTAGGTAGGTATATACATAAATAGATAGATAAATACTTAGGTAGGTAGTTCTACATTAGGTAGGTAGGTAGGTAGGTAGGTAGGTAGATAAATACTTAGGTAGGTAGATAGAGGTAGGTAGGTAGGTAGATAGGTAGGTAAATACTTAGGTAGGTAATGTTCTATAAATAGATAGGTAGGTAATGGTAGGTAGGTAGGTAGGTAGGTAGGTAGGTAGATACATAAATAGATAGATAAATACTTAGGTAGGTAATGTTCTACATTAGGTAGGTAGGTAGGTAGGTAGGGAGATAGGTAGGTAGATACATAAATAGATAGATAAATACTTAGGTAGGTAGGTAGGTAGGTATATAGGTAGGTAGAGGTAGGTAGGTAGATACATAAATAGATAGATAAATACTTAGGTAGGTAATGTTCTACATTAGGTAGGTAGGTAGGTAGGTAGGTAGGTAGGTAGGTAGATACATAAATAGATAGATAAATAAGGTATACTTTAGGTAGGTAATAGGTAGGGTAGGTAGGTAGGTAGGTAGGTAGGTAGATACATAAATAGATAGATAAATACTTAGGTAGGTAATGTTCTACATTAGGTAGGTAGGTAGGTAGGTAGGTAGGTAGGTAGGTAGATACATAAATAGATAGATAAATACATAAATGTTCTACATTATAGGTAAATAGGTAGGTAGGTAGGTAGTTAGATACATAAATAGATAGTAGGTACTTAGGTAGGTAATGTAGGTAGGTAGGTAGGTAGTAGGTAGGTAGGTAGATACATAAATAGATAGTAGGTAGTAGTAGATACATAAATAGATAGATAAATACTTAGGTAGGTAATGTTCTACATTAGGTAGGTAGGTAGGTAGGTAGGTAGGTAGGTAGGTAGATACATAAATAGATAGATAAATACTTAGGTAGGTAATGTTCTACATTAGGTAGGTAGGTAGGTAGGTAGGTAGGTAGGTACATAAATAGATAGATAAATAGGTAATGTTCTACATAGGTAGGTAGGTAGGTATAGGTGTAGATAGGTAGTACATAAATAGATAGTAAATACTTAGGTAGGTAATGTTCTATATTAGGTAGGTAGGTAGTAGTAGGTAGGTAGGTAGGTATAAATAGATAGATAAATACTTGTTCTACATTAGGTAGGTAGGTAGTAGGTAGGTAGGTAGTAGTAGGTAGGTAGATAGGTAGGTTAGGTAGGTAGATACATAAATAGATAGATAAATACTTAGGTAGGTAATGTTCTACATTAGGTAGGTAGGTAGGTAGGTAGGTAGGTAGATAAATACTTAGGTAGGTAATGTTCTACATTAGGTAGGTAGGTAGGTAGGTAGGTAGGTAGGTAGGTAGATACATAAATAGATAGAGATAGGTAGGTAGGTAATGTTCTACATTAGGTAGGTAGGGTAGGTAGGTAGGTAGATACATAAATAGATAGATAAATAAATAGGTAGGTAAATACATTAGGTAGGTAGTAGTAGTAGGTAGATACATAAATAGATAGATAAATAGGTAGGTAATGTAGGTAGGTAGGTAGGTAGGTAGGTAGGTAGGTAGGTAGGTAGATACATAAATAGATAGATAAATACTTAGGTAGGTAATGTTCTACATTAGGTAGGTAGGTAGGTAGGTAGGTAGGTAGATACATAAATAGATAGATAAATAGTCGTTAGGTAGGTAGGTAGGTAGGTAGGTAGGTATGTAGATAGGTAGGTAGATACATAAATAGATAGATAAATACTTAGGTAGGTAATATTCTATATTAGGTAGGTAGGTAGGTAGGTAGGTAGGTAGGTAGATACATAAATAGATAGATAAATACTTAGGTAGGTAATGTTCTACATTAGGTAGGTAGGTAGGTAGGTAGGTAGATAGATAAATACTTAGGTAGGTAATGTTACATAAATAGAGGTAGAGAAATACTTAGGTAGGTAATGTTCTACATTAGGTAGGTAGGTAGGTAGGTAGGTAGGTAGATACATAAATAGATAGATAAATACTTAGGTAGGTAATGTTCTACATTAGGTAGGTAGGTAGGTAGGTAGGTAGATACAAAGCTACAAAGAAGTAAAATTCGGGGGTTACTGTATAAGACGACTGGGTGTATAGAAGATTTTCCTGGGTTAAAAAGTCGTCTTATACGCCGGAAAATACGGTATGTGTAACCATAGTGAATGGAACCCAAACACAAGGTTCAGAACAAATTTTGTCTTAAAGACTGCCCGTTGCGAACCCAGAGCCTGCCCTGCAGATGGAGGCAAACTTGTCTCAAGAGAGATTTCTTTGTCGTTACCCCATTGGGTAAAACAAAAAACAAAAAACAACCTCTTAATTGGCCCTACTAGAAAATCTGAAAGTTCAGAAATTCTCCAGAGAATCGCCTGTCTTGGGATTTTATTCTTCCTTGTGCCTCTCCCCGCCGGAGCCCCCCGCCGCCTGCGTGTCAAAGGTGTTGGGTCTCCTCCTAACGCCAATGCCGCGGAAGGAGGTGCCCTGAGGAGGCCTGCATAGCTCCTGTGAACAGGCCGGGGTCTCCGGCGTCTCTTAGGTGACAAATGCCCACCTGTTCGCTCTCTGAAGACCCTGAGCAGGGGGATCCCTGGGCTGGAGTGGGTAGAACGGGCAGTGCCACATGGAGCAGGCAGGTAACAGACCTGCAGAGGCGCTTGCCAGGCGTACACGCCACACCTTGAGCGGCGATGGGAGCTGCCCAGCGCCTGGCCACAAGCCCTCACAGGTCCCCGCGCCTCTCAGCAGCGCAACCAGCGGTGTCTGTCCCAGATCCGGGTCCGGTGTCACAAAGCTTTTCAAGAGATGTTGTCTTCCCGGGCTCTCTCCACGTCTGATGTTGTGTCTGCTTTTTGGCCGCAGAAAACAAGTCTGAACGCTGAACGTGGCCACGTGGGCTGTTTTCAACCTTCGGTTCAGTTGGAGATGGGCCGCCGTGCTGTCCTGTACGGCAGTGCAGCCAGATTTGGGGGGAAAGGGCAGGGAGTTAACAGGGAGAAAATAGGGAGTCTGGGGTTAGGTCAGGAGCCGGGCTCAAGGTCGGCAGCAGTCCGGGATGCTCTTAAGTTTGGGGTGCATCTTCTGTTTTGCTCACTTTAGGGCGGATTGCAATGAGGAGACAGAGGTGGCTCCCCGGAGGTGAGCAGGGGGCCGCCTGAGACTCCTGACTGGCATCGGCTAAAGAAAAGGGCATCTCCCTGTTTGGGTCCTGAAAGGTTCCAATCGTGCCAGGAAAATGTGAAATAAAAACACAGCGATGTTGCCAGCAGTCAGCCCAGGAGAAATGTACGGGTCCGGCCTTGGCCCTGGATCAGGGCAGTCAGGGAAGGCTTCCTCTTGGGGGTTCTTTTCCTGGGGTTTCTGAGTGGGGACGGGAGGGGTGACCTGCTGACCACTGGCGTCCTCGGGCCCAAGGGGCCCTTCTGAGGCCCAGGCCTGGGGCCCGGGAGGTGTGGCCTCGTAGGAGGAGAATGAGGGATCTGCTACCAGGAAAAGCTGAACCGGTCGCAGGAAACGTAGAAATAGCCAACCTCCACCCTCTACTGCCTCCTGGGATTAACTAAGACAGTCACTGACCAATTGGAACAGGGCTGTAACTATGGAAACCGAACTCTTGTTTTTAATCCCAGTGGAGCTGTAATTTCTCTTTATTGTTTAAAATGTATGTTTAAATTTATCAACACAGGACAAATAGGAATCGGTGTCATAAAACATGGTCAAAAACTCAATTTTTAAAACATAGCATCACCATTACACTCATTTATATCTCCAGCAATTACTTCGGAAGCCTAACTAGTTATTTTTGGCTAAATTATGGAATATGCAAATCCAGACATTCTTGCTTTCAAAGGCTGCAATTATTCTCATCACTTCAGTAAACATATTAACAAAACATTGCATTGGAACACAAACGCCTTTGCTTATTAACACGAAGCCGCATCTAAAACCACAAATTGCTTCTGTGATTAAAATCCTCATTTTCCCGTCAAGCCCCAAATAAAGTATTGCCTGTTGATTTAATAAGTGTTTAGTGTCGGCTGGTTTCCCAAACCCTACCCAGGCCCCTAAAGATTTTAGGACATTTCTTGTTCTTTTATTTTATTTTATTTTTTTGCTTTATTTTATGTTGAAGCCCAAGTGACATCTCTTTTTCTCTAGAATATGGCTTTATTTCCATTTTCCTGACAGATTTTGTGGGATCTTTGGATATCCCAAGGAATGATAACTTTATACTGTCCCCTGCGGGTGCATGATATCCTGGGGTTATTTTCAGACGACCTGAAGGCACTCAATTTATTTTCAGGTTTGTTAGTTTTAACTTCAAAGGGTGACCGTCCTGCCCTGGCCGGTTTGGCTGAGTGGATAGAGTGCTGGCCTGCGGACCAAAGGGTCCCAGCTTCAATTCCAGTCAAGGGCACCGACCTTGGTTGCAGGCTCCTCCCCGGCCCGGGCCCTGGTGCAGGAGGCAACCAATCGATGTGTTTCTCTCACATGGATGTTTCTCTCTGTCTTTCCCTCTCTCTTCCACGCTCCCTAAAAATCAATGGAAAAATATCCTCGGGTGAGGAATAACCAAAAAAAAAAAAAGGGGGGGGGGTGACCTTCCCTAACCTTGTCCTCAGGTTCTAACAGAAAATGGGATTTGGGACTTGGTGCCTCCAATTACACTGGCAACAAGATCTATCGATATTTATTGTTGTTTTGTCCCTGGGTGGTTGTGTGTAAGAGGTGCCCTATGTGATGATAACTAGCTTGGTAAGTAAATAATGGCCAGTGAAGTAAATGAAAATGATTGTGCATTGACGCCCCATCTCGGAGATGAGTGTCGATCAAGGGATGGCCAGTGTCAGGGAGGCTCCGTGGGGCCAGGTAGGGCCGGGTTGGAGATGGGATTGAGGCACTTCTCAGGATGCACCTGTGAGCTGCCGCCCCATGGCTCATGGCTTCGGTGGGAATCAGCGGTGACTCAAGCAGCCGCCCTTCAGGGGAGCCTCTATGCTTCCCACCCTGAGAAGTCGGGCTTTCCATTTGTGTTTGGAAGGCGGTGGCTCACCCTCAGCCACTGATGTCCTACTTGAGCTCCTGGACGCCATGCTGCTGTATGCTTGTCATCATTTAGGAGTGACGTCTACCAGTTGAAATGTCTCCTACGTCAGGCACCTTGTGCTTTTACTTACATTTATTTTTTTAATATGTTTTTATTGATTTCAGAGAGGAAGGGAGAGGGAGAGGGAGATAGAAACATCAACCATGAGAGAGAATCATTGATTGGCTGCCTCCTGCACGCCCCCTACTGGGGATCAAGCCCGAAACCCCGGCATGTGCCCTGATGGGGAATCGAACCTTGACCTCCTGGTTCATAGGTCAGTGCTCCACCACTGAGCCACGCCAGCTGGGCAGACACCTTATGCTTTACATTCAAATTTCTAAACCTGTTGGTTCAAGGGCATGCATGATGTTTTAAGTAAACTATACCCGAGTTGTTTGGGCAAAAACTCCCCACAGACCCCGCCCTTCTCTGGGTGGGCTCCCCACTTCCTCACTCACTCCACCTGCCCAGCCCCAGGCCAGTCTGGTCGGTACTGGAGCATCCAGTGGTGTAGACGATATAGCTGAGATTTAGAAGTGGATCAGTCAAATCCCTGCTGCCTCACTGGGGGCAGCAGCGAAAGCAGACGTCTCCCTCCAGCACCCCTGCCTTCCTCCCCCCTCCCCCTGACCAGGCTGTCATCCCAGAAACACACTCACACACACAACCTCCACTCGGTGGTTCGGGGCCCGGGGGGAGTGCGTGGACTGAGGAGCAGCGGGTTTGCGAAGGAGAACCAGGAGCCATGTCTCCCTAGTGGGTTCCCCGACAAATCCCAGTTCGTGTAGAATGAGGGTCTGAACACAAAGGCTGGCGGCCAGGAGGAGATCACTCAGGAGGGTTCCGACGGAGGAAGATGCAGATTCGCTCCTTACCCATGACCTTCCCACCGAGATCCCGTCACCAGGTCCCTCTGTGTCCAGAGCAGAAGTCAGTGTCCCCTGACGGGAATGCCAGGGTGTGGCCCCCTTAGCAGCCACAGGGCAGCCCCCTTTGCTCCATCCCTGCCTTCCGCCTTTTGGAATGGAATGTTGTATCTGTGAAGTTTTAAACAATGTCCACATCTCAGAAAGATTTCATTCAAGACCATAGAGTTCCTCGCCCTAACTGGTTTGGCTCAGTGGATAGAGCGTCGGCCTTCAGACTCAAAGGTCCCAGGTTTGATTCCGGTCAAGGACATGTACCTTGGTTGCAGGCACATCCCCAGTAGGGGGTGTGCAGGAGGCAGCTGATCGATGTTTCTCTCTCACCGATGTTTCTAACTCTCTATCCCTCTCCCTTCCTCTCTGTAAAAATCAATAAAATAAAATAAAAGATAAAAAAAAGACTCTAGAGTTCCTTATGAACTTCAGAACGTAGACTCTGCAACTTTCACAAAGATTGTGAGTGTGCAAAACTAAAAGGCATCGTCTCTAAAAGCTTCCAGATTGATATCTGGAACATGCCACTCACCTGTCACCTTCACTCCTGTGTGTTTGAGTTCAGCAACTCTGAACAGATGGATGACAGTTGACTGCAAAAAATTAGTCTGATTTGTACATTTTTTGGACATAGACTCTGTGAAAGAAGGAGTGTGCATGTAAGCCTTGGGTTTTTTCCCATATGGATGAAAATATCAGAACCATTTACAGATCGGGCTGAAACGAGACTGTTTTGCATTAGGGAATTAAAACTGTTTTCTCAGGCTAAATCGCAGGCCCAGCGATTTCTTCCATATTTCAGAGTTTAAGCAAAGACAGCCCTTTTGAATTCGCATACTTTCAGCAAGTGGAAAAACAATCAATATTTAATAAAATATTTTCTGTCACCTGGGGAAGGGCTCAATTAACAAGGACTCGTTTGGGAAGGTGGGAAGTAATTGTGCGGCTTTGTGGCGAGAGAAGGAGCATTCCCGAGGCCTCCGCAGTGCACCCGCGCTCCGGAGGGGCTGCTGAAAGCGACGCCTCATCCTCTGCTGTGGCAGGAGCACACTTCAAGGAGCCATTGCTGCCTTTTCCAGAGTGGAATGACGTAGGGACCGTGTCCGCGGGAAGAAGACGGAGCTGAAGTAAGAAATATTTATGCAAACGGAGCAAGCTTTTCCATTTTGGTCCTTTGTCGGAACTGCAGGGTGATGGCTTTTAGATCGGAGACAATTACTGAGATAGAGTATTCACCCCATACTCTATGACCCCTAACTCTCTCCAGCTAGTGCAGAGGAAGGAAGAACGGCTTCTCCCATTTCTTATTTATCTTACTGTTTTCCGCATAGCCACCGTGTCCTTATCACTCAACAGAGAAACACAGGAACGCAGTTTTCAAATGCTGAGTCTGGCCACAAACATTCTATTCTTTTCCCATTGATTTTTTTTACAGAGTGGAAGGGAGAGAGAGAGACAGAAACATCAATGTGAGAGAGACACGTTGATCAGTTGCCTTCTGCATGCACCCCAACCAGGGTCAGGGATGGAACCTGCAACCCAGGTACATGCCCTTGACTGGGAATTGAATCTGCAACCCTCGGGTACCTCCTCTGATGCGCCAACCTCTTAGCCACATGGGCCAGGGCTGGCCACAAACATTCTAACTCAGGAGCTAAAATGTCTTTCTTCTCCCCATGCCAACTGAACTTTGTAGGGAACAGAAACACAGGTACCCTTGGTCATGAGAAGAGTCCATTCAAAACTGTGAACTCAGCTACATCTCTCCTGACTTGAGCACAGAACAATTTTCCCACTGTACACCATTCACAGGTTACGTTGCAGCCGGCCCCCTGGTGATGTCCCCGCAGATCTACTCTTTGAAGGTGAAGCCGCCATGATTCTTGTTCAGTTCCGCTGGCTTCTCAGGCAGGTGCATACATGTAGACACAGTCGTCCACTTGGGAGGAGAGGCCGGAAGCACTGAGTGAAGGAGGGAACATATAACCAACAAGTATTCGGGGCGGCGGGGAGAATGAAAAATGAGGTGGAAAGATCGCTGGCAGCCTGTGAGGGCGCCACCCCATTGGCCGAGTGGCTCCTTGAGCTACAAGCTTTGCATCCATTGTCTACATCAATGAAGTTATAGAGCAACGCTATGGAAAAGATGGCATTTGTTCATTCCACATGGTAAAAACTTAGGTCTAGGGAAGGTGAGTGATTTGTGCATGGTCACACAGCTGCAGGGAGCGTTTGCTTCTGGATCCCCTCTGGGTTCAATAGGCTGTGACCTGGCAGGAGTGGCCAGGGCCTGGGGCCTAACAGAGGTCAGGGAAGGAAACAGGAGAAAGTCCACCAATGTGAAGCTTCATGAAGGCAGGGACCCATCTCACCACATCCTCAGAAACTAGAGAATTGCCTGACATACAGGAACTCGGTATTTTTCTCAGGAAGGGGTGGGAGGGAGTGAGGAGGGCTTTGTAATTACAGTTGTTGAACATGAACTGGGCCAAGTTAACCTTTTGCACTCGGATGTCGAGTGTGACGGTTATTGAATATATCAATAATTTGAAATATAAAAAAATCCAAATAAATAAGTTTGTATGAAAAGAAACTCCAGTTTTTTATTCTACTGCCGCGCTTTATAAAATCTGGGGTATTTAAAAAATTAAATCCCGAGTAGAATAAAGGAATCGAGAAAAAAGCAAGCGAGTGCAAAGGGTTAAGAGCAGGAGCTCTTACCTGCTTGTGTCTCCCAGAGTCTGCCCCTGGGTGCTCCTTGGGTGTAACATGAACCAGATCTTCTCCAACTTGAGTGTGCTTACCAGTAAACACCTTGAATTCCCCTTAGGATGCCAACTCGGACCCAGTAGATATAAGATAGAGCCCGAGATTCTGCATGTCCAGCAGGCGTCCAGATGCTGGTGGTGATGGTGATGATGGTAATAATGATGATGATGGTGATGGTTGTGATGGTAGTGATGATGATGGCGACGGTGGTGATGATGGTGATGCTAATGGTGGTGACACTAATGCTGGTAGTGGTGGTGATGATGGTAGTGATGGTATGATGGTAGCGATGGTGATGAATGTAATGATGATGATGATGGTGATGGTGATGGTGGTAATGGTAGTGATAATGGTAATGCTAAGGATGATGGAAGTGATGGTGATGATGGTGGTGATGCTGGTGATGCTGGTGATGCTGTTCCTCAGACCCACCACTACGTATCAAGCATACAGAGTATTTGGACAGAATGTAGATGGACAGTTTTCCTTTGTTTCATTTCCTTTTTTGAGTTTCTGGAGTTCTAGGATTTGGGGAGGAAGAAGATGAGATGGTTAATACATGTTTATGGTTTGACTTCCAAACTATAAGGACAGAATTAAAGTTAAAATAGAAGAAAATGACCCAAAATGTTGATGCAAATATAAACTTGCCCTGGGAAGGATCATGTGAGAGTTACTGTATTGTAAACAGAGAAAAAATGTAGCAGATTCTTCTGCAAACAAGCTTGTAGCTCTTCCTTTTCCTTTTTTGTGATTTTGGTTTTTTTTAAGTTCAAAAGAAAGGAGTTGGGGCCTGAATTTTTTCTCTTACATTTAATTTGGGCTCTCAGAAGAAATGTTGCTTTAGACCTATGAGACTTGTATGTGAATAAAGGAGGACAAAGAAATTCTTGATTTTAAAAGGGAACAAATGATACATTTTTGAGCACTAGGTACTAAACTTACGAATTTATTCACTTCCTTTAGTCTCCATCATTCAAGTTTCATTGCACAGTACTTCAAATATAGAACATGATGTAGGCATATAATCAAGAATAATGATGAACCTTTTTATAACCACAGCTCAGTTTAAGAAATAAAACAAAAAAAATGCTAAATTTCCCAGCATTTTCCCTTAAATACATTCTACTTTCTCTCCATGAGAGCTTTAAAATACCTTAAGTTGAAGTGTATCATTTTCGTACATTAAAAATAGGTTTAGAACAGCCCTAATGGAACTTGATGTGTTTTAAGACTTTATATAAACAGTATCAAACTGCATATTTTAATTTGCATTTTTATTAACCATAGTTTGTGAGACTTTTTCATGTTTATGAAATTTCTCACGTTTTCGCAGTGGTACAATATTCCATTTAACTTCACATCCACTTGGGATAAAGTTCGCATTTCATCTTTTTATGTTTTTACAGTGCATAGTACGTCCAGGTTCAATATTCTGTATATTAATGAGACAAGTTTAGATGGTCCGTGACATGATTAAAGGACTCGGGTTGGAATTAAAATGGGTATCACTTCTGTTCTGGCCAATTAATACACATGGGACAGTTACCGACTCACTGAGCTGCTTTATTGAAATTCTCATCAAGGAAAAGGGCGTTATGTTGCCCATTTCCTCAAAATCCTCATAAAGAGAATATCATAATGGAAATTCTTGTTTTAATGTGCTAAAATTTATAGACTGGGTACTCGTGTGGCTTTATTGCTAGAATTAAGTCTTCGGGAACATGGATGGCTCAGTTTACACAGTGGATGTGTTCTGAGGATGGTGGGACATGGCTAAGTTTTTAAAGGTGAAATACTTTTTATCCACTCATCTACTGATGGGTAGTTAGCTGCTTCCAAATCTTGGCTATTGTAAATAAAGCTGCAGTAAACATAGGGCACATTTACACAATGGAGTCCCACTCTGTTATAAAAAGGAGTAACGTTTACCCTTTGCAGTAGCATGGATGGACCTGGAGAGCATTAGGCTAAGTGTAAAAAGCCAGTCAGACAAGGATGAATATCATGATTTCACAAATATGTGGAATCTAAGGAACAAACTGAACTACCAAGCAAAACAGAGACAGACTCATAGAGAGCAGGCTGACAGCTGTGATGGGGATGGAGGAATTGAGCAAAAAGAAAAAAAGAAAAAGTAAAGAGAATTCATGGACCTGGACAACAGTGTGGGGAAGTATTGAGTTGGGTGGAAGTGGAAGAGGGCATAGAGGAGATAAATAGTGATGGAAAAATAAAATAGCCCAGCCGATGTGGCTCAGTGGTTGAACATAGACCTATGAACCGGGAAGCTCATGGTTCCATTCCCAGTAAGGGCACATGCCCGGGTTATGGGTTAGGTTCCCAGTAGGGGGTGTGCAGGAGGCAGCTGATCACTGATTCTCTCTCATCAATGATGTTTCTATCTCTCTCCCCATCTCCCTTCTTCTCTGAAATCAATAAAAATATATATTTTTTTAAAAAAACTGAAGGTGACATCTGCCTCGATGTGTCAGGTGTACTCACTGTTTAAAACTCCTGGTGTTCCTGTTGCAAACCCTTGTTTAACACCAGCTTCTTTCTCTTCCTTTTCCCCCTCTGGCTTCCTGTTGGTAAATATGGCCCTAGGGCCCGTGCCTGTTCTGGTCCGACCCCCGAGGTGACATTTAGGGATTTTTACCACTGTGTACTCTTCAGCAAATAGCACCGTGATGGCTTAGAAGAACAGTGTATGCCTTAGGGACAGGTATTTACCCAGACAGATGGAAATGGATAGCTGAGCACTTACCCAATTAGTGGATTAAATGTGCCCAGTCGGTCTGGATAAATCACAGAAATGTGCCCTTCCCCGCTCCTGGCCAGCGTGAGATCGCCTGCCGCCTGCGAGGCAATTACCTCGACGTTCTACCTCTCGTGGCCGGCCCAGGCCGCGCCTGATTTCCCGGGCGAGCACGCAACGTCGTTCTCACTTTTCAGGAAATCCCGAGGAGTCTCTCTGACTTCCAGATGCTGTGCTGCCCTGGTTTCTATATCCGTCTGCCTGTGGTTGCCGTTGAAGACCTCGGGGGTGTACGAGTGCAGTTATGAATCAGTGCAACCATATGTGCGTTACCTGTGGTTTATAGGAGAGGTGGTGTTTGAGTGGACTTTATAAGGCTGATTTAATATATATATATATATATATATATATATATATATTCAGTATCCTCTTGGGCTATATGTATATCCTAAGAGGGGAAAATCCTTGCCTTTTCTCCAGATGGCAGCTGAACGGGAGCGATATTAACCTGGGCATGGAGTCTCGTTACGAGCTGAACCGAGGAGACCTGGTGGTCATTAACCCCCACAGGGATCGGGACTCAGGGAGTTACCAGTGTTTCGCTACCAATGCGCTCGGAACCATCGTCAGCAGAGAAGCAAAGCTGCAGTTTGCCTGTAAGTGCCGGACCACACCCCTGCAGGCCCAACAGCTAACAGCACATAGCTGCATTGCTGCGGCCCCATGGGGTTTGGAAACAACACATGGTTTCATGCATGTAATAAGTAGATTGATGCGATGTAAATTCTGTGATCTCTGTAGAGACTGGGAACCTGAAACCCAATTGAGTTTTGTGGGTTTTTAAAAAATATACAGGGTATTTTTATTGATTTCAGAGAAGAAAGAAGAGGGGGAGAGAGAGAAACATCAATGATGAGAGAAAACCAGCGATCAGCTGCCTCCTGAATGCCCCGCACTGGGGATCGAGTCCACAACGTAGGCATGTGCCCTGACCAGGGAATCAAACTGTGGCCTCCTGGTTCATAGTTTGACATTCAACCACTGAGCCACACTGGCCAGGCGACCGGATTTAGTTTTGATCTTCCCCATACGACCTGCGAACACTGTCCACGTTGTGCTTCTTCTCGCTGGTCTCCCTTCCTTTGCGTCGGTTGTGTGTTTGTATAGGACGCATGTCAGGGTGGAGACCTGTGTTGAGAGCTGGCCCAGGCCTGCAGATCAGGGGTCTTCACTGTGGGCAAAGGGCAGTGAGGTGTGGTCGCCAAGAAGTATCCTTGCTCGTTGCTCCCTCTGGCGGTCCCCGCTCTGGGCTGTGCCGCATATGCATGCTTAGTGATGCTTCCTTATACCTGCTCGCCATGGTGATGAACCTGACATTTCCTTTATGGGAAAAGGAGTGGACGCGGCTAAGTCAGCCACCGTGCAGACACCTGTTTGTGTGATCTCATCGTCCCAATGTGGCCTCCAGGTGCTGTTGGTTTTCAGGTCACAGTGGCCATGCTCTGGAGCATCCCTGTTGCCTCCCCAGCCTCACTCTGGGGGACAAGCAACCATCAGGTCGGGACAGTCTCAGCAGCCTTACCATGTGGGCTTTCTGTTTAAAGATGCCTTGTGTCGCCAGCGTGGCTCAGTGGTTGAGCATCAACCTGTGAACCAGGAGGTCACAGTTCAATTCCTGGTCAAGGCCACATGCCCAGGTTGTGGGCTCGATCCCCAGTAGGGGGCATGCAGGAGGCAGCTAATCAATGATTCTCTCTCATCATTGATGTTTCCATCTCTCTCTCCCTCTCTCTTCCTCTCTGAAATCAATCCTATCTTATAAAGAGGGAATATGCTAATCGACCCTCATGCTGTCACAAAGATGGCGGCTCCCACAGCCAATAAGGAGGGAAGATGCTAATTGACTGCCCTGCCCTCAAAGATAGCAGCACCCACAGCCAATAAGAGGGAATATGCTAATTGACTGCCCTGCCATCAAAGATGGTGGTGCCTACAGCCACAAGATGGTGGCGCCCAGTCCCCTCAGCCCCACCGTGTGCCTGCCTCCAGAGTCCCCCAGTCCTCTCAGCCCCCCAGCTGCCCAGACCGGCCCGAGGCACAGGCAAGCCTCGGATGGCGGCTGCCCAGCCACTCAGGGCCACCCGAGGCTCAGGTAACCAGGGCCGGCCAAGGCTTGTGCTGCCAGCAGTGGCAGCAGCAGAGGTGTGATGGGGTGTCGCCTTCCCCTGATCGCTGGGTCGCCTCTTTCCCCTGATCGCTGGGTCGCCTCCTTCCCCTGAGGGCTCCCCAACTATGAGAGGGGGCAGGCTGGGCTGAGGGATCCCCCCCTCCAGTGCATGAATTTTCATGCCCTGGGCCTCTAGTAAAAATATAAAATAAATAAATAAATAAAAATAAAGCAATAGCCTCTGGATTTATCAGTGCACCATTCGTGCTGTGTGCATTTAAAAAGCAACACATTTGAGGCAAACACGATGCTTCCCAACCCAGTCATGCAGGAAGGTTTTCATTGTTCAAACTGGGTTTGTCTAGAAGCCACCTTTTTTTTTTTTTTTCTAGGTCTGTGTTTTTTGCTTTTCCATGCGAGGGCGATAGCTTTGTTGCTTGCTTTTTGAATCATAAACATGGTTTATTTTGTAAGATGCCTGCAGATTTCATAAGATATTCGTTACATGGCAGTATTATTTCAGAATCTGCATTTTGGGGGAAACGTTGATTGAGAAGATTCCTTTGACAGGAATCTTATTCACAGCTCTCCAAGGGTTTGCCGTGTTCGCCTCGTGATCCTCGGCTTTGGAGGGGCTTACCTGTAAATGAGCAGTTTGGGGGACAGAGCCTGTGTCCGCATGTCTGAATTGATCGGGATTCTGCCAGGACATTCTCTCCCAGAAGCACATGGGGGTAAATTTCCATCCCAGGACCCTCTCTTGTGGTGGAAAACTGGATACTAGAGTGTTCCCTGGGCCGCTGAGGCAGGTTGGCCTGGGATCCTCATCACCGAGACCTTCATTACAAGCTCACGAGCCCATGGTGGGCCAGGGGCGGGTAGTGGGGAATAGAATGTCATCAAATTAACCCAAACTGTACAAACCATGAGAGACGAAAGGGGAAGAAGAGCCTCCCGCGCCCCGTGATCGGTCTGTGCTGCGGGCAGATGGGAATGGTGTGAGGTGGGGCGGCAGGACAGTCATTCGTGTTCACGGGAGCCCTCCTATCCCAGGCGCCCTAGACACCAAGAAACAGGGTGGCGTGTTTTGATGAATAACGATCACTGGCTGGTCTGTTGTTAGATCCAAGATGATGGAGGATGCACACCAGGGGCCACTGGGAACCCCCCTGTGTTACACAGCAGGTGATGGCTGGGGGAGACGGCACTTAGAAACCTGAGATCCACCTGGTGTAACCTGGGGGCGTTTTTCATGTAGACGTGCATGGGGGTGGAGTCGGCTGCCAGGGCGGGAGGCGGGGAGAAGACGTGCCTCCTTGGGGAAGGACATGCGTGTTGAGCATGCTGACTGGATGCACCGCCCACGATCTACCTGAGAAGTCCCTTCTCCCCTTCGTTTGGTAGTGATAAAGTGACCGGTCAGCCAGCACTGCTGTGTGTGTGTGTGCACGTGTGTGTGTGTGCGCACATGTGTGCGTGTGTGGGCCCTGCCCTGCCCAGGGCACCTGGGGGAAACCCCCAAGGCTTCCTCTTGTCCGTGGCAGCCTGCCTGGGTCTGGCCATATGCACGTGGAGAGAGGGAAGACCGTTTTTATAATCCTTACAGACGCCTCGGGGGTGCCGACACGGCTTGGCGGAGAGCAGGGGCGTGTGAGTCGGGACGAAGGACAAGTTCGCATGGCGTTCTTCAACAGCTGATGGGGATAGCTCCACCGGGGCTCCCTCTGTTCCCAGGTGGTGTCCTGGGAGTAGACGGGAGACTTCTGGGATAGACCCGTGATGTCTCCTTGGAGCCCCAGAAAGTTCTTGCTTGGACATCCTCTGCCTGTTGTTCTGTGACTCCCCACCTCTGGTCCCTGGGGGCCTGTTTCTTCATCGCTGCATACCTTCTCCCGGGGCCTGAAAGCGGTGTCTTTGGGGCAGAAACCTGCAGGGTCCCCCTGAGCGAAACCTCACCCAGGAGGTGGGCAGCTCCGGGCGGTGTTTAAAGAGAAACCAGAGACCGGTGCGTGGTGGGGACTGCACTTAGCCCTCAGCTCAGAGGCGGCACAGTGTGTGTGTGTGTGTGTGTGTGTGTGTGTGTGTGTGTGTGTGTGTGTGTGTGATGCGGGGGTTGGGTTCCACAGGGGACTGGGTGCCATCATTTTTAGGCCGCTGTGTTCTCCCGCTATGGGGAGCTTCCTAAAAATACCCTGCAATTTCTCCTTCCACGGGAGCACCTCTTTAATTGAGCCCTGGCTTAATGCACATCCATTATGCCGCTAGGATTCTATTTTGCAAATGTTGGGAAATGTCTTTAAAATCATACCTGAAATCCTGTGATTTTCACAGTCATGATCTCTTTCATGAGATTATTTCTCCCTCTCTTCGCCTCCCTCCTTATTTTTGTTCGACTTGCATGTTCTCAAAAATAAAAATAGCTCTTAGAAGCCCATCATTCACTGCACGTCTTTCCCTGATTCTGCATTTGATGGAGGGGCCTCTTGTTTGTCGGTTTTAGGATGATTGGATTTGCAAGAGATGTGCTAAAGCATCCCTTGTTTTATTTTTTTTCTTCGGTGAATTGCCTGCCTGAGTCCTTCGGGGATAAAGCGAAGAATATGCTACTCCAGGGCATAGTACATCTTTTATAAAAAAAAAAAAAAACTCTGTCTGGTGTAAATTATACCTCAGGACATTAATTTCAAAATCTCAAAGGACAGTGTTTTATGAAATAGAATATATCATCACTTAAGTTATTTGATTTGTTCAAGTACCTGATGGAAATTTCCTGTGGCGAACACTAGTCCGTGTTCTTGTGTGTGCCTGCAAACTGTGCCGACTGTCGCTCGCCCACTCAGCTCCTGGCTCTCTGCTCGGCAACTCTGACAGATAACGACCGAAAGTGAACAGATAGGCCGTTTCCTTTGCACTTCTTTATTCCCAGTATCTTGAATATGAATCCTTTTAAAAATATTTTTATTGATTTTTAGAGAGAGGAAGGGCGAGAGCCAGAGAAACATCGACTTGAGAGTGAAAAATATTGATTGGCTGCCTTCTGCATATCCCCTACTGGGGATCGAACCTGCAACCAACTGTGACCTCCTGGTTCATAGGTTGATGCTCATCCAACTGAGCCACACCGGCCAGGGCTTGATTTTGACTTCTTGATGATCAACTTCAAAAGTTTTAGAATAACTACCTTTCAGATTATTAAATTGATTTTAATTGCATCGGCTGGAAAGGTTTCCTAAAAGTCTGTCTTCAGCTCCAGGTTATCCAGTACACAACTTGTTCATGAAAAGTCCCTCTCCACCCGTGACCTTTAAATGACTTTTCCTCCACGACAGCAACTCCTCGGGGGACCTCGGGCTCCCCCTGGGATAGGCGTTGATGATTGGACATGAAATTAGCATATTCTGGGTTTTCCCCTCAAAATAAGCATGTCTGTCAGGGCACCCGAGAGCTTCATTATCGTCTGTCTTTCTTGACTGTGAATGTGGTTGTTGTTAATATTGTCATCACGCTTTTCCTAACACCATGTTCTGATGGTGTCAGCAATCAACATCCTCTTATCTGATGAAGCCCCCCCCCCCCCCCCCCCCGCACGTCCTCGGCAGGAATTCCCAGTAAGACTAACAAAGCGGCTCAGCTTCTTCCTCCATCCATGCTCCAGGCAGCCCTTCGCTCTGTGACTGCCCTGCTCTCCCCATGCTCCTCCCTCATTTCCTCCTTCCCCCTCCCCCTCCCGCTCCGCCTCTCCCTCTCCCTCTTCTTCTCCCTATCTCTCTCTCTCTCCCTCCCTCCCTCTCCCCTCCCCCTCCCTCCTTTCCTTTCCCTCCCTCTCCCCCTGCTACAGGAAGGGCATTTCAGCTGTGGGAACAGCATGTGCTAAGGTGGGAAAAGCAGGAGGCACAGGACATTCAAGGCCTGAGAGAAGTTGGATGGTAGGAGCCTAGATTTGCGGAGATTCATGGAGGGAGACACGGCTGAGAAATGACCGAGACCTCACACACCTCGCTGAGACGTGGGGCCAGTGGAAGCCGCTGGGGTGGACACTCAGGGTGAGGGTGGACATGCAGGGCGGGGGTGGACAGGCAGAGCGGGGGTGGGCATGCAGGGAGGGGGTGGACATGCAGGAAGGGGGTGGGCACACAGGGAGGGGGTGGGCACTCAGGGCGCTGGGGTGGACACGCAGGGCGGGGTGGACATGCAGGGTGGGGGTGGGCACGCAGGTCGGGGGTGGGCACACAGGACGGGGTGGGCACACAGAGTGGCCAAGTGAGAGTGCACTTGGATGAGTGTCGGGCCGTTAGATGGAATGTGCTGATGAGGGGCCTGGAAAATGAGGAGGGAAGGGAGGGAGGAGGTGCTCCGGGATAGACGTCCCGGACTTGGGGACAGATTGGGGGCGAGGCAGACGAAAGAGGGAGAATGACAGTGAGGGCCCTCTGGGCCTGGGAGGGTGTGCAGGGTGGCAGGGGCTCCGTGGAGAAAAGGGAGTGAGCCCCAGGAAGGAAACTCGCTATAAGACCCGGACACAGGCCCAGGTGAGGAGGGGGCGTGCCCCAAGGAGTCTGGTCTGTGGGACGGGGAGGAGCAGGCACTTGGTGACCCAAGAGAGACTTGGGCTGAGGCGCACACGGGGCAGATGCTGTCGTCCTTGTTCTTACCGGCACTCCGTCCGCTGTCGGAATGAAAGGTCCTCGGCGGAGCCCGGGCTGTGCAGCCAGAGGTGAATCGACCTGGAGAGAGAGGGAGAGCGGGTCCTGCCAGGTCTGTACGGCTGTGGGTGTGGAACCAGCCAGGCCCGTTTGCCCCTTCCTACGCCCGGTTACAGGCACACCAATTGGTATACGGGTCTGTGGGCTTCATGGTGGCAGCGAGGGCACAGATCAGAAATGTTGGCAGCTGCCCCTTTGCGGTCAAACATCCCTGTTCCTTACCTTTGGGGACCACTGGTCTCCCCTCTGTGCCCCTGGCTGGCCCTTTCCGGAAGGTCCTGGACATGGGGTCCCGCAGCCCATCAGCTCCTGAGCCTGGCTCCTCCCCGGCCACGTGGCCTCTGCCTCCAGGACTCGGATCCCCCGTGTAGCAGGCGAGCAGCGGTGGACAATGGGGAGATGAGTGGGCGTGGCCGTGCTCCAGTAAAACGGTATCTCTGGGCACTGGACTTTTTGTTTCGGGTAATTTCCCCATGACACGAAAGCAATATTCTTCTTTTGATTGTTTTCAGCTAAACCATTCTTAGCTCCGAGGCCAGACTAAAGCAGATGGTGGGGTGGGGCGGCCTCAGACAGACAGAGTCTGCCAACTGCCTGCCCATGAGCCCCGGGCACGTAGGACGCGTGAGCTCCTGGCCTCATCGATGGCTCTGGCATGTCGGAATTGCCACTGCTGATTAGAAATGGAGAAGGTAGAGTGGCTGAACATCAAACTATGAATCAGGAGGTCACGGATCGATTTCCAGTCAGGGCACATGCCCAGGTTGCGGGATTGATCCCCAGTGGGGAGCATGCAGGAGACAGCCGATCAGTGATTCTCTCTCATCATTGATGTTTCTCTCTCTCTCTCTCTCTCTCTCTCTCTCTCTCTCTCTCTCTCTCTCCCTCCCTCCCTCCCTCTCTCCCTTCCTCTCTGAAATCAATAAAAATATATTTAAAAAAAAAGAAAAGGAGAAGGAATATATTACCCCAGCAGAGTGCTGTGTCCCTGGAGCTCACCAAATTAGCAGCTGCTCCCTCCCTCTCTCAGTCTCTGCAGAATATTTTTAGATGGATTCAGCGTGGGGGACCATTCGTCCCGCTGTGCCTGGGACACGTTTACTTACACCTGCTTTCCCTGCTAGTTGATGCCTGTTTTCGTGTTCAAATTGTCTCGATGAAGAGGCTAAGTTATATGGCCGACCCCGAGTGATCTCGTCAGCCCGCACAGAGGAGCTGCGGGGAGCCGCCCGGGAGCACACCCCTCCCCGCGCCCGGCAGCGGGGGAGGCACTGCCTCTACCCAGAGAGCCTCTGTGGGAACCTGAGGGACCCCTGTTTGGATCTCAGTATCAACTATGGCTGTGTTCCACCTGCAGAATTAAAAAAACACACATGCACTTTCTGGACACAGAATTATTTATCCAACCAGGTGTCTCTTTTCTTAAAAATGGTTAGAACATCAGATTGAAGTTTATGACCTGAATATAAGTCAGTAGGACTTTCTCCCGGTGCCCAACTCTATTCTAGAGGTTTTCCCTGCTTAAGCTTTGTTCATTGCTTAGATTCTCCTCATCTGTTTGTCATATATTCTGTATCCTTCCGGACCATGCAGAGTATGTTCTTAAACAGGTCACGGCACTGGAAATGGAATGAGGTTGTGTTCTGTCAGACTTGCGTTATAAACGCTAAACACAAAGGATGTCTCATTATTAATATGGCACACACGTAAGGAGCCAAGGTAAACATGTCTTCTTCGGCTTCATGATTGTAAAGGGGTAGAAGGGATGGTCCAGAGCAGCCCCGGCCCCTAGAGCACAGTCCTGTTGACAGCGGAAGGGTGGGTTTGGTGGGGGCAGTTTCTGGGAGGGTGCGCGTGTGACCCAGTTGAGGTAAACAATAGTGTCCTGTTATTCCTGTTTCACCCATGAGAACACCAAGTCTCAGAGAGCGGAGGTGACCGGGCTTAGGCGTGGAGTTGATGGTCAAGTGTGGCTGCAGACCGGGGCCAGTTATCTGCACATCAAAGGTGTCGCCACCGGCGGGCACCTGACTCTCACATCGGTCTGAGTGGGCAGGTATTTTCCGAAAACCGTTACCCCTTTGGAGTACGTTAAGCTTTTGCAAGCAATCAAAGCACTTTTTAACAGCTTTCACCCTCACACCAAATGGTGACTTCATTGTGTTTCCCCACCAAAGTCAGTTATATAGTCTTATTTATCATAGGTTTCTGTAAAACGTCAGGTCTTAATAATAAAATTATCCATCAGCTACTGCAATTTCCCTCTTACCTCAGAACTTTATTAAATATGCTATTTTAATATGAAAATGAATATGAAAATGAATATTAATGTAAGCTCCACCATTCACAGAGTGTAGCATATCTGTGAAAGAAATTTTATAAACTTGGTGTTTGTTGGTCTTCAGAATTATTTTCTTCGCTTTATACATAAAGTGTGTGGAGATGGATTTCATTTTCCTCTGAGTGTGACCTCTTAGTGACTTGCTATTTCAGCATAAATGCAACATGTTAAACCCTCAGCCAGAGGAAATGAACACCACGCGTTCATCTGCCGGGAGCGCTGTAGCCCAGTCACAGCAAGGAGATAGAGAAAGTTTGTGTTTTTTCATCAAAAATGCGAATTTGCTCCCGTGAGACTTCCTGCAGTTATTGGCTGAGAGTTGAAGAGATGCCGAACCACCCCACTGTTTGAGGCAGTTTCCTTCCCTCCTCGGGGACTGGGAGTGGCAGGTTCTCTCCCCCGCAGGGCCCCGTGGCCAGTGAGCAGCGACCCTCTCCCCTGCCCCTCTGCTCCGCGCTGACATGACGGCCTGGTGTCAGGACAGAACTCCTCAGCTCCCAAACAGATACACCATTCTCACATCTGTCTCCCTCGTGCAGGCCCACCGAGGCAAGAGAACCCGCCGTGCCACCAGGACGCTGCGGGCAGAGCTGGCTTCGGTTCTGCAGGCCCCACAGTTAAGCCCCTGCAGAGCCTTTGGGTAGATGCCCCGGGCAGGGAACACCACACGGGTTTTGTCAGTCAAGTAATTAAGGAGGAATCATTTTACCTTGCTTTCTTTTCAACAGTTTGAACTTGGTTTAAAAAATGCTCTGTGGCTGGTTGGCGTGGCTCCGTGGTTGAGCATCGACCTAGGAGCGAGGAGGTCACGGTTTGATTCCTGGTCAGGGCACATACCCAGGTTGCAGGCTCCATCCCCAGTGTGGGGCGTGCAGGAGGCAGCCAATCAATGATTCTCTCTCATCACTGATGTTTCTATCTCTCTCTCTCTCCCTCTCCTTTCCTCATTGAAATCAATAAAAACGTATTTTTAAAAAGTGCTCTGTGCACAATGAACGGCGGGCCTCCTTCCCGCCCACGTCCTGGGTATCCAGGCAGCCAGCCCCCTGTGCCTCCTGCGGTGTTTTAGGTGCCGTCCCCGAAAAGCAGGGACGCCAGCCAGTCCAGCATCTGAGGATTCCATCCACACACTGCGGATTCTTTCCTATCGGAACCTGTGGTTCTGATTTTCCCTCCCCCTACACACACACACACACACACACACACATGTGCACACACATGCACACACAAACACACATGCACACAAACACACACGTGCGCGCGCGCACACACACACACACACATGCACACACACACGGCTGTGAGATAGTCCACAGCACAGACCAGAGACTCAGTCTGGTTCCTAGACCTGCAGCATCAGCTTCACCTGGGAACTTCCTACAGAAGCACCTTCCGGGCCCCACCTCAGAGCTGGTGCATCAGACACACACGGGTGGGCCCAGGAGCCTGCATGATTTTTAAAAAATATATATTTCTTTATTGATTTTAGAGATGAAAGGGGAGGAAGAGAAAGAGGGAAACATCAATGATGAGAGAGAATCATTGATCGGCTGCCTCCTGCACGCCCCACGCTGGGGATCGAGCCCATAACCCAGGCGTATGCCCTGACTGGGAATCAAACTGTGACCTCCTAGTTCCTAGGACAACCCTCAGCCACACGGCTGGGCAGGAGCCCGCATTTTAATAACAGCTCAGGAGGTGCTGCCCAGGGCTCCAGATGACCCATGTCCTTCCTAATGGTTTCTATGACGACCGCTTAGGCTTTCCCCAGCTTTTGTTTTGTAAACAGTGCTTCAGAGAAGATCTGTGTATTCAGATCTTTGGGGGAGAGTGATAGAAGTCAGCACGTTGCTCTCCAAGGTCACCAAAGATATGGGATTTTTCTTAGTATTTCTGAGCAAGCTTGCTTCTGCTTTTTCTTCTATAGTCTTGGAACTATAGAAGAAAAAGCAGTTTTAAAGCTGTATAGCAGAAACAGCGTATGTATAAAATATATTTCTAATAGCTGCAAAGCAGTTGCCAAGCTTCCCTGCCGTTGAATGAGCGCCCAGGATGAGCTCCCGAAAGTCTCCTGCATTTGGAAGCTGAAGCCCTTCACTCTCAGGAGGTGAAGCCACAGACACAGCAGGGTTGTCCCTCTCGCTACTAAATGATTACATGATGACTTATGATTATAACCCATTATTGTAAAACTGAAGGCCTGGTGCACAGAATTTGTGCACGGGTAGGATCCCTAGGCCTGGCTGGGGGCCCATTGGGGCCTTCCAGCTGCCAGCTGGGGTCTTCCTTTGTTCCACACCACCCCTTGGTGGTCAGCAGATGTCATAGCGAGCGATCAAACTCCTGGTCTCCTTGTCAAACTCCCGAGGGGACACTTTGCATACTAGCCTGTTATATCTGTAGATTAAGAGATGCACTTCTCTGTGCTCTTTAGAGAAACATGTCATTCCATTGCCTGGTGAGCCATCATTTTCAAGCTCGTCTCTTGCTTGATGACAATGTGCCAAACCTGCTCCTTAAAGGTTAGGGTCCTGGGTCAATATTTGGGGCTCCCTGAGTCAGGGACTAGTCAGCTGGGCTCCTGGATGTTTGGAGGAGGCCGATTCATGCCAAGTTTCGGTAAATGTCAGAATGGAAATAACTTCAGTTCACCCAGACTTACATTTTCACGAAGGACAAAGGATGTCAGACTGTTTTCTGACTATCAGGTAGACCCCCCCCCCTGTGTCTGAAATTTCAGTGTGGGTGGCCCTCAGCGTACCCCCCCACATACACATCCGCCCCTCCTGCCCAATCAGAATCCTCAGGGACGGGGCCTGGGATCTTCACTGGAAACTGGCTCCCTTGTGGATTATCATACACCAACGCGGTTTTTATTCTTCTCTCTATTAAAAATGATGGCTGGTGTTCTTCTTAATTGAGCAAAGATGATTAAAGAGATTAGGACTCTAGGAGAGTACATAAATAATTCAGATGTAAACTCTTTGCTGCAGTGGTGTGATTTACTTAAGACTCGGAGCCTCATCGGAACCTAATTAATTGGATGTTCCGCCCTTTCCTCTTACTCTGTCCTTCCTGTGGCGAGGTGAGTGGCAAAGGAGTGGCCCTGAGCAGGCACAGTAAGAAACCACAAAGACTCGATGATAATTTTACTACACGATTCATCGATATGTACGGTTTACACCCAATAGCTGCTGAAAAGACTTGCATTGGCTTACAGAAGGAAATTAATACAAGATAGGGCAAGCCCAGATGAAAGTATAGGAACATTTATATATACATATACATATGGTATTTCAGAGAGGAAGGGAGAGGGAGAGAGAGGAACATCAATGATGAGAGATAATCATTGATCAGCTGCCTCCTGCACACCCCCTACTGGGGAGGGAGCCTGCAACCCAGGCATGTGCCCTGACTGGGAATTGAACGGTGACCTCCTGGGTCATAGGTTGACACTCAACCACTGAGCCACGCAAGCTAGGTAAAAATAGACCATTTAAAAGGATCAGAGGCATGTGGGGGGTGTTCATGTTAACCGCTGGGAAGAGTCCTGCTGGCCGCCACCGAGACACAGGGCCTATAAATGCTCCGTCTTGGACATAGACGGCGTGTCCAGCTGCCAGACGAGGCTGACTTCTCCTGCGTCCAGGCAGAGGGGGATGCGGATGATCAGGGATGGGCATTGTTTGTTTAACAGAAAACAAGGAACGCGTTGCTAAAGATGCAGGAAAGGAGTTGTGAGGTGCGCCATCTGGTAGACGTGAAGGCCCTTCATGAACAGGAGCAGCCTCGGGGACACTCTGCGTGGTCTGGGGGCCTGTGCTCACAGCCGGTGATCAGTGTCCTTCCCACGGCTGGGAGTGACGTCCCGTTTCCTCTTCACGCCCAACGGCCCGCACGTTCTCCCGTGTCACAGCGGGGAAGCTCAGGTGTGTGGGGGGAGGTGACGCCCTCTGAGCTGCTCAGTGTGCAGGTGGCATCTGCGCGCAGAGCCTATGAGGGACCCTACACTCCGCAGGCTCGGCAGGTTCGCCCACCAGGTGTGTGTCCTGGTGCCGTAGGCGAGGTAGAAAATGGCACGTGTGGGGAACAGGACGACTGGTGTTAGTATTCACAGTGTCACCGTCTCTCCTTTCCCAGGCCCCATCCAACATCAGGCCCCGCTAACGGGTGCCCTGAGGCGTAGCCAGTGTCTCGTGGTTCTGGGGTTCCTCCGTGGTGTTGGTTAGAGGAAGTCTGTGTCCATCTGTCTCCCGTATGGCAGTGGTCACAGCATGAAACGGGTGTTCGCGTGAGCATCAACCAGGAGGAATGATGAGGTTCGTCTTACTCTCACCGGGACAGGAATGGAGAGACCTTCCTGTTTAAAAAGTCAAGTTACGCCCAGCCAGTGTGGTTCCGTGGTGGAGCATTGACCTATGAACCAGGCGGTCACGGTTGGATTCCTAGTCAAGGCACATGCCCGGGTTGCGGGCTCGATCCCCAGTAGGGGGCGTGCAGGAGGCAGCCGATCCATGATTGTCTCTCATCATTGCGGTTCCTCTCTCTCTCTCTCTCCTTCTCCCTTCCTCTCTGAAATCAATAAAAACACATTCTCAAAGTCAAGTTACAGAACCCGTACTGCCGGGAGATGTGTTCTGAGAGGGCAAAGCCCAGCCCATCTTGGTGGCAGGTGCACCAAACACGGGACCGTGGGCGCCCAGCTTCACGGTTTCTGGCACTTTCCGTAAGCAGAGGTCCGAAGGTAAGAACCCTTTCGGGCAGTTACCATGTTTATTCTAACTATGATATACTTGCCCTACCCTCTGCAGCAGCACCGGTGCCCTGCTTGCTCTCTAACTTGTCTGCGTTTTTGTGTCTTAGACGTTTGTACTGAGGAACCTCTCTCCAGGGCTCTTGAAGGCACGCAGGGCGGGGGTGTCCTGGGCTCATGGATCCACGTGGCACCTGGTGCCGTGGGTGATGCGTTTCTGTACCATAAATTGCACCTGTTCTTTGCTTATGGTGGCCCTTGGACGTCATTTATACGGAAAACAAGCGGCGTGAATCTGCTTGTTTGCTAAGCCCCAGGAACACAGGCAAATGCATGTGCAGAGGTTTACCGATAGTGAGGTTTCCAGGGCAACAGGCAGGAGATAATGTTTATATCCATCTATTACTCTGCTCCAGTGTACTTTAGGGTATGGTGTTAAAAGGCCACAATAATATACACCACCCCCCTTTTTTTTTCTTAAATCACTTTATATTAGGCTGATTTTTTTTTTTATTCTTGGCTAAGTGTTTTTAAAGCCTTCCTAAAATTACCAGGAAGTCATTATTTAAAAACGTAATTTTTTTTTATTATTTCCCATTCGTTGTAAATCACATACTTTTGTTTGTGAAAGTTTTAAAATTACTGTGCGAGACACAGTGAGTCTGACCCAGGGTTAAAGTTCGGGGGAAGTGCCGCGTTTCTTTGAATCCCACACTCACGTTTAGTGGGAGGGTCGCTCTTCGCTCTTCGCTCTTCGCTGGGTGAGCTTTAAGTCAGTCGTTGAAGAGCTCCTCAGCAGAAAACAGAAGTCAGCCACGCGAGGAAGTGGCCTCCGCCATGGCCAGCCTCCCACCAACGGGCAGGAGCGTACGGTTCTGCGTGGGTTCCGGTGGAGCGTCCGGCCGAGGTCTCCTGTTGAAACCATGCTGACACCTGTTCCTACGCTGAGTCCGTAATCCACGTGCCTGGGATTCAGGGATGAAGCTCACTTTCTAGCCAGGTTGGGGGTGGGCACTAGATAAATAAACAACAGAGAACACACCGAGCAGCATGGTATAAAGACTCTGAAGAACCATGGCTACGTTAGATTGTAGAGACTGATGACGAAGGAGCACTTATGGTGGGTGTTGTGTGCAATGAAAGCTGTGTCATTGACCATCTCCTTCGACCCCACATCAACCCCAGGGACTCCTGAGCAGGCATTTCCTCCTTGTTGGGAAGACAGAACCAAAGCCGGACAGGTTAGGGCCGTGGTCGGCAAACTCGTTAGTCAACAGAGCCAAATATCAACAGTACAACGACTGAAATTTCTTTGGAGAGCCACATTTTTTAAACTTAAACTTCTTCGAACGCCACTTGTTCAAAATAGACTCGCCCAGGCCGTGGTATTTTGTGGAAGAGCCACACTCAAGGGGCCAAAGAGCCGCATGTGGCTCGTGAGCCGCAGTCTGCCGACCACTGGGTTAGGGGCGCAGATAACTTTCAGAGGCGCAAACACATCCCCTCGCTCAGCCTTGGGGGCACTTGAAAAGATGTGTTGAACAATTGAGTGGGTGGTAGAAAGAATAAGGTACAGTAAATATGACTTTCAAATCAGGCAAATAGCATCCTTTTCAGGATTTTTTCTAAGGCCAAGTTTCTGCAGACGGAAGGCAGTGAGAGGCTTACTATCCATTTGGAGGTGATGTTCCTCTCTCCAAGTTAGGAAACAGGGGTGGGGGAGTGGGGGGGCCATCAGCCTGGGGCTGACTCCTCATGAGCAGCGTGGCGTTGGGCGAAGTCTCTTTGGTTTGCACGTGTGAAATTGGGAGGAAGAAGAACCCACGTGACCTGTCTCACGGGTTTCTTTTGAAAATCGTTTAAAAGCTGTGTATCGTAGCGATTCATGCATGGGAAGTCATTTCAATCCTTTAACAAACCTCCCTGGCATGTGAATTAGGGAAGTATTTTTTTCAACAATAAGGAATTATTGATGTTTCTCTCTTATTCTGATAAACCTTTTCAGTATGAAATCTATAATAATAAAAGTGTAATATGCTAATTAGACCAGACATCCTTCCAGATGACCTTCCGGATGAAGCCGGGACTGCGAGGGAAGCCCAGGTTCCGGGTGCTAGAGTGAAGCTGGTGCTGGCAGCCGGGGAAGGAAGGCCTACTCTTGCACGAATTTCGTGCATGGGGCCTCTAGTGATCATATAATTAAAGAAAAATAAAGCCAATTAGCTTCTTTGTTGCAACCAAGGTCCTCTTTGGATTTCAGCCCCTAAGACTCCTCCTCCTCCTGCACCCCCAATGAGCCAGCCTGCCAGTCTGCAAAGGGGCTGTTGAGGGGACTCCATCAATAATAAACTATTTGTAAACAAGGGTAAGGAGTCCATATTTGATACTGTTTCCTGTAGTGTTAGGAGAGTCCTTGCTTTGCTAGTGTATTTTTACTTTTCATACTCCTGTGACAGATAAAAGCAAGGGTATAATGCAACAACGAATATTCGTCGTTAAAATCACGTGTCTTAAAGGCAACTGTTCCATGAAATTTATAAAAGGTCCCTGTGACTGATACACTCAGCCAAACCCCAGAGTGCAAAGATCGTGAGCTTTTAAACTCATTTTGTGCGTGGAATTCAGCCAATATTACTGAGCAACTGCTCTGCTAATAGCAGGGCAAGCGCAGTAGACATGCTGAGGTTCCCAGGGGGAGCAAGCGCCCATCAAATGCAAGAGGCTACATTAGATAAAAGGAGCTGAAGCGTAAGGAGAAGGGACATTGCCGGAGGTGAGTGACACAGGTGGTAGGTGAGGGCCTGCTAACCCTACTGAGCACACGTGTGTCCTCCCTGCCCCCTCCCCTCCGCTCCCCCTTTGCAGGCTGCTCACTCAGGTGCAGGAGAACCTGCATTTGCATAAGAGGAAGCATCTCCCAGGGTCTGAGACATTTGCACAGATTCCCACGGAGGGTTTTAGTAAGAGACACAGGGGCAGGCCGTCCTCCCCCGCTTGCTGGCTGCAACGTTTTCGAGGCTGTTAAAAGCGTTTAAAAAAAGTGTGTGCAACCGTAATTAAGGTTCCTGCACTGAGGTGGTGTGATCTGTTCCCAGGCTCAGAACCTTGTCATCTGAGGAGAGATCTTCAGTGCCCAGTTGGCGTGTGGCTGTGTCAGAGTGGAAGGCTCCATGGTGTGTTTGGGGAAGCGATCATTAGGGCTCCCTGCCTGCACCCCCAGCTCCACAGGGAGGCTTTGAAATAGAAGGTTCTGTGGGTCTTGAAAACCCAGCTGTGTTGGTCTGGCGGGGTTTTGTCTAAGAACACCGGCTTTTCCCATGGCCCTGTTAAAACCAAACTGGCTTTTAAAATACGGCTTTCACGCAGGTACGCTGAGCTGTCCCAAACCTCTGGTGCCCCTGGAGACCTTAGTTTCAAGGAGAAGGAGCGTGGCTCAGTGGTTGAGCGTCGACCTATGAACCAGGAGGTCATGGTTCGATTCCCGGTCAGGGCACATGCCTGGGTTGGGGGCTCAATCCCCAGTGTGGGGCGTGCAGGAGGCAGCTGATCAATGATTCTCTCTCATCATTGATGTTTCTATCTCTCTCTCCCTCTCCCCTCCTCTCTGAAATAAAAAAAATATATGTACTTTAAAAATATTGCTGATGCAGCCTGGTGCACAGGTAGTCTACAGATACCCGCATTTGCAATGAGACTCCCAGGCGGTAACGAGGCCGGGGCCCTGGACCACAGCCTGGGTGACATCAACTAAGAATCCAGGGGATTCTGCTTTATAGGAACAAGTCCACGGTCGTCAGTGCTGTGCTGGGAGCAGAGCCGTGGGAAGCATGTCGAAGCCATCACTGTCCTTGCTGTGTGGTTGCGCGTGGATGCACGTGGATGCGTGTGCTCTGTGAACTGGCCACATTGGGCCGCACAGACAATGCCCTGTTCTCACAGGCTGTAGAGGCAGCACCAGTGCAGCATCCTGAGCAGTGGTCACCCCTGTGCCCGGCAGGACTGGTGCTTCGAGGAAAGGGGTTCTTACCTTCCAGGGGGAGGAGACGTGATTGTTCTAGAACTAAATCAGCAATGACTCCCTTCCACCGTGTGAAGTTAAATAACCGCGGGAACAGGAACGGGGTAGGAGAGCCGAAGGCTGACACCCACGGGAGGTCAGAAGGGCACCATTTGGTTATTGTCCACGTGTGGGCTCATCCTGGTGCACCGCCCCCCATCCCCACCCCAGCCCTGCCCCCGCTTAGCCTGGACCCATCGGATGGTGCCGTTTGGCAGTGCTAACGGAGCTGCGTTTCAGGAGCCTCGCGCTGTGATAATATTGCACGTTACTCACACATTTGAGAGGACGTGATGCTCGGTTACCGTATCATTTCTGTCGGGGACCTCTGGTTACAGTCAGTCCAGAACACACTCTGGCTCCTTTTATCGCCACGTATATGTGAGCTTCGCTGATTTGCTTCGCTCCGTGCTCGTCACCAGCAATGTAATACTCGTTCAGGGCTAATGAAATGAAGCACTTCTCTCGTTTCCCTCGGATGCACCGATGAATTTTGTATTAACCCTCACCTGAGGATATTTCTTTCATTGCTTTTAAGAGAGAATGGGAGGGAGGGAAAGAGAGAGAGAGAAAAAACATGGAGGTGAAAGAGACACATCGACTGGTTGCCTCCCGCATGCACCCTGACCCGGGCTGGGGAGCAAACTGCAACCCAGGTACATGCCCTTGACTGGGAATCGAACCCACAACCCTTTGGTGCCCAGGCCAATGCTCTAGCCACTGGCATTCACGGGCCAGGGCTGATGCACGGATTTAAAGTGCGTAGGGCAGTCACATGTATAGTTTGTAGTTTCATCAGTTCAAAGATAATTACTTTGCCTTTTACATTTTTCAAGGCAGAGTTGAGATTTCCTGAGTTTCCCCCTCCAATACACGCACTGCCCCCTTTGCGTGGTCACCGCCTGGGCGGTCTGCGTCCACCGTCAGGCGCCCTGAAACGGGTGTCTTTTCCCACAAACCAGCAGTGCCGTCGCCTGGGTACAGAATGCGACACCATCGACTGCCCGTAGAAGGCCCCTCCTTTTTAGTCAGGCGTTTGAGAACGGGCAAATAATTTTCCTTCCTTTCCCCAGAGAGGCCTCAGCTTTGTTCAAAATAAAACCAGTAGGATGTTCTCCGCGCAGTTTAAGCCGGAGGGTGTGAGTCGGGATTTGCTGTCCTGATTGTTCTTGGAGGAAATTGAATGTCTTAAAAATAACCTACTAAGGCGATCCAAATAGCACTTGCCTCGATGGCTTCATGACCCACCGGAAGGACATTCCTTGGACCATTATAAAGACAGCTTCTGTTTTTTTCAGAGCTACCAGTCAAGGGGACGATGCGAGGTCATTGACTGCTCTCCTGCGAACTCCCCCCACTCGGTCACTGCCCGGGAATCACCCTCCCAGAATTCTCCAAGGCGTGGGACCCATAGGACTCCTATATCCCACGATAGGACTAGGAGTATTTTCAACTCTGTGAATAAATAGCACCACCGATCACAGGTGGAATAAAATGTATCTGTGCTACTGATGATAACCTATCCTAGCGGGAAAACGTGTGAAGAGCTGGCTCTCATTGCCAGGAGAAGCTAAACGTGGTCGTGATATGAATGGCTGTGACAGGTGTGGGTACCAGGCCATGTAGATATTTGGTTGAAGGTGTTTCATGTCCTCCTGTGGGTCCCCTTTCCCGGTTATTTAATGCTCGCGCCTGTGCTGTTTGCCCTCGGGGGCAGCCCTGCTCTGTCTGACGCTATCATAGAAACCCAGGATTGGCGGGTCGGTATTGGTTCACCCTATGAAAGAAAGCAGCGTCACTGCGTGGACGTTTCAATTTCATTCTTTCTGAAATGCTGTTTCGTTTTGTTTTCAAATCAGATCTCGAAAACTTTAAAACCACAATGCGGAGCGCGGTGTCTGTGCGCGAAGGCCAGGGCGTGGTCCTGCTGTGCGGCCCCCCGCCTCACTCTGGAGGTAAGACGCGCCCGCTTTTGCTCTTTATTGGGGACCTTTCTGGGCAAGGCCTGCCGCCTGGGTGCCATTACCGCATCGACAAATGAGCCGCAACCCGGGCATGTGCCCTGGCCAGGAACCGAACCGTGACTTCCTGGTTCCTAGGCCGACGCTCAACCACTGAGCCACGCCGGCCGGGCATTCTTTCTTTATCCATCCATCATTTTATTCCTTCATTCATTGACCCGTCCAATGCCTGTTGATGTGTGGGAGATGCTTCATGTCTGTGTTACTAAACATGGCCCTTCACTTACCTAATCTCAGTACTGAGTTGAGGAGACACTGAGCTTTGCTGATAAACTGGATGGACATGTGTGTGGGTCGGTATTTGTTGACCGTGCCATATCCCCCCACCCCCCTCACCGGCGCTCCCAGTGGCATCACTGAGCTGTGCGTGCAGGACATGGAAACGTAGAAGGAATTCCGTCCGCAGGGCCGAGTGTCCCCCAGGACGTGGGAAGGTGGGTTTGCGGGGACAGGTCGCCCCATCATGACGGAGTAGATGCCGTTTGTCAGCCAGATGCTGGGTTTTGGCTCACAGCACCCAGGACAGGATGCCGCTGGCATTCTGCGTCGGCAGGCCAAGGCTCAGAGCAGGTGAGTAACTTGTCCAAAGCCACACAGCAGTGTCTCCTCCCAGCGGGTTCCCACGCTGCACAGGTCCAGCTGGTCATTGCCATGACAAAGCAGATCGTGGGTTTTTCAAGAAAGCTGGAGACTGTAGCTTGGCACATTTTCCCAGAATGATGTAACAGTAACAGTGTGGGTCAGCAGCATGGGGCTTGAGGTACCTCCGGCCTGCAGGCCACAGCTGGCGTCTCTTCAGGGACGTTCCGGTGATGCTCATTTTTTTTTTTTTTTTTAAATACATTTTATTGATTTTTTACAGACAGGAAGAGAGAGGGATAGAGAGTTAGAAACATCGATGAGAGAGAAACATCGATCAGCTGCCTCTTGCACACCCCCTACTGGGGATGTGCCCACAACCAAGGTACATGCCCTTGACCGGAATCGAACCTGGGACCCTTGAGTCCGCAGACCGACGCTCTATCCACTGAGCCAAACCGGTTTCAGCAATGCTCATTTTTTCTAAAGCCTCCTTCCCTCAACTATCTGAAGTAACACAGGCCCAGAGAGAGCGAAAGGTACGCTTACAGCCTTTAAAAATGCGCTTGTGTTAGATTCAGGAGGACGTGATTCCAAACCAGACTAATTAGAACCGCTAATTAGGGCTCCGGAGGCTGCAGCGTTTGGAGGGAGCATCTCAGTCCCCGAGGAAATAGTTTCACGTTCCGTGCTTTCCCTGAGTAACTGCACACCCTCCACTCGCAGCCTCCTTTGCATCTTCACCTTGTTTAACAGATTGTTATGGCCCCAAAGTCCCGATAAATCTGTCCACTACAGAAAAACGCCACGGGGTCTAGTGTGTGAGGTTCTGTTATACGTAAGTACACACTCTGTCCTTTTTTTAGACCGAATTCTCTCTTAGCTGGGAAGAGGTCGATCTGGGAGGGCAGGGATGATGGTCCCCACACTCCAGTTCCCAGGCAGGAGCCCCATGTCCTCCTGGGTAAACGCAGAAACTCAGCGGAAACATGGAGCCAACCCCCCAGTCCACCCCTAAATCCCTTGTCCTTAACGTAAATGTTGGTGCAGATCTGGAAATTCAAGGATTTTTTTTTCTCGTTTCCTCACATTATCGTAATGCTTTTGGTGACATCTTTTATTCGGAAGCTTTGTGCACCTTGCCACCCAGTCTTGTACTTTATTTTTAATTTATCTTTTAATATTTAGAGAATTTTTAACACTTTTATTTCATGATTTTTATCATATACCTTCTTCCACCTCTGCCCACCCCCCTCCAGCCTCGCAGGCACCACACTATTGTCCATGTCCATTTACACAACCTGCCGGGACTCTGTCTGCCTGTGAGCCCCCTCCCTCCCCAGAGCTGGAGCCACCTGGCCGCCTCCTGCAGCCCCCCACCCAGGGCCCCACCCCCGCAGGCAACACAATCAGAAGGGAAAATTCCAGGCTCCCCCCGGGGGCTCCTCATTCCGGTGGTTTTACACGTTTATCGGCATGAGTTGTCCTCAGAGGCCCTGGTGTGCCAGGTGGCACTCTCCACAGCGTCTTCTTGTGCAGCCAAACAGGCATCGTGCACAGTGCGAGTCACTTAAGCAAAAGCAGAATGTACGGAGACGCCAGGTCCCCACTTCCCAGAAGTCCACGTGACGCCAGTTTGCGTTGACGAGAGACCTAGGTCACCGGGTACCTGTTGGCACTCACGGAAAAACATCTGCAGAGAATTTTCATTTTACCCAAAAACTGGCAAAAAGGGGAAAAATCACGGGCAGCGTTGGTTTCATGTCTTTTCTGCTTCCCTGTGAGTGTTAGGTGAGGTCTTACGTGCTGTTTGGTGTGGTTTCCCACGTTATTTGGGGGGCGCTCCACAGCTTTTCCACGTGGATGAGGGTAGCTGTTTTCTGTGGCATTTCAGCTCCTGGAAGTTTTCATAGGAGCTTCTGTGGTGGGTAGCGGGGGCATCCTGCATATTTTTGTCAAGTTTGTCCGTTTCCAGGTCTTGCGTGTGATCAGAGACAGATTTCTTGAACCAATTTAACAGGAATGGGGGCAACTAGCAACCGCGAGATTAGGACTCTGATAAGGCATCCTGGTGGGGACAAATCTGGGGCGCCCTAGCACACAGAGTCCTCGAACCCTGCGTCACAGGAGCCTCTTGTAAGCCTGTGCAGTCTGTCGGCAAAAGGACCCGAGAACCTTCGCCCACGGGAGTGAGGGAGTGGTAGAGTGGATCACGTGTGGACGATCGCACTCGGTCCTGGTCCTGTCTCACTTCTCAAGCACCGGCCCAGCCGGGCCTCCCGGGCCATCAGGCGGCTTCGCTGGAAGACAGAGGGGAGGCGGTGAAAAGTCCTGGAACCAGGGGTGCACGAGCCTCCGGAGCAGGGAGCTGGCCGGATCCTCCCACAGAGCTGCCCCCCGATCCCACATGGAGATGCAGGACTTGTCAGGGCGCCACTTATCGAGGTCACCGTGCCTCTGCCCAGAGCTGGCCATGGGGCGCATGTGTGAGACCTTCCCCCACATCTGCAGGTTGGAGAGGCGTCGAGAGAAGTTCCTACTGCACGCCAGCGTCACCCCTCATTCCTGGCCCCTCCGAGGACACAGCCCTCTTCCCAACGCACCTCCCCCTGCACGCACCGGTCCTTGCCTTCTCATGCCTGTGATGCTTTTCAAATTCAACACTGTTACCGGACGGGGAGATAATCCCGGGGTGAGACCTACGCCACGCGAGCCTTTTATGAAAGGCTGACAGCGCGTCTTCTGTGGAGTTCTGCTCTCCTGGCCTTTAAGCACTCGTTAGATCAGATTTTCAAAAGTGCGTCCAAAATATTCCGGTGTTAAACCCGGGGATTTATAGAACACGAGTCGAGAGGCCGGCGGGGAGCTTGTTTCCTCTGAAGAGCGCTGGCTTGCAGTTGCTGCCTCCCCGGCCCAGCAGGGTTGTTCCAGCTTGTGGGCGACCTTCGGCCTCTTCCCCGGAGGGTGAGCCGGCAGCAGGAAGCCGACGATTTTTGGGGCCATTCTGGCTCCGTTGGACATACCCGGTCATCAGAAGGTTCACCAGAGACGTACTTGTTGCTCACAACCATCAGCCGCCGTGGGGGACCTACTGTGCGCACGTTGCCTCTGATACACTTCCCTATGCAAGCAGGAGGGGGATGTGGTCCCTTTAAATGCCAATAAGGTGTTCTACCTGCATAACCTGAGAGACCTTTGAATGGATGCAAAGCTGTGTGATGTTCTGCCATAGTTATTTCCCAGGATATTCCAAACTTGCTTTTTCAGAAGGTTCTGGGGGGCGGGGGGGGATGCAAAACCATACATTCATCATGTTATATGGGCACACGTGGCACCCCAAAATAATCACAATAGTAACATCAAAGATCACCGGTCACCGTAACACCTGGGAGAATCATGAACGTGTTTGCAGTGTTGCAAGAGTCGCCAGCGTGTGGCACAGACACGCAGTGAGCCAACGCCGTCAGGAGAGGAGTGCTGATGGACGCGCTGACGCGGGGTCACCCCTAACCTTCCGTTGGTAAAAGACGCGGTATCTGCGAAGCCCCATGAAACGGGCTGAGCCCGTGCCCGTGTCCCCGGGTTCTTCACTGCTCTCAAGCTCCTCTTCGCTTCCGCATGTGCGTTACCTAGAAACAGCACACGCTCCAGCTTAAGGCTGGACCTTCACCTCGAATCCACTGTCAGCTGCGGTTTGACTCCACGTGGTCACGGGCCAGAGAGCTGCTCAGAACAGGGCTTCTGTTCGCCTTTTGCTTCCTTCTCGACAACACACAGCGTTGCAAACAGAGCGGAGTTGTCATTTCAGGCCCGAGAAGAATTAATAAGTACATGCTCGCCCTGAAACACTCCTCTGCATCTTTCCTTTATTGCTTTCTTCCTCTGGCAGCAGCAGAATAATTACCAGCAACGCGCAATCCTGGAGCTGTTACATTTTAGCTATTTATTCTCCTTGCCGGCGAACTTGAGTCCGCGGAGTTTCTTTTCCTTTTGGCAAAATTATCGACTTGCCAAGGGAGAAAAACAGCCTCCGTGACAGAAAAACAAAGGAAGGTGTTTGTTTCTAAAGCTCCTTATCATTTGACTGCTATACCTGTCTTCATTCCATCATACTTTAATAATTTGTAGGGCAAGTTTCCCATTCATACAACTTATTTTACCCTAAAAGAAAAAAAAATTATCGTTCAAATACAATACTTCATTCTTCTAAAAGCACATCAGAACCATCCCATTCAAAAAAAAAAATATTGAAATCGTGATGGGAATTATCAAATATTGGCGGATTATTTGGGGAAAATTGATAACCGCGACATTGGGACTTCACACTTGGAAATATGACATATCTTCAGCATTCAAATCACAATATCCTGCAGCAGATTGCTCTTTGTAGCCCTGCCCATCGTGGCTCAGTGGTTAGAGCGTCTGCCTGTGCACTGAAGGGTTTGGGGTTTGATTTCTGGTCAAGGGCACATACCTGGGTTGCAGATTCCATCTCTGGTCCCCTGTTGGGGCACGTACTGGAGGAAACCAGTCCATGGGTCTCTCTCACATCCATGTTTTCCTCTCTCCCTCCCTCCCTCCTTTCCTCTCTCCCCAATCCCCCTTCTTGCTACATAAACTGCACATACCTTTTTCTGCATAAATGGCTGCACACATCGAGCGTGAGTGTGTTCTTATTTGGAAATCTAAGGTACAGAGAATCCTTCTTTGCTCTGATCTCGTCGCTGAAATGAAACACGGATCCCCAAACATACACGGATATGGATGCTGGGTTGCGGTTTCCCTGGGTGTGCCAATCAACCCTTCGGACGCCACCTTTGTTGTTGTTATTGCTGGGATCTTCGGAAAGGTTCCCAGAGGCGAAGGGTCGGACCGCACACACCTGAGCGACCCTTGGTCCTCACCAGCACTGCTTGTGATGCTGGGGACACCGAGCTGCTACTTCATCCTTCCTGAAGGTCGCCTGGGAGGGTGTGTGTGGGCATCTCCACTTTCCAGTGGTCTCTAATTCCTTAAGCGTAGACATCTGGAAGGAGCATGTGGTGTTGCCATGGCTACAGGGAACTTTTCTTTAATTGAATTGAGAGAGAGGGAGGGAGAGGGAGGAGAAAGAGGGACGTGGTGATTTGTTGCCTCCTGCACACGCCCCAACCTGGGATCTAACCTGCAGCCTGGGCATGTGTCCTGACCAGGAATTGAACCCACCACCTTTTGGTCCCTGGGCCGACACTTCAACCCACGGAGCCACGCCGGCCAGGGCGCAGGAATTACCGCCCACCATTACACCTTTTTTTTTTTTTTTTAATATATTTTATTGATTTTTTACAGAGAGGAAGGGAGAGGGATAGAAAGTCAGAAACATCGATGAGAGAGAAACATCGATCAGCTGCCTCCTGCACACCTCCCACTGGGGATGTGCCCGCAACCCAGGTACATGCCCTTGACCGGAATCGAACCTGGGACCTTTCAGTCCGCAGGCCGACGCTCTATCCACTGAGCCAAACCGGTTTCGGCCATTACACCTTTTCTAAGCCTAAACCGGTGCAGTGATTGTCGCAATGGCCTGCGATCACAGTTTCTTATAAAACTTTCCGAAATAAGTCTCCCTCAAATAGAAGTTCCCAGCCTGGAGCTCTACAAAGAGGAGATTTTGCAGGCGAGGGAAACGTGTTAATTACGAGGCGGCGGATTCTCATTGAAAGAGCAGCAGAGACAGCCAGCTTCCGCGCGACCCCAGCGGGACGGGCCCCCGCGGCTCTCAGCGCCAGGGTCCCATCTGCTCAATGGAACACCTTCTGTTTGAAGACTAACAAGTGGGAAGTTAAAAGGAAAAGTAATGGGGTCTTTGAAGGAGGGAAGGCGAGCCTGATGTTAATTTGGAGAATCTTTCCTTGGTAGAAAATGTACTGACACCTTTTAATTAGACACACCATTCAGCAGACTTTTAACCATTTCAAGGCCCACGTGTAAGTCTCTCAAACAGGGGAACCTTTTTGTTCCCATGATGCGGCCGGCATCGTGACTTTCTGAGATCTCCCCGTTGTCTCTGGGTCATGTAACTCCCCAGGCTCCTGTTTCCTCCCCACCCTGAGCTGGGCTCCAAGGGTAGAGAAATAACAGGACACCATGGTCCCTTCCAGCTGCTCAGAGTCCGGGGAGCGGGGTCCATAATAGAGACTCTTAGGAGCCGTGTCGTAAGCGGACGTGCCCCTTACCATGACTCACCCGGGTACCAGCAGCTGGTGCCGTCTCCTCCTCCCTGGGCGTCCTCTCCCCCCGACAGTGACCATTCACTGTCTGTTACTGGAGTTTTTACGGGTTGTACTTTTACCATGTTCTGACAGCTTAGTGATTGCGTCTTCCTTAAAAATCTAAGTAGGAGAATGCAACATCATGTAAACTGTGATAACAGCTGAGCACTGAGCACTTGCTCAGTGCCGCTGAGACATGCAGCTGATTCATCTTTGGGGCAGCCCCGGGAAGTCTTGTCTTCCCATTTCACAGATGGGAACACCGAGCGCAGAGGGAGTGACTGGCTGAGGGTGGTCTCGGTCCTGATGCTGAGCGGGACTTACTGCCTCCCAGCCCACAGCCCACAGCGGGCTTACCGCCCACAGGAGGCCCACACTCCGAGCATCCATCCTTCAGTCCCGTCCTTCCGATGGCATGGTGCTTCCTGTCTTCTGTAACTTGAGACGGCATCAGCCTCCCCTCTCCGCCCCCCAAGAAGCGCGCAGCAGACAAAGCGGGGACCCTGTGGGCGGCTGAAGTCAGCGCGCATCCCAAGGGTCCTGTTTTATGGGGTTGCCAACCCAAGTTATTAAAACCCCTCAGTCCTTTTACAGGCCGTTCCGTGCCCGATTGCTCTGCTGAGACATGTTTCCAGTAATTCACAGCAGGACTGGGTTCTCAGTAGAACTTGACAGATGGGTGGAGGTGGAGAGACTAAGACCGGGGAGGAAACATGTTCAGAGCCGCCTTTGCGATTCCGCGCAGCCTCACTGGCCTGTATCCTAACCCACGCCAGCCCTCTCTGGTGTCTGAGCACTGAGGTCTGACTTGGCTGCGTCCTTGTAGCCAGCCTCCTCCTGGTGGGATTCGCTGTGGGGTGTCTGCTCCCCATGGGGGACGCTTGCAGAGCCCGTGGCGGGGTGGGGCTGCCCCAGGAGAGGCCTGGCTGAGACCTGGGCTTTGCTGGCTGGCTTCCCAAGGGACTGAGTCTGCTTTTCCCTGTTTCCCCCTCGCAGCTCCAAGTGCCCTGGGCCTCGGGGAAGAGCATCCACATGGAGACAGGGGAGTGGGAATGGGAACCAATCACTCTGGCACAAACAGCTTTTCCTTGTTTCCAACAGAGCAGACTGGGCAGAGAGATGAAGCAGGAAACGCTGGCGGTTGGGGCTGTTCAACATTTTTCTTCTGTTTTAGTCCAACCCGTGAACAGAAGCTGGCGCCCGGGCCTCACTCCCACCCAGGTCAGGCGGCGGGTTCCGGAGCCGCCAGGAGTCGGTGCTGGGCTCACAGAGGACAGGAGTGTTCCGAACAGCTCAGTCCCTTGGAAGGTGGTGGCCTGGGATGCCCTGTGCCATTCCCACTGAGAGGCGCAGCTCTGAACAAAGGGGGCCCCCTCCCAGCTGCTGCCGGCTGCTCCCAGAACCTTCATCACCTCTTGCAGGAGCCCCTGGCTTATGTCGGGGCAGCGTCTGGGTTCCTCCCTGGTCTGGGCTGCAGATCTAGACGAGGCCTTCAGATTCTCTGTCGTCCTTGGGACTTGGGGCAGAGCTCGGAATGAGGGGTAGGCGAGGGCGCACAGGGAGTCCGCGTGAGTGTGCAGGTGTGCAGAGGTGGCGTGCAGGTGTGCAGAGGCGGCGCGCAGGTGTGCAGGCGTGCAGAGGTGGCGCGCAGGTGTGCAGAGGTGGCGCGCAGGTGTGCAGGTGTGCAGAGGTGGCGCTCAGGTGTGCAGGCGTGCAGGTGTGCAGAGGTGGCACGCAGGTGTGCAGAGGTGGTGTGCAGGTGTGAGCTCCCACGCAAGCTTGCGGCCTTGGGAATCCTGCCAGTAAAACGGGGTGACTCCTCTAAGCTCACGATGGTGTGAGGACGGGAGGGGACATCGTGTGCAGGGACAGGCCTGGCACACACGGGCTCCTCCAGTAACAGCCGCGCCTGCCCCGTCACCCCTGAGGCGGGGGCTGTGGTCACTGTTACAAGTGGCTCTTCTCATGGCTGTGCTGCTGCTCGGAGCCCAGCGAGCGCACAGGACCATGTCCCGCCCTCCTGGGAGCATTTCTCTGGGTCACGTTTTAGAAGATGGGTTTTCATGCAGGGGGTCCCCCCAAATGTGTACACACTTCGAATGGTTGTCAAGTCGGCGATTACTAACATGCAGTTCGTGTTCCAAATGTAAAAGAATCTACGGAATCATGTTTTATGTCAACGCCTGTTTTCACACGGATGCCCACGGTCCAGGCCCAGCATCGCAAACATCAAGAATCACTTCGTGCAGTACCCGTGCGCCTTCCGTTTGTCCACGGTTGCTGGCTTTGTACCGTAAACTCTATCTGTTATGTATCCCCATCAGAAAGTCCCGTGGCACGTGAGGGTAAGTGTTCTTGGTTCAAAGCTTCGTCTGGCTTCACCCATCATGTCAAATCAGTTAAACCCGAACAGGAGTGAGAATTAAGTGAGTTGTCAGCTGTTAGAGTGTGTACACATTTTGAGGGGACACCATATAGATTGTGTAGAAGCCAGACATGTGCTTCCCCTGAAAAGGGGGGAGACCCGTTTTCTCTCTTGTGACTAGAAAACTTACTTTATTGAGCCGTGTGCTAAGATAATTCCCCCATTAATCTAACCTTTTCACCCGGTGTCAATACCAGGGTGATTTAATTTAATTTAGTCTCCCCACAAATACAAAAGCCAGTGGAGTCCCGTAAAGTGTGTCCATAAATATCTCCTCCGCTCTACACGATTGAGAGGTAAGAGTCAATAATTTTAATAATCAGAGCCCCCGTGGTAAACACCTTAATTGCTGCTGTCAGTAACTTGTACGTGGAGTCGGTTGAAGCTGGGTGCTGACATTGCGAGCCTGAACCGAAAAAGTAATCAATTGTGCGGGACAGTCGCCAAGAGTTCACCAGCTCAATTAGCTTCAATAATCAAACCAAAACTTTGGAAAAACATAAGAGACTAAAATGATCGTTAAATATGAGCCCCCTGATTCCATCAGACGTCCTGCCGCAGGGGGACCACGCCTCTCCCCCCCCCCCCCCAGGGCTTCCTTCCTGGGGAGACTGCGAGGCCAGTCGATTTCTGTCCTGTGCACCTGTGGGCAGCTGGGGGCACCTGTGGGCAGCTGGGTGAGGGGTCCTGTGAAGAAAAATAGGGAGAACCTGTTGTGTATTCAAAGGCTACTTTATTTTTTTTTTTTCCAATTTTTTTATTAAGGTATTATATGTGTACATATCTTACCATTGCCCCCCCCCACCCCACTCCCATATATGCCCTCACCCCCCAGAGTTTTGCATCCATTGGTTATGCTTATATGCATGCATACAAGTCCTTTGATTGATCTCTTATCTTCCCCACTTCTCCCTAACCTTCCTGCTGTAATTTGACAGACTGTTTGATGCTTTACTGCCTCTGTATCTATCTTTTTGTTCAAGTTTTTAATGTTCTTTATTATCCATAAATGAGTGAGATCATGTGGTATTTTTCTTTCATTGACTTGCTTATTTCACTTAACATAATGTTCTCCAATTCCATCCAGGTTGCTGCAAATGGTAAGAATTCCTTCTTTTTTATGGCAGCATAATATTCCATTGTGTAGATGTACCATAGTTTTCTGATCCAGTCATCTGCTGATGGGCACCTAGGCTGTTTCCAGATCTTAGCTATTGTAAATTGTGCTGCTATGAACATAGGGGTGCATATTTCCTTTCTTATTGGTGTTCCCAGTTTCTTAGGATATATTCCTAGGAGTGGGATTACTGGGTCAAATGGGAGTTCCATTTTCAGTTTTTTGAGGAAACTCCATACTGTTCTCCACAGTGGCTGCACCAGTCTGCATTCCCACCAGCAGTGCACGAGGGTTCCTTTTTCTCCGCATCCTCGCCAACACTTGTCGTTTGTTGATTTGTTGATGATAGCCATTCTGACAGGAGTGAGATGATAGCGCATTGTTGTTTTGATTTGCATCTCTCGGATAATTAGTGACCTTGAGCATGTTTTCATGTGTCTCTTGGCCTTCCTTCTGTCTTCTTTGGAAAAGATTCTATTTAGGTCCGTTGCCCATTTTTTTATTGGATCATTTATCTTCCTTTTATTAAGTTGTATAAGCTGCCTGTAGATGTTGGAGATTAAACCTTTATCAGTGATGCCATTTGCAAATATGTTCTCCCATGCAGTGGGCTTTCTTGTTGTTTTGTTGATAGTTTCTTTTGCTGTAAAAAAGCTTTTTATTTTGATGTAGTCCCATTTGTTTATTTTCTCTTTAGCTTCCATTGCCCTAGGGGCAGTATCGGTGAAGAAGTTCTTTTGACATATGTCTGAGATTTTGCTGCCTGTGGATTCCTCTAGTATTTTTATGGTTTCCCGTCTTATGTTTAAGTCCTGTATCCATTTTGAGTTTATTTTTGTGTATGGTGTAAGTTGGTGATCTAGCTTCATTTTTTTGCATGTGTCTGTCCAATTTTCCCAACACCATTTATTGAAGAGACTGTCTTTATTCCATTGTATGTTCATGCCTCCTTTGTCAAATATTAATTGAGCATAGTGGTTTGGATCAATATCTGGATTCTCTATTCTGTTCCATTGATCTATATGTCTGTTCTTGTGCCAGTACCAGGCTGTTTTGAGAATAGTGGCTTTGTAATACAGCTTGAAATCTGGTATTGAGATCCCTCCTACTTTATTCTTCTTTCTCAGGATTGCTGTGGCTATTCGGGGTCTTTTTTTATTCCAGATGAATTTTTGGAGAGTTCTTTCAAGGTCTGTGAAATATGCCATTGGTATTTTTAATGGGGAGTGCATTGAATCTATAGATTGCTTTGGGTAGTATGGACATTTTAATGATGTTGATTCTACCAATCCATGAACATGGTATGTTCTTCCATTTGTTTACGTCTTCCTCTATCTCTTTTTTCAGTGTCCTGTAGTTTTCCGTGTATAGGTCTTTTACCTCCTTAGTTAAGATTATTCCTAGGTATCTTAATTTTTTTGGTGCGATGGTAAATGGGATTGCCTTTTTAGTCTCTCTGTCTGTAAGTTCACTATTGGTGTATAGAAAGGCCATAGATTTCTTGGCGTTAATTTTGTATCCTGCTACATTGCCGAATTCATTTATTAAGTCTATTAGTTTTTTGACGGAGTCTTTCGGATTTTTTATGTACAATATCATGTCGTCTGCAAATAAAGACAGCTTTACTTGTTCTTTTCCAATTTGGATGCCTCAAAGGCTACTTTAGCTGCCCCTTAGAATATAACTTATCTGGACATGCTTGTTAAATATAATCATTAAGATTAACCTTACTGCTTTTTTAAGGAAAGTTTTCCATAACATTGAATATATTCCTGAATTGTGAAAGCTATTCTCTATGAACCTTTGTTTTAAAATAACACAGGAAACTCTCAAAGTATTCAAGTGCTGTAGTTTTTATTGCATGTTTTTTTTTCCAATTAGGGTTGCCATTCATTATTATTGTGTGTTAGTGTCAGGTGTACCCATAGTGGCTGACAACCACTCCCCCCACCCCCATCCATGGTTATGGCAGTATGACTGGCTATGTTCTCTGTGCTGTACTTTACTCCCGTCGCTGTTGTGCAACTACCAGTGTGCAACCAGGGAAATCCTATGGAACTGCTTCGGTTTTCACAGAAGTTGAGAGCAGAGATGTATTTATTTATTTTTTAAATCTTTATTGTTGAAAGTATTAGAGATGCCCCCCTTCCCCCCCCATTGACCCCTTCTAGCCCGCCCCCGCCCCTCACCACTCCATTGTCTGTGTCCATGGGCCATGCATCTATGCACACACATTCTTTGGGGGCTCTTTTCCCACCCACCCACTCAACCCCACCTTCCCTCTGAGGTTCAGCAATCTGTTCGATGCTTCTCTGTCTCTGGATCTGTTTTGTTCTTCATTTATTTTGTTCATTAGATCCCACATATGAGTGAGATCATGTGATACTTGTCTTTCTCTGACTGGCTTATTTCACTCAGCACAATGCTCTCCAGGTCCCTCCATGCTGCTGCAAAGGGTAAGAGTTCCGTCTTCTCTGCAGCTGCGTGGTATAGTCCATGGTGTAGATGTACCACAGCTCTTGTAACCACGCCTCTGAGGGCAGAGATTTTTAAGTGGATACAAAGGCAGGAATCTAGACTAGGCCCCTAGTCAAGTCCTCACCTGAGGTCCCGTGACTGAAACTCAGATCCCTCTTCCGTGCTGGGGGGCCCCCAGGCTCACTCCCGCTTGCTTCCATTAGCGAGAGAGCTTGGTCCAGGCCGTGTGTCCTTGAGCGGTGCTCGACACGCTCCGAGTTTCCGTTACACATGATCTTTGCTGTTTCTCCGTGTGAAGAGGGAGACAAGCTTCCCTTCATATCGTCACAGCTCAGGGGCAGAACGGGATGTGGAGACAGAGCAGGTTCCGCTGCAGGTCCTCACGGGAGGAGTTGCTGATCGAATCCTTGTGGCTAAGACCGACTTCCTGACCTTCATTGCTTCTCACGAGGTGTTGGTGCTAAAACCAAAACTCCGACTGGATCGTGACAGCCTTTCCCTGCGAGGGGCAACAAGATGTGTCATGTCCACCAGAGCCGGTGTGGTCAGCGCCCGAGCCGCAGGAGACGCAGCCGTGCGGATGCTGGTGCCCACACGCGCCTGCCAACGGCTCCGATGGACACATCCCCACGGGAGGCGGGGACAGCCAGCGAAGGTCAGCTGATGGAGTTAGTCAGCGAACAGGGTGAAGGAAAGAAGCAGGCTCACGCACCCCCCAGAAGGCACGTTGCTGAAATAAAATGTGGCGTAAAACAAATACGAGCGGTTTCAGTAGCTCCCAGGGCTTCGGGCAACATGTGGTCTCAGAAAGGATGTTTCTTGTTGGCACAAAGGCTGGAGGGGTGGCGGGGAGGGAGGAGAGAGAGTCCCACTTCAGCTGAAACGGAGCGTCTCCGCCGGTGGAAGGACAGGGAAGAAGAGGTCTTCTGTCACCCCAGGAGATGTTCAGGAACAAGGGTCGTCCTGAGCAGAGTGGGCCATCCGGACAGCTGGTTGGATGGGAATTTATCTGGAAAACGAAAGGCACGTTGTTGGGGAGAATAAACGGAAGACGTCGAAGAGGTGACGCTCCCTCCCCGCAGCTGAAGGAGGGTCAGTGACATTCACGTTGGACCGATTAGATTTTAGGAAAACGCAGCCTTGACTTCGATCAGGGCCGACCTGGATGCGCCTCTAACTCCCATCACGTACCTGCTTCCTGGAAGGGGCACCGATGCTGACGCTGTGCCACCTTGTCCGAGGGTCCTGTCTCTCCTCAGAGCTGCTCCGCGTGGAACCGGCTGAGCAGGGAGCAGCTGGCCGCTGTGTGTCGCTTTCTGTTGAATCAGGTAAAGACATTTGGAGCCAAACGTAAAAATAAAAATAAAAGGAGCTGGTGCTCTTACAACTTTATTTATTTTAAATATATTTTTACTGATTTCAGAGAGAGGAAGGGAGAGGGAGAGAGATAGAAGCCCCCCACCGGGGATGGAGCCCGCAACCCGGGCATGTGCCCTGACCTGGAATCGAACCATGACCTCCTGGTTCATAGATTGACACTCAACCACTGAGCCACACTGGCAGGGCTGTTTAACTGTTTTGATGAACAGTTTGATAAGCTAATGGTGACCAGGGTTACTTGTCCTGTGTGTGTGTGTGTGTGTGTGTGTGTGTGTGTGTGTGTGTGTGTGTGTGAATGTGAGAGGGAGGGGAAAGGGAGGGAGAGAGGAACTTTAATTTCTATGGCTCTCTGAGGACTCTGTCCCCAGTAAGAACACACTTCTGATCTGTCAGATGACTTCATCTTCTACAAAAAAAAACTCATTTCTATTTACCAGTGAAAATGGACATTTTATTCTTAAAAAAAAAATCACCCACATGGCTAAAAGAGACATATCCAGCCCCCAGGACATTCCTTCAAGAACAAGGTTTAATTTTCATAAAAGAAGCGAGACCCCGTGAGGAAGGGACAGGTCAGGGTGCTGCGCTGTGGCCGCCAGCCCTTAATTATTCCAGGTAGGTCAGGGCCCATGTTCCCACCTGTGAGCTATTTGTGGCCTTGGCGACCCCAGGAAGCAGCTCTGTAATTCGCTCTGAGTGATGATGATGTGGGAATTATAACCGCAAAGCACCCCCGCTGGGTCCATGAGGTGTGGGCCTCCCCCTGGGAGCCGGTGCTGAAGGAAATTTCCATTTTGCAAGCAGGTAAATTCTGCATATCATTTTAATAGCAAGGCAGGTCAATCAAATGATAATTGGCTGCAATTAGCACTCCAGAGGGCTGGCAAGGTTCTTTATCTTCTCCTGGGCTGCACTTAAAGAGAAAGTGTCCTTTACTGACACCGAAGGCATGAAAGTTGCATTATTCCATCTATGTGATGAGGAAAGTGCCCTGGGCAGAGGGCATGGCTGGACTGCAGGTGCACACCCCACCTGTGTCTGCAGGAGGTTCCTCAAAAAGAGAAAAAAAAGTATGCTCAGTGAAACAAGCCAATCTGAGGAAGACAGGTGTCACATGATCTCACTTATGGGTGGCACCTAGTGAACAAAATGAACTGACCAACAAAATAAGAGAGGCATGGAACAGACTGACATACCTCAATGTGGGGATGCGGGGACGAGAAGAGATAAACCAAAGAACTTATATACTTACTAGAGGCCTGGTGCACGAATTCGTGCACCCGTGGGACCCTCAGCCTGGCCTGCGGGATCGGGCCAAAACTGGCTCTCCAACATCCCCCAAGGGGTCCCGGATTGCGAGAGGGCACAGACCAGGCCGAGGGACCCTACTGGTGCACGATCGGGACCAGGGAGGGACACGGGAGGTTGGCCAGTCGGGGAGGGACTGCAGGAGGGCTCCAGGGCCTGTCCGGCCTGTCCGGCCTGTCTTGCTCAGTCGCAATCGGCTGGACCCCAGTAGCAAGCTAACCTACCATTCAGAGTGTCTGCCCCTGGTGGTCATAGCGACTGGTCTATCAGTTGACTGTCTGCCCCCTGGTGGTCAGTGCACATCATAGCAAGCAGTTGAGCAGCCTTAGCATGTCATTAGCATACTAGACGCCCAGTGCACGAAAATGTGTGTACTCAGGAGGGTCCCTCAGCCTGGCCTGTGCCCTCTTGCAGACCAGAAGCCCTCGGGAGATATCCCTCTGCGGGAGGTGACCCACAGGCTGGCCCTGCCCCCCGATTGCCCCTCTGCCACTGCTGGTCACTGCTGTCCCCCGATCGCCGACCCCTCCCTCTGCCCTCTGGCACCAGCCTTGGCTTGCCTGACACAGCCCGCTCACTGGACCCACCGCCTGCCGACCAGTTGTTCTGCCGTTCAGTCAATTTGCATATTAGTCTTTTATTTTATAGGATAGGCAGGGCCCATGGACATGGGCAATAGGGTGGTGAAGACGGGGTAGGGGTAAAGGGAGGGAAAATGGGAGATATCTGTAGCACTATCAACAATAGAAAATTTAAAAACGTTAAATTTAAAAAGAGAAAAAAGGAAAAGTTGGAAATAAGAAAAAGTAGGAGCGTGTGGCCAAGCAGAGATGCCACAAGGAAGCCCTGGGGGTGTTGCTGGGTTCCACATGGCTGGCGTGGAAGGACGGCTGCCCTGGCACCCTGGGTGCAGCGCCTGGTGCCGGAGGGAGGGACACCACTGAGGAGAGGTGCTTCCCCGCACACACTTGACAGCGACGACCGAGAACAGCAGCGCCTCGGGGTCCGAGTGTGACAGGGACGCGGGCACCCACTGAAGAGCCTCCAGCTCCGGAAAGAAAACGGGGCACAGAGCGAGGATGCTGCCTTTTCTCTCGGCCGTGGCCGTGGCCGTGGCCATGGACATAGTTCAGAGCTGCTCCCAAAGGTGGCAGCTCCACACGGGGTGTGGAGCCGGGAGGCCAAGGGGACGCGCAGCCTGAGCCTGGGAAGCCAGGTGGGGCTGGGACAACACGGAGCCCCACACACAAGAGGGAGTGGAGGTGAGACAGGATGTCACTCCTGTGGCTGGTCTGTGGGACAGTGACCTTCACACAGGCTTTCTGACAAGGTCAGGGATGTCCTTCAGGCCTTGTGGGCCTGTAGTGGGTGTTGCCACCTCTCAGCAGCGCACTGGCCACAGGCGAGCGGGTGTACGTTCACCATGTTCAGTTCAGGGCCCGGGCAGCGGAGTTAGAATTGGCCTCGAGTGTGACAGGAGGGAGAAAACGTCACTTTCCTGGTTCTGCTCTTGGGACCCTCGGCGGTTGGACCCGTTAATAGGGACTCACAGTAGGTTTCCTTGCGGCTCAACCAGGAAACCTACTGTGTGCGGAAATGTTGCCCAGAGAACACCTAGCACACAGCTCCTGAGAGACCACACAGGCATGCGTTAGATGTGTACACAGGTGCCTCTGCTGTGAGGTACGGACCTGGAAGTCCTAACCATTGATCACTTACTCCTCAAACGTAAATGATTTTCACCCTGGCCAGTGTGGTTCAGTGGTTAGAGCATCGGCCAAAGGGTCTCAGGTTCGATTCCCGGTCAAGGACACTCTTACGTTTTCTTTTTCCTCTTTGGGGCGCAAGTAGGAGGCAACCAATCAATGTGTCTCTAACACATCAATGTTTCTCTCTCTCTCTCTCTCTCTTCCCCTCCCCCATCCTTTCCACTCTCTCTAAAAATCAATGGAAAAAATATTCTCACTCATTGGGCGAGGATTAAAAAAAATAACAACACAAAAAAAAATGGTTTTCAGCTTGGGGCATTGGTGTAGGTTTTCTGATATGTCCCGTGTCCCCGGCCCTCCACCCATGTGGCCGCGTCTGTGAGCATCAGAGCCAAGTGCTCTTCCCAGTCGTGTACACCAGGGACAACAGCCTGAGGGCCCCAGGGAGCCGCCACACCCTTTAAACGCACCTTATTTCAAAGCACAACTTCCCCCAGTTGGCTCCACAGCCAGTGCCCAAGTTGCCTTGACAGTTTTGCCCAACCGCCCTTTTCTTCCGACAGAATTTCCTCTAGAACCTGCCCATCCAAAGGGTCACGTCTCCCTCGCCATGGAATTTTATGAGGGAGGTGAGGTGCACCTGTTCATTGTCAGCCGTATGTGTATCCCTGGGTCTCCAGGTAAACGCTCCGCTGTCATGTCGTGTTCAGCGACCGGCCTTGTGCGTAAGTGACCCGGGGGGACTGTGGCCGCGGGAAGGATGGCACCCATCATGCATTGCTCTGTAGAAGCCCACGTTCAGCCATTCACTGTGTAAGTTTATGGCTTGGAGGGTAAAACCCTTTGTTCTCTAATGAAAAAACGTCTCCCGTCCCTCATATGCATGTAGCGTTGCGACCAGAAGGCCCCGTGGCCAGGTGGCTTTTGCATCAAGTTTGTGATTTACGCAAGAGGTTTTGTAAAGTCTAGCGTGTCTGAGGATATAACACGATCATTTTTAGTGTAGCATTGTGTTTACCATCAGACATGAAATTACATGGAAAGGTCTCCAAAGAAGGCTGCTGGCTTGACGTGGATTTTATTGGGCGGGATACAACTGATGTTTACCGCAAAGGCGGGATATTATTCGTCTGATGGTCTGACAGCGGGTGTCTGTTACTGTATCAGAATGCAGTAAATCACGTGGTTTTCTAATGCTTTCCATCGGGGAGATGGCCTGTGTGTGTTAATGCATCCTGCGGGCCATCCCTGCAATAGGGCAGGCCTCTGGGGCATGAGTGTGTCTCCCTTTCTTTCTTGTTTCATGGCTGAGAGGGCTGGGCGCCTGCCCCGTCACTTAGCTGCTGCCGGGGAAGGGGTACCCTAAATGGGGCATTTTCCCTTCTCTGAGGTGGGGCTCTCAATAGGCTTGCGCTGTTTGACTCTGAGATGCTCACCTGTCTGGGCGTGTCCGGGGGGCAGGTACCAGGAACCTCGGGCCCTGGGTGAAGGTGAGGGGATCATGGGTGGAAGTTGGCATCACAGACAGTTCTGTGAAGGGAGGTCATGGAAAAGGACATTCCCTCCAGGCCCAAGGGGAGGCGCTGTTTTAAACACAGAGCAGGGCTTTACCTGCCCTCCTGTCCTTCAACACCTGTTTCTCACCCGGAAACTGTCCCCTCTCCTGCCCCTGGAACCGCAGCAGCTGGGGCCTGCCTGTCTGAGCAGTCCCGCTATCATTGGTAAACGTACCTGCTGGCCCCTCCACCGAATGGAAGGGGAGTCAGGCCTTCAGTACATGTTTGGACTTACTGTTCATGAAATGTATCTTGGTTACATCCATTTTTTCAGAATTATGTGGGTCTGTGGTGACCCATATATTTTCCTTTGGAAAGGCATTAGCATAATAAACCGATGCAATGAGGTTAATACAGTCGTAAGAGAAAATAGAGCCACTGAAGAAGGGATCTGATAATCCAGGAGAAAGTCATTTCTTTGGACCCTGATGTTCAAGAAAACACTCAGATTTAACGGTAGGAGGGAGGAAGTGGCATAAATGTAGTATTCATTAGCTCCATACATGTGTATTGGAGACTGCTACATGTGTTTGGATGATTCATTGTGCTGACTGGCTGGGAGTGGGGCAGGCAGGAGAAGAACTGACATCACTTGTTACCGGGCGGGGGAGGACAGACCAGGAAATAGGCGATCCGCATGCAGAGTGACACCGTTTTTTTAGGAGACGCAGATGTAGAGTCCCTTCGAGTAGGACCAGAGCAGGTGACACCTCGTGCTGGAATGGAGCTTTGAAAACCACGGAGAGTGTCCACGGCAGAACGGGGTAGGTGTTGAAAGGGAGGGAGCAGGGGCCAGACCGAGGAGAGGATGTCACCAGCTCAGGCTCCTGCGACCACTCGGGGGTCTCAGACTCAAGCGATTTTGCGTTACTCCTGAGACCACTGCAGAGGGCGGAGCATTCTAGCCAGGAAAGGCCATGATGGGCTTGGTAACAAGGAGAGAGCATGAATGGGTCGCGTGGACACACCAAGTAAAGGGTCCAGACTGAAGCAGAGAGACTTGTGGGGCGGTGGGGGTGGGGGGCGATCTGGAAGGGCAATGGCATTGACACTGGTACCTGCTGCCACGGGAAGGCTGATCTGGCCCGGTTGTGTGGCTCAGTGGATTGAGCTTCGCCTCATGCACCTGGAGGTCATGGTCCATTCTGAGTCAGGGCACATGCCTAGGTTGTGGGCTCGATCTCCAGCAGGGGGCATGCAGGAGGCAGCCAATCAATGTTTCTCTCTCATTGATGTTTTTCTATCCTTCTCCCTTCCTCTCTCTCTCAAATCAATAAAAAAATTCAAAAAAGAATGCTGATCAGCCCTGGCAGGCGTGACCCAGGGCTAAGAGTGTTGGTCCACCCACCAAAGGCTCCCGTGTTCGACCCCCTTCAAGGTCAGGGGTGTGCAGAGGGTACGCTGGGGTGTCAGTTGTGATTCAGTCCTTGGCCCTGGGTGGGGAGTGTGCAGGGGGCAATCAATGTGTCTCTCTCACATCAACGATTCTCTCTCTCTTCTGTCTCTCCCTCCCTCACCTTCCCTCCTTCCCTTCTACTCTCTCTAAATATCAGTGGAAAAAATACCCTCAGGTGAGGGTTAACAAACAAAACCAATAAGGAAAAGAATGCTAAATAGTGGGGTCCTCCATTTCAGCCAGAGTGGACGCCACGGGGTCCCGTAACGGCCTCTCTTCGTGACCCGCACCAGAAGCATCTGGTGGTTTGTGCATTCTTGATGTGGAGAACTTTCCTCAATAATGGAGTGCTTTTCCCCAAAACTTCTGTTAGAACTATCCTATGCGTGGATCTTCAATGAATACCCATCGTTTGTTGAAGAAGATGGCCGGAGGTTTATCTCTCAGGAGACGGGCCACCTCTACGTAGCCAAGGTGGAACCGTCCGACGTGGGGAACTACACGTGTGTGGTGACGAGCGTGGTGACCGCCGCCAGGGTGCTGGGCTCCCCGACGCCGCTGATGCTGCGTGCCGACGGTAGGGAACTCCGGGTGGGAATGTGGTGAATGCAAGCAAACACGCACGGGGAAAGGGAAAAGCATGTCTCGAAGAATCATCGTTTCATCTGTTTCAGAACAAGAAATAATTTTCGAGCGCAGGGACCACAATGACCCCATAAACCACGGGTCCCTGCGCACAGTCCTCGCAGGGCCAGCTTCAGAATGTGCAGAATGAAAGGAGGGGCCTGTTGTTCCATTAACTCTGGATGGTGACCCCATTACACCAGGCACAGGGCCCCCGGGCCTGAGGCCGTGCTGCTCCCCACCAAGTCCCCTGTCTTGACCCTCGCCAGCGTAAGGCACTTTGTTACAAGCTAAACGTTCTCTATAAGAAATAAAAGAAAAAACGTGCACATTAGATCCCCAAAATGTATGCATCATTCAGCTGAAAGTTTGTACCCTTTTTAAAAATGTATATTTTAATTGATTCAGAGAAGAATAGAGAGGGAGCGAGAGAAGCATCAATGATGAGAGAGAATCACTGGTCGGCTGCCTCCTGCACACTCCCTACTGGGGATCGAGCCCACAACCGGGCATGTGCCCTGACCAGGAACCAAACCATGACCTCCTGGTTCATAGGTCGATGCTCAACCACGGAGCCACCCTTTGATAATGTGTCATTTTATTCACCATCAGGAGCGTGGTGATGATAACTCACATTACTGTATTGTAATTTGCTTAGAGAGCAGAGCTTACGTGCTCTCATCACACACACAAAATAACTGAATTAAAAGCGGTATCCATGGGTAGGGCTCCATGTGCTACCTTGACGGAGATAATCATTTCACAAGATGTACATGTATAAAATCATCTCATTGTACACCAAAAGAAGTCTAAATATATGCAATATATTTACCATGCAACCAAAATAGATATGGCATTTCTTTGTCCATCATACCTCAGTATAAAGCTCGGGGAAATATGTTTCATTATCTCCTTCATGGCTGTTTCAAGGGAGCCCATGAGCTGCAGAGGAAGCAGACATGTAAGCCTGAGAAACCGCCCACTTACACAAAACCATCTCTGGGGCAGCCCAGTGCCAGGACCCGTTACCTGAGCCCTCTTCCTGGTCTGTTATAATTGCCCGGGTCCTTTCCCAGTTTTTACATTACTGTTTCCTGTCTGCCAGGATCCACTTACTAACTCTATCTGAGCTATCAGGGCGCCGTGAAGTAACTTTCCTCCCGTAAGTTTTGCTCTTCGTGGCATTTCAGGAAGTCAGAACGCATTGTATATTTCACTTTGGCCGGGAATGTCCTCATTGGACAGACCATACCAAAGCCACCCGTTTTATACAACGGAAAACACGTGGCGGTTTTCTCAGAACTGTCCCGTACACGGTAGTCTATGGACCTTGGAACCCGAGGATGCTTATTCATGGTGCCCACGAGACCCGAGCCAGCTCGGCGTCTAAACCCGCTAACGGGTGGGAAGGGAGTCATTGGTGCAACAAGAGAAAGCTGCCTTGAAGGGGAAGGGGCCGGTTCCCAAGGTAACGGTGAAACTGTGCAGCCTGCGTTGTGGGTTTACAGGTGTGATGGGTGAATATGAACCGAAAATAGAAGTCCAGTTTCCAGAAACGCTTCCGGCCGCGAAAGGGTCCACCGTGAGGCTGGAGTGCTTCGCCCTTGGGAAGTAAGTGCTGTCGCCCTCCCTCCGACGTGCTGAGCGGCAGGTGCCGTGAGGGGTCGAGGTGGTTTTTGACAAGCTCTTCTTTGCCTCATTTTCTTTCTCCCTTTCATTTAGAAGCAAAAGAACAATAAAGCAGAAGGGGGATGCGCATGTGTCATTTACTCCAGGCATCCTCAAACTGTGGCCCGCGGGCCACATGCAGGTGTTTTTGCCGTTTTGTTTTTTTACTTCAAAATAAGATATGTGCAGTGTGCATAGGAATTTGTTCATAGTTTTTTTTAAACTATAGTCCAGCCCTCCAACGGTCTGAGGGACAGTGAACTGGCCCCCTGTTTAAAACGTTTGAGGATCCCTGATACTCTAAAGGCCTTTGCTAAACATGCCTCTGCCTAATTTTGTAAAGAATTGGTGTTAGGTTTCTTTTCCTCATTCCTATGATCATGCAGGGAGTAGGTTAGACCTTTGACACCAAATCATGCATTCACCCAGGAAAACACAGCACCTACGTTACTGCACTGGGACCTGAGGTCAGGCGAGGCCCCGGGTTTGTGTAATCGACAAGGACAGAAACCTGCTGTCTTTTTCTGGACCCAAACCAAAGCTGTACTTGTTCCAGGCTCCCATTTACAATAGCAACGAACGTGCCATGTTTCTCCGCAGCCCCGTGCCCCGGATCACCTGGAGGAGGAGTGACGGGCGGCCTTTGCCCAGTAAAGTGAACTTGCGGAAGTTCGGCGGTGTGCTCGAGATCCCCGGCTTCGAGCAGGAAGACTCAGGGTCCTACGAGTGCCTCGCCGAGAATTCCCGGGGGAGAAACGTGGCCCGGGGGCGTCTCACTTACTATGGTAGGTGTCCCCGTGGTCGGTGTCCCCATGGTCGGTGTCCCCATCGCCGTGGGCCAGTGGGAGTGGGAGCTTCTCTCTTATCAAATGCTAAGGTGGGCAGGAAGGGAGGTCATGGCAGAATTCAGGGTCCAACTTGGTCTCCATTTTGTGAAATCAGGATGAATATCATAAAAGCAGTTAAAAAGACATAGAAGTCTGCAGTTGAAGGCATACCATGTTCTTTCTCTGCATTTTAAAATGATTCCTATGATCTATCTATGTATATAAAAGCCTATGCACTGTTTGACCATTCAACCATTCTACCAGTAGCTATGAGGCACACTAATCACCAGGGGGCAGATGCTCAACGCACAGGCATGGAAACATGGAACAGACTGATGAATCACAGAGGAAAGTGGGGAGGGGGGGACGAAAAAAGATTAACCAAATTCCTGCACTGGTGGGGCCCCTCGTCCTGGCCTGCGGGGATTGGGCCAAAACCAGCAGTCCGACATCCCCCGAGGGGTCCAGGATTGCAAGAGGGCACAGGCCAGGCCCAGGGGCCCTACCAGTGCACGAATCTGTGCACTGGGCCTCTAGTAATGAAATAGTTCACTTTCTGATCTGACAATAACCTTTTAGATATGTAACCATGTCCAGGGGGGACATCTTCCTAGAACATGTGGTTTGATATGTCCATGATCTTTGCTAAGCGGACGGGAACTTCTGCTGGGAAGCAGGTGTTACTGCTTTAGACGCGCTGCGGGCACCGGGTCCTGACCTCAGTGTCTGTCCTTCTAGAGACGGGACTGCCCATGTGCTGCCTGGGATCTGTGACCACATTTATTCAGTGTACCCCTCAACTCTGGAAGGGAAAGGATAATCATGTGACCTTCATTTAGAATCTATATGTAGCAAAATTAGATTGTCTTTTATTCAAAAAATTTTTCCAAATACATTTTATTAAAAACTAGAGGCCCGGTGCATGAAATTCGTGCACGGGGGCGGGGGGGAGGGTGTCCCCTCAGCCCAGCTTGCACCTTCTCCAGTCTGGGACCCCTCGAGGGATGTCTTACTGCCCATTTAGGCCCGATCCCACTGGCAGTCGGACATCCCTCTCACAATCCAGGACTGCTGGCTCCCAACTGCTCACTTGCCTGCCTTCCTGATTTCCCCTAACCGCTTCTGCCTGCCAGCCTGATCACCCCCTAACCACTCCCATGCCAGCCTGATTGATGTCTAACTGCTCCCCTGCCAGCCTGTTTGCCCCCAACTTCCCTCCTCTGCTGGCCTGGTCACCCCTAACTGCCCTCCTCTGCAGGGTAGATCGCCTCCAACTGCCCTCCCTTGCAGGCCTGGTCCCTCCCAACTGCCCTCCCCTGCTGGCCATCTTGTGGTGGCCATCTTGTGTCCACATGGGGGCAGGATCTTTGACCACATGGGGGCAGCTTTCTTGATCTTGTGTGTTGGAGTGATGGTCAGTCTGCATATTACTCTTTTATTGATAGGATAGAGGCCTGGTGCACGGGTGGGGACCAGCTGGTTTGCCCTGAAGGGTGTCCTGGATCAGGGTGGGGTTCCCTTGGGGTGTGGGAAGGCCTGGGCGAGGGGCCTGTGGTGGTTTGCAGGCCGGCCACGCCCCTGACAACCCAAGCAGAGGCCTTGGTATCTGGAATTTATTTACATTCTACAATTGAAACTTTGTAGCCTGGAGAGGAGCCAAGCCTCCTGCTCTCTCCCATGGCCGGCAGCCATTTCTCTTGGGATTGATGTATCTTCTATAATTGAAACTTTGTGTCCTTGAGTGGAGGCCTGGGCCCGCCAGAGTGTGTGGAAAGCTTGGCTTCCTCTGTTACCGGGGAAACCCAAGCCTCCCTTCTGGTAGCCATCTTGGTTGAGGTTAATTTGCATACTCGCCCTGATTGGCTGGTGGGGCGTGGCTTGGCTGGTGGGTGTGGCTTATGTGGTGGAGTGATGGTTAATTTGCATATTCCTTCTTTATTAGAGAGGATATCCTAGGTTGTTGTTTTTTTTTTTGGTCCTGGCCAGTTTTCATTTCAATTTCATTTTTTTTTTTTTTTTTTTTTTTAGACAGCAGTTTCATGAGAGAGAAATTGAGAGACAGGTCTTCCCAGGGTTGCTATTAATTAGAAATAGATAAACTGTTCCTCTGTCTGGCGAATGAGCCCCCGCCCACATCACACGGGACATGAAACCAGCATGACATCCCGCCTCCCCGTTTGGGGTCCGAGGGGCAAGCTGAGACCTGGCCCTTGAGCAGGCTGTGTACTGAGTGGCTTTCGTTGTACGTGGTATTTTGCTTTCATCTGCAAAGAGAATGTTCCAAATAGTATCTTCTACAACATAAGTGAAGCCCGGCTGGTGTGGCTCAGTGGTTGAGCATTGACCTATGAACCAGGAGGTCATGGTCAGGGCACATGCCCGGGTTGCAGGCTTGATCCCCAATATGGGGTGTGCAGGAGGCAGCCAATCAATAATTCTCTCTCACATTGATGTTTCTCTCTCTCCCTCTCCCTTCCTCTCTGAAATCAATAAAAAATATTAAAAATATAAAACATCAGGGAAGATGATCAATCCACTGAATACAGTGGTTCTTCATGCATCCTTTACGGGCGCCCGAATTACTCCTTTTTCCATAAAAACGCACATGATTCCGATGGAACCCCTTTATCCACCTTCTCTGCTTTCATTTTAATCCACACCAAGGCTCGGGAGACGCCCGCTGGGTTGCCTGTCATTGGGAGTTAGCCCTGACTTGGAGGACATATACTTTCCGCGGCCACAACGTCCCTCTCCTGTGGATGGGAATTTTTAGGGCATCATGAAGACCGGTACCTGCTGTCCCTCACAGATTATGTCAGCATCAGTTGCGACTCAAAAGAAATGAAAACCTAGTGTGTGTCCCTGCATTCCCGTCGACTCACAGACACCGGAGAGTGTCCCAGAATGCACAGAGCTCGAAAGCAGACAACGGGGGACAAGCTCAGCTTAGCAATGACCGTGGCCACCTCCCCCTCAATGTGGAAACGTTGATGAATCCACGGGGTCGGGATGGGGGGAATGGAACAGCTTCGGGCTCAGTGCCCACGTCCATCCGTCCGTGCCCGCAGGCTTGTGCCCGTTGGCGTGTCCGTGGAGAACATATTTATTCTTCCTCAGCTGGGGGTTGACGCCTTCCTTCCCTTGCAGCGAAGCCGCACTGGGTGCAGCTCATCCGAGATGTGGAGGCCGCGGTGGAGGAGAGCCTGCGCTGGGACTGCCGGGCCGGCGGGAAGCCCAAGCCCTCCTACCGGTGGCTGAGGAACGGGGAGGCCCTGGTGCTAGAGGTGAGGCCCATCCCTGGGCATCCGCCCTCAGTCCCTCTGTCCCTCTGTCCCTGTGTCCGTGTGTGAGGAGCGGTACAGGTGGAAACCCGGTCACCGCGGGGAGAGCATCCTGACATGGCATTTCATGGGGAAAGAGTGATTTTTGTGAATTTAGTCTATGCGATGCTGCACCACTTTTAAAAATATATATTTTTTTATTGATTTCTGAGAGGAAGGGAGAGGGAGAGAGATAGAAACATCAGTGATGAGAGAGAATCATTGATGGGCTGCCTCCTGCATGGCCCACACTGGGGATCAAGCCCACAACCCGGGCATGTGCCCTGACTAGGAATCGAACCACGACCTCCTGGTTCATAGGTTGATGCTCAACTATTGAGCCACGCCGGCCAAGCCCCAGATCACTTTTTAATGCACAGAATGTATAATGTCTTTAATTGACATGATTTTTTAAAAAAATGGTGAAAACCTTTCCAGTTGAGGAGATGGAAAGCTTGGGACATTCTTAAGGGTCTGTAATGTTAAAGATCTCCCTCTCCCTTCCCCTTCCTTTCTGAAATCAATAAAAATATATGTACTTTTAAAGCATTCTGGAAGAGTTAAGTGGTGGCAACGTTTTACCTTTCCTTGTTACTGACGGATATCCTTTTGGACTGACGTGCTTGCTGGTATTTCAGTGCGTGGCTCTCACATTAGCCAGTCCCACGTTTTCAAAAGAAGAAGAGTTTAAATTTCAAGGCAGGCTGTCTGATAATCTGAGGAAAGGAAGGAGGATCTTGTGAAGAATTGTAGTCAGCCCTGGCTGGGTTTGTTCAGTGGATGGAGCGTCAGCCTGCAGACTGAAGGGTCCCTGGTTCGATTCCGGTCAAGGGCATGTTACCTGGGTTGCAGGTTCAGTCCCAGCCCAGTCGGGGCACCTGTGGGAGACAACCAGTCAATGTGTCTCTCTCACATAGATATTTCTCCCTCTCTCTCTCTCTCTCATTCTTTCTCTCTCTTACTCTCTCTCTCTCTCTCTCTCTCTCTCTCTCTCTCTCTCTCTCGCTCTCAGTGTGTGTGTGTATCTCCCCCTCCCTTCCACTCTAAAAATCAATGAGAACAATATAGTCTACTGTTGATGCTTTCTATTGAGTTCTTTACAGCAGCGATGTCATTTTTCATTTCTTCTTGGTTCTTCTTCATTTCCTCTTGATTCTTACTCATATTGTCGAATTTGTCTTCCATTCTTTTCAGCCACCTTATGACCATTTCTCTGAATTCTTTCTCTGACAGGTTGCTTGCCTCTATTTTGTTTACTTCCTTTTCTGGTGATGCCTGCTTTTCTTTCATATGCGGGCAGTTTCTTTGTCTCCCCATGGTCTCTCTTCTCTCGATGTCTGGTTATGTAGTTCTCTCTCTCCTTTCCGTGGTGGAGTGCAGAGCTCCCCCCGAATCCATGTGTTTGCGCCAATTGGGGACCGGTGTTCTAGGGTTCGCAGCTGTTCGGTGTTTGCCGCAGTTGTAGATTTTCAGGCTTCCAATAAGATCCACTCCCTCCTTCAAGATGGCGCAGTCTCCATGTCTGAGCCCGTAGCTCTGGGAGGGGACCCAGCAGCAATGGGGGCTGCCCGGTCAGGGGAACCCTGTCCAACAGTCCCCACCTTCTCCTGGAGTCTAGCTGTCCCCTAACTTACCAACAAACACTCCCCGCACGACCTTCAGCTGTTCTTTCTTTCCGCTCTGGGACAAGGCTCGGAACACGTCTGTCTATTCCGCCGCCATTTTCTCCTCTCTCAATGAGAACAATATAAATAAATAATCAATAAGAAAAATATTCTCGGAGAGGATTAACAAAAAAAAAAAAAAAGTTTTTAGAAGGTCCGCTGCTCTGAAACGGTGGGCACACTTACCTGGGGGAGGTCTTTGTCTCCAAGCAGGAGCGGATCCAGCTGGAAAATGGCGCCCTGAGCATCGTGAACCTGAGCGTGGCGGACGCAGGCATGTTCCAGTGCGTGGCAGAGAACAAGCACGGCCTCGCCTACTCCAGCGCCGAGCTCCGGGTGCTGGGTGAGACGCCCCTTCTCTTTTGTCTTGTTATTTTCCCTAAACCCTCCATTTTGCCAGAAACAGAAATACTTGCTTTTCTTTTTTTCTTTTTTTAAAGGTATTTTTATTGATTCCAGAGGGGAAGGGAGAGGGGGAGAGAGAGAGAATCATCCATCGGCTGCCTCCTGCACGCCCCACACTGGGGATCAAGGCCTCAACCCAGGCCTGTGCCCTGTCCGGGAATCGAACCATGACTTCCTGGTTCATAGGTCAGCGCTCAACCACTGAGCCACGCCAGGCCGGGCAGAAATACTTATTTTTATATTCCCACATCTGATAACATCGACCGTTTTCCCGGGGAGTGGGTCGGGGTTTCTAAGCATTGCCTACGCCCCAGTGGCTTCTGTATTTTCAGTCTGAGCCCTGGTCCTCTCTCCTGTTCCTCCTTCCTCTCCAGCCTCCGCTCCGGACTTCTCCACGGCGCCCATGAAGAAGCTGGTGCGGGCGCAGGTGGGCAGTGCGGTGGGCCTGGACTGCCGGCCCCGAGCCGCCCCCCGGGCCCTGTGCTCCTGGAAGAGAGGCGAGGTGACCGTGCGGGAGGATGGAAGGTATTCGGGGCCACCGAGGTGTGGCTTGGTTTCCTCCCACTTTCCACAGGGATACCAGATCGAAGAGGCAGTTATTTTACTTGCAAGACAGGTTTGCTCCGGAATAGCAGGGAGTTGCCCAGGGACAGGGAGCTGGGATGCACCCTCCTTGGGTCAGGGAGCAGCTGGGCTTGATCCTAGAGGAGGAGATGGGGAGGGGCCTTTGGAGGAGCTGGGGTGGTAACAGCATCCCGGGGGCGGGGCTAATGCCACAGGTGCTCAGCCAGAGGTGCAGGTGAGGCCTGACAGGTGGGGTGTTCTGCTGGCCAGGAGGATCCCTTCCCTCCTCCTCTGCCCTGGTCTGTCCTCCTCTTTGGGGTCCAGGTGCCAGAGCGGAACAGCGCCCCCTTCAGGCTGGCCGGCTCCAATTCCGATGAGGATTCCATCCTTTATTTTCCACATTCTGACTAGGTTTTCAATAGGAGGTGAGACACAGTCGCATTTCAAGGCAATGGGAGGTGTTTCAGGACCAGGATAGCCTGTTTTGTTCTGCAATCCCCTCTTGATGACAGTAATCGGGCCCTGGAATCTAAAATAGCGCTCTCTCCCTCTTCACCGAGAGCACTTGATCTTAGACAGGACTTCCCCTCCTGTCCCCGCGAGACTCCCGAGTGGCGGAGCTGCGTTGTAGACGTCAGCGTTGCTCTAAGGTGGAGAGAGCGTCTCAGGCTCAGGGAACAGTGGTTAGTTCCCAGCGAGGTCTTGGAAGAGCTGCTCTGAGTAGATAACAGGCTTACGATGCGGAGAGCAACCCGGGCTCTCAGCACTAAGTGCTCATTCTTCCATTTGGAAATATTTGGAGGACCATCTACAGCAGGGGTCCTCAAACTACGGCCCACGGGCCACATGCAGCCCGCCGAGGCCATTTATCCGGCCCGCGGGGTGTTTTTGCCGCCGCTGCCTGTCCTGCTTAGCAGCCGACTCGTCCGGGCCCGCAGTGCGCATGTGTGGAATGTGCCCCGCACTCTCCGACTCCCCTCCTTCTCTCTGAGGGACAGTGAACTGGCCCCCTGTTTAAAAAGCTTGAGGACCCCTGATCTACAGGCTAGTCATAGGTATTTAGTCTTCGTTTAAATATGTTTTTATTGATTTCAGAGAGGAAGGGAGAGGGGGAGAGATGGAAACATCAATGATGAGAGAGAAGCATTGATTGGCTGCTTCCTGCACGCCCCACACTAGTGATCGAGCCCGCAACTCGAGCATGAGCCCTGAGTGGAATCAAACCCGTGACCTCCTGGTTCATAGGTCGATGCTCAACCACTGAGCCACGCCAGCCGGGCTAGGTATTTATCAGACACATCACTCCCCTTGTTCTCAGCTTCTTGGAGTCTGTGAAGGTGACACAGGGGTCACAGTGGTGCTGTCCTCACTTGCGGAAGAACAGGATGCTCCTTGATTCCCCGAGAAGGCCCGTCTGCATGTGAGGGAGCAGGAACAGGTGTTCTGGGGGACCCAGGGTCTCAGTGAGACCGGAGAGGTGATGGGGGTTCTTGGAGAAGCATGCCAAGCAAGGGGAACAGCACATGTGAGGGCACAGAGGCCTGGGCGGCCGGAGCATTGCATTGCAGTGATGAAGGCTCCGTGCCCCTCCAGTGGACAGCACCCCAGGATGGGTGAAGCGGGATGAGCAGGGGTCTTACTGGGAATGACGTGGTTGCTGAATTGCGGAGTCCGGGCTCGGTTCTGTGGTCACTGGCAGGGGGTGGGGGGGGGGAGGGGCAGCAGAAGTAAAGGAGCAATGTCAGAGGTCAGATTTCTGTTTTAAAAAATCGGACCGGTAGTCCTAGCCTGTTCGGCTCAGTGGATAGAGCATCAGCCTTTGGACTGAAGGGTCCCAGGTTCGATTCTGGTCGGGTCCCAGGTTCGATTCTGGTCAAGGGCACACACCTCAATTGCAGGCTGCATCCTGGCCCTGGTGGAGGCTCGTACGGGAGGCAACCAATCAATGTGGCTCTCTCACATTGATGTTTCTCTCTCTGTGTCTCTCCCTCTTCCTTCCTCTCTCTCTAAAAATAAATGGAAAAATATCCTCTGGTGAGGATTAACAACAACAACAGAAAATAGGCATGGTGGCCATGGGGAGCATGGGTTGGGATGGAGATGCCCAGTTAGCAGCAAACTGTAGCCTGAACTAAGGAAAGGGCGTGAGAACAGAGAGGAGATTCCGGGAGGGAGGTTGGATCAGCAGGACCTCTGAGAGGATGGGGTTCATGATTTGAAGAAATGAGAAGATAGGAAAGAGTCCAGGGTGACTCCTCAGTTTCCTTTGTGAGCACCAGGGCAGTGCATGGAAGACCTGGTCAGGGAGACGGAAGGTTCCGGAAGGAGCAGGACAGGGGCAGGGCGTGCATGTTCATATGGGGCTGGCTGAGTGTGCAATGGTGTGGAAGAACCAGCTGGATGTGTCTGTGCGCTGGAGGTTCACTGGACAAATCGGGGCTCGGGAAAAGGCTGAGCTGCAGACGGGATGCAGGAGCCGTGAGCAGGTGGATGGCCGCGGGAACCACGCGGTGGACCAGGTGCTCTCGACGGGTACCTATCACCTGTCGGCACGTGGGAGGGTCTGCCTCTCACCTGGGGAGTGGGTGGAAACGTAACAATTGAGCGGAGGATGCCTGCTTTACAATCCCCTTTAAATGGTTACAATGCACAAGTAATTCATGTATTAAGTCAACTCAAGTCAAAGGTCAGCGTGACTCACCTGGTGGACAGGTGTGCTAAACGTTGAAATCACCGGTGTCGACGGAGCGAAGTTGTTTTGTTTTGTTTGGGGATGTTCCTGCTGTTTATTTTCTCGGTGGGCTAACCCCTGTTGAGAAGAAGTGCCGCCCCCTCCCCGCAGGAAGCGCGCGCTCTGAGCCTAGCGCCGCCTGACCCACACGCCCTCCCGCCGAGCGCCCCAGGTCTCAGGACACCTGAGCATCTCCGAGCTGTGGCGTTTACCCATTTCCTCAAACCCACGCGTTTCCAAGACCAGAATGAAAATGGGAGGACTTTTCTCCTTTAAGCAAAGTAAACTTGAAAAAGGCCCCAGACAATGAGAACAGGCACCGTCAGCAAGAAGAAACCTCCCATTGGCACATTTTAAAGGATGTTGAGCTTTCCCGTATCCCTTGGTAGCGTTTAAAATGCATTAGCCAATTATATTTTTTTTTAAATGGGGCTTTCACCTGAATGCTGTTGCTTATCACAGTAGATGCTTTACTGCAACGGCCTTCATTCAGAGGCGAGTGGAAGGATGGCCCATTATTTCTAATTAAACACATTAAAATGGTTCTATGTTCTATGCAGCATTTAATGTAGAAATTTAAATGCTTCTAAAAGGAGGCATTTCTCCCGAATATTAGTGACCATGATGCCGACAGTATTTATAAAACATATTAACCCATTCTCCGTGTATTTTTTGCATATAGGTAGCAGGTGGCTGTTAAAATGCCATCAGCATTATGTGCTGGGGGTGCCATGTCTATGACATTCCTGGAAAAGGCACAGCTTTGGGGACAGAGAACAGCAGTCCCTGCTTGCGGAGCTGAGAGTGGGTGGCGAGGGTGACTGTCGGGGTCACGGGGAGGGGGGAGTTGGGGAAGAGGGGGTTCATTTAGGGCTGGGTTGTGACATAGTTACACAAGCTCATGCATTTGTTCAAGCTCAGACCTGCACACCCACGAGGCTCCCTAAGACTGCATGCAGATGCCTGAATTTCCTTAAAGTCTTACGTGCAGTTTTACATTCGTCTCATCCCGCCTTCGTGAGCAGCTTCGGGTCCTGTAAAAGCTCGAGAAATGCAGGTCCCCTTTGCTCTTGGGGACGCATTGGGTCATCCATTCGGTGAAATCCCTCCGGAGCAGAATCTAAACCTCCGCCCTGACAAGCACAGGCTGCTTATGTGTCTGCGTGCGTATGCGTGTCGTTCTGTTGTAGGCCTACATGTGTATGCAGCGTGCTAATGACCATGCCCATTCCTCCCTGGGCCGGGGGAAGCTAACGGCGAGTTTTATTTGCTTTTTGATTTAACTTCAGCCCATGGAGTGAGAGGAGCAGCCACGTGTGGGACAAGTCGCTCAGCCCCAAGTCTCGGTGTCCCCGCTGCTTGTGAAACGGGCCAGAAAGCCCTAGATCTCCGGGTTCGTCATTCTGCTTGGTGCCCTTTGCTTGGCACCCGTTCTTAGCAAGAGGTTGGCTGAACACCTGGTCTCCCCGGACCCGCAGGGCAAGGACAGGGCCTCCTTTGGGCAAACTGCTCCCAACGCCGTCCCTGCCCCATTTCTCTCACAGCCCGGACGCCCCTTTCCTGACCTCTGGGCCCCGAGTCACACAGGGAACACTAGAGTCGTTTATGTGAGGCACCTACTCGTGCGGCTTTCCCACGGGGTCTCCCACGCAGGCTCCTGCAGCTGCCGATGTTGTTTTTAATGCTCACCTTTTCCACCGTGTTGCCCAGATACTTAAGAATAAGTAATGAGACTGGGTTCAAAAGGAAAGGGATGAGCAATGAGAAAAGACCTTTCTAAGTTTTTTTTACAACTACTGTTTTCCATTATGTAAACCTTAGATAAATAAATTCTATCCAAATATTATTAAAGAAATCGCTGCTTTCAAGTGGTTTCTAAAATCGCATCAGCTGCTTTTGCAGGCCGTCATGCGGTGGTTAAATCCATATTTCAAATACAACCTTTATGGATTATAAACGTTAAGGCCGCGTTTAAAATACTTTGCCGATGCTATGATTCCCGTAGGGAGAGCCGGTTAACGCGTCTACTTCACACCAGTTTCTTGTTCAAACTTGATACGTTACTCTACATCCAGGAGCAGCATCAAAGTTTTACGTACTGGGGTGTGGAAGCCCCAAATCCCACGAGCAGCCCAACACCCCCTCCCTGAAAATGCAAAGAAAAACATGGTCATGCAGTTGTAGAAACCTGTGGCGTCATGGCATACTGCCTTGGCATTTTTCTGCGAATATGTTTAAGGAAAAGCAGGTCCTTTCTCTGGAAGTGGGAACAGTGACTGTTGTCACTCCACCAGGATGCACTGCAGGAGGGTGTGGTGCTGCCTCTGAACTTTCGCCAAAAGGAAGGAGGGAGGAGCTGGGCGCTCACTGCGTCTCAGCTGCAGCTTCTTCTCGACCTAAGAAACCCGGCTTCTCCTCCACGCCCCGCTCCTTGTTACCCGCAGGGGTCCCCTTCCCAAGCCCAAGGGCGGGTTCACAGGTCTTCCTTCCATGTCACTCCTGCGGTTCTCTGCCACGCGTGTCATGTGACAGCATGTGATGAGTGTATAGGGAAAGCCCACCTGATTCTCGGAGCCGGGCCTCGAGGGAAAGTGGGGTCTCGTCCACCCTCCCCCGGGGTGGGTCTGGCTCCCGAGTTTGGGAGGAGGACGGTGTCTGCTGCCCGGGGAGAATGGACAACACGTATGTGCTTAGAAGACGGAGTCCAGATCTCCGCGTGGCCTCCCGCACCGTCCTGAGTCCTGGCCACTGGCCACCTACTGTGACCCCCCTCTGAGATGCGCTCCTGAGAGGCCCAGGGGCAGCCTGTCCGTGCCACTAACCCCGAGTCCACTACAGTGACGTTCAGAGCCCGGGGGGCAGCCACGGCCTCAGGATCCCTGGCTCCCTGCGGCCGGCTCCATGCTTTTCCCAGCTTCAATCAGACGGTGGTATTACCGATGCTCAGCTGTGGCTGAAGTTCAGGTCAATGTTGCCAAGACAAGGGTGTATGTTCTGGACAAACAGGGCTTCGTAAGGGTTGTAAACGCGATGCCATTGCTGAAGCGCGGCCTGGGCCCTCCAGGCAGCTGAGGGCAATGACCTTTAGCATCCCAAACCGTCCGCAGATGCTCGAGGTTAAGTGAAATCACCCCTTTGGCGATGGAAGGGGAAGGCCAGTACAGGGGGACGTAGAGGCAGCGTGTGGAGCTGGCCGCTCCTCAGAGCGAGCTGGAGAGCCGCCTCCTGATGCTCAGCTCATGAGTCCATGGTTAACGCTGGGGCCTCGCCCGGCACCCCGCCTCTTGGCCCTGGCCTTTGCGGAAAGCATGTCCTGAAAGCTTAGAGCAGTGCTCGGCAAACCGCGGCTCTTGAGCCACATGCGGCTCTTTGGCCCCTTGAGTGTGGCTCTTCCACAAAAGACCACGTGCGGGCGCGCACGTACAGTGCGATTGACACTTCGTGGCCCATGCGCAGAAGTCGGTTTTCGGCCTGGGCGAGTCTATTTTGAAGAAGTGGTGCTAGAACACTCAAGGGAACAAAGAGCCGCATGTGGCTCTCGAGCCGCGGTTTGCCGACCACTGGCTTAGGGAGCCATGTCGCCCACAGGCTCTGTGGGCCCTGCGGGTTACGGAAGGCTGGCTGCTGAGCCGCAGTCCCTCCCTCCGTTTCCTGAAGGGCGTCTGTGTGCAGGCCGGGAAATGCCCGGCGCGCCTCTTAGAACTTCCTGGAAGAATCCGTGGTGGAAGAAGATAGCCAGTGAGCTCACAACTTTTCCCGAGATGAGTTTGCCGCCTTTGAGGGTCCGTGTGTTGGTGTTGGAGTTGGTGCGCCTCCTGAGTGGCAGCCTTGCCTTGGACGCCGCCGCTCCTCTGCGGGGGGGGGGGGGGGGGGGGGGGGGGGCTTGTGAGTGAGGCATGAGGGCTGTTGAACCTTGTGCCCAGGGGATTTCCCGTTCTCCCAACATTCCTAGTGGGTCCCTCTGTGTCCAGAAAGTTCCCCTGTCACCCCGTCTCCGCACGAGAAGACAGCTGCAATCGGCTGGCTGTTGTCCGGCACCAGCCCGAAGCGTCCGTGTAAGCTGAACTCTCGGTCATTCCACAAGCGACATTGGTCCCTGGTCTCGGCGCTCGCCACTCTCCCAGGGTGGGGCCCAGCTTCCTGTGTAAATGTCTCCGAGGCCTCCCGACATCATCTCCCCGCTCCCTTCCTTCGCTTCCTAACACCTCCAGCAAATCCCTCTTCTGTGTCAGTCGTGGCAGGTCGCACTTATGGATGGAAGCTATGCGTCAGTGCTGGTCTCTGTGGGGGGTCAGGGCAGAATACTCTCACCGGTGGGATTCGCCTTCGGGGTGGGTCATATGTTTATATTCATGCTTCCCCCTTTGAGACTTTTCTCTGCCAGTTTTCTCCTTTCTGCCTCCCCGACAAAAGGGAGGGAAGAACCCTTTGGTGGGTTCGATTCCCGGTCAGGGCACATGCCCGGGTTGTGGGCTCGGTCCCCAGTGTGGGACGTGCAGGAGGCAGCTGATCCATGATCCTCTCTCATCACTGATGTTTCTCTCTCTCTCTCTCTCGGCCTCTCCCTTCTCTCTCTGAAATATATATATATATATTTTTTTTTAAATCTGGATTTTCCTGGGTTGAACATGCTTCTCCCAGCTTCATAATGAAAGGCCAGTGGGTTCCTTATTTCTCAGATCCCCTTCTGGATTTAAGGAAAATAGTCTCAGCCTACTTTTCATTTTCTCCAAACTGGTGAGGGTATGGCACGAGGGACCTGCCACACCATGCCTGTTTGGGAAATATCTCCCACTTATTTGATGTTGGAATCTCCCAAATTTAGGTGCCATGTCGGTAATGCAGTTCAGTCCTCTTTCCCGGGGGATGGAAACTTTACTTCCATTTCCCTTTATTTCCAAGAACACCTCAGAAGTACTAGCGTAAGGCAGCACTTCTGTTAGAAAGATTGCTGTTTATTTGGGGGGAAAATGGGACTGCTATCCATTTACTTGTCGAATTTGTATTTCCTTTAGAATTTCTTTTCTAAAAGATGGAGGGCTCAGCATAGCCAATGTGACGAAGGCCGACGCTGGGACATACACCTGCTTCGCAGAAAACCAGTTCGGGACGGCCAACGACTCCACGCGCCTGGTCGTCACAGGTGGGGGTCCCCACGTGGGCGGGCTGCGGGTCACTGTGCTGGTGACCTGCGTTACGTCGCACTGTTCTGCTCTGTGAGGTCTTTGGGATCCTCTCTGTCTTTTCCAACATTTGAGGGTGTCTGGAGATGTTCAGGACCATGGGAGGGTCCTTGCTATCAGTGAAAGTCACTTAGAATTGTGCATTTATTTTGTTCATTTATGGGGAATATCTGGCCCAAGGGCTGACGAGGGCCCATGAAATCACTTGGTCGGGCCCTGCCAAGGCATGAGGGGTGATTGAATGAAATGTTTGGCCAGATTGAGCCGGCTCATTGTTAAATTGATGATTTTGTATGGCCCGAGAATGAGAATGATGTTATAAGTAGCCACAGGGCCCTTGGCCGAAAAAGGAGTCCCCACGCCTGATTTACTCATTCAAGGAAAACCTGAGCACCTACTGCGTGCTGGTCCTCATCTCATGTCATCAGCACAGATGAAGATGTTGCCCTGGGAGGGTGACCTCCTCGCTGAGGTCGGAAGAACACAAACAGTGGGGATGGAAAGCAGGGAATTAGTGGAAGGAGAAATCTGCAAGCCATCTGAAACTCGGAGGGCGTGGGGCGGTGAGCCGGGGCAGACACGCACACTCGAGGCTAGATGCACAGTCGGCCTGGGAACGTCGCTTTCATGGAAATAAAATGCTGGCGTTTGACTTAAAACCTGATCCCCCCCCCCCCCCGCCCCCGGCCCCCAGACCCCACGAGAATAACGGTGGCGCCGTCGAACATGGACGTGTCCGTGGGCGAGAGCGTGGTCCTGCCCTGCCAGGTGCGGCATGACCCCCTGCTGGACGTCGCATTCACCTGGTACTTCAACGGGGCACTCGCCGACTTCCAGAAGGACGGCTCTCACCTGGAGCAGGTCGGCAGGGTGAGTGGCCCTTCCTTCCTGTGCTGTGTAGACTGGAAAAGCAGCCCGAGTGTGATGCTCAGGAAATGTCTGTCAGCCCTGGCCGGAAACAAATCAGTTTCACTAAAAGAGAGATGTTGACAGGAAGCCAGGAAGGCTGGTCAACAACTTTAATTGCTCTAACCACTCACCCTTTAGTTGTTTACATTGTTAGCTGAAGCAGCCTCCACCTTTGTTTGTCCCATGTAAATTTCTGTTATTTCCTGCCTAAGGGCTACATGTAAGTTTCTGTTTATCTCCTGCCTAAGGGCTACATGTAAGTTTCTGTTTATCTTGCCTAAGATGTTTTCCCCAAAGCCTCAATAAAAGGGATGGCAGGGCCAGAGCAGAGTAGTAGTTCTCCCACTAGAGGTGTACTGCCTGGCTCCCCCTATTGCCAAATTGAATTTCTTCAAGTCTCCTTTCATTTGTGCGGCCCTTCTCCAGAACTCGAACTCTGAACTGGAACCCTGTTCGTGAAAGGGATTCCTACAAGCCCTGGTCAGTGTTTCCTAGTGGTTAGAGCATCAGCCTGGTGCGCCAAAGGGTTGCAGGTCTGATTCCCGCTCAAGGGCACATACCTGGGTTGCAGGTGGCCTTTTTTTTGTTTGGTTTGGTTTGGTTTTTCATATATTTTTATTGATTTCAGAGAGGAAGGGAGAGGGAGAGAGAGAAACATCAGTGATGAGAGAGAATCATGGATCAGCTGCCTCCTGCACACCCCCTACTGGGTATTGAGCCCACAACCCAGGCATGTGCCCTGACTGGGAATCGAACCGTGACTGCCTGGGTCATAGGTCAACACCCAACCACTGCACCACGCTGGCGGGGCAGCAGGTAATCTTTGAAAAGCGAAGGAAGGAGAGATGTTTGGAACCCTAGCCTCAGTTAAGTATGATTTCACTGCCACATCCATCTCCGACCATCGGGCTTATCCCGTCTCCAAAGTCTGGTATCCTCACTAATGGTTCTCACCAAGTGAGGGCTGTTGAGAACTTCAGCCTCTGTCACTCCACTGCCTGCTTGGTGTAGGTTCTGCGGGAGGCATGAAGCCATCTCCCTACAAGAGTCAGGGAGCGGGAACGTGAGGTTTCAGAAAGGAATCCCATCGCTCGGCAGTTCAGGTCTTTGTCTAAAGGCCGGTTCGTGGCCTGTGAATTGGTGTACGGACCTGTGCCTTGGTAACAATATTCTGCACAAACCACTAAGCCCTCCACGGCGACATGACCCTTAAGCACACGCAATTCAGCGAATTGGTCTCCTGCTGTGTGAGGAGTCATGTAAGAGCCCTTCCCTCGGATTGTGTGCCCGCGGCAGCATTGGCGTGAATACGGGGAAGGTCTGTCTGCTTGTCTTTTACCCCGAGGGTTTCCAGAGTGGTCTTTCAGGAGGGAGAGGGGCCGTTCAGAAAATGAAAACCCAGACTCACAGCTTTCAATCCGTTCTGCCCCTTATCATTGGGACTATGCTGCATATGCAATATTCATTTGTTAAAAAAAGCCAGCACACCTTTTGGGGAAAAGTGCATAAGCTCAAAAAGCTCCAGCAAGCCCGGCTGCCCAAATCTCCCCCTTCCCTCCCCCGCCCCCCCTCCCCCCGCCCCAAGAGCCACGCATTCCCTCCTCTTTCCCAGGAGATTTGCACACAGGTGGGAAGCGGAGAAAAGCATGAGCGGGTGCTGAGCTGGAGATAAAGAGAAGTGTCACCGGGTGGGAGGAAACAGACTCTGAGACCATGGTCTCTGCCCTCATTTATTTTTGAAACATGAATGCCCAGAGGAAAGCTGGTCTTCAGCCATGGAAGTCTGTCCGCAGCCCTGGTGGTGGTCCCTCTATTTCCTGCGTGGTTTACCCTCTCTTTCCTGTGTGGTTTTCCCTCTATTTCCTGTGTGGTTTCCCCTCTATTTCCTGTGTGGTTTCCCCTCTATTTCCTGTGTGGTTTTCCCTCTATTTCCTGCGTGGTTTCCCCTCTATTTCCTGTATGGTTTCCCCTCTATTTCCTGTATGGTTTCCCCTCTATTTCCTGTGTGGTTTTCCCCTCTATTTCCTGTGTGGTTTTCCCCTCTATTTCCTGCGTGGTTTCCCCTCTATTTCCTGTATGGTTTCCCCTCTATTTCCTGTGTGGTTTCCCCTCTATTTCCTGTGTGGTTTTCCCTCTATTTCCTGTGTGGTTTTCCCTCTATTTCCTGTGTGGTTTCCCCTCTATTTCCTGCGTGGTTTCCCCTGTATTTCCTGCATGGTTTTCCCACTATTTCCTGCGTGGTTTCCCCTTTATTTCCTGTGTGCTGTTTACCCTCTCGTTCCTATTTCCATACATTCTAGGGTGTCGGCTTCATCTCCCCCACGTGTTCTTCTCTCTGGATACAGGTCTCCTCCTAGGCCACAGCCTTCACGAGGGTTCGGTTTGCAGAATAAAAGTGTGCTCATTACGTGTTAATCCCCACAGAGCTCATCGGGCGATTTGATGATCAGGAACATCCAGCTGAAGCACGCAGGGAAGTACATCTGTGTGGTGCAGAGTGCGGTGGACAGTGTCTCCTCGGCCGCTGACCTTGTAGTGAGAGGTAAACGCCGATGCCACCGTGTTTCTTATTGAACATCTTCCCTGGGCCTGTCTCCCTGCAGCTAAACCAGGATGAGGGGATAGAGGAGCGTGCGATTTTATCGTTGACTCGTTCCCTGCTCCCTGAGAATGTGACAGAAAAGATGGGTGCAAATTCAAAGACATAAAATTTTCAGCTCCACCCTCTGTACAGCTTTTGCACAGCAGCTGCTCTGCTGATGTGCTGTGAGCATGTAGTGAAGTCAGTGATCAAGTTTAATATGAAAGGGAATAGTGTGCACACATGTGTACATTTGTACATGTGTGTACATGTGTGTGTGCATTGTGGTGTGTGAAGACATGCATGTGCATTGTGTTTTGTGTGTGCATGTGTGTGCATGTGTATGGAAACTCCAAAAAAATCAGTATCATCCTGAATGCCTAGACAACCTGAGCTGCTCTCCAAGGTGCTGATTTGCTGCTGGGCTGAAATGACCCGCATGTCTCCCAGAGAAAGTAGTCCACATGACCTGCTGGGACGACTGAGATGTGCTCAGTGGTGGCAGGAGTGGGAACCCCGCCCAAAGCAAAGGACATTGAGTTTGAAAAAGTGCAGAAATCCTTCTGAACAGGGGCCTCAAAAGCAGGCGTCATGTGCCGCTGTGAGGCATCCCAATTTCGGAATGACTGCCTTCCAATCGGATTTAAGGCCTAACAACAGAAGGGGGTGGAGGAGTGCGGTTTTAATACAGGTAAATGGCCTTTTCTGTAAGTGCCTTTGAAATCAGGATTCTGGCGGTGTTCCAGTGGTCATGTGACATGCTCTTCCCTTCGGAAAAAGAGGGTGACACGTGAGGCCTAGCTACTCCTGCTTGCCTTCCCAGGTTCCCCCGGGCCACCAGCAAACGTGCAGGTGGAAGAGATCACAGACACAACAGCCCAGGTGTCCTGGACAGAAGGCACCGACAACCACAGTCCCATCACCGCCTACTCCGTCCAGGCAAGGACTCCTTTCTCTGTGGGCTGGCAGGCCGCCAGGACAGGTGAGGGGTCCGGCCGATGCTGTGGGTACCTGTCCGTGGGTTGCCAGTCAGCACCGAACCACGCAGACTCTGACCTCTCTGACTTGCTCTTTGTAGTGCCCGAGGTCATTGATGGGAAAACACACACTGCCACTGTAGTCGAGTTAAACCCGTGGGTGGAGTACGAATTTCGGGTTGTAGCCAGCAACAAAATCGGAGGTGGAGAACCCAGTTTGCCCTCAGAAAAAGTAAGAACTGAAGAGGCAGGTTAGTGTTTTGTTTCCTGAGTAACGGGTTGGCAGGTTTCCCCGGGTGCGAGCTTGCATTTCCCTTGGCCTTTGTCTCGGCCTTTGTCTCCCGGCCAGCAGGGGACCGGCCTCCGCGACCCATGGGCGCAGTGACCCCCCGTCTTTAATGGCAGGACTGGCCGGACGGCATTTGTCAGAAAGACTCCCCTGAAAGTGCCTCGGATGCATCCTGACATTTCCAGCGCCCAGTGCATTGTCGGCGTCCACTAATGCATGTTGAGTGGCTCTGGTCTTGTCACTTACGGTGATAATTACTCGCTGACATCGTCACCCTATTAGCAGGGAAGTGCCGTTCTCATTTGTAAGGAGCCCTGACAAATGGGGGGATGATGATGATTTCGGAGTCGGCGGCCAGGAAACCGAATGAGTTCAAACAGTGCATGAGGAGGGACCTTGGGCCCCTGAGGATTCAGCCAGGAGAGAATCATTGCTAGAATGCCCCACCTCGGGGAACGGTTCGTGTGAACCTTACGACTATTTGGCAATTGTGAAAGTATCCTCACGTCACAGCTAAAAATGAGAAAAGCGTGCATCCTGTCCCGTGATCGAGGCATCTGAGGGGACGTAACGGCTCCCTCTCACATTCTGTAATACGAGGGCAATACTCCGCAAAAACGGTGTTTTAAACACAGCCTGTGTGTCCATGTGGGTTCTAAGCCAGGATCAGAGTGATGGCACCCGCTCCCATAACTTGAGTGACGCTGCCTCACAGGGGCGGTGCAGATACCACCGATGCCACACCTGGATGTTGTGGGCCACAGGGACCACGTCTGCCTGGTGCTCATTCATTTTCTCACCTGGCATGTTAAGGAGCGTCCCCTGGGGCTGAGCGCCTCCTGGTGCGGTGGGTGCCGCTGTGAACGAGACCAGCCGCGGGGACCCCGGATTCTCGCTGCCTCCTGGGGCGCTCTCAGCACAGGCTCTCAGCGGCGAGAAAGCTGGTGCCCGTGTGCGGGTCAGTAGCTCATCAGGGACCTCGAGGCTTCCAGGCGGGCATTTTTATGTGAAACCGCCATTCTGTCATCCTTTTATCATTCCTGGTGAAGCATGTTCCTTGTTTGACAGACCTTCAGACCGAGTCCATTTTTTTCTGACAGGTTGAAACCTTGATCATTTCATACAAATGTAAACGATGTCCCGATTCCCCCCAAAGAAATAGACAGCTTACCCTTGGACAAGGTGGGGGTGAGGGGCACTGACCCTCCTACATGTGCCAGTCAGACTCTCAGAAACTTAAATTGTAGCTCGGTGTCCCCTGGGGTTGGTGCCAGGATCCCTGTGAATAAAGACAAGGTGCTCAGCCCCCTGTGCAGCATGCTGCGGGTCAGTGTGTGCGGCCGGCTCTGCCTCTGTGCACTGCGGACTCCAGGCCGCGGATCCAAACCAGTGCAGGAGTTCACTGAGAAAAACACGTGCATAACACGAGGGCCCGCTGTGTACATACCCGGAGAGATATATCGCATATATGCACACACATGTGTGCAGAATGTGCCTGTGATCAAATTATGTCAGTTATGCAAAACGAGCAAGATCGCATCTTCTTTCAGGCACATGTTGCCAAAGGCAGGTAGGGTTTCACCTCTGTCTCTCTAACCTCACAGCCCCCGAAGTGCCTCCTTCCGAGGTCAGTGGGGGAGGCGGAAGCCGGTCCGAACTGGTGATAACCTGGGAGGTGAGTGTCTGGGTTGCATCTGCCCCTCAGGGCCCTGCTGTTCCCACAATCCTCGGGGCCTCGCGTGGGGGGCTCCTGCGGGGCTGGGATCCTGCTTTCTCACAGTCCTTGGGGCCTGGTGGGGGGATGTTAGGGGGGCTGTTGGGGTCCTGCTGGCAGCCGGCGCTTTTTAAAAAAATATATGTTTTTATTAATTTCAGAGAGAGGAGGAGAGAGGGGGAGAGAAATAGAAATATCCATGAGAGAAAACATCATCTATTGACTGCCTCCTGCATGCCCCCTACTGGGGATGGAGCCTGCAACCCGGGCATGTGCCCTGACAGGAAATCGAACCGTGACCTCCTGGTTCCTAGGTCAATGCTCAACCACTGAGCCATGCCAGCCAGGAGGCTAATGCTTTTAAAGCTCAGGCTGGCTAAATCACTGTTCCTAGTATTTTTCATATTTTTAACAATTGCATCGTTGTGACATTTTATAGCCAGAACACTAAGGCGTAGAGTTATTAAATAATTTGTCTGAGGTCATTGGGCGGGGAAGCCCAGGGGGAGAGTCAGGTCCTGGCTGCTGACCCCCAGCTGCCCATGCGGCATCCCGAGCAGCTGTGCGCTCGCTGGTGAGGGACTCCCCCCTGGGACGTGCCCCTGACGCCGCAGGTGCTGGCTGCCTGGCTGTCCTCTCAGCTGCTGCTTGATGTCATCATTAGGAACAATTTTAATGAGCACATTGAAAGCAGAAGGCACTAACATTGTCTCTATGATTTAAAGACGTTGAAAAACATTGAAAGTCGAGATCATGATGGGATGGGAGTAGGAATTTTTGATGTGACCCAAATGTAGCTTTGAGTTGGTACGTGTTTTTATTTTCTGTTTTTCTAATGCTATGGTTTTGCACTTAATTATCCTATCCATGTGTGATTTCTGTTCATAAAGTTGACATGAGGGATAATGTGATATTAATTTGGCATAGATGTGGTTATTCAACTTACTATTATTATTATCATCATCATCATCATCATTATTATCATTCAGAACTCAGACGGAGCTACAAGATGCTCAGACACGTGAACAGCTTTGGAAAATTTCAGAGTGAAAGTGCCCACGTGGGTCCCACTGTGCTTCCCCTTGGCTTAGCACCCACTCTATACGGTGTGGATTCCTCCCTGGGGCGCCGCCTGCAGGCCAGGCTGGCAGCAGCACACACCCAGCCTTGGTCCCCTAGGTGACAGGAGCTCTCTCTTTCACAGCCGGTCCCCGAGGAGCTGCAGAATGGCGAGGGCTTTGGGTACGTCGTCGCCTTCCGCCCCCTGGGAGTCACCACCTGGATCCAGACCGTGGTCACGTCCCCCGACGCCCCACGATACGTGTTCAGGAACGAGAGCATCGTGCCCTTTGCACCGTACGAAGTGAAAGTGGGCGTTTACAACAACAAGGGCGAAGGGCCGTTCAGCCCCGTGGCCACCGTGTTCTCGGCAGAGGAAGGTACACACACGGCGATTGTGCTTCGGGTCCCAGCCGAGGCCCCGGCCCGGTTTGGGAGTTCTCTGTGGCCTCAGATACATGTCTTCACGGAGCCATGATCGGGGACATGGTGAGGTGCCCACATGACGTGGAGACGCGGCCGATGGTGAGCGGACGTCACGGCGGTCACAGGTCTGTTTATGGGGGCATCCTGAGCCCCGGCTGTGACAGCTTCCTCTCGTCCCGTGTGCAGGTTCCATTCCTGGTCAGGGCATGATGCCCAGGTTTCAGGTTCGGGCCCTGCTTGGGGCGCGTACGGGAGACAACCGATCGATGTTTCTCTCTCACATCGATGTTTCTCTCTTCCTCTCTGTCTCTCTCTCTCCCTCCCCTCCTCTCTCTAAAATCAGTAAGCATATCCTCAGGTGAGGATTAAAGAAAAAAAGACAGTTTACTATGTTCTCCTGGAAATGCCCTGTCTCCAGGGGCACAGGTTCCCATGGCCGAGAAAGTGGATCCACCGGAGGGGAGGCCAGGGCATGACCGTGGGCAGGTGTGACGGTGCCTCTTCAAGCTGTGGCCCAATGCATCACATCCCACTGGGACTGGGACCCAACCCATTGCTCAGCTGCCCCCCCTCCCCCCAGATATTGTACTTGTTTAGAAAATAACGCGGACGGAGGAGACACCTGTGACATTGCGGGTTCATAGGTCAGGAGCCGCTGAGCACTCTCTCCTGAGTTAACAGGTGTTGAGTGCTACCCTCGGCCGGGCGTTACCTCGGTGCCGTGTTCCAGGAGGAAAGGCCTGTGGGTGCGGTTATGATGTCTCATTTCCCTTGAAGCTGATGAAAATGAGTAAATGGGCCCAAATCCGTGCAGACGCCCCGAGCCAGGGTTTTGACCCGGGGCCTCTGCTCTGCACGGTTCTGAGCTCAGGAGACAGATTCACAGGGCCTCCTCTGCGGCCAGTTCCCCAGTCGGCCGAGCTGCCGTGCCTGAAAGCAGTAAGTCACTCAGGTTTTCTTTCTACCCCGCCCCTGTGATCCTCTCCTTTCCCAAGGAGTAGGAAGCAAACATGTATCACCAACATCTTCCCAAAAGAAACAGCTTTTCTATAGTCACAGCCAGACCCCGTTTGCAAGGCCTGCTGGGATTTTCAGGACACGCGCTGGTCTGGGGTGCCAGAGAGGGATGGTAGTCAACCGGGGAGCTCCTGGCCTGCCCACCCTCGCCACCCTCCGCACCCTGGACCTTGGAACCCGGGGTGGCCAGCCAGGAGGGGGCAGACACACCTTACCCCTCCCGCCTCCCACACTCTCCTCCTGTTCTCATTCTCCTCCACTGAGGACTTGGGTGAAGGCCTTTCTGTTGCAAATGTCAGGAAAGGCTGGTACCTGTCTATGAAAAAGGCGACAGACTTACTGGAAACATACTGGGATCTCTCACTGAGTCCAAGGAGGGGCTAAACAGAAAGCCTCTCGGGGGGCCGGGGAGGGGCTTCATCAGAGATGCCCTGGGGCCCGGACGGACTACCTCGGGCACCCAGATTGACAGGCAGGCCCCGAGTTCTCCTCGTCTTCCCAAACCAACGTTCGCATTCCTGGGAGAAGCATCTCCGAGGAATCTGTCTCTGTTGGTCGGCCGTGGTGGGGAGCTGTGTTGTTTAACAAAGAAGTGGATTCTGGGGGAGGAGTCTCCTCTCAGAGCTGTGACTGAGATGGGGAGGGGCGCCTGGGAAACCAGGATCCCTCCCTGGGGCTGTCTGTTACAGGGGGGACCTGGGACTGTGCATGTGTGTCTACACCTTCCAGAGGGCCCACCCACCATATGAGTGTGCGAGTGTGTGTGTGTGCGAGGGCCTGGGCCAGAGAAGGTGCTCGCTAAATGCTTCTGGGATGAATGAACTCTGGAGCCCTTGACCTTGGCAAGTCACAAGAGGATGATCAGCCTGACTGGCGTGGCTCAGTGGTTGAGCATCGACCTATGAACCAGGAGGTCCCGGTTCAATTCCCAGTCAGGGCACATGCCAGGAGTGTAGGCTCGATCCCCAATAGGGGGAATGTAGGGGGCAGCCGACCCATGATTCTCTCTCATCATGGATGCTTCTATCTCTCTCTCCCTCTCCTTCCTCTCTGGAGTTCATAAAAAATTGTTTTAAAAACGAAGAAGAAGAATCCGTAGCATTTGTGGGCACATGAGGCTCCCGGCAAGAGCTGCGGGTGACAATAAGGCATGGTGGTGGGTGGAGAGGACAGAGGGGAGGAGGGAGACAAGCTGGGCCTGGAGAGGGGAGGGGGGGGCAGGAGCGGGTTGCCTAGGCTACCGTGGCCCCTGAGCCAGGAGACGCCGTGGCTCTGATGTCCTCTGTCCCTGAGAAATGGAAGTGGGCCAGCGTCTCTGTTTTCACGACACGGTTCATGATGTTACATGTTTTTTACTGAGTAGTCTTATGAATTTTCAAATGTATTAACCTGCTCTCTGAAAATAAGGACTTCAGTAGATTTTTACAGTTTCCTGCCAACACTGTGTTTTGGTTCGGTGTTCCCAAGCAGAACCTACAGCGGCTCCAGCTCACGTCTGGGCCCACAGCCTGTCTTCCTCGGAAATCGAGGTGTCCTGGAGCGCCATCCCCTGGAAGCTGAGCAGCGGCCATCTCCTCGGCTACGAGGTAATTGCTCTCGGAAGCTGCGGCCTGGAGGCGGCCACATCCCTCGCTCCGTCCCTGTACGTCTTTGTAACAAGGATGTCCTAGCTAGCGTCTGGCTTTCACTGACATTTCACCAGCACGTGGTCCCATGTGCATATCCCGGGATATTGAAATGAGCTCAACAAGTTGAACGAAAATAACGTTAGTTGGGGTAGAAAAGGGAAAAATAGCCATAGAAAAGGAACTGGATCCCACGGGCACAGTTTTTGGAAGGATTGACCGAGACACGAGGGTGAGATGGGCCTGTCTGGTTTGCGTCCATGCCGTCAGGCTGGTCCTCGGCTCCCGTTCTTCCTTTCTTGGTGGCCTTGGCCCCTGTAGACGAATCCTCCTTTCCTTCCTCCAGGTACCGTCTCCTCCTCGAGCCTCCATGGCTCAGAGCCCCACTGTGTGCAGCACACAGTAGGCACTTTGTGAATACTTGTCTAAATGAGGAATTCCATCAGGGCGCCCACTGTAGTGAAAGCCGCTGGGCGTGAAGGTGGCACCTGCCGTGTTTCGGCCCCCAGGTGCGGTACTGGACCAGTGGAGAGGAGGGCTCGCCGTGCAGAGTGAAGGTGGTGGCGGGGGAGACGGCGGCCCGGCTCCACGGCCTGAGGAGCCACCTGGTGTACCACGCAGCCGTCCGGGCTTACAACAGCGCGGGTGCCGGGCCCTTCAGCGCCACGGTGAATGCCACCACCAAGAAGACGCGTAGGTATCTTGCGTGCTGGGTGGGGGGCGGCGGGAGTTTGCATCCGGAATGGCAGCTTCTGTGTGTGTGGGTAGGTGGCCGGGCCACAGCAGCCAGCCCAGCTCAGCCCCTGCAAACACAGAGCCACGCACATTTTCGTGATCCCCCAAACCGGCAGGGTGCCACCCCGGGGAGCGGGCACGGACCCCGTTTGGAAAGCTCAGTGTGAGGTGTTTAGTCAAGTACGTCCACTTTTCTCTTAAACTCTGACCAACATCCTGGGCTTGGGGTTTCTGATCAGTGTGAGGAAGTTAACATTCATGTCGAGGAATCGGGGGCGATTTCTCTTCCCCTCTCCTACGGTGTTTGAAAGACGGCGACGTAGGTTACCTTCAGAGGTGGGTCCAGGTGAGATGCTTAAACCTGACCAGGCGAGAGCGTTGCCCTGAGCCCAGTCTGTTAGCGTGCTCGCGGGGACGCACAGGTACCCAGCGTGAGCCCCCGTCACTGTCAGACGAGGGTGCAGACCCGGCCGGGTGGCTCAGTGGGTGAGTGTCAGCCTGTGAACCAGGCTCATTTCCCGGTCGGGGCACATGCCAGGTTGTGGGCTCCATCCCCAGCGTAGGACTTCGCAGGAGGCGGCTGATCAATGATTCTCTCACTGTTGATGTTTCTCTCTCTCTCCCTCTCCCTTCCTCTCAGAAATCAATAAAAAAATTTTTTTAAAGAATGAGGCTGCAGGAAGATCCAAGGGGCCGTGTTTGGGGTTCACGTATGTTTTGACTAGACGAAGGGCACAGGGTATTGGATCTGTATTGCCTGGTCCTTTCTTTCCACACAGCCATTTGAATGGCCATTGTCCTTCTCACCTACACAGATGTCCTTGTCACCTCACAGCCACCCTTCTCCCCTCACAGCCGTCCTTGTCCCCTCACAGCCGTCCTTGTCACCTCACAGCCGTCCTTGTCCCCTCACAGCCATCCTTGTCACCTCACAGCCGTCCTTGTCACCTCACAGCCGTCCTTGTCACCTCACAGCCATCCTTGTCCCCTCACGGCCGTCCTTGTCACCTCACAGCCGTCCTTGTCACCTCACAGCCGTCCTTCTCACCTCACAGCCGTCCTTGTCACCTCACAGCCGTCCCTCTCCCCTCACAGCCGTCCCTCTCCCCTCACAGCCGTCCCTCTCCCCTCACACGCCGTCCTTGTCCCCTCACAGCCGTCCTTCTCCCCTCACAGCCGTCCCTCTCCCCTCACAGCCGTCCCTGTCACCTCACAGCCGTCCCTGTCCCCTCACAGCCGTCCCTCTCCCCTCACAGCCGTCCCTCTCCCCTCACAGCCGTCCCTGTCCCCTCACAGCCGTCCCTCTCCCCTCACAGCCGTCCCTGTCCCCCTCACAGCCGTCCTTCTCCCCTCACAGCCGTCCCTCTCCCCTCACAGCCGTCCTTCTCCCCTCACAGCCGTCCTTCTCCCCTCACAGCCGTCCTCACAGCCGTCTCCCCCTCACAGCCGTCCTTGTCACCTCACAGCCGTCCCTCTCCCCTCACAGCCGTCCCTGTCACCTCACAGCCGTCCCTCTCCCCTCACAGCCGTCCCTCTCCCCTCACAGCCATCCCTTCACCTCACACGCCGTCCCTCTCCCCTCACAGCCGTCCCTCTCCCCTCACAGCCGTCCCTCTCCCCTCACAGCCGTCCCTGTCACCTCACAGCCGTCCCTCTCCCCTCACAGCCGTCCCTCTCCCCTCACAGCCGTCCCTGTCACCTCACAGCCGTCCCTCTCCCCTCACAGCCGTCCTTGTCACCTCACAGCCGTCCTTCTCCCCTCACAGCCATCCCTCTCCCCTCACAGCCGTCCCTCTCCCCTCACAGCCATCCCTGTCACCTCACAGCCATCCCTGTCACCTCACAGCCGTCCTTGTCACCTCACAGCCGTCCCTCTCCCCTCACAGCCGTCCTTGTCACCTCACAGCCATCCCTGTCACCTCACAGCCGTCCCTCTCCCCTCACAGCCGTCCCTGTCACCCTCACAGCCGTCCCTCTCCCCTCACAGCCGTCCCTGTCACCTCACAGCCGTCCCTCTCCCCTCACAGCCGTCCCTGTCACCTCACAGCCATCCTCTCTCCCCTCACAGCCGTCCCTCTCCCCTCACAGCCGTCCCTCTCACCCTCACAGCCGTCCCTCTCCCCTCACAGCCGTCCCTCCCCTCACAGCCGTCCCTGTCCCCTCACAGCCGTCCCTGTCACCTCACAGCCGTCCTCTCCCCTCACAGCCGTCCCTCTCCCCTCACAGCCGTCCCTCTCCCCTCACAGCCGTCCCTCTCCCCTCACAGCCATCCCTCTCCCCTCACAGCCGTCCTTGTCACCTCACAGCCGTCCCTCTCCCCTCACAGCCGTCCTTGTCACCTCACAGCCGTCCCTCTCCCCTCACAGCCGTCCCTCTCCCCTCACAGCCGTCCTTGTCACCTCACAGCTGTCTGTTAACCATTAGGAATATTCTACGTCCCTAGCGCTTCAGACACATACCCCAGTTCGAACCCATTTCTCTGACAGATGGGAAGGGGTGAGGAAGGACTCGCTTTTGCACACGGTGCACTCCTTACACTTGCAGAAACTGTTTTTCTTGGTTTCTTTCCATCCTGTTTTAACTCAGTAAGCGCTGGCTTCCCCGGCTCTCGGGGAAAGAGGCCGTGTGGCTTGACGGCCAGTTTCCTCGGTGGTTTCTGTGTTCACACGGAATTCCCGGGTCTGTCTGAGAACCAAGGACACCAAGCCTATAGGACTGAATGTCGTTGGCCGATGTGGCGGAAAACTTGAAATGCAGACAAAGCATCATTGTACCACTTTGGATTTTAATGAGTTTCCGTCGGTTGGGCCAGCGATATTCAGATGTCTGTCTTTGCATCTTCTGTGGAAAATCGAGTTTGGGCAACAACTTGCCGGGACAATGAGATTGCGAAAGTTTAGCAACACGCTCTTTTCATCCCCGGGGCAGCACACGTGTACAGGCAGCCACCTAACACGTAATTAAATTTTATCCTTCATAATAATTAGGGAAAGCGTGACCCGATCTCTTATTCCCAGCACCAGGCTGGGGTTAGACCACGGAGCATGTGGGTTTGCAAGTAAACTGAAAATATCATCGTCATGTGTGTTTGGTATTCCCAGCACCTATTCTGAATTAGTAAGATTTAAATAGATATCATTGCATATTCAAAGCACGGTGTCCATCAAACGTTCTGATTGCAAATATATATGCAAGCAGGTTTACCCGGCTCTTCCCCTGACTCAGGGATTGATGTGAGTACTTGGTAGGAGACGGTGGCGGTAAAACCCACGAGACACCATCCCGGGACCAGCGAGGGACTCGGTGAACTGACGCGGCCGGAGGAGGGGCTGGTTATAAATCAATAGGCCTATGGCGGCCCATGCACAAGGAGAGAAGCAAAATTTTAAAAAGAAGCAGAAACCACTGTAATATTTTCAATAATTAAGTTTATAAAAATAAAACATAGGGTGACTGAAAAAATAAAGATAAGCAAAACCCTTCATGATTGAGCACCCAGTCTGATGTGGAAACTGCAGGGGACAATAAGGAGAGTGATTATGATTTTTTTTTTATTTTTTAAATAGATTTTTATTGATTTCAGAGAGGAAGGGAGAGGAAGAGAGGGATAGAAACATCAGTGATGAGAGTATCATTGATCAGCTGCCTCCTGCATGCCTCCCTACTGAGGATCGAGCCCGCAACCCGGGCATGTGCCCTGACATGGAATCGAACCGTGACCTCCCTCCGGTTCGTAAGTCGACGCTCAACCACTGAGCCACATCGGCCGGGCACGATTATGATTTTAACGGCTGATGCTTCCACTGTTCTGTGAACGTCTCAAGTGTCGAATTCCCTAATTCTCCACTTAGAGAGAGGGCACCGAGGCGCATGCAGTCCCTGACTGTCCCCAGGTCACAAAGGAAGGAGTGGGACAGACACCCATACCCAGTCCTGTCCTCTGGGTGCCCTTTCCTTTGACACAGATACTCGTGTCTCATTCAACCATCTACCCTGTGCCCAGGACCCGGGAGGGTGATCTGAGACAGCACTGCTGTGCACACGAGGTGTGCAATGATGGAAATTCCAGCAATGGAACAAGATCTCTGGAAATTCCACAATTCATCAGGCGTCTGCATGTTGGCCGTGGCTGTTACCATGGACAAGTGTCCTACATTGAGTGGGGAATATAGAGATAATTAAAATCCCTAGCCCAGCTGGCATGGCTCCGTGGTTGAGGGCCAACCTATGAACCAGGAGGTCACTGTTTGATTTCTGGTCAGGGCACGTGCCCAGGTTGCGGGCTCGATCCCCAGTGTGGGGCGTGCAGGAGGCAGCCGATCAATGATTCTCATCATCGATGTTTCTATCTCCCTTCCTCTCTGAAATCAATAAAAACATACATATATTTTTACTAATAAAAACATACATATATTTTACTATTCAAAATCTCTAATCATCGGAACATTGTATAAAAAGAACATTGCTAATTTTTAGATTTCGTGTCAATCATTTTTCAAACATACCATGATACCCATGAAACAGAATCTCTTAAAACTGTTGGCGATATTACGGTTCCTTCTCTGTCATCCTAACCTTCGAGGTGGCTTTGGCTGCAAATCCTACTGGTGGGTTTTGTCAAGGCTTTTGTGATTGTCGCCAGAAAGACAGCGAGCACCACGCTTCAGGCGTCAAGAACTAAAACAAGGGCTTTGAGGACTCGCTGGCTGTCTGTTCACTCAGCCCTGCGCCCAGCGTGGGCCTGGGAGCCACTCATTCCATCTCGATGGGCGGCTGAAACCTACAGAAGCAGGTCAACCGGAAGTACTATAAGGAATCAAACAGACTTCCTTTTGGCTGAAAATTGTGACTTGTATCACACAGATCGTGGCTGCTCTCTTTATTCCTGTAAAATAATACAGGGATTCTCAAGGAATGCAGCTTCCGCTGAACACTTATTTTAGCTCCAACTGCGTGTGCTTTCCAAGAGCGTTTCTCTTAAACACTAAGTAGCCTCTATAATAAGATGAGTTTCTGTCACATGCAACCCAAAGCCAGCTCTCCGGAGCACCTTCCACCCGAAGGCGCCGAGGAGGAAACCTGCGGGGAAAGAAACACACTGAGGATTCTGTGTCCAGAGATCCCAAGGACGAAGATACAGGGCGAATATTCTGCTTTCTGCACCCGCACAACCAGCAGGGGCCCTGACGCTCCGCGTGGACGGGGTCAGCCGGCATCCCCAGACCATCCCGGGGGATCTCAAACTGCGCATTCCCAAAACTGCGCTCTTGATGCCCCGCCCACCCCTGTAACACGGGTCCCTTCTGCAGTCTTCCCGTCTCAGTACGTCCAATCCCAGGGCTTCAGTTGCTCAGGCCCCACATCTCAGCGTTACCCTCGATTTTTCTCTTTTCCTCGTACCCGCAACTGATGGAGAACCCGCGGCTCCCCGCTCTCGCTGCCGTCCAACACATCCCTCGCTCGGGCCAGGGCACGCCCCCTCTGCGCAGCCTGTTCCCGCCCTGGCCTGGCACCCCCTGCACACACACCAGGTCCTCCAAATGCCCCCGGGCCGGTGGCAGTCCTTGGCTCGCTTCCTCCCGCCCTCGCCTCCTCCACTCCCGCAGGCTCTGCCGCGGCTCTGCCCTCCGCCCGGGGAGCCCTGTCTGCAGGTGCCCATGTGGCAAGTTTCCCGTGTCCTCTCAACCTTTGCTCCGATGTCACCGCAGTGCCACGTGAGCCCCGGGGGCGGGGGGGGGGCAGTGCAGCCCTCGTGCTGGCACTCCTGTCGCCCTCCTGGCTCTGACCCCAGCGAGCACTTGGCGCTGTGGTTCCGCACCCGCCAGCGTCACCGCTGTCTCCACCCCGCGTGGGCTGGAGCGTGGCCCCCCGGGCAGAGACCGCCTGCTTCCATCGCCGGTGTCCCCAGCGCTCTGTCCCAGGGTCCTCGGAACAGGTGGTGGCCTAAGTGCGTGGACAGACGAGATGGTCCCCATCATCAGGGTCTGTTCCGAGGTGGCCTTGTTCGCCCCCGGGTCCCTCCTCGGGGCAGCAGTGATTCCATCAGGGCCTCCAGATTATTTCTACCAACCCGACACGCTGGGACAGTGGGCATCGCCCCCCCACAGCCCGCACCCACACCCCGACACCCCCACACCCCATACCCCATACCCCCCACACCCCCCCACGTCCCCACACCCCCACACCCCCACACCCCACACTCCCATCCCACACCCCGACCAGGGCACTGGAGCCTGCACGGCGTTCTTCCAGCTCTTCCCAGTTCCTGTCTCTGGGGCCGGGTGATGGAGGGTGGGACCGGCCCCTCTGGAACCAGGGATCCTGGGTTTGTGCCTGCCCTGATGACGACACGTGTGTCCACCTGAGAAACGAGTGTTGACCGGCTCTGTCCACTTTGCACTTGAGGTTTTCTGGCTCCGCCCGCGCGCTGGGCATCCCCCGCGGTGACCCTGGCCCGCTGCCTCCCGGGCCCCTTCTCTGCCCCAGGGACAGTGCCCTCCGAGCTCGGGTCCCTGCGAACCCCTCACTCTCCCTTCCAGCTCCCAGCCAGCCGCCGGGAAACGTGGTCTGGAACGCCACGGACGCCAGGGTGTTCCTGAGCTGGGAGCAGGTCCGAGCCATGGAGAATGAGTCGGAAGTGACGGGGTACAAGGTGAGCGGGGGGTTGGTGGCGGTCTCCGGCTCCCGCCGGGGCTTTCCATTTCCTCAGTGAGGGAGGTCGGGCTTCTGGCTACAACCTAATGGCGTCGTGCACATGTCAAGCCTTATATGAAGAAGGCTTGTCCCCAGAATGTCTGAGTCCTTAAATACAATGAAAGTGCAATAATTCTGCTCACATGGGGGTTTGGGATAAAATGTTTGTAAATGGTTTGTGTTAGTTTGCTGCTTCTGATGCAACCCAGGGACGACTTTAAAAACAATGAACACTGCCTGGCTGGTGTGGCTCAGCGGTTGAGCATTGATTGATATGAACCAGGAGGTCACAGCTCGGTTCCTGGTCAGGGCCCATGCGGGGTTTCTGGCTCAATCCCCAGTAGGGGGCGTGTAGGAGGCAGCTGATCAATGTTCCTCTCTCTCATTGATGTTTCTATCCCTCTCCCTTCCTCTCTCTCTAAAAAAAAAAAAAAAAAATCAATAAATCATATTTGAGCCTTAGGTTTGGCTCAGTGGATAGAGCTTCGGGCCATGGTTCAATTCTGATCAAGGGCACAGACCTTGTTGCAGGTTAGAGTCCCAGGCCTTGGTCAGTGCCCAGCCCTGGTCAGGGCATGTGCAGGGGGCAACCCATCGGTGTGTCTCTCTCCCTCGCTTCCACTCTCTCTAAAAATCAGTGGAAAAATATCTCCGGGGGAGGATCACCAACAACAAACATATGTAAGAAAACACAATGAGACGCATTGGCTCTGGTCCTCCGTGCGTGTCCGCGATCAGGGCAGGGGGCCTTGTCCCCAACCCGGACACCTTCCCGCTCAGCTCCCCGGGTGACCCTCACCCTCCCACACGCTGTGGTTGATGGTCCTGCCATGTGCGAACCCCAGGCAACGACCGTGGCTAGGGAGAGCTGAGGATGGGACTTAAGCTGGGTTGGGGGATAGCGAAGGACAGGGCACAAGGCCAGAGCAGGGAGTGCCAGCTCGGGCACCATGATGAGTGTGTGGGCGCGTTCCAGGTGTTCTACAGGACGAGTGGCCAGGGCGGCCTGCAGGTGCTGAGCACAAACCGAACATCCGCTGAGCTGCGACTGCCCGTCCAGGAGGGTTACGTCGTCCACGTCCGGGCCACGACGGCCGGAGGGGACGGGGCCAGCAGTGCGCCAGTCAGGATCCCGAGGAGAACCAGTAAGGGGCCAGGCCACACCCTCTCCCCCACCACACCCGCGGGGACCCCGAGTCCTCAGGGCCCGTCTGCCCACTCCTTCCCCACACACTGTTCATGGGGTGCTGAGGAAGGTTGGGGGGTGAGGGGTGAGGCAGGGGGAACTAACTCCTCGCGAGTCATGTATAATAAGGGGAAGGATAAGACAGGAAGACAGAAAAGACGTGGAGAAATAGGTAGCAAAACTATCCATTTGGATCCCCCCCCAACCCCCGCCCCGCCAAGGCTTGCCCAGTGAAGCCGGCCTGTAATGAAACCCTCCATGGATCTCAGTTGTGTGTGTCACAGAGAGGCACTGTTTTCAAAACTAAGTTGTTTTCTCAGATTCAGTGAACATTAAGTGATAGTGTATGAACAAAGCCTAGGATTGTTTAAGAAAACGTAAATACAGCCCGGCCGGTGTTGCTCAGTGGTTGAGGAGGTCACAGGTTCAATTCCCTGTCAAGGCACATGCCCTGGTTGCAGGCTTGCTCCCCAGTAGAAGGCGTGCAGGGAGCAGCTGATGAATGATTCATCATGTATGTTTCTATCTCTCTCTCCCTCTCCCTTCCTCTCTCTCTGATATCCATTTTAAAAATACTTTAAAAAAGGAAGGAAGGAAGGAAAGAAGGAAGGAAGGGAGGGGAAAGAAAAGAAAGAAAGAAAGAAAGAAAGAAAGAAAGAAAGAAAGAAAGAAAGAAAGAAAAGAAAAGAAAAGAAGGAAAACCAGTGTGTTCATAGATCCCGTTGGCAGCTAATATGTGCCCCACTGTAAACAGAAGGCGGCTGATCCTGACGTGTGGTCCTTCCTGCTCTGAGAGGAAGAGCAGGGTCTTGCCATGGCTGTGATGCAGGAGCCATATCAACCAGCTGTCTCTCACCTTGGCAGGTTCGGATGCCAGGGGCTCCCCGTCGGCCATCGCCAGCGTCCACCCCGTGTCACACTACCTGCCGGCGGTCCTGTTCGTGGCTCATGCCCTGTGGTGATAGCAACTCCCTTTTACCATTTACTGCAAGTTAATTGGTGACAAAAAAAAGTGCTTTCACGAAATGCAGTGATTATGCATGGTTGTTCCCCCCCCCCCCAACTCTGTATTTTTAACTTTCTACGTAGGTAAAATGCAAATATAATTTGAAAACAAACAGTACATCCTTTTAGGGGAACCTGAAATGCCTTAATACTTGATAAACCAAAGGACTTTATATATTATGTACTTCAGACTTTTGATATATAGGGTGTCCCCCAAAAATGTATACACACACGTTGAATAACTATAAAGGCGGTGTTTAATTAAAATACATTTCGTTTTCAAAATTGAGCTATGGGCTGTTGAGGGGTGTACACATTTTGCGGGGGACACCCTATAGGTGTTTGTAAGCTATGGTTTTACACACTGCCTGTGGGTAAAGACTCCCATCCTCCCACACGGACACGTGTATGTTTGCTGTGTCTTTTATTCATGTAGGGAATCGCATTGAATCCAAAAGTTAGGTTCCCCGTCAGAGCAGCACTGTCTGGGAGATTTGATCAGTGTTATTTTGAAAAGGGCCAGAAACGCATTTAGAAACTGCCCTGTTCTGAAGAGGGCGCATGGGATTCGAAGGAGGGTTGGAAAATGCTGACCTGGGGGCGTCAGGGGGGCTGTTTGGCCCCAGTGTCCTAGGGAGGGGGTGGGATTCTTCCCACGCCACTTTACCCACAACTCATCTATAAACCGTGGGGACGGTCACCCCCCTCCCACCACCCCCTTCCCTGCCTTGGCCCCGGGAAGGACTTGGAACAGATAAGGAAGGAGGCGTGAGCGGGCCTGCCTGGCCTGTGCAAACCTTGGTGCGAATGTGTTTACAGCAGATGCCAGGACTGCGGCGTTTTTACAGCCTGCGGCCCATTCCAGAGAGGGCTTTGTTTCATTCAGTGACACTGTGGAATTGGAAGGGTCACACTCTATCCTTCTCAAAAATTAAAAAAATAATAATAAGCATGACTCGTGTCCTTCACACCTAGGAACAAGCTCGCAGCTTTTGTTAAAACACCGTGGGCTAAAGAAGGAAGGACCTGAATCTCAGCCCACACATTAAACAAAATTCACACGATTTTTCATTTCCAATTTCGTTTCATTAAGAGGCCCTCTCTTTTTTTGGGGTGACAGAGACATTTGTTGTGTGTGTGTTTTTTAATGAAATCCAGCGGTCTATCTGAGAGAGTCGGGCAGGCTTTTTAGTTCCTGCGGTAGATTTGTGATAGAACCGGGCGAGGCCGCTGGCTCTGATGTGTGCGGTTTTCAAAGGCTTTTCAAGAACGAGACTTCAGAGCAATATGCAGAGAATAACGTGAAATCCACAGATGGAGTGTTAGACGAGGCAAAAACAATTTTTTACCTCTCTCTCTCTTTTTTTTTTTTTTTTTCCTAACAATTTCACAATTTGCAGAAACTTGTTCTTCTCTGCAGAATTCTCAGAATTGGAAGCCAACAGTTTCATGTATCAGAAAGCATAAAGCCGTGCTTTTCCGGTTAGAAATTACAATTTAAGATAAAGTCGTCCTACGCAAAGGAGAAGACTATTTATAACGTTCTCTGCAAGGTCTGTATATACTGTAAATACCGAGGAAAATCTAACCATTGCTCCTTCCGTCAGAAACAGAGGCCGCGCTCTCTCCAGTTCCTGTACGTGAAGCTACAAGTACTGGAGTGGCACCTCTTTATGACTTAGTGATTCTATGCTTCCATTTTCAACACCATTGCTCTGTGTCTATGGCGTTTCTAGCAAGAGATCTCCATGAGATGTGTACATTGTTTCATATTGAAAAGTATTAAAAAGTATCTTTACATGTCTGTGTGTGTATCCTATGGTTATCTGTATGTATTATTTTCTATCATTCTAATAAAATCTATAACAATCCAGTGCCTGTCCGTGATTTAATTATGGGGTGGTCCAAAGGAACTTTGAAAGGGCCCCGGATTGATTATATCTTTCCGCCCACTTTCCGCTTCTCCCTTTTTAACAGAGTATTTTAAGAAGTATTTGTACACCCTGCGGACTGAGGGCACCCAGCGTGTGAGACAATGCCCTCTCTATTCGAGGCATAGCAGCTGCGGGGAGGGAGGGCGGAGAGGGGAAGCAGGAAATTCACTTTGTAGAATTACGGTATTGAGTCTGTTCTGACTTTATTTGGTTGATGGCAGCTACTTGTATGTTTTTGACAAGTTTTTTTGTTTGTTTGTTTGTTTTAAAAGATTGGCATCCATTTGCCGGGCCCTGCATAGACTTTCTCTTTGGTATTGGGGGTCAGAGCCCAGCTTTTAAGCAATGCTTGTGATAGAAAAGGTTCTAAATATTTGAAAAAATACACTAGAAAAAAGATTAGTTTCTGACGAGTACTGGTACGTAGAAGATGATATGCCAGCTCTCAGTAGAACTAAACTCTCCTACCAGACTTTGCTTTGCTATTTATACACTTTTATAAGAAAAGTAGAGGCCCGGTGCACGAATTCGTACATGGGTGGGGTCCCTCGGCCTGGCCGGTGATTGGGGCCTATCAGGGCTGACTGGCCCAGGAGGGGCCACGGGAGGTTGGCCAGCTGGCTGGGGAGGGACTGTGGGAGGGCTCTAGGGCTTGTCCAGCCCTCTCGCCCCGTCCCCATTGGCCAGACCCCAGCAGTGTCTGCCCCCTGGTGGTCAGTGAGCATCATAGTGACTGGTCAACTGATTGGTCAGACACTTAGCATATTACGCTTTTATTATATGGGATAAATGGCTCTTACAGAAAGACCCCACAACGCCAATGTAAGCCTTCATTAACTGGCCTCAGCCTCATTCACTAGCTCCTTCCCTCCCTGCCCCATGAGTAGCCCTCATCCTGACTTCACAGGAACTGGTTTTTATCACCCAAATATGCATCCTCAGACGCCTCAGTCTCGCCCCTCTATTTAAATCTGATCTATCTCCTAAGTTTCTCTTCACCTACAGTTCTCCCTCCATCCTTTATTTTTAACTCGCCATTTATCAGCACAATACAGCTCATCACTCTTGGTGTGCCAGCTTTGCCTGTAAATAAATTCGGCAGCAGCCCGTGGGTAGCTCCTGTCTGTTCAGAGACTCATGAATCACCCTTAAAACCCCAACAAGTGACTCTGACTTCCAAGCCCCCCAACGAAGATATGCCTCCATCTGTATGTATGTTCATGCCCCGTGGGGCACAGAAATCATTTGGAAATAAAATTATAGTTTATTTAAGAAATAAAGTCGATCGACTAGGTACAGGGGGCTGCGAGGTGTCTCCCAGGGGCAGGGGCAGGAGCCCCGAGGTTAGTAAGGGACAAAGGGGTGCTTGTTACCGCCACCCAGAGTATCACCAGGGGTAGAACCTCTGGCGGAGCGGCCATCCCCCCAGGGTAACGTGGCTAGGGTGACACATCGCCAATGAATGGGCATCCCAGGAAAATCCGGATTCTGCTTTCGTGGGTCTGGGGCAGGGTCAGGACATGCCCTCTGAATGCCTCCCAGGAGGGGTCCACCCTGCTTGCCATGGAGCGCCTCTGGAAAAGGAGGGGCCCCCTCTAACTGGCCAGCGGGGCGGTGCACATAGCTTGCTGTGGAGGCCTCCACGGTATTCACGGGTCAGCGTAGGGGCATGGAGTGTGCGTGCCGGGTAGCAGCCCCCGAGACTGCAGGGCGCCTGTGGGAGCACAGGTCCTCCGATGCCAGGTATTAGATGGAGACATGAGAAGCCACAGGCACAGACAGGAGAGACTATTGTAGACGAGGCAGCCGCTGCTACTGTAGGAGCCGTCAGACAAAGGAGTTCTTCAAAGCAGCCGCACACGGCTGGCCCGTGGCACCTTGTCCACATGCTCCCACGAAGGAGGCCTCATGCCCCGGAGTGACTCTCCTGCTACATCAACATCAACAGGCCACCCGAGGGTGCGCCAGCGCAGGGCGTGTATTGCCACCGAGTCATTGCGCTCACACCTGCGTAGGGCAAAGGGGCCTTTCCCCTGGTGGTACTGCTGTGGCCTCGCCTGCACGCATGCGTATGGAGAGCTGGCCTTGATCGTCCGGTGTGCGCTGATGAGGGTTCCCACAGTGCCACGCGGAACCCCGAGGAAGCTGCGTGTGCCACCGGGTCCTCGGGAGAAGTCGGACGTGGACGTGACCGGCCCTCCCCTCCCCACTCCACCTGCTGCCTCTCCATTGTCTGCAGCCACCGTTCTCTGAAGGGGAGTTCATCTTGGCGATCAGGACCGGCCTCGGGGGAGCCCGGATGTCTCTTCCGTTGCTTTCCCTGTAAAGGGAATTACCAGGCCCTACAGCTGTGCCCGAGGTAGAATGCGAAACACACAAGGCTGGCTGGCGGTCCGGGCTTATTATTTAATCATCCTCAGTCTCCTAATGAAGCGTGGCCTGTGGCATGAAGGAGCACCAGGCCCAGGCATCACGGGGCAGGTGTTCGAAAGGCATCGGTAAGCACTTCTGTGACGGGCTAATGAGCGCCCTAATCCATCCTGCAGAACAGTCGCCATCTCTTCTTCCTCATGAGCTGCGGATGCATTGGGTAACGCAGCTTATAACGTGTTCCTGCCAACTTTCACGAAGTGTGAGTACCCCCAAGGACGAAATGCTACGAATGTGTCTTTCAAACATGCCAATAGGTGTTTTTATGTTTGTTTGTTTTTTTTTAATAAAAGACAGCTTGTAATCAAGGCTTAACACTTATTTATAGAGGATAGAGTCAACTTGTAAATATTTATATTTGTGCAAATTCTTTACTTGGAGATGCAGAACAGTAAGTTACGTAGTTCGAAGGCTGAGTCATGATTAGTGTCATTCCTGTGTCAGGAAGCTACTTAGCAACTAAAATGAGTGGCCCATTCTCCCACCAGCCTCACCACGGTGTTGGGTAAAAACTCAGCCCCAATTACCTCTCCACAAGCACGTATATTCCTCTTCATTTATTCTGTCCAGCTTAATGGAGATGTAATTGACATGTGGCACGGTACAAGGTTAAGATGCAACCTTAAGGTGTAAGGTTAACATGTAAAAACGGGATGATCTGGCAAATGTATCCATTGCGTACAGATCCCACCATAAGCTGAGCTCACACCTCTGTCACTTCACATAATTCCCATGTTTGGGGGAGTGATAACATGTAAGCTGGAAATCATGCACTTGTTATAGCACGTTTAGCCTTAAACATCTTTGAGTGGTGCACCGTCAGGGTGGCTCAGTGGTTGAGTGGTGACCTATGAACCAGGAGTTCAGGGTTCAATCCCCGGTCAGGACACATGCCTGGGTTGTGGGCTTGATCCCCAGTAGGGGGTGTGTAGGAGGCAGCCGATCAATGACTCTCTCTTATCATTGATGTTTCTCCCTCTCTCCCTCTTCCTCTCCCTTCCTCTCTGAAATCAATGAAAACATTTTTTTTTTTTAAGTTACATGGGAATATCAACTGGGCTTCGTGACGTCAGAAACTCGGAGACCGGGTCCCCAGGGCTCAGAAGATAGTAAAGCAGTTTAGTAGGGGAGGCCTGGAAAGGGGTCATGAACCTGGGATGGAGCTCTGGGTCCTGCACTTGTTGGAAGTGGGCTGGGGAAGGACAGAGCTAATAATTGGCCTTCGGCTCGTCATCCCAGGAGGCTCACTTGGTAAAAGGGGACACAGGAGAAGCGTCATGGGTGCAGGCCTGCGCTGGAATAGCCGTTCGCTTTGACACGAGCTGGAGCCTGAAGAGGCCCCTGTGTGTTCTGTGCGGGGCTCGCGCCTGAATGACGTCAAACCCTAGTCGCAGGCCAGCGCACCTCCAGCACAGACTTTTGTTATCGGGAAGGAATTCGGGCACACTGAGGCTGCCGAGCACAACTTCTAACAAAAGAGCCACGTTGCCGGTAAACTGAAGAGAGACTGTGCCGGGGGCAGTGGGAAAACATCGCAGGACAGTGAGTGTGGCCCTTGGAGAGTGAGCGCCCGTCGTAAACACACGGGGATGAAATTTTAACCCGTCAGATACGCAAACCTGCGCTCTCACCCGCTCTGCTTTTCAAAATGAAAGGAGCGTGAAGTGCCCTTCGTGGGGGCGTGTTTCACAGGGGCCTGGTGGCGTGGACACAGCAGGCCCTGCACAGGAGCGGCACCTCCTGTCGCTCGTACAGTGTCCTGTGTGGGCATTGTTTCCGAGTTGTCACGTTGGTCCTCCCATGTGTGACTGTGTGATTAGTTGTGTGTTTCTTTTTTTTTTAATACATTTTTATTGATTTCAGAGAGGAAGGAAGAGGGAGAGAGAGACATCAATGATGAGAGAGAAGCATTGTTAGCTGCTGCCTCCTGCACGCCCCCTACTGGGGATCGAACCCACAACCCAGGCATGTGCCCTGAGCGGGAATCAAACCGTGACCTCCTGGTTCATAGGTTGACGCTCGGCCGGGCAGTTGTGTGTTTCACTTTGAGCTTCTCTGCCATGTTGTTGACTCGGTGAAGCTAGCTGACTGATTTATCAACTCCGTGCAGGGAAGCCGCTGTGCTTTACGACCTCCGCCGTGTTGTCTGCCCGCGTTAATGAACCGTGAAGGAGGGTTTACAAACCTATTAAGACAGCAGCGCACGGCATCCCTGATTATCCCCGAATGACAAGGCCTCTCGGTAATAGACGCCCGGAACCCTAAACGCTGAAGGTCCCATTCCCGTCCACAGGACACGAGGGATGGGAGGTGTGGCTTCGCCATCACGCACCACCAAGCTCATTTCCGAAGCTCATTCCTGACGAATTCACTTCCCAGATAGTTGGAACTGCACGTTTCCAGAGCTACAGTTGTCTGGTTCAAGCCCATTCATTGTACAGAATTAAAAATCCGAGCCTGTAACTTCCTAGAGGTGGGGCGTGCCTCCGACCCCTCTCTCCTGGGGAGCAAAGGTTGCATCCCCCCACAGCTCCCTGCTTCTTTGTTCCTCACCCTTCTCTCATGGCACACGGAGCGGGGCCCTCGGAGCCACATCCGAGCTTTCCTTCTGCCCGAGGGAGTTTTACTACGACCTCCAGCATCTCCGGAGACACTCAGGGGCAGAGGGCGTGGCGATGGGGAAGGTCTGTCTCGAGTTCCTCGCTGCAGCACCCCACCTTGGACGAGGGTTTCATCGGGGTGTGAATGCCCACGCTGCTTCCAGCTATGTTCGTCGCCTCTCTCGCCGTCTCCTTTTTTTATCGGTAATTTTACCCCCATTAGAACAAAAGGGGATGCGTTCTCCCTTTATGATCAGTAGCCCCGTTTTCACTGTTCTCCCAAATTTAAGCCCAAACCCAATAGCAACAGAGAGGTCTCCTAAGTACCAAGAGCCCGCCAGAGAGGCTGAGCTGGACAGCTTAGGCCCCCTTCTGGGCAGCAGGCCCCCAACGGCCTCCTCTGGTGGGATCCCCGATGGGCTCTCACGTGGGAGCGTCGGAAGCTTGTCTCCCGGCCACGGTCCGTCAGAAAACCAGACTGGGCAATCAATAGCGACATATTTAACACTGGACAGGAAGCTGTTGATATAAATCCCACTTCAAAAGAGAGGGATTTTTTCAGAGGAAACACAAACCAGAATGTCCCCCTATAAAAAGGAAGGTTCTATCTTACAGCTTCTGAAACTCTATTTCAAACGTGGACTTAAAAATGCATTCATTACACCCCGGCTGGCGTGGCTCAGGGGTGGAGCGTTGACCTATGAACTAGGAGGTCACGGCTCAATTCCCAGTCAGGGCACATGCCCGGGTTGCGGGCTCGATCCCCAGTAGGGGGTGTGCAGGAGGCAGCCGATCGATGGTTCTTTATCATCACTGATATTTCTACCTCTCTCTCCCTCTCCCTCTCTCTTCCCCTCCCTCTCCCTTCCACTCTGAAATTAATAATTAAAAAAAATATTTCTTAAAAGTCCATTCATGACAAAATCAGCAGAACAGCACCCAGGGTGAAAAACGGCCACGGTTTGGGCCCAATCTGCTCTGTGGTTTTCTGCTCCACAGCCCTCTCCCTCCATGGCCATTTCTCCTGAGAATCAAGGATCAGATGCCTGTTCAGCTTATGCTGTAATAATAATTAAGCACGCATTTCCCCTAAAAGACACATTTGACATGTTTTTGCTTATGATGGCCTTGCAATGCCCCTTTCCCTGGTGGAGCTGTTTGACTTTAAAAACCAGTGCCATCCGAATAATCCTCCGAATCTAATAAAGATTCCATCAGCGTAACATTGTTATCCGTAGGCAGAAAGAGCCAATTCAATTACGGCGCCGGTTGAAAAATTGAAAGGCTTTTTAACTCGCGGGTGGAAAAGTTGTAGTACATATTAAAGCGGTTAGTACAGAATTCGTGCATCCAGGCTAACAAATGCTAATACGTTCCTTTGTTACCCTCTAATTTATATGATTCATGGGAGCCTCCAGCCGGCGAAGCTGGTACTAAATTTCATGTGCATTAAAAAAGAAGCAAAGCAATGAATTGTGAAGCTATTAACACTGGGGTCTGCTGCCATTATTAAGCCCAGCACACCCCATAGGGTCGTGCCACGGCTTCCTCAGAAGCCCCGAGAAAGGTCATCGGAGCATCCTGGGCGCTGGCAGGGAGCTGAGACCAGTGCCCGCCGCACCCCAGGGGCACCGCGTCTAATAACCACAGATCCGCCGTTCCCGCGCTGCAGGTACAGCGGATGCTGCCCCCGGTCACACGTGCTTCTCCCTGCAGTAATTACAGATTAGCGGGGAGCGGGGAGAGAGGTAATACGGGCTCCTCTGCATGTTTGCCTTCCCTTGAGCAGACGGCTGGCGCTCCCAAGGCAGAAAGGGCCACAGGACGTCCTGGGCGCGCGGGTAGCACAGGTTGAATAACTGGAATCTGTTCGTATCTTCTTACGGGCGGTGGTGTTTTAAGGGCTGCAGGACCAGCCTGTGCATCTTCCGACTTAAAAGCTGCAACAGTGAGCCCCCTGGATACAGTACAGTAACATCTTAAGGACTCACGTGGGGTGTAGAGGGGAAGGAAACAAAGACAACACCCACATGACTGCTGGCTCCGGACACAGGATCACATCTAATGGTTAACGTTTGGAGATGTTGCAGGGGCTTTAACGGAGGTTATAGTTTGTGCAGCTGAGAAGACCAACAGGGGGAACAAAACCCAATTTCAAGTGGTTACGGTCGATCTGGACCCACGGTTTTCTGTGGCTTCTTGTCGCTGCCCCCGCACTTGACTTTGACCCTGCGGTCCTGGCCCCAGAAGGAAATATTTAGCTTTTGCCAATTTTAAATCCTTCTTCAGCGTTACCATTGTGTTATTCCGGTGCCAAGCAGTTAGAGTCCATTCAACAACTTTTTGAGTGCCTAGGACAGTGGTCGGCAAACCGCGGCTCGCGAGCCACATGCGGCTCTTTGGCCCCTTGAGTGTTCTAACGCCACTTCTTCAAAATAGACTCGCCCAGGCCGAAAACCGACTTCTGCACGTGGGCCACGAAGTTTCAATCGCCCTGTACGTGCGCGTCCGCGCGTGGTATTTTGTGGAAGAGCCACACTCAAGGGGCCAAAGAGCCGCATGTAGCTCGCGAGCCACGGTTGCTGAACACTGATATAGGCCATGTTGGGGGCTTGGAAGACACAGCTATTATTTGATGGGATATAAAAGATAATAAAATAAGGTTCCTGAGCCCCAAGATTTTGCATGCTCAGTAACAGTCTAAATTTCACCTAGACAGAAACTTCCTTGTACGGACAGAAAAATGTCTACCATTGATAACGGTATCACATCCATTTTCCCAAGGAGTTGAGGGCCAGAGTGTGCGAAAGATATCCCCGGTAACCAGATGTTCGTCCCTTCGTGCTGCCTGTTAAGTAGGTTTAAAGGAAACGGCACCTTTGGAATTGTGGGGAGCAGCTACAGTGCTTGGACAGGTTCAAGCCTCGGACTGATGAGAGGGCACAGTCCTCTCGTGGCCACGTGCAAGTCCCAGCTTGGAGGGCAGAGCCCTCCCAGCACAATGATAGCCAACAGCTGTAGTTGTCAGCTTGAACCTCTGGTCCGAACACATGGCCCCACGTGCCTGAATGATATAGGCTGCAAGTAAACAAAGCTTGATCAGGTGCATGTAACTGAGTAGGATCGAAACTCACGAGAAGGTTGTAAACATCTTGACCACGCCCTTCCTTTGCCTCCTGGAAATCTGGCTATAAAACAAAGACACGGCTTGTGGGCGTCGGTGCTGTCTCTCCATGAGGGAGCAGCGTCCCACCCAGACCCAGCTTTCCTCCTCTTGTCTGTCTTTTCTAAGCCTTTCAGCCACCCCCTCTCAGGGTCACCCTTGGCCGTTCCGGTGCGGCACATGGAATTATGAATTCTTTGTATTGTGGACGCAGCCCTGTGGGGCGGGGATAGCTTTAACCCTTTGCACTCGCTTGCTTTTTTCTCGATTCCTTTATTCTAATGCTAACCGTGTCGAGTCACACTCAACATCCGAGTGCAAAAGGTTAAGTCAGGGCCAGGGGTGAAGGTAATGCCCAGCTGTGTCTCATTACATTTACCCTCGCAAACTCCGTGCATTTCCCATACACCGTGGGGTTCCTGGGGCCGTCGTTTCCTGAGGCTGCTGTAACCACGCCACCAACTGGGCTATTGATGGCACAGACACATGTCTTCTCCTGGTTGCAGAGGCGGGAAGTCCCACATCAAGGCGCTGCGGGCCAGGCTCCCTCGGGAGGTCCTAGGGCAGGAGTGCCTTCACGTGAGTCCAGCACCCCGGGTGTTTCTTAGCTCGTCCTGCAGACCTCCAGCCCCGACCCCCTCCTCATGTGGCCGCCTCTCCGTTCCCATTTCCCTGAATCGTCACCGCCTCATGAGGACACCAGGTGTTGTTAATGCTGGAGGCTGTGCATATGTTTTGGCCGTAAGCCACATGCGGCTCTTTGGCCCCTTGAGTGTGGCTCTTCCACAAAATATCTGTGCGATTGAAACGTACAGTGCTATTGAAACTTCGTGGCCCATGTGCAGAAGTCGGTTTTCGGCTCTCAAAAGAAATTTCAATCATTGTACTGTTGATATTTGGCTCTGTTGACTAATGAGTTTGCCGACCACTGTGTTGGGGTGAGCGGGAAAGCTCTGTACCTGCCTCTTAATTTTGCTGTGAACCCAAAACTTCTCTCTAAAAACATAAAATCTGTTTTTTAAAAAACATTTTTATTGATTTCAGAGAGGAAGGGAGAGAGAGAAGGAAACATCAATGATGAGAGAGAATCATTGATTGGCTGCCTCCTGCACGCCCCCTCCTAGGGATCGAGCCTGCAACCTGGGCATGTGCCCTGGCTGGGAATCGAACTACGACCTCCTGATGCATGGGACGGAGCTCAATCACTGAGCCACACTAGCCAGGCTTCAGACCCTTCGAATCGATCATTTGTTTGAGTACATTGTTGGTATAAGTGACAGAAGAAATTCAGTAGCCTGGATGCAAAAAAAAAAAATTTAAAATTAAAAAAAGAGCTTTGTAATCTGGGAGGTCCTGTGACAAAAACAGCCTTTTCTGTGACCAGGATGAAGAACAGATATACACCCTCACCAGTCAAGCTAGACCAATGGGAAACCTTGCTTGACTTCAGTTAATGAGCTCCATCCTCCCGAGGAGTAACCTTCCTTGTGTACAGATGTGGTCAGCCGCACTCTCACTCACAATGCCATAAAGCACCAACGGTGTCCTTATCCATCCGGAGCCTTCATTATCCGTCCTCCTAACGGCACCCGCTCTGTCAGCTGGTGACAGGCAGAGGGCCCCATCCCATTTCCTTGTATAATCTGGTCTCATCGCTGTGACCCCGATCTGCCTCCGCTCACTTCTCTTTTTCATCGCTGCCGTGAGTGATCTAGGATCACGTCCACCCAGACATGTACACAAGCCCGGAGGGGTCCTCACTTCCACGCGTCTCCTCGTACCTTGCATCACTGTTGTCGTTTTGAGCGGGACTGACAGCAGCGAGGCCCGGGCTGCTTCTGCTGGTAATTCCTCCAGCACCCAAGGCAGTGCTTGCTGCACGGACGGTGCTTGGAATTGGCCCGAGTGAATGAATAGCTGTACTTTGCAGGGAAAGAAAATCTCATCGGTTTTAGGAAATTGGGCTATTGCGGGGGGGGGGGGGGGGGGGGGGGAGGCTATCCTTTCTCGTTTTTCATACACAGGTTAGAGCTAATTTCCCATAAGCAGTCGATACCCACTCTGAATTTTGAAAGTAAGTGCATCGCTTTCTCATCTTTAAATGGAATTAAAATAGTACTTATCTCTTCAGCTATTTTAAAAAAATATATTTGTATTGATTTCAGAGAGGAAGGGCAAGGGAGAGAGAGAAACATCAATGATGAGCATCATTGATTGGATGCCTCCTGCACACCCCCTACTGGGGATCGAGCCTGCAACCTGAGCATGTGCCCTGACCAGGAATCGAACCGTGACCTCCTGGTTCATAGGTCAACGCGTCAATGCTCAACCACTGAGCCACGCCGGCCAGGCACCTCTTTGGCTATTAAAGGGACTAAATAATTCAGTGTACTGGAAGTGCCAGGAACAGGGAGGGCTCCCAGCCATAGAGGCGTCCGGGGGCGGGGCAGCCGGAAGGGCCCCTCCAGGGCACAGACAGTCTCTTCACAACACGTCCGCATGCCCTGGGCGTCCCCGTGACTGGCCACCTGGCCAGATACAGCCCGAATTAATGTACTAGGTCGGCTGCCAGCACTTAGCCAAGGTGTGGTGATCGCTTAAAGTGATTGCAGATTCGATGAAACATTTCACGTGGGACTCCACGCAGCCCCGTTATGTTTCTGAGGCCAGCGAGCCATGAACATGACGAATGCGGTGACCTGCTCATGCCCGAGGTTCCCGCCGTGCCGCCGCGGGAATGGCGCTGTGGCCTCCAACACCACGTGAGGGGAGCCTCCGGGAGGTTAATTGACCACAAGATCAATATGCGGAAATAGTATGATATGGTTACTAAGAAAAAGCCATTCCTTTTCCATCCGAAGGCTCCTGGAGAAGCGCGTATTCCAGCGAGAGCTCGGGGAGACGCTGGTCGGGTCTGCGCTAAATGTAGAATGGCCCTCCCAGCTGTGTGCAGTGTGCATCCATCAGGACGCTCTGGAGAAGGAGGGTCAATACAGGAGCCTGTGAAAAATGCCGTTCACGGTCAACGGAATTCATAAAGAAACCCTAGGCCTGTCCAGCCGGCCGGTGGGGCTCAGTGTCTGAGTGTCAACCTGTGACCAGGAGGTCACGATTCGATTCCAGGTCCTGGCATGCGCCCTGATCCCAGGCTCGGTCCCCAGGGTGGGGTGTGCAGGAGGCAATCGATCAGTGATGCTCTCTCACCATGGATCTTCCTATCTCTCTCTCCCTCTCCCTTCCTCTCGGAAATCAATGGAAATATATATTTAAAAAGTAACCGTAGGTCTGAGAGGCAGAGAAGGTTTGAGGAGAAACTCAGAGCCGAGGATGGTGCCGAGGAGAGGACTGGATGGAATTCCGGTCAGATGAGCAGGGCTAGGGAAAGGCAGAGGCAAGCAGAGGGAACACGGTCTACGTCCTGGTAAACGGGCGAGTCCAGTGTCCACGGAGGGTTCCCAAGGAGGCTGGGTGGGGGCAGCGGGACCTCTGTCCCATTGTAAAGACCTGATCGCTCACTTTTGAGCAAGTCTCCATTGACTTGAAGGATGAAAGTTTGGAATAAATAAAAACCCATGTGGATAACGATCAGAAGAGCAGGTTTTATTATCACCACTGCGAATAAAACACTTTCTCCTGGCAACGGACCAAGAGTGCATGCCCAGATGGTGGGAAAACCTTGAAATCACTTTTTCCTTAAAAAGCAAGATCCTAAAATTGGATTAATTGTCCCCGCAGCCTCTTTGAGTCATGTGACCGGCCCCTGGTGAAACCTGGCTGTGGGACCGGTGAGCTCCCCCCACAGACAACATTTCACATGGACTGTCACGGCTCGGAGCTGGGCCGTAAGCAGGCCCTGTGGGACTCCCTGGGGAGAGGGCTATTGGACGCCTCTGCCACATTCCTAAGGCCTTCGTCCCGTGAGCCACTTCCCTCGGTGACCGTGCCCCATGTCCTATCCTATAATGAACCACAGCAGTGAGTGCGGCCGGCAGAGTCCTCCTGGTGAGTCACAGACCTGTAGGGGTCTGAGGATCCTTGACTAAGGTGACCAGATCGTCCCGCTTTTGGCGGGACAGTCCCGCCAAAACGGGACGATCTGGTCACCTTATCCTTGACCCAAGTTCAGTCTTCTAGTTCCTTGCTCCTCACTTTCGAAGGTGACCTTGTATGGCAAAGCCATTCATCCAGTCCATGGAAATTTACTGAGCACCTACTATGCGCTGGGCACCACGCTGGAGTCTGGGAATACATTTGTGAATGGGACCACGTGGCACCTGCCTTGGCGGAGCTCGGGTTCGACGGGGGCTGAAATAGATGAAAGCAAAGACCTACTTTCCTTCAGCAAGTCCTTTCCTTCCCGGGGAGGGAAGCTTGCCAACCGGTCATGGAACAGTGAATAAAGGGCAGCCGCCGACAGGTGAGTGCATGGCTCTCTGTTTCCCCTAGAAAAAAGGTTAATTAGGTTGTTAAGGGCAGCGTACGATTTTAAAGTCCAGCAGAGACGAAGGCCGTGGAGGCTGATGCTGAAATGGTTCCTGTTCCTTCTCCTAGCCGAGTTTTCCGGGCCTTCCCCACACTCCACCGGCAAGAGAAAATGACAGACGTCCCCGCGTATCACAGCTGGACACTCGGCAAGTCCCAAGGAGGAATCTGTAAGGGGGAACACAGCACGCCGGGGAGGGTCATCGGTTTTTCAAGGCGACTTCACCATTCTGGAAGTAGTGAGGTCACGGGTCCCAGTTGAAAGGCAAGTGTGGGTTTCGAAAGACACCGAGTGAGGAAGTAGAATGGTAGCGCCGTGGCCTCTTTGGAATTGAACAGTAACTGCCCTGGCGTGTTGGGAATGGAGACGGCTCGCCCACCCTGGCTGCTTTCTGCACAGGTTTTCTGGGTGCGATTCAGCCCCCAGTGTTTCTTTTCAGATGTGATTGGAACCTATTAGCCCGGCTCCCTCTGCTCCCATCTGCAGAGAGCGGGGAGGTTTCAGTGCCCTGCACCAACCAGCAAATATCCCCTCCTGTTGGCACCAGCTTGTGGGGGAGACGGGAAACTGGATGGCGCAGAAGGGCCACCGTGAGCCAATTCCCCTCAGCGACTGCGGTCTCGCTGGAGCCCGTGTCTCGTGTGTTATGGACGCCCATCGTCTCCCGTGCTCTCTGCCTTTGATGCCTCATCAGGTCTGAGAGGGGCACTTCCCCGGGTTTAGGAGTAGCCGGGACGGGCACGTGGCTGCCAATGCCCTGGGCGCCCTGGCGTTTGTCAGGACTCGTCTGTGCTCAGGATTTAATATGCAGATGGGACATAAATCTGGCTTTGATTTCTAGACATTTGACAGATTAGTTAATCTTGCGTGACTATAAGTAAAATACAGTGTTCGCTCGGTTTTCTCTCCCTGCACACGCGTCTTTCAGGCATGCAATCATTTGAGGCCGTGGTGGTTGTAAATTCACAACTGTTTTGAATTAGGCTTGAACGTGTGTTTGTTGCCTAAAATTTTGAACAGAAAAAATCCGGTCAAGAGAGATTGAGAAAGCCATTGAATTAAAAAGCACTGAAGCCTGGCCGGTGTGGCTCGGTGGCTGAGCGTCGACCTGTGAACCAGGAGGTCACGGTTCGATTCCCGGTCAGGGCACATGCCCGGGTTGTGGGCTCGATCCCCAGTGGGGAGCAGAGCGTGTAGGAGGCAGCCAATCGATGATTCTCTCTCATCATGGATGTTTCTATCTCCTTCTCACTCTCCCTTCCTCTCTCTGAAGTCAATAAAAATACATTTTTTTTTAATAAAAGGAAACTTTCTCTATTTACTTGCTTTCTACATGCATTGATTAAGGACTTCGAATTGCACACTGAGATTCATTTTGGTGCTCACATGAAAATCCCATTCACCAAAATCCCGGCTCGGGGGTGCCAGTGTCGGAGCCCGGCCTCAGACCCCGCACTGCAGTCCGATCTGTGTCTGTGCTTAAACCTCTCCTACTGGAAGGTCGTTTTTCATCGTGTGTCCTTAGAATGCTGCGGACTTCTCAGTTAGAGAAGAATGAGATTAAACAGACAGGTCCACTGGCTGTGGAAGCGTTATTTACCAATGTTTTCTTTCTCCAGCACAAAATGAAAATGAATCAAAATGAGAGCGACAGCAGAACGTGGGGAATAGCCATGCTTTAAAGGGACCTCTTTGCACAAAGCAGAACAACCCTTTAGGAATAAAACATCCAAGGTTTTCGAATGCAATCGTGTAACAGGGCTGCAAATCCTTTCATCAAAATTGTTTCTGAAGTTCAGGCGTTTTATACCCCTGTGCAGTGGCTCACGTGTATTGACCGTGCACTTGGGCCAGGCCCTCTGTTAAAGGTGTGTGTCTGTCTGTGTGTGTGTGTGTGTGTGTGTGTGTGTGTGTGTGTGTGCAGGTACCAGACTCAGAAATGCTCTTCTTAGCATCTACTAAGAGGCATAATTAACAGAGAACCGTTCAAAAGGATAATTTATTGGCATGTAGGTCCCATAAATGGAGTGTAAATTATTACATTCCAAAGCGACAAATGGAAGCATTTGTTGAAAAACAACTATCTAGAAACTTAAAATATATGGATTAGAATTATGTTAGCACAAATTGAATCTAAAAACATGATGTTTGCCTCCATTCTTTAGCAATATGGGAAGTGTTATCCCAAATAAATTTAAGACTCTGTTTTAGTGGAGGATAATTCTCTATGAAATTCTAGGTTCGTATATATTGGGCGCCTCCCCCCCAAAAAACACAAAAAACAACAACAAAAAACGTGATTTAGAGAGTAAAAGTCATTGTTAAGGTACTGTATTCAAAATAAAATTGTGTCTCACCACATACTCTATATTATAAACTGAATCTACTGTAAGTAGTCTTATTTTACGCCAAAGTCCAGCTGATCTAATTACTAATCTATGAGCAGACATGTTTCCCTCGAAAGTGGTGCCAAAATGTTGCCACAACTGCATCCAGGTCACACGCACAGCAAATCACATCGCGTGGCATCGGACAGGTGTTTCATCAACTGGTGTTGGCTGAGAAGTAGGAACTTTGATGAGGGAAACCCAGAATCGGTGTGTCAGGGGATGCTACAGATTCTTAAAACCGCAGCATTAAACCCAGCCCATTTCCAGGATTAGTGTGTGTGCTTGGGGTTCTCTCTGGCTCACTCTTTACAAATCCACCAGCCAGAGGCGTGGTGTGAAATCCTCCTGTTCTAAGTCCTGCTGGTGTTGGGGCTTAACCACGCTCTCCACCTTGCTCTTCAGTCCCGGCCCCTGCATTAGCCCTGTGACCGCCAGCGAGACTGTAACTTCTTAAAGAACAGAAAACGTACTTTTCTTTGCCTCTTCCAAGATGTCTGTCCACGGTCCTAGTGGTGTTGTCTCTGTGCCCCAGGACTACACCGTGTTCCCAGTCATTCTCCGTGGACCCACCTCACCGTCTTCTCTGACATGTTCCCTCTCCTATAGCCTCACACCAGGTTTCTTCCCATCCCCCTTCCGTCTGCCTGAATCGACAATCCTCTGCCGAGTTGGTGCTCTCGCCCACGTCTGCCGGAACCGTTCACGGTTAATGTTTCCATCCCGACCTTGCCTCATTCCCTGGAAGGTGGCCACCTCCGCGGTGGCTGGTCTCATGGGGGTTTTACATGGTAACCCTCTGGTGGGTGACGCTGTTCTCAGCATATGCACGCAATGTTAGGGCTCAGCGATCTAGAAAGAGAGATGCATGATGAGGGGTGATATTGGATTTAAGAATAAACTTCCTTTTTTGAAAGAAATGGGTGAGTTACAAACGTTGTCTCATTTTTTCCTAGAAGAATTTTTCAAATTACGGAGTCACTAGCCCACAAAAGCTTCAATTTGGTTCTTCGCAGGGACTTGTACGTAGTTAGATATACCGAAGTCACCTGTAGAACTTTGAGTTCATGAAAGTAAGAATTCCATTCCCAAGCTCGCTCAGCTGAGGTGCAGCTACCTCTAATCGTCTGCAAAGATAAACATTGGGAAAGAATATATCCCAAAGAATGGCTTCTGATCCCACTAGGAAACAGCGCCTTGCATGTGTTTTTGCACGTTGTGATGGCAATTTTGAAATATGTATATTTCTGGCTCTAAGCACAATTCTAACTATATATTTTTTAAAACTTTTGATAGGACAAAAAAATAAAAGAAGAAAAAATTGGAAAATCGTTTATTTTTCCTCCGGTGAAATTACCTTGGTTCCTTACTTGGGACGTATGCGGATTCCAGCCTGCATTCAAATACTCGAAACTCTGTTCACTCCAACACTCACCCCTCTACCTTATAAAGTCTCCAGGCGCCCAGCAGAACACTGGGAAGCCTTCCCAGAATCCAGGGATGCAGAATTCCCAGCGGGGTTTGACCAAGTGAGGCCTAAATGAGAATGTCTGAGTGTTTTTCACTCCTAACCATCCCGGGGGTTTCTTGAGCGGAGTGCGCTGGCGGGCGTGTGTGTGCACACAGGGTGTCCCCCGGGGTTCCTTGTTGCGCTCCTGGTCTGGGTTTCAATGGCACTTGTCACCTGCAGTGTCTGTGTCCTGGTACCCAGCAGCTCCATCCTTGTTGCTATGGCGGCCGGCAGACGGGGTGGGGGGCAGCGGGGAGTGGAAGAGGCAGCCAGGCTCCCTGTGCCTCCCTTACCTTTGAAGGAACCCACGGCGGGGTCTGCTGTGCGGTTTCGGATTTTATTCTCACAACTTAAAAAAAAAAAAAGGTTTTGTGATTCATTCCAAAGAAATAATTGGAGCATTGCCAGAGTCTCAGTGACAAGAGGAGACAGGATGTTTATATTCCGGGGTGCAGCGGGCATGTTACCTCGAAAAGTACTCTACCTGTGCCACTGCTTTCATCTTGGATTTTACATCAATGCGGGGGGGGGGGGGGGGGGGGCGGGGAATAGGGCAGAATCCATGTCAAACAATTGAGATAAGCTGCTTCTCTGGGTAAGGTTAGGCCCGTGGTCGGCAAACTGCGGCTCTCGAGCCACAGGCGGCTCTTTGGCCCCTTGAGTGTGGCTCTTCCACAAAATACCACGGCCTGGGCGAGTCTATTTTGAAGAAGTGGCATTAGAAGAAGCTTAAGTTTAAAAAATGTGGCTCTCCAAAGAAATGTCAATCGTTGTCCTATTGATATTTGGCTCTGTTGGCTAATGAGTTTGCCGACCACAGGGTTAGGGTAACAAGGAAGCCCGAAGCTTAAACGCTCTCTCTGCACCGCCCCAGGCTCTCCGTGAAATGACGGAAAGAATAAAGAGCGACAGAAAGCAAGCGTGGGGATTCCCACCCCTCCTCCAAATGTGGGGGAGCATCTGAAAGCTAACGCATCCGAGGAGGGCCAGGCCCATCCCTGGTGGACGTGTCCCCAAAGGACGAGCCCACAGACAGTTCTCTGGAGGCAGTCTCCAAGTCAGGGGGCAGCCAGTGGTCCACACACCAGCCCCCGCCCCGGATACAGACACATCCTTGACATTTAAGGCAGCGCAGCCCAGCCTGGCTGGCCACCTCCCCAGCACAGCCCCCAGCCCGGCTGGGACAGCGAACCGAAGAGCCCCTCCTGTGTGAGGAGGAGCGAGCAGGCCTGGTCTCCCCTCGGAACAGCAGGCGTTCTGACCGGGTCTGCTCTCCCTTTTCCGTCCTCAGCATCCAACCTCGGCATTTCCCCTAAACTCGTCCCCCACCTGCTGGGCCAGCCCCCGTCAGCCCTCAAGGGAGAGCGCCCCATAAACTCTCTCGTCTGGGAATGTCTGTACTGGGGGTTCTTGCAAGGGCAGCAGGCACACCTGGCTTTACGGCCCCTCCCAGGTGATGCATGTCACAGGTGATGACTGTCACAGGTGATGAATTTCCTACAAACCAAGGCCAGACCTCCACCCGCAGAAAGGCGGGGACCACCTCTCCGTGGTGGCAGCTGTAGCTGGCGGGTCCCAGGTCCCCTGCCCTTCAGCTGCGGGTGACCTTCCCTGGGGGAGCCCCACCCTGTGTCTGGCTGCGGAGAGACCACGGAGACCCAGGCCCTGGCTCCTGCTCCAGGGAGGACCTCGGCAGGTAGGCCGCTCCCACTCCGCCTCCCTCCTCCCACGTGATTCCCCAGCGGCTCCCCGGTTCCCTGGCCACCCGAGGGGCGGCTGCTTTGCTGAGTGGCCTCTCCCAGCGGTGACGGTCCCCAGCGGTGCTCTGACCCCGGGTCAGCGTCCACAGGGGTTTGCAAACAGACTTCCCGGGAGATGGTGTGCTGTTCTCCTCGTTAAATGTTTCTGTTGTTGGAGCAGCTGCTGGCGGCTCTCGGGCTTTGGCCCTTTTGGAAACGTCTCGCAATGGTATTCGAGCTGCTCAGACGGTTTGCGGGCGGCAGGGAGCTCGCCATGCCTGGGTTATCTTGCCCCCCACACGTCGATATGCAAGCCACGCACATTTTTAAAAGGTTCATTGGCAAGGTGTTCGGGTTTGTGAGGGCTCCCATGTGAGGTAGAAACTGAATTGAAAATTCATGTGACGGAGTCAGGGCGTGCTGCCCCCAAAATGGGAGCTGCGTGTGTTGAAGGCTCAGCTGAAGGAGTCTGAGAGGCAGAAGCAGGAAAGTCACATTGACCACCCCTTCCCCTCCTCCCTTCCCCCGCCCACTTCCCTGAAACAGTTCCTAAGTGTCCCCTGTGTTTGGGGCCCGCCCTGCACAGGAGGAAGGGGGACACTCTGTCACCAGGGACTGGGACTGTGGGCCGTGTTCAAGCCGCTGTGCCTTCCTATCACCTCTCACAGCACGCCCCCCCCCTCGCCCACCCCTGTCTTGTCAACGCCTCACAAATGCCTTGTTCTCTGGGCACGAGGAGGTATTAGCGGCCTGTTCCGTGGCCCTGGTGTGATTGGGTCTTCGTTCTCCTGCGAGGGCTCCATGTACCTGGAGCAATTGGATACAATGAGCGCTTTTCTTCTGTTCCTTCTTGTGCATTAATTCCCAGCCCCAGCTGGGCCCCGAGGAGGGTGGAGGAGATTACTTTCCTCCCCTGCAGCTGGAAATGATGCCCTTGTTGTAATACAGTGAGACTGCAAGCCCGGTTATCTGATGAGCCTTGGAGTAGGAAAACCTTAGTTTAAAAAAACAAAAGCCCCCAAGAGTGAAGTGCACACACGCACGCACACACACACACAGGAACACACGCATGTACCCACACGTGTGCACACACACATGTGTTCCCACATAGAGTCACAGAACGTAACATTAACTGGAAATTAAGTGTAATAGGATAGCTTTTTGCTCCAACTTCCATTTGAACTTCAAAATAACAATAAAATGTGCTGAGTGAAAGGAATGGCTTTTCTTCTCTCTCTCTCTCTCTCTCTCTCTCTCTCTCTCTCTCTCTCTCTCTCTCTCTCTCTCTCCCCCTCTCTCTCTCTCCCTCTTTCTCTCTCTCCCTCTCCTCCCCCCAGCCCTTTTAACTGGTCATCCTGGTTCTAAACAGGAGATACAAGTCATCCATTTCACTGTGACTTAGCCATTTATTCGCACAGTTTTACCGCCGTGGACACTCACAGCTAAGCTTCGAGCTTGATGGAATATTGTTATCCACGTAATTCATTTTCTGCTGCTCCAACAAGGTGCTCGGGTTTGTGGGAGCTCCCATTTGAGGTTGAAATTGAATTGAAAATTCATGTGCAGGCTCCGCGGATGAGCCAACTCTGACTATCAGGGAAGTGTCAATTAAATTTACGCGGCAGTCTCTGGCATGCAAACCTGCTCCCGTGGCCAGAAAATCGCTCTCATTATCATATCGATTGGCGTCCACAAATGTAGCTCACATCTGAGGTGAGCATTGGTTTGTGCCTAGATATTTACAGTGAACTCCCCACATAGGGTATATATCTGTCACAGTGAGTTTTGTGTACGTTATTCATGTTTACCGTCATGATCTATTGGTGCGTTATGGGCAATCCTTGGTTATTAAAGATGTTCTTGACGGAGCTGGAATTAACCATTCTCTATTAATTCACGGTGTTTAGCCATAACAATCAGACAAAGCCGCATTGGCCGTCAATTAATTTACAAGCAGATACAGATACAGAAGTAGAAATAAGACAGCAAAGCCGTTTTCTCACGGGTACCAAGGAGCTTCTCAGTAGAAAATAAATTGAATAGAAAAAAATCACTCTTTTCCATAACAGTTTTCTGTTACTTGGAGAAATGGGAGGCACTAGGCGCAAGTCTGAGGCAGAAATAAAACACCTCGCAGTGGCTGTCAAGTTCCTCAGAAGATCTTTCGGCTTTAGGTAGTTTTCCAGCATCACAAATGGAAAGGTTTTAAAAACAAACAAACAAACAAAACAAAACAGGGCATTGAAAGAAGGGTCCCCAAAAAGAAACATTGAAACTCTCCATTGGGAAACGTTCTTACAGATCTTAGCTCCAAATTAAAAATCCCTTCTTCTTATGTCTTTACAGATGGGGGGCGGTGGCCAGGGGAGGCAGGGGAGGTGTTCATTTGCTAGGTTCTGCCGAAAATGCACCATCAGCTGTGGAATGAATGCTGCTTTGGGGCAATTGCTGCACCTTGAGGTCAATGGATGTACCCAAGGGCCCACAGACGAGGCCACAGAACCGCGGTATGACCACGAGGAAAGGGGTGCACACGTGTTAGCAGAAGGGGTAAGGATGAAGACACAGCCCCTTCCCTGAGGACCAGATGGCCTCGGGCTTAGGGCCCGATGCGGGGATTTCAGCCCAAGAGCCTCCGAGGGAGGAGACAGTGAGAACGCCCTGGAGAGACACTCCTGTGGCCTAAGGAACAGGAGAAGCATTGCATTCGATGCTGTAGCCACGGTCTCTGAAACAAAGATCCCCGGCGTCTGACCTGGGTAGACTCCTAACCTCATCACTTACTGTGTGACCCTGAGTAAGAGCCTAAACCTCTCTGTGCTGCAACCATCTCCTCCCTAAAATGGGGGTAAAAGTAACATCTGCCTCCTAAGCGTGTCAGGTTACGTGACGTGCTTAAGACATAGTAAATGTAAGTGTTTTTATAAGTGTTGTTTCTGTTGTCATTATTGAATATGAGTGACCAACACAGCAAACCCGGGCTTCCGTTTTGATCCCACATGTACGTGTGGTCATATGGATTTGCATGTCCCTGTCTGACTTATTTTACTTATCAAAATGCCCTCAAAACCCACCCATCTTGTCACAGATGGCAAGATTTCCTTCTCTTTTATTGCTAAGAAATATCCCATCCAATACACAAACCACATCTCCTTCGCCTGCCAAGGGCACGTGTGTCTCGGTTGCAGGCTCGATCCCCAGCCCCGATCGGGGCACATGTGGGAGGCAACCCATGGATGTGTCTCTCTCTCTGTCTCTCCTCTCCCTTCCATTCTCTCTAAAAAAAAAAATCAATGGGAAAAATATCCTCTGGTGAGGATGAACACACACACACAGAAAAAGAGGGTAGCTTCCCTCATGTTCTCCAAACCAGACTGATCAGCTTCGCACTGTGACATGGGACCCAGGCTTCGTGCCCACATGGCTCCGTCTAACACGCACCGTTTCTCTGTGTTTTTCAAAGGGACGGCTGCACTCAGAGCAGGTGCCTGGGCCCCCCTGCCCTGCTCCATGCAGCTGATCCAATGGCCCTGGAGAGAGGCTGTTGCTAATGTCCCAGGTCCCCACTGGGGAACAGGAGTTAAACTAGCCACATAGACATCCATCTGTTCAGCCATCGAACGAGTCCTGAGAACCCGCCTGGCTGGGGGCTGGGGACGAGGCCGCGCATGAGGCTCATCCTAAAGGACGTTGGCTCGGAGGACGGAGAAGTCAGTAGGCGCCTGCCGCTGAGCGTGGTGATGGTGTTCCCTGGAAGGCCAGGGTGTGCGGGTGCTCATGGCAGGGTCACCCGTCGTCTCGGCGAAGGAGGACTTAGAAGAAGAAACGATGCTGACATGCAGAGAAAAGATGAGTAGGAGTTGGGGAGGCCTGGGCGCCTAGACAGGAGGTTTCCACCCAGAAAGACACCTCTTGCCAAGTTCCTTAACTGAGAGGGGGCAAGGGACCCCCTCCGAGAACCGCCCTCCTGCATAGATTATGGGGCTTGGGGCTGGGCAGGACCCCTGGGTCAGTCACATGACCATCAGCCTCCTCAGACACAAAAGCACTTGGGGCCCTCTTCAAAGCTCAGGGAGGGGCTGCGGAAGGTCCGTAAGTGGAACCTGGAATCTGGAAACTTCGGGGGCCAGGCTGGGGGGAGAATTCATTAGCAAAACTTAGAAAAAAAGAGAAAACCCTTCAGCTTTTATTTTTTCGCCAGATTATCTGCTTACTAGAATAATCACATGCCGAGGCCGGGCTGAGAGCTGCGGTGCACAGCCTGTGTTTCCCCGGGCCGCTCGGCTCTGCGGGGCACGGCGGGGACTGATACAGAGCAGTCTGGCCGGCTGCACGGACGTGTCTATCTCTCTTCTGCAGGCCCCACGAGAAGCCAAATAGCAGCTTTGTGAATGTCACTGATTGCCAAAATTTAAATTTTAAAACAAGTAGGTGAAGTTGCCGTAGCACAATTCTTCTCTGTTCTACTGTGGGAATTAACTTTGTTTTTTTGGTGTGTTTTTTTTTTTTTTTTTTTAATCCAGCCAAATATGAGACTGTGAAAAAAACAATTACAAAGCTGACCTCACAATATGCATCCAACTCTTTTAATACTTGCTTTAATTATGGGATAAAATCCCTAGGAAACAAAGAATACTAGTAATTGTATTGGAATAGATTATATCATTGCGTTTTTGTGAACTTTTGAGGTTTTGTGAAATGACGGTTAGTCTCTTGTTCATGCGTAAGCAATCAGACCTTCCCATGCCAAGGGCAGCAAATTCAGGGCATTCAAGGCTCAGCCTCTGCCCAGCTTCCAGAATGTTCTGGAATGTCCTGATATCTCCCGATGCCTATTGTTGGAGCTGCCATGTGAAAGCCGGGGTCACCTTGTCCTGTCCCAGAATAGGCAGCCCCAAAGCCATTTAGTCCAACAGCTGAGTGATGCTGACAGAATCCATCCCTTAATAGAAAAGGTAGTGTGGGGTGTCCCGATTCAGAGGCAAAGGAAGAAGGAAAAGGACAGGATGACCCAGCCCTTGGGACATCCTTACATGCACAATCCCTTTGTTGTTTATCTGGAAGTCACACTTACCTGGGCATCGCTAATGGGGAGAATCCAGGCTTCCCGCCCGTGCATCTGCCTCACCTCGCACAGAGCTTCTCCCCTGGACGCTCTGGTCGGCACATGCGTGTGGGGTTTTCCCACCAAGCAATCCTCGGACACCAGGTGGCTGTCCCATGATTTAACTCAGTTCTGACCCAGTCTGTGGGGAGGCAGTGTCAGAACCCACTGGGTCAGCGCTCAGTCCCAGGAGACAGTCCACACTTCCCTTTAGATGAAATTCCTTGGCTCTGTGGCCACCTGTGCTCTGACCTGCTGGGTATAAATCTGAGGTTCCCACAACCTCCTCCTCACAGAACACAGTAGAGCTTTACCCATCAATTAAAGGATGTGATAACAAACACAGACGCACAGCCCAATGAGAGACACACAGGCTGAGGGCTGGGAGGGTCCGAGCACAGAAGCTCTGTCCCGGGGAGTTGGGGTATGTCACCCTCCCGGTATCTAGATGTGTTCACCACCTGGAATCTCTCTGAATTCCATGCTTTTTGAATGTTTTTATGGATTTCAGATAGGAAAGGAGAGGGAGAGAGAAACATCAGTGATGAGAGAGAATCATTGATTGGCTGCCTCTTGCACACCCCTCCCTGGGGATCAGGCCTGCAACCCGGGCATGTGCCCTGACCGGGAATCCAGTTGTGACCTACTGGTTCATACGTCCATGCTCAACCACTGAGCCACACAAGCTCACTGGCCGGGCTTGAATCCATACTTTTGGGATTTTATGGAGGCTCCATTTCCAGCCCCTCTGTGCCTGAGGAATAGGGGGCAGGGCTGCGACTCCCGAGCTTGTAATCCAGGAGCTCTGTGTCAGGACTGGGGCTTGGGAGCAAGATCTGTATGTTTTCTATTATCTCACAAAATCCTGCATATCTATATATATAAAAGGCTAATATGCACAGTGTCCCTTTGGGAGTTTAATTGCTTGCCATGATGTGTGCTGACCACCAGGGGGTGGCGTGGGACAAAGGAAGACCCCGGCTGGCAGCGGGAAAGCCCTGATCAGCCCTGATCGCTGGCCAGGCCTAGGGACCCTACCTGTGCACGAATGTTGTGCACTGGGTATCTAGTATATATGTGTGTGTGTGTGTGTGTGTATGCCTGGCCAGCAATCAGGGCCCTATCAGGGCTTTCCTTCCCCCGGCTGCCAGCAGCTGGCCCACCCCCACCACTGCCACTGCTTGCCATCTGTGCGGCACTGTCCCCCTTCCCCCACCACCGGTCGCCTCCCTGTGTGGGCGACAGGCATGGGGTACAATCACTTGGCTGGCCTGGGCCATCCTTTGCAGGGCAATCGTGGGGTGATGGCAGGGTCCTCTGACCAATCGCATCACACCCTCCTGGCGCCAGTGCGTGTCATAGCATGGTCGTCTGGAAGGTCATCCAGATGGTCGTTCTGCTGTTCGGTAGTTTGGTTGATTTGCATATTATGCTATTATTATCATTATTATTATTATTATTATTATTAATAATTATTTATTATTATCTAGGGACATTTTCCATGGCCACTAGCATTTTTTTTCCTTTCTACCCATTTTGTCACATGAGCCTCAGCATTTCTCTTTCCATGAATTTTTCAGAACTTCTCCCATCCCTGGAGCATCCTGTCCTTCCCAGGTCTCTCCTGTGGTCCCCTCGCTCCGCCCCTTTGTCCTACAGACTGACCAGCTTCTCTACAGTGGACATGGGAGGGACTCTGCTCTTCAGAGGGGAGCATGGGAGGTTGCAGCCCTGACCAGGACCCGGGGAGGAAGGGCCCAGGCACCCCAGTCTGTCTGTGAGTCACCCCCTAGGCAGGAATCTGATGGCTCTTTGGAACACCAAACCTCTCATTCCTAAGGCACCAAACACATTTTTTTTTTTTAATTTATGTCAATGAAATATAAAAGTAAGTTATATCAAAGTGAGAAACCACTATGATTGTTAGACGGTTCAATCAACTCTTGGACTTAAATTGTTCCCGGTGGGCCCCAGATTTTATTACTTTGTTTTTTAAACTTTTGCTTCACTCTCCGCGTGCTATTATTCTAAATCTCAGTGTAGCTTCTTGTCTTAGAAATCAAAGCTAAACTTTGTAATTACAGTTAATTGTGTTTTTAATTGCCAAACTAAAGAATTCACCTATCAATTAGAACACAAGAAAAAATGGGATCGCTCAGTAATATTCGGAGTTGGAAATTACAGACAATAGTCATTAAAAGATGGAAAGGAGGAACAAAGCTCTCACAATGCTGCTTTTTGTTCTTGAGGAAAATCCAAGGATACCGTCTTTTCATTCTTTGTCAATTGAAAAGGGCTTTCACAGCCCACTGTGTTTATGTTGCATGGAGAATTCCAGGTTTGTTGTTAGGAAATTGTAATACTGATGGCAATAATGGCAAAGCTACATGCTTACCATGTAATTACCTTTCTCCTAGAAAACGTATGGTTTGGGAGAAAGAAAATTAGAGGAAGAAACTCTCAAAAAATTGTGTGTGTCTATGACCTCTGTCCTGGGGGGCGGGGGGAGTAAGGGTTGCATGTCAGCATAGTCATTATAATTTTTAAAAAGACTAGGGTCTTTGGCCTCTCATAATGACACTGAGGGGGGGCATTTAATTTTGGAGACATTCTAGAAGGACACAGGTTAATGAATCTGTGGGAAACTATCCAAGGCTGAGGTCACTGTTCTAAGACTTAAAACTTCTGCCACAGCCCTAACTGGTTTGGCTCAGTGGATACAGCGTTGGCCACACAAGGGTCCCCGGTTCGATTTCAGTCAAGGGCATGTACCTTGGTTGCGGGTACATCCCCAGTAGGGAGTGTGCAGGAGGCAGCTGATCAATGTTTCTCTCTCATCTCATCAATGTTTCTAACTCTCTATCCCTCTCCCTTCCTCTCTGTAAAAAATCAATAAAATATATTTAAAAAAACTTCTGCCACAAAATATACACTGACTTCCTGTTGAGCACCCTCCTTCCTGCCCATCCATCTTCCAACACCAGGAGAGAGGCTCCCCTTAAACTCCCGGGTCATTGTGATCACGGGGCGGCCCAGCTTTCCTTTCCTAGGAGGTGAAGTGTCTAAATCCTGACTTCCCTTCTCTGTAACAAGAAGCTTTTACTTGCTCTACTGGTGTCTTCAAAGGCCCTCCCTTATTCTCTCTGTGGGTGAGACCCGCCCCCTTCTGGAGGAGCCAAACCTCAGACCTCTGACTGATTGATCATGGGACACCGACCAGGTTTAGAGCCTGGCCCTGGGGTTTCTTGGTGTATGGACGCGAGAAACTCACTGTCTTTAAGCCTCGTTTTTCTCATCCGGGAACAGGAACACATAATAGCTGTACCACAGCAGATGTTCTTAATATAATTTATCACACAATAAATGTGTATGTACCTCAGTACCACTCAAGTTAGTAAAAACGTGTCAGATCGGGGCCACAGTATGATTTTCATGGGCTCTGGGTATGTTTGCCTTTCTGGGTCCTTTTCCTCATAAAAATATGAAAAGTTACCATTTAAAATATGTTCTTTGGCCCTAGCCGGTTTGGCTCAGTGGGTAGAGCATCTGCCTGTGGACTGAAGGGTCCCAGGTTTGATTCCAGCCAAGGACATATGCCTGGGTTGCGGGATCGGTCCCCAGTAAGGGGTGTGCAGCAGGCAGCCAATCAATGATTCTCTCTTATCATTGATGTTTCTATCTCTCTCTCCTTCTCCCTTCCTCTCTGAAATCAATAAAAATGTATTTTTAAAAATATTTTCTTTGACCTAAAAGTTCTTTTTTTTAATTTTTTTAATTTCAAGGACAGTTAAATGGTTTGGGGGCCCTGAACCTCCGGTGGCCCCTAGCGCTATCCACGTGACTGGTGGGTGGGGGCCGCCAGTGTGAATGGGCGACGATACGGATCCTATATCAGCACCTGGGCCTGTTAAAGGGACCACGTCCCACACGGGCCTGTGAAAGGGAGCACGTCCCACACGGCGGCGAGTACAGGCGCCTCATTAAATAAGGAGCCACGCTCCCTTTCGAGATCATGCGTGTGCGTCTGTTGGCTGGTTTTTCAATGTGTGAGCCAGGCAGCCCCGTCTCGTAGGATCCAATGTTCCAACGATTGAAACCACCCTCCAGCTGCCTTTCCTGGAGGACGTGAAGAACACACTAAGCTGAATAAAACATGTGTGTGTCTCCCTTCATTAGCCTCTTCCTCTCACTGCTGCTCTCCTAACGTGAAGGGCACCTTCCAGAAGAAGATAAACCACAAGAAGGAAAATGCAGATTACGGCATAAAAAGCCTGCCACGGCACGACCGATAGGTGTGGCAGAGGGTCCACCAGGCGGTGCCAGTCTGACCCAGCAGGGGCCTACCTGGGACGGGGAGATCGTGCTGTGCCCGGATCCTTGGAGCCACGAGCTGGGTGGTTCTCGCTGGTCATGGCAGCAAAGCCGGACGTGCCCTGGGTTCCACGTGGAGGGAAGGGTGAGGAGGCGTGTGCCTCACACACAACAGGAAGACTGCAGCCGAGTCAGTCATGAACATACCCAGGGCACTGAGCACAGTGCTGTGTAAGACGGAGTGAGCGAATGAGAGGCGTCGCACACCATTCCTGCAGCTTAAACAATACGCGGAGCAGCGACACCCACGTCCATGCATCCACACCCCCGTCCACGCATCCACGGGTCTAAATAACTCTGTAAAGGATGGAGTGGAAAGATATCTCATTCTTTTAATCTTTATTGTTGAAAGTATTACATCTGCCCCCTTTATCCCCATTGCCCTCACCACCCCCCCTCCAGGCCTTCACCACCCTATTGCTTGTGTCTATCAACCAACAGAAAGATGCCTTTTAAATGCACCGGAAGGGATGCCAATAGCAGGGGGAGAGTTGGGAGTAGAGATTTGCAAACAATAAATGGAACAAAAGAGCGGATTGTGTGTCCTGAGGTGACAAATATAAGTCACTTAATCCTGTGCATCTCGAGGCCAAAGGATTTCCTTTAAAAATGCCTGGTAGGTGTGGCTCAGTCTTGAACATCAACCTATGAACCAGGAGGCCAGGGTTCGATTCCTGGTCAGGGCACATGCCCGGGTTGTGGGCTCCATCCCCAGGAGGGCAGGCGATCAATAATTCTCTCTCATCACTGATGCTTCTCTCTCCCTCTCCCTTCCTCTCTGAAATCAATACAGATATATATATATTTTAAATAATAAGTAAATATAATCTCAAAAGGGGAACACACAGACTATGGGTGAAAAGTGGGCTTTGCAAACTTGACCGCTCCGGAAGGCTGTGGAGCACAGGTGAGTGGCCCCCCGTCCAACAGGTGGGATGTACCTGACCCCATCTCCACAGGCCTGCCTGCCGGGGCCAGAGCGTCCCGTTTCTCAGGTGAGGATGTTCAATTGGCTTTTTTGGGGGTGCTGTCTTTCTAGTTGAAAACATTGGTCATGTTAAAGTACACTTTTAAAGAGAGACTATAATCGTGATTCTCAGGCCAGTATACAATGACTACGTAGCGAATATTTCACGTAACGAATTCATGGGGAGAGCAACTAGCTCAGAGGAACCAGGATCAGACGGACACACCTGTGGGCGTGAGGACCCTGCGATGCGCCTGCTCCGTGGAAATGCGGTCGCCAATCCACGGCGTCTCCCCCGGGAACACTCTGCATCTCCATGAATAAGAATCGCCTCCGTGGTTATCAGCTCTCCGCAGCTCCCAGGGCTGTACAATTGCTCATCACAATGCGATGCACACGGGCCCCAGGACTCAGATCACCCAGGCAAGGCCTCCTTTTCTGTTGGGGGAGAAAAAAAAAAAAGGCAGGAATGTTTTTGGTCCACATCTAAGTGTTTCACCTTTTCCCCCTCCTGTGACGGATTCAAAAAGAACCACTTCACCGCTCAAATAGAAGCCGTCTGGCGAGCATTTGGCTGCCACGCCTCCTAGGATCATAGTCCCAGCAAATACGGAGACAGGGCAGTGCTTGGAGCTGGGGATGGTGTATGGTCTATATGAGCTTCTAAAACCCCTTTCCCACCCTTTTAAAGCCCCTTTGTCGTCTAAATGTACAGACCAACGCCTGCCTTGGGACTACAGGAATTGTCAGTTACATGGGGCAGGAATATACAGGTGTTAATGACAGTACTAATAAGAATGGTGAGCCCTGGCCGGTTTTGCTCAGTGGTAAGAGCATCAGCCCCCCCAAACCAAAGGGTCAAGGGTTCAATTCCCGGTCAAGGGCACGTACCTCAGTTGCAGGTTCTCCAGCGCTGGTAGGGGCACATGTGGGAGGCATCCACTCGATGTTTCTCGCTCTTCCCATCCCTCCCTCCCTTCCATCTCTCTCTAGGAATCAATGAAAAAAAATATCCTCGGGTGAGGATTTTTAAAAAATGGTGATCTTGAACCCCACATAGAACCATAGACAGCCTGTACCTTAAGAGGCAAATTATTTTTAATAATTTAATATATATATATATATATATATATATATATATATATATATATATATATATATATATTTCTATTGATCTCAGAGAAGGAGGGAGAGGGAAATAGAAACATCAATGATGAGAGGGAATCATTGATCGCCTGCCTCCTGCACGCCCCCTACTGGGGATCAAGCCTGCAACCCGGGCATGTGCCCTGACCAAGAATTGAACCATGACCTTCTGGTATTGAACCGTGACCTTCCGGTTCATAGATTGATGTTCAACCACTGAGCCATTCTGGATGGGCAAGAGGCGAATTCTTGAACCAAACAGAACTTCCCAGTAAGATCCAGGCCATCCTTTGCCAGAGAGAAAGGTCCCAGCTGGCAGAGCCAGGAGGAGGAGCTGGGTGGGCAGGACACGTTGAGAGAAGCTGTACAATACGTGTGGGAAGCAAAGTTTGGGAACTTGCTAATCTGAGAGCTGTGACTTGGCATTTGGTGTTCAATAGCAAGCAGAAAATGCCGGCCTCGCTTTTAGTTCCAAAGCCGCTGGAACTGTTGCAGAATTGACAATTTTGCAGGAGGTCATCTAATCCTTCCTCCTAAATTCAACTCGATTCCCGACCCTGTCTGCCCCTGACTCCAGCCTGAGGAGGAATGCCGTGTCGTCAGGGTAACTGTCCCCAGATGCAGAGTTGGAAATGTCTGATCCCAGCTTCCTCCAAATTCAGCGCTGGCATCCATCCCGAAGCGTTAACTTGAGCTAAGCTCATTGCAGCCTTGAATTAAAAATGCCTACTTCATACACTTTCTCTCTGTGCGGGAATAATTCACGTGGTCACAGCATTTGGCTGGGGGTGGACATATGACCCAAGCACCTGTTTCCAGCACAGCTTTCGCCAGGATGGTGAAATAGTCCAGTCCTTTCACGTGGGTGTGCATGGGGGCAGCGGCCTGGCAGCACTCCCAGGTCACGGAAGTGTCTGTAAAGGATCGGTGCGTCTGACTCGGTGCTTGTGGTGGACGCTGGACACGTGCCATCGATCGTGCTGGCGTTTGGTTTAAATCAGATTCCTCCTGCCTCGGGCAGGAGTGACGGGCAGGGACTCCAATGTGCTTCCTCAGCAAGGCATCCGTCCTTCGGAGAGCAAGGACCCCGTCCGAGTTCTCTGGGTGCCCGCTCCTCGCTGCCTGCTTCACCCAAGGACCCGTCCCGGTCATTGCAGGAATTGCCACCAGAGCCGGCTTTGTCCGCGCCCCTTTGGGACAGCAGTGGTGCTGATCGCAGCATAAACGGCCTTTTCTGGGGCGTCAGTGCCTGGAAGATGGAGGATATCCCCCAGATCCGGTCAGAGGCCCCTTTGGGCCTGTGCTCTAGACGCCACGGTGATCACTGTAAAATGGTGTCGTTCGGCCCTGCCGACGTGGCTCAGTGGCTGAGCGTCCACCTATGAACCAGGAGGTCACGGTTTGATACTAGTTCGGAGCACATGCCAGCCAATCAATGATTCTCTCTCATCATTGATGTCTCTCTCTCTCTCTCTCTCTCTCTCTCTCTCTCTCTCTCCCCCCCCCTCCTTTCCTCTCTCTGAAATCAATAAAAACATTTAAAAAATATATAGATACATATATATTTGAACCTCAGTTGCAGGTTCTCCAGCACTGGTAGGATCTATATCTATATCCTATATAATAAAAGGCTAATATGCAAATCGACTGAACTGCAGAACGACCAGTCGGTATGCCATGCCCTGACCACCAGGGGGCAGACGCTCAACATAGGAGCTGCCCCCTGGTGGTCAGTGTGCTCCCACAGCGGGAGCGCCACTTAGCCACAACCTGGGCTGACGGCTGGCAAGCGCAGCGGCCGTGGCGGGAACCTCGCCTGCCTCCGCGGCAGCGCTAAGGATGTCCGGGGGGAGCGGGCCTAAGCCATCAGTAGGACATCCCCTGAGGGATTCCAGACTGTGAAAGGGAGCAGGCTGGGCTGAGGGGCCCTCCCCCCTTCAGTGCATGAATGCCATGCACTGAGCCTCTAGTATATACCAGTATATGAAATGGTGTTGTTCAGTGTTTTGTTTCACATAATGAACATTCTCAAAATTCACTATTTATAGACACAGCATCTGGGAGGCTATCTCATGATTGTAAGCTTTAGTTAATAAATAACAGCTTTGTCCACATGATGTATGTTAAACAGGAGCCTTAAGAACATAAAAGAGGGATGGAGACAATATATCACTCTTCATTCTGTCTCTACTGCCTTCGTATTTTGAGCAAGTTTTCCCAAAACAGCCGTAGAACTTCCAGAAAGGACACGTGAAATTGGGCCATTTTTCTTGTAAACTGTGTTATCATTCATCATCTCTTTGGGATATTGAACACAGTGTCATATATCTGCTGCCACTGCTCTCACCCAGGAGTTATCAAACGCTGGTGAGAAATGGTGATGGAAAGGGTTTCTATTTCTCAGTTATTATCGAGAGCCTAAAATCACCTGCTCTGCCCATTCCGGGCACTGCGCACTTCATGAGGAGTTCGAGGAGAATAAAACAGCCCTTTTTCCAGCCTTACCCTTCTCAGAAAGGTTTAACTCTGTGGACCCGGGCAGGATTTAAAGGGACAATTCACGGTCCTACCTGCCAAGGCCAGAACCTGAGCAGCAGCTGGAAGAACCATTTAGGATTAGAACACGTATCACCACGATTTTAACATCCTGGATGTAAGGTGTCATGAGAGTTGGGGGAAAAACTGATCATTTATTGACGATGTATCCACCCAATATTTTTATTAAAATCACATTCGACGGGTTCTTGGGCTTGATTAACATTACAATGGACCGGGTTCTCATTTTTAGACTCCGTTGAGTCTCAGATGACTTTGAAAGTGCACAGATGCAGAAACAAACGAAAGCAATCCACTCCCAATGGTTAGGGTTCCATGGACCTCAGAGCCCTGAGACCTGGGGCGCCAGAGATGACGGCCCCCTCTCGGAGCCAGGCCCTGCCCATGTGCCAGCCTGCATTCTAGCCCACATTTCACGGCCTTCTCTCCACGTCATACACTTTGGATTTCTGTTGATTCCTCCAACACGGCAAACTCACCTGCTCCTCCCCTAACCTGCATAGTCTTTCCCCAGGTCTTTGCAGGGCTGGCTCCTTCTCGTCACACTCTGGGGGCAAGACCTTGCACATTCATTGTGATGCTGTTGTTCCCCCAACACACAGAGCACATGCACACACCCTGAGCATGTGCACACACAGAGCATGTGCACATAAACACAGAACATGTGCACACACACAGGCACATGCACACACAGAGAGCATGTGCACACACAGCATGTGCACACAAACACAGAGCACGTGCACACAAAGGCACGGTGCACACAGAGCACATGCACAGAGAAGTGCGCACACACAGAGCACATGCACACACACAGAGAATGTGCACACAGAGCATGTGCACATAAACACAGAGAACGTGCACATACAAGCACATGCACACACATAGAGCATGTGCACACAAAGGCACGGTGCACACAGAGCATGTGCACACACACAGGCACGGTGCATTGTGTTATGTCATGTTCATTTCTTCATAACCTCAAGACTTGATAGCAGGTCCCAGGCTCATCTTGCTCACCACTAGGTCGCTCATATCTGGTACCTAAAATGGACTGGGCACACCTTCATAGACTAAATGTGTGGAGGGAAGAAGGAAGAAATAATCAGACTCATTGGAATTCAAACAGTATTTCCCATTAAATTAATGAAACCAATTTACGCCACTAAACACGGCATGCTGTATGAAAACTTGCTCGGTAAATGTTCCCATGCATTTTTAATATCTCGCCTGACCTGGGACAAGCTGAAATGAAAGCGTGACATGAAAAATTCCCCATCGGGTGGAATGAGCAAGGAGATCAGAGGGTGGGGGCGGTTTTAAGCAGCTGCTCTTTGCTCTCCTGCCCAAAACCTCTCATGTGCTGTTGGTGATCAAAGGCTCCATGTCTTTGAGGAGGAAATGCTTATGAGGGATGTGATTTGACAAAGACCGACCCAAAGACAAGCGGGGTGAATAGCAAATGAGCTGCGAGGATTGCGGGCAGGAAAGGCACGTTTTGTGGGGGAAACTGCTCTGCGGTGAGTGGAATAAATCGCGGGAGAATCCCAGCGAGCAGGGCAGATAATTCACAAGATCAATCATTTCGCACCTGCTGTTCTCCCCGTGCCCAATCTGGGCTCTGGCGTTGGCATCTGGGAGTTTTATGTGCTGGGTACAAAATAAATGATTAACATCCCATTAGGAAAATGCAATGCCCTAAACTCAACTGTTGTTTCAGCAAATTGTTGTCTGAGGAGGGTGATGGCTTATGTTCTGAGAATCTTCAGTCTCATAGGAACTATCCGAGCCCGGCCAGTGTGGCTCTGTGGTAGAGCATCGACCTATGAACCAGGAGGTCAGGATTCGATTCCCGCTCAGGGCACATGCCCAGGTTGTGGGCTAGATCCCCAGTAGGGGGCTTGCAGGAGGCAGCCAATCAATGATTCTCTTATCATTGATGTTTCTATCTCTCACTCCCTCTCCTTCCTCTCTGAAATCAATAAAAAAATATTTTTTAAAATAGAATATAAAATAGTGCCCCATGGCATGCACCCCCCACTAATAACTAACATCTGTGAACCCTAAAATAATTCCCAATTATTTCCTGTTGGGAAAGCCTCTCTGATTGTGTGGGATCCTTAGAGAGCAGACCATGGAGGGCCTCTGCCGCGCTCAGCAAGGCTCTGAGTGCCACCCCGCAGCAGAGTAACGCTGGGTCACGTGGGTAGAATTAAAGTCCTGATACAATTAGGACTTTCCTGTGCTGCATCCCGGAGCGTGATCTGTAGTTCGCACCGACAGCCCTGTGCTCGCCTGTCCTTCAGCGCCTTCTCCTTCCTGTATGAAAGGTGACCTCCCCTTGATTCTGAAACCGTCTGAAGTCCCTCTTTGTTTATCTCTGTTGAGAGAGGAGCCTTCAGGGCCACTGAGAGCCGTTGCCAGGACCCATGCGGAATGCTCGGCTCACCCCGGGCCAAAAGCAGGAAGGAACGGAGAGAGGCGCTGGATGTGACTGCGGACGCACTTGAAAGGAAGTTCAATAATGAGCTAAAACCCCACAGTAAACACGTTGCTTGAGGGACCTTGGGCAGCTGGCTCCCTGCAAGGCGGGGACGGTGGGGATTCACTCCTCATCTAACCCCTCCCGCCTCCGGCCTTCGGGTCCAGCGCGTCACGCTGCTGGGCGGACTCTCAGGGTTGTCTTTCCCGTCATGTTCCCCATCGGCCACATTCCCATGAGGCCAACCTGATGGAACCTCGCCTTCTCCTGGGGCTCCCCCTGCTCCGAAAATCTCCAAAGGGGTCCAACAGCTTCTGTCCGAGGGGGGGCGGGGGGACAGGGGGCTGTTGGGAGGCACAGCTGTGGTTGGCTCCCCATTGTGGGTGCTCACAGTCTCTAGGGAGGCACGCCTCAAAGTTGGGCTCTGCAAGGACATCATGGTGCTGGGGGGTGGTCCCCCCAACTCCATCTTGCTGGGATCTGCTTCCCAGGGGTCTCAGAACTGAGGCTGGTTCCCTTTTAAGATGCGACCCAGAGGGAGGGTACTATCACATTAGACTCCTCCCCCACTGCGGGGGTGGGGGAGGGGACACCCAGCGGCTGCGACTTGGGGAGATGCTTCTCTTTGGGGAGGTGCCCATTTCGCCTCCCTCCCCCACCCCAGGGCCGCGTGCGGTCCAGGTCACCTGTTCCACAGCCACCTGTTCGCCTGAAACGGGAGGGAGACATCGTTCCCCTTGAACCCAAGGGAAAGCCAGTCTTCCCACAAAGACCTGAGCACGAAGGTCTCCTCCAGAGAGGTCACAGCTGAAGTGAAGAAGACATGTTTTCCTGGAGAAAACTCTTGACTGGGGCCTCGCTTTTCCAGCAAGTTCACAAGAGCAGAAGTTCTGAGCCAACACCTGAGCTCCCTCCTGAGGGCCTGCGCGGGGGATGTCAAACCCTAGTTCCTTTGATGCTGTGCTTCTGCTGATAAATTTTTAAATGCAGAGAAACTGGCTTCCGAGTGAGCCTCCTCTCCGGGCTTCTGCAGCCAGAATCCCGATGTGATTCCCGGGAAACGCACACAGGGCGTGGGGCATGCGGGCGTGCGGGCGTGCGGGCGTGGGGCGTGCGGGCGTGGGCAGCGGGGCAGCCATCCCCCAGCCCAGGGGGTTGAGGTGCCCGAGTCCCGGGGTGGGCTGTGCCAAGCGCTGGCCTTGAATTTCAAAGTGCGGCGCTGAAGTCTGAGCCACCCGCACACAGCAGTGGATTTTGCCTCAAAGCTAAGAAAAAGCGTAGCGGCTTCTTTTAACTTGGTTTAACATTTCGCATTCTGCCTGTGTTTACTCTGGAAAAAAACAGGGTAGGAAGAAAGAAGAGTGTATATTCCCTTGGATTGCTGGGCTCTTGGTTTGTGTGTGTGTGTGTATTTGTTGTTGTTATTGTTGTTGTTAATCCTCACCCGAAGACCTTTTTCCATTGATTTTTAGAGAGAGTGGAAGAGAAAGGGAGAGACAGAGAGAAATCTCGAAGTGAGAGAGACACATCAATTGGTTGCCTCCTGCACACATTCTGACCAGGCCCGGGGAACCTATAACCAAGGAAGGTGCCCTTGACCGTAATTGAACCCAGGACCCTTCAGTCCGTGGGCCAATGCTTTATCCACTAAGCCAAACCGGCTGGAGCTGGTCTGCTAATATTGAAAGACAAGGTGTGGCACAGGTGACCGCGATTCCAAGCGGCTTTCAGAGCTCAGAAGCAGGTGACCCAGTGTCGGAGGTGCTGGGAGCCTGTCGCCAAAGTCCCACGTGGGTGCGGCTGTGTTGGGAACTGCTCCGTGTGGGCGGCTGCGCAGGGGCTGGTCTGTTCACCTCCATGTGTGGCCAAAAGCAGGCAGTGACCTTTCCAACTATGACCTTGTCCGCAAGATCGGCAGCTTCCTGCAGCCGCATCTTGACAGAAAGTGGGTAGAGACCCAGAGGGCCAGGTGGCCTCCGGGGCGGTTCTTTTCCTAACCCTTCTCCACGCCCACCTGAGAAGACCCCCTGAGATAGGACGGGCCGAAGCAGGCATTCCCACAGGCGCTGTGACTGGCACAAAGATGCAGAGGAAAACCACAATGAAATGCCTGTTTCACCCACGCGCGTGGCCAGAGGGAGCAGGTGTGGCCTGCACAGATTGGCGTGGAATTAGAATCCGGTCCGACCCCGTGATGTCAGCTCTCGCACTGAACACAGGACGTGACATCACAGAGGTGCCTGTGTTGGTTCTCAAAAATATTCTTTGAAACATGGCAGCGTCTTCATCTCTCCAGCAGGAAAGATCATTTGTAAGAAAATCTTGGGCTTCCTCCCCCTCGGGTTCGCCGCGTTCTGGGGAGCGTGAGGAGCATCGATCAGAAGTCAGCCGGCAGCCTCGGCCCGGCACGGCATGGAGGCACAGTGCCCAAGGTGGGGACCTTCGGCGGGGAAGCCTGGAGACGCTGAGTTATTGGTACTGAAGTACAGGAACCTATTCTGTCTCAGTCACGTTGGATGAAAACAGCAATTTATGATGAGTTTCATAAAACCTGCGTAATTCAACATTGATGAGAGACACTGAAGATGAATGAAAGGTACAGAAGGGAGAACCTTTCTCATCTGTCATTTTGTCAAGAAGAAGGGACAAGAGTGATCAGCATGGAAACGGGCTGGGTGTGCACATTAATAATCCGCCAGAGCTAAATTAACAAGTACTGTGTAAATGTATCCACAAAACTCTTCATCTGTAATAGAAACCTTAATCCGCAGGTGCCCGAGGGCGCCCTCTAGCACCCCGAGCAGGGCCATGCTGGGTCTGGGGAAGCAGGTGTCACAGATATTCCAACAGGAGTGCCGACGGGCGGGGAAGCTGGCTTTCCAGGACCCCATGGCCTCGCCCCGTTAGTGTTCGCTGCCATGGTGAGAGGCAACGTTTGGTTAAACCCCTGGAGGAAGGGTTAGAGCTGGGACATGTTGAAGATGAGTTCATGCTGAAGCACTACAACAGCCCTGGCAAAGGAAGGGAGCGATTGCAGAGGGAGTGGGCACCGATGACCCTTCCTTCACCCGGGAGCAGGGGCGGGGCTGGCCGCTGGCCAAGGACAGTGCCCACCCTGAGCTGTGGGTCCCAGAGCCCCCAGGGAGCTCCTGCGAGTCACGAACATGGGCTTTCTCTCTATCGTGTCCACTTCCCAGGCCTGTTGGGAATGACCTGTTGAGCAGAAGGGCCTGATGAGCCCCCACGTTCTTTCCCTCCCTTGGAACTGCCATCACAATCCATTTCTGGCCCAGCGGGGTGAGCGTCGACCTATGAACCAGGAGGTCATGGTTTATTCCCGGTCAGGGCACATGCCCAGGTTGCGGGCTCGGTCCCCAGCGGGGGGTGTGCAGGAGGCAGTCAATCGATGATTCTCTCTCATCATTGATGTTTCTATCTCTCTTTCCCTCTCCCTTCTTCTCTGAAATCAATAAAAATATATGTGGGTTTTTTTTTTAAAAAAAAAAAAAAAAAAAACCCAATCCATTTCTGAACGCTGTCATTACCCCAGAAATTAACCACACACCCATGAGCAGTCATTTCTGCATGCCCCATGCCAGCCCCAGGCCACTGTATCTATCTCCTCTGTGTCTGTAGAGCTGGACTATTCTGGACATTTCACAAGAGTGAACCATACAACACGTGGCTGCCTGTGACCGGCGGCTTTCCCTAAGGACTTCATTATGCTTGGTGGGCGTGAGGGTCTCAGTGTGCACCCATGTGGGAGCATGTATCTCTACAGTATTCCATTTGTATTGCTGCATAATGCTCCATTCTATAGCTACCACACATGTTTCTTATCCAGTCCTCAGCTGATGCAAATTTGGGCTGCCCAACCTCTCCACATTCTTTGTCTTTTTGATTGAGTCCATCCTGGTAGATATAAGTGGTGTTTTATCATTTTGATACCCATTCTCCGGATGGCTAATGTGGTCTTGTTATTATTAAAAACAAATGCTAGGGAAAATTTTATCATGCATTAGAGCTGCCAAAACTTTAGAATGGAGTATGTATGTATCAATACTCTTGCTTTATTAAAACCAGATATGTCCCAAAAAAGTAAAGATTTTGCCCTGTCTGGTGTGGCTCAGTTGGTTGGATCATCATCCCATGCACTGGAAGGTCATGGGTTTGATTCTAGGTCAGAGCACATACCCAGGTTTCGAGTTCAATCCCTGGTCCGGATGTGTACAGGAGGCAACCGATCATTGTTTCTCTCTCACATCAATATTTCTCTCTCTCTCTCTCTCTCTCTCTCTCTCTCTCTCTCTCTCTCTCTCTCTCTCTCCTCTCTCTCTCCCCCCCTTTCGTCTCTCTCTAAAATTAATAAAAACGTCATCTTGAGTTACAATTAAAAATATGTCTGCAACCAAGAATTTCACATAATTATTATTTAAAAAGTAAAGATTTTGCAGGTGGTGGAGCAGCTAGTATTTACTGGGAGCTTACTATTTTTAGGGAATGTTCTATTTTTAGGGAGTGTTCTATTTTTAGGGAATGTTTTATTTTTAGGGAATGTTATTGTTTCCATCCCACAGATGAGCGATCTGGGGCAGGTGGGGGTTATGATGTTGCTTCCCTCCCCCCATCACACCGATGTCCAGATGTCCACGTTGCGTGGACACTGGCTTGAGTCTGCTGGCCTCCACTTCTAAACTGCTCTTCTCATAGGTTTGAGGGAAATTTTACAGGTAGAAGAAAACAAATGCAAGTACGATTTGCTGATTAATGGTGCATTTGGTCATCAGTTCATGAGGGCAAAGCCAAGGGCTGAAGCAATGAGACTCTTCCTTGGGCTATAAGATCTGGACTCAGAATTCGAGAATGTGCCCTCCCTGTCCATTCTGGGTCTGGCCGACGGTGAGCAGGTTTGCTCCTCCACACTCGGGTGCGATTACCCCCAAACTCCCACGTCCGAAATACAGTGTGTCCTGCTCAGCCATCACTCTTCCGACTTTAAATGGGTTTCCCTGGGTTTGTTTGCCATCATTTAAATGGAAATTATTTCTATGACAGTAACCAAAGCACCATGAAATTCCATTCCACGGACTTTTATTATCGCATTGACAAGGTTACATATGTATTTATGGGCTCATCTCCTGACAACATTTGCAACCGGTTTGCCAACGGGAATGGCTAACAGATTCATTCCAAGGAGCCTCGTGGAGCCCCGTTGTCAAGTCCCCATCGATTTGTTTCCTCAGCTAATGGGCTGTGAATGTCAGGGCCCCTTTCCGTTCTTGCAAAAATCTGGGTGGATAAAAAGGCAGCAACGCCCTGGATCCCCACGGGCAGCAGGACGGGAGGGCTCGTGGTGCTGAGAAGCCGGTGGGCTGACGGGCCTCGGCATCACAAACATCGTTCCCCACGAGGCGCAGCCGTCTGAGGAATCCCGGGGCTGCCCGAGAACCCCTCCTTTTCACAGGAACGAGGACTTGTCTATCACATGTGTCTAGTGTCATTGAAACGCCCAGGACCCCTCTCTAACTTCTGCACGAGGGTCAGTGCTGGGCTCCTTGCCCTGTGAACCCACTGTCTGTACCTATGAGAAAGGGGATAGACTCTACGTTTCTTTTTTTTTTTTTTTTTTTTTTAATATATTTTTATTGATTTCAGAAGGGAGGGAAAGAGATAGAAACATCAATGATGAGGGAGAAATGTTGGATCGGCTGCCTCCTGCATGCCCCCTACTGGGGATCGAGCCCACAACCTGGGCATGTGCCCTTGACTAGGAATTGAACTGTGACCTCCTGGTTCATAGGCCGACACTTAACCACTGAGCCATGCTGGCCGGGCCTTTAAGATTCTTAGAAGGCCCATTTTATTTTATTTTATTTTATTTTTTAAAAATATATTTTATTGATTTTTTACAGAGAGGAAGGGAGAGGGATAGAGAGTTAGAAACATCGATGAGAGAGAAACATCGATCAGCTGCCTCCTGCACACCCCTTACTGGGGATGTGCCCGCAACCAAGGTACATGCCCTTGACCGGAATTGAACCTGGGACCCTTCAGTCCACAGACCAATGCTCTATCCACTGAGCCAAACCAGTTAGGGCAGAAGGCCCATTTTAAAAAATAACCTGAATAAATGCTTTCAGGAGGCCAAGCATATTTTGTGCCTTAAAAAAAACACCAATCTGGAATATGGGATATCTACTTGCAAGGGACGTTTATAATGTATGTCTCTATCATCTTTTCATTTAACACTCGTCTATTACTGTCACCTTATTATTTGTAAACTGATTTCCCAGGTTGCTTCTATGGTCAGAGAGATTCAAACTGGATTAATAAAAACGTCAAGATTATAAAAATGCTGCGCATGAGTTTGTGGTTTTTAACAGCCTCACACATTGCTGCTCCTGTGAACAAGCAATGCTCTCTGCAGGGTCAGCGCCTGCCGGGCAGTGCCCCTCCCTCCCGGGGCCACCTCAGGACAGAGGTCTCCCAAGCATGACCTTTGCATGTGAGGCCGGTATCACCAAAGTCTGAATTCCATTCCGGGTCCAGTGCACACGCTTCTGGCATTTCCGGGGCAATGTCTGCAGCTCTCAGTAAGATCACACGTGTGCGTGGACATGTCTGGCTGTCTTTGAGGGGCGTTTGAGCTCTTCTTTGCAGCTGAGAAAGTTGACCGGACTCTCAGAGGCAGCGCGGACATCCACGAGTTACTGAGCACAACAATGGCCAATGCTGGCTGGAAGCAATGACACCTGCTTGCAACCAGAGCCGCAACTCCACTGGGAGATCTGGAGGCCCCTTCGGGTTACTGAACACGGATGATTCATGGAGCCAATTCTCCAAAACCCGGGCCAGCTCTCATTCCAGACGAAAGCCAGGCTGGCTGACTGACCAGAGCTGCCAGGGCCTCGCCCGCCAAGCACAGAACACGTGTTTCTTCAGGTCCTGGGGGCCACTGGGCGCCCCGAGCATCCTCTGACCAGCAGACAGTCTTGTGTTGCCCAAAGTTCACAGCAGCCCCGGTTCTCAGGGAGTCTGCTGCTCACGTGTAACCGCCACGTCGTTAGCTGGACAGTCCTCTTGTCCCAGGTCATCGCTGAAGGTCCAGCTGAGAGTTGCTGCTCATTACTTTTCTTCCTTTCTCATAATTATGGCCCTTTAAAAGCCACGATTCCCTCTCCCTTCTAATTCTGTGCGATTATTAGAAAGTATACTGCACAGCGCTCACATCTCACCAGTTCCAGGCTTCTCTCGCTTTAATTAATTTCTGTGACGTGATCAGGCACGTTTGCCTTTGGGCGTTTGTCAGGGTTTGTGTGTGGTCTGTGTACACCACCGCAGGCGTATCCGTGAGGGCTCCTCTTCCATACGCAGCCCAATCAGCATCTTGAAAAGAGAAGCAGAGAAACTGTGCCGTACGAGACAATATGTCAGCGTACATGGGTGAGGGCAAGACATGAGTGAAATCTAGCACTTGAGCCCAGCTTGTGTGGCTCAGTGGTTTAGAGTTGACCTACGAACCAGGAGGTCATGGTTCGATTCCAGATCAGGGCACATGCCCCTGTTATGGGCTCCATCCCCAAGAGGGGGCGTGCAGGCAGCAGCCGATCAATGATTCTCCCTCATCATTGATGTTTCTATTTCTCTTTCCCTCTCCCTTCCTCTCTGAAATAAAAAACATACATGTTTTTAAAAATCTGTTACGTGGACCTCATGACATCCTCTGTGTCGTACACTAAATGGAAAAACGACATGGGGTTGAGCTGTTACTACTGCTTTCCAGTTTTGTTTCACTGCGTAACCTTTTCCCGAAGGAGCTGTTCTCTCACGATAGAGAAATTTAGTTTGGGTTGCCCCCCTTGAATGGGGAGGCTGGAGAGGAAATGTCACTACGTGGGCACCAAAGGCCGTCCCTGCGAAGTCCCCACAGTGACAGACCAGCGCCAAGGCCCTGACGGGTCCGAGCGGCTTTATAAACGCACCAGGTTGCTTTGGATTCACGGTAGCGGCAAGGTCATCCTGATGATGAAAAAATACAAGAAGGAAAACAAGGTCTGTGTTTTCAGACCCTGAGATTCCGTTTGTCATGAAGCCGAGTGACAGTTTTACTCGCTAGAAACATACACTCTGCTTTTTAGCGATAAAATGATCGCTTTTTTTTCAGGCCGTATGTGGCTGCTGAACTGTGAAGCACTCGTCGTAAGATGCTTGAACGACACAAGCACGCTACCGTGGAGCATCACTTTGTGTATGGTGCTCCTCTTTCCAGAGGAAAGATGGCTGCATCCAGTATTGCACGGTGGGACTGGGAGAGCAGGGTCCTAGCTCGTGAGCTCATCCGGCTGCTCACGGAACCAACAGGGTGGGTTTCTGGGAGCCACAGGACATGAAAAGGTGAAAGACACAGCCAGGGGTATTTGGAGATCAGCTCAGTTTAAAAAAAAAAAAAAAAAAAAAAAGAAAAGAGAAATCCTCATTGACAGTAAAGATATTATTGAGCAAAAAGGAGAAGAAGAAAGGATTGAAGTGTCAAGGGGGTTAGGGGCTGCCTCCCTGGTCCATGGTGCCCACGCTGAGTGTCTGCCCCGTGCCCGACTTTGTACCAGGTGCTGTGAGGCACCAGGTGACGCCGCACAGGTGAGACACACAGCCATCGCTCTGAGCGTAGACTTTGCAATCAAATCATGGAATCAAGCATAGCTCCATCACGTCACTTTTGGGATTTTGACAGGAATCACGTCAAATGTGTGGATCACTTTGGGTAGCATGGGCATTGTAACTGAATTAATTATTTCACTTTATGAATGCCAAATATCTTTCCTGACCTTAGCACGAAAATTTTCAGGTTTTCACCATTGAGTTCAATGCTCACAGTGGGTTTGTCATATTTGGCCTTGATTCCGTTGAGGTATGTTCCTTCAATACCTAATTTGTTGCGAGTTTCTATTAGGAAAGGCTGTTGGATTTTTGTCAAATGCTTTCTCTGCATCTATTGAGATAGTCATATGATTTTCCTGCTTCTCTGTTAATGTGAATCACATTGATTGACATGTGAATGTTAAACCATCCTTGCATTCCTGAGATGAATCCCACTCAGTCACGGTGCACAGTCCTTTCAATGCCCTGTCACACCTGCTGCATCCCATCTGCTGGTATTTTGCTGAGGTTTTTGCATCTATATTCATCAGGGATACTGGCCTGTATTTTTCTTTTCTTGTAGCATCCTGATCTGGCTTGGGGTCATACTGGTCTTGTCATAGGAGGTTAGACGTGTTTCCTCCTCTTCAGTTTTTTGGAAGAATTAGACTTGGATGGTCACTCATTCTTCTTTTAATGTTTGGTAGAATTCACCAGGTCCTAGACTTTTCTTTGTAGGCAGTTTTGTATGTGTGTGCATGTGTTTTTTGTTTGTTTTGTGTGTTTTTTTAATTTGATCTCCTTACTAAGACTTTGTTCAGATTTTCTATTTCTTAATGATTCAGTCCTGGTTGTTTGTATGTTTCTAATTTCTTCCAGGTTATGCAATCTGTTGGCATGTAATTGTGTATATAGTAATCTCTTATAATTCTGTATTTCTGTGATATCAGTTATTTTTACTCTTTCCTTTGTAATTTTATGCATTTGAATTTGCTCTTTCTTTTTCTTATTCAAGCTAGAGGTTTGACAATTCCGTTTCTTTTCAACCATCCAACTCAGTTCCATTGATACTTTCACACCATTGTGATCAGAAAAAAAAAAATACTTGACATTATTCCAATCTTCCTAAACTTGTTAGGACTTGTTTGGGGGCCTCAGCCATGATCTGTCCTGGGGAATCTTCCGTGTGTGCTCGAGAAGAATGAGTATTCTGCTACTGCTGGCGGAGTGTTTTGTATATGTCTGTTAGGCGCACTTGATCTATATTGTCATTCAAGTCTGCTGTTTCTTTATTGCTTTTCTGTCAGGATGATCTATCCATTGTTGTAAGCGGGATATTGAAGTTCCCTACTATTATTGTGTTCTCAGATGCGACTCCTTGATGCCAATAATGACTGTCAATGCTTATAATCTCAGAGACCAGATGTTATGGCTACTGTTACTGTCTCTACTTCTTGATGTCACACGTAAGTGAATCTATACTCAGTAAAGAATGTTCATTGCCAAACGTTATACCTCCCAATGTTATAGCTCGTTAGCATCATTGACCGCACCTCTTCTGTGGGATGGCAGGGTTAGGAAACAATCTCTCTGACCAAACACTGATATTTCTCTTCCATATTGGATAGTTTGGAGGAGAGTGAGTTCATAATCCCCTCTCCTTCTATCCTGACAATGAGTTATTTTTTATGGGCCTCTTTGCCCTTTCCTACTATTTAGCCATGAGATCCAGCCCAATGTCAAGTATAAAAAGGTACTTGGTCACCTCCCGATCCAGAAGGCCGCCTTGTCTTCTGTAACATCTCCTCTCAGCTCCAAGCAGCAGTTGCAAGCTTCATGCTCACATGAAAGGAGTAGTGACTCATAACAACATGATTGAGTATAAATCATGTGGGGCAGACCGGGTGTCCCTTGAGTCCCTTTCTATTCTGTACCAAGAGGAGCCCCACGTTTCTGCTCCCACAGTCACCATCCCTGACCTTCAAGCAAAACATTGCACTGTGATTTAACCCGAAGGACAGAAGAGCCAAGTGCAAAGCAGAGGAGAGAGATGAGGATGTATACCTGGTACAGAAGTTTCTTACGGTCTTCCTGGGCAGGTTCTGAGATTTTTGCATAAAAGTTGCATGCCTGCCAATGTATGGCAGGCCCTTGATAAATGTTTATGGACTGAGTCCAGTGTGGCCAAATATTACTGTCTAGAGGCCTGGTGCACGAAATTTGTGCACAGGTAGGGTCTCTAGGCCTGACCTGTGATCAGGGCCAATCAGGTTTCCCCCACCCTCACCTCCCCACGTCCCCGCCTCCCCCTTCCCTTGCTCCCTCAGTGCCCGGCCTCAGCCGCTGGTCGCCTGCCATGTTCCACACCGCCCCCTGGTGGTCAGTGCACATCATAGCGAGCAATCAAACTCCCGGTCTCCCGGTCGAACTCCCGAGGGGACACTTTGCATATTAGCCTTTTATATAAATAGATGATACAGATTTGCATATGAGTTGCACCATCTCATTTAATTTTAACTTCAATATTAGAAAAATGAAGCAAATGAGAAAAATAATATAAAAGAAAGGAATTAAATGATGCAGACAATTCCACCCAACAAGCCTGTGTCTCAGAGGGAAGGATCATGGGGAGATGTGACCACTCAGCCTGGAGTGTGTTGTAGTCCCCATGGGATCACTGTGGTTACAGGTACATCGCTGAGTTTCATTCACACGCTGGGGCCCCTCAATACGAGCCAGCACTGTCATCAGCTGCTCAGCTGCAGAAACTGAGGTTAGTTCAGCTTTGGAGGGAGCCTGGCTCGGTGGGGCTTGCTGAGAAATCCCTTGTCCGTCCCCATGCGGTGAGTAAACGTGGTCACTGCATAGCGTGCACCCCTGTCACCAAGGCTATGAAGAGCAGAAGCCACCGAGCCGTGGTGCCAAGCCCTCTGTTGAGGGCAGGTCAGGGGCGAGAGAGTGGCACTGACCACATGTGGCTTCCACCTTCCTTGATGCCTTTAGACCACGACACCCAAGGGAGATGTGACTCCTTCACGTTCATGGAATGATTCTAGGTCTAAGCTTTGGACTTTGGATTTAGAAGTGCACAGGCAGTTGTTGTTGGTTTTTTTCATCATCATTGAATTTGAGACACACACAGCACAGTGGCAGAACCATGGACTAACCACCGGATTCTGTGTCCTCACCTGTCAAACCAACAGGTGGGACTTCTGGTCATGAACGCCCCTTCCGCTGTGTGATTCTCATCCTGAACCAATTAAATCCTGTTCTGCGTACTGAGTGACCCCACGGGGAGGTGGTTTGGTTACAGCTTAGTTATGAAAATTGGACCTAGGGTGCCATTTAGGGACACAGAGAATAGTCAGACAGAAACAGGCATTGAGCTTGCTGAGTGAACGATCAAGATTAATTCTAATGAGAGTCTATGTGTATGAGTTGCCCCTTGACAGAAATTCTTAAATAAAAAAGATAGGACCAACATCCCAGGCACAATTCTCTGCACAGTCAGCAAATTGAGAAATAGCTTGATTAAACTACCCTTGGGTCAAAAGCCTGTCTGTGAGATTAGCCCTTATAATCATTTTTTTATTAAAAATAAAAGAAGCTCTACCATGTACGGCCAAGGGTTTAATATGAGTACATGTTAGAAAAATAACTACAGCCATTTTATACACTTGAAGAATTTTATTGGACACATTTGAAATCCCGTTCACGATAAATACAAGAGGAATATGAGAATAAATAAGCGTGATTTCTGATTATTCTCTAGAAGCACTGGGAATTCAACCCTCGCAGGCACACGCTTAAATGGAAAGCCATCTGTAGGCACACACATTCTGCTGCTCTAATGAGACACTTGCTAAAAAGCCAAGTATATCATCAAACACTTCTCGGGAACACATTCATATATAAACGAATACAGGGGTGTTGAATTATATTTCTGTTATGGAAGTTTACATTTAATCTAGGTTTTAGCATTGTCTAGACTTTGAAGGGAAGACGGTCAGTCTTGGGGAAAAAAAATCTCTCCCAGCCCGGCTGACATGGCTCAGTGGTTGAGTATCAAGCTATGAACGAGATTAGGATTCAATTCCCAGTCTGGGCACATGCCCTGCTGTGGGCTGGATCCCCAGTAGGGGGCGTGCAGGAGGCAGCTGGTCAATGATTCTCTCTCATCATTGATGTTTCTATCTCTTTCGCCCCTCTCCCTTCCTCTCTCTGAAACAAACAAACAACAAAAAAAAAAACATATTTTAAAAAATAATTCTTCCCAGTTAACTTTTTGTAAAACATGCTTTTCAGGAAAGGATGTTCATTGCCAAATGTTATACCTCTCATAACGTTGTTTGTTTTGCTCCCAAAAAGCATGCTTCGCCATTTGCCTAATGGCCCCAACGCCCACTGTTTCTATAGACGGTTATCTGAGAAAATACTGAAACTCGGGAATTTGTCCAAGGGAATGGGAAGCAACAGGACCAAAACTCCGAATCCAGGATATTGAGAACGGGAGTCAAAGGCATTCTGTGTAATCAGGGCATGTTGTCATGTCTGGACCAGAGAGCTGTTGGCTCCTAGCCTGTATCATCACCTCACCACCCGCCCCCACTAAGACCCTGGCATGGAAGTGTTTTATGCTCAAGACCTCAGGGAAAGGGTGACTCAGAAGAACACAAAATGATTGATTTTTGGCTTTTGGCTTTCAAGAAACATCATCACTGTTTTGGCAAAAAGATGAATGCCTTGTGAAGGAGGACACCCCCGACCCTTCTGACCTCCCCCGATCCCATCACAATAACTACCCTGTGGGTTCCTGGCGGGAGAAGAGAGCTGGGGGGCTGGGGGCACGTGGGCTTCAGGAAGGAGCCCTGACCCTTAGACCGAGTCCCACGGTGGGGACAGCGGAGAACCTCCAACAGCCGATCTGACCACGTTGATGATGGTTTAACAATTATTTAGGACCTTGACATGGACTTTAGATTACTTGTATTGATTTTTCACAAGATTTGCAGTTTACAGATTTTCCTAAAGGAATTTCTTCCTTTCCACAGCCCGTCCTCCAGATGAGCCTGGCATCTCTTCAGAAAAGACATGCTTGGTCGAGATCCCCAGGGAAGAAATCGACCTGCCCCCCCCCCCCCCCCTTACCCTGTTCTACAAAGAACAGAACTGGAGAATGCCCCTCGAGTAAGAAATGGCGGCTGGTTGCAAAACTCAAGTGAGACTAGCTAATGGAGTTCATTAACAGGTCACTGTTACCTCCCCAAACTGACCCAATGGGAGGTCCTTCAAATTTGCCAAGAGATAGAACACAGGACTAGTCCAGGAAGGGAGGGTGTCCTTCGGGGAGAGTGGCGCTGCCCCTCACACCCAGGACCCTAGCTCTGCACGGCGGGCTTGTGATGAAACTGCACTGAGCACCCAGAGGACATGCCTTTCAGCGGCCCATGGAGAAGGGGTCCGGACTTTAAAAGCAATCGCAACTGCTCTGGTTGGCTGGTGTTTCTCAGTGGTTAGGGCATCTGCCTGTGTACCCGGGCATCTCAGGTTCAGTTCCTGGTCAAGAGCATGCACCTGGGCTGCAGGTTTGATCCCTGCCCCCAGTTGGGCACCTGTGGGAGGCAACCGATTGATGTGTCTCTCTCACAACAATGTTTCTCTCTCTCTCTCTCTCTCTCTCTCCCCCTCCCCTCCCCCTTCACTTTCACTCTTACTAAATATTCTCACTCTTCAGGTGAGGATTAATTAAAAACAAAACAAAACAAGCAATTGCAACCAAGCTGTCATCCTTGGACCCAGAGGTGGGGAGCGTCTAGCCCGAGGGCCATATGAGGCCCACAAAATCATGTGGCCTCACCCTGCCAAGGCGTGAAGAGTGAGTTAATCCAGTGTTTGACCAAATAGAACAGGCTGATTTTTAAGTGGATAGTTTGTGTGGCCCGAGGCTGATGTTATAAATATCCAAATGGCCCTGGGCAGAGAAAGGCGCCTCACCCCTGCTAGGACCTGGCCCAGCCGTGACCGAGGACCCACCAAAGCAGTGGAGGTGTTCGCGGGCAGAGTGACCAGTGAGGAGAAGGAACAGGTTCCTGAGTCCTGGCCGTTGTATCGCTGGGTGGTAGGAGTTTCCGTGAAAAATGAGCTCACGTCTTGGGTTCTCGGGGCGTTGGCTGAACTCGCCTCCTCCAGCCCCTCAGGCGCGTGAGGCTGATGCAGCCCCGTCTCAGGGATTCTGTCTGTGCCCATCCTTTCTCATCGGCATTCCCGAAGGGAGAGGAGCATGAGGTCGCAGAGGCACGAGGCCACCTGCAGAACACAGGAAATAATGAAGCCTCCTTGCTTCTAACTTCCACTCGGAATGTGTCAGGAGGCAACTTCTGTTGACTTTGTTTTCACAGTGTGTGTATGTGTGTGTGTGTGTGTGTGTGTGTGTGTGTGTGTGTGTGAAAAGGCGGCTCCAGCCGGAGTGAAGGCGGTGCCAGCAGCCAGGGTAAGGAAGGCCCATTCTTGCAGGAATCTTCGTGCACTGGGCCTCTAGTAAATAAAAATGAGTATAAGACACACATGGTGGGTTCTAGAGCTGGAAGGTCTAACCTGTTTTGAAAGCCAACGACTACTGCGCGAAGATTACATTTGATCCATGAATTGTTCTTCTCCCCCAATTGCTACATGAGAGTCACTTAGGGGGCTTTTCAAAAACATTAACAGCCAGTGCCCTGGCCCAGTGGCTCGGTTGGTTGGAGTGGCGTCCCGTGCACCAGAGGGTCCCGGGTTTGATTCCCGGCCAGGGCACATACTGAGGTTGAATGAGAAAACACTACTTGGATTTTCAGATGGCACTGCTAGAATTTTTCCAAATTGGCATTAATTAATGCATCAACGTTGAATAGAATTGTCCCCAGAGGTGGCAGCCCGTTGAACGATGCTGTCACCCAGTCCAGTGTCCGCACGAGGGAACCCTGGGATCCTGAGATGCACCGTCAGCGAAATAGTCCCATGTGCCCCATCTCAAATGTCAGGAAATGAAACTCGTTTGTGGGACTGGTTCTTCATAAACACATATTGGCTTCTAAGATTACAGATGCTTTTCTTTGCGTTTATTCCTAAATGTCCTCAACATCTCTGCTCATTAATTGAACAAAGAGAGGAACGGAATGCGGTATCTCAAATCGAGGCTGAATATTCTTCGTCTGTGGGTACCAGTGTGCCAGCCATCAGCACAGATAAAGAGGAGGTGTTGGCCGTGTTGCTAATTGTGCCTGGGTCAGGTTTGTTTGCTGTTTTTTAATATTTTTATTGATTTCAGAGAGGCAGGGAGAAGGAAAGAGAGATAATGATGAGAGAGAATCATTGATAGGCTGCCTCCTGCATGCCCCCTACTAGGGATGGGGCCTGCAATTCGGGCATGTGGCCTGACCAGGAATCGAGCTGTGACCTCCTGGTTCATAGGTAGATGCTCAACTCCTGAGCCACGCCGCCGGCCGGCCTGGGTCAGGTTTTCACTTCGCATCAGTGTTACTTTCTAGGCGTGGATTGCCACCCTCTCTCCCTTCAGAGAGTTGACACTCCCACCTGTTGTTACCTGGGAGCGGGTGGGGGCAGGGGGGAGAGGTGGGTGGGTGGGGGGAATTCAGAGCATATGATGAATGCACGTTTTCCCTTTTTGATAAAGTCTTACTGGATGTTCCTCCGAGAGGCTAATTTCTTACAGGATGCATTGAAA